>BLBF01000051.1:1302470-1313603 GCA_015471245.1 Laticauda colubrina
TCTATTCTATTCTATTCTATTCTATTCTATTCTATTCTATTCTATTCAGTTGCAGGTGGTTAGTGTATTCCAGCCAATCACCCTGATCTTAAAAGCTTTCACTTCATCTACTTTTTCCAACTTTATATTGCCTTCCTCAGCCAGCAGGTGTCACTGTTACTTTTTTCCTCCTCCACTTTTGCTGCAAACAAAATGTCTCTGAATAAAAATATTTTCCAATAGTTTCCCAAAGTTCTTCAAATCAGGGTGGTAATAAGAATATAATCCAGAAATTTGAAACAATTTAATTTTCACAGAACTAACCAATCCAGTCTGTCCTTTATTTTTAAAATTAGTTCTGACTGCAATTTCTTTTCTTTTTTTATCAAGTCTGATAGTAGCTCTAGGTCACCGCTATTTTCCTCTGTTGAGTTCCACTTTCCAAAGATGATATTTTAGGGAAAATTCAATGGCAAAAGTTAGAAGAATCCTTACCCGGACTGAACACACTGATACAACATCTTTCCTTTCTTCACTTCCGTCTCAGCTGTCTTCCCGGCTTTGGTTCAGCCATAATGGTTGTCTTCTTTTCTGTCAGTTCAAGGGGTTTTCTTCAGCCAGTTGAGGAGACTGAGCTCTCCTCGCAACCACTGAAGCATGCTCTCTACCTTCATCACCCTACAGGGTGACTTTCAGCCCCATAGAGTCTCCAGGCTTGAAGTAATCGTGGGACTTCATGGAGCTGCCATCCATCCACACCAATTCACCACAAGGTCAGCTGCCTTCCGGAATAGTCTGGGTTCTTGATTGCTTTGCTTCTGATTAGTTCTTTTATCCTGTTTCAGGGAGAGGTAGATGAAGGGCTTGATGGGGTAAAAAAACCTGCATTGCCATCTGATGCTGAATTTGAAGACATTGGTGACTATGAAGAGGGTTTTTTGTCTGAATGTTGGCAGGAGCCTAGATCAAAAGGAGACAAAGGTGACGAAGGTAATTGACAACAGAACTGAAGGACTGATTATTCATTCTTGCCTATATCTCTTACATTGGATTTTCATCACTATTTGCTGTCTCATTTCTCCTGCGTGTCTGTCTTTAGTTTGTTTATATTGAAGTGTATCTGCCTGAGCTTTTGGCTGCAGGAGCTCTCTTCAGCCTTTTTTCACATTTGATCTATGCACAACTACCATATGTTTCTCCTCTTGTTTTCTTCCTCTTTCATTGCAATGTTCTGTAGTTTGCAATTGATTATTGTGAATGCTGCATGGAACGTGCAGGAGGCAGCAGTGAGAAAATGGATTTTTTTTTTTCAATTGATTTTCCTCTTGGTGGATAATCCTGGCACAAACTGTTCCTGTAGAAAGGCTGCAAAAATGTATTTTAATCTCCTTTGTTGTTTGTTCACAGAGAGACTTGATTGAGTAATATGATTCCAATAACATCAGCAGGTGAAGGGGAGGCGTTGTTTTCTTGGACCTACCAAAGTAGACTTGGAACTGGCAAGATGAATTTTGACAGCATTCCAACATGTTCTGTGCCTTTTGACCTCACATTAATATCTCCAAAGACTGGGAAAGTTCCATCAGCAGAACCTCTATGTGGAATATTTAGATCCACTTCCTCTTATGCAAATGGATGGGTAACAAAGAACAACTCTGGGTTAAACCAAGGAACCTTCCCACTTTCCAGTGGAACCTCATTTCTAAAAAGTACTGTGAATGGGCTTGGAATAAAAATATCTCAACACAAAGGACTAAGAAGAAGCAAATGCTTCATTTATTTCTGGTTTAATATATTCTGCTTTGTGACCACATATATGTTGAGAACCAAAGTTCTTACCTATGTATGAAAGGTAGTGTGTGCATAACTGCATTTTCCATATTTAGATTTATTGAATGCCTTGTTTGCCCAAAGGCAGGACAACTTCTCTCAATCATTAACTTTTAAGTGTGTGTATAGCAGAAAAGATATAATCTACCTGCAGTGTCATGGATTCTTTTAACTATACTCAATTTAGTGGGCTACAAACACAAAAGGGGCAACAACAATATAGATCCCTAGACAACACACGCAAACATTCACACTACAGTATTACTACTCACCATTAGTCCATTCTTCACCACTGCTACTCCTACTACTGCTATTCTAACTCCTATTCCTGTGAATTCTGTTATTCCTTGTGAGTATTTCTTTTCCCCTCCCAACTTACCTTCGTTTTCTGTTTTTCCTGTTACTGGAAAACGGGCGGTGTAAATGTGTGTGAATGTATTTATGTGGTTCTGCATATGAGAGTGGTTTGTGTGGAAAAAAATAGAATGGTTATCATATGCATATAGGAAATTAATGTTATATTATTTTACTTCACTAAAGTGCTTACCAATTTAACTGGTAATTTATTTTGTAGTCCTAGCCTTAAATTTCTTTAGAGCACGTTTTGATCTGTGTGTATACACACAAGCACAGTCACATGCTTTCACATGCAGGTGTATAGATGGATTGGAGACTGGCCGGATGGGGAAGAGAACTTTTGAAAAGTGTGTGTGTGTATGTGTGTGTACTTTCCCTTTTGTGGCCAGGGAGCAAATCGTCCTAAATTAAAGATTAACTTCCTTTTAACTAAATAAACTTCAAACAACTAAATCTTTTCTCTGGAACTAGGAGTCAGCAGATTTTATATTAGAAACGTGAAAAGTGTGCATGCAGAAATATGGCTTGTTGAAGGAGAGCTCTGTACTTTTAGAGTTGGGGACACATTCAGCTCAATAATTAACTTTCAAATGTGTTGCTTTAATGTCATTTTTGTGCAAGTTTTTACTCCTCTCCTTCCCTTATCCATAAAACTTTATGTATGTCACTCATCTCATAAAATGAGCAATAGTTCTTTGAACTGGTACATTTCTTTTTTAATGAGGATGAAAATACTTGCAGGTCAGCTGCAAATCTAACAGATCCCGGTCTTCCTTGTGTTCAACCTTGGCTTGGAGCTTTTAAAGAGTCAGATTCCCAAGATGGCTGATGTTCTGACATTTCCCCTTCCCCATGTGTCTAACTGAAAACCTGCAGTTAATGGGCTATTCTTTAACTTTTCTGAAAGCAGTTTCAAGATTTTTTTTTTTACATTCAAGAGCTACCTTTGTTTTTCAGTTAATTTAAATGTTTTATTTTGTACAGATTTTTTTATTAGTTGTAGTTATATTTTAATAAAATATAGCCTGTGTCTTCTGGATAAGTTTTTGCTGCTGTCATCCAAAATTCTTCCTTGATATATTGAGAAAGCATGTCTTTATAATTCCCAAAAAAGGAACAGTTTCCGAGAAAAATAGAGGCGCTATTGCCTTGGAAATTCTGGGTGCAGGTTTAGTAACATTTGGGGGATGTCAGTCTGTGGATTCATGATGAGAAAGGTGGCAAATAAATGTAATACCTGAAAACAACAGAATAGAAGGGAAGGAATTGGAATTGGAATAGATAACAAAATACAAAGACCTGCAAATAGAAATAAAACGATTGTGGCAAAAGAAAGCAAAGGTCTTTACCAATAATAATAGGCGCTTTGGGTGCAATCTCCAAATAATTGGAGCACCACTTGGACACCATCAGCATTAGCAAATTCACCACTAGTCAATTGCAAAAAGCAGTTTTATCCAGAAAAGTTTACATCCTGCAACAATATCTATAACACCATCTGCTTATTTCAATTCCTTGGGAAGAAATTAGAATAGAATAGAATAGAATAGAATAGAATAGAATAGAATAGAATAGAATAGAATTCTTTATTGGCCAAGTGGAATTTGTCTTGGTGCATATGCTCCCAGTCTACATAAAACAAAAGATACATTCATCAAGAGTCAATACATTCATCATCAGGTACAACACTTAATAATAGTCAGGGTACAATAAGCAATCAAATCATACTAGGAAATCATACCAGGAAAAGTCAATAAAAATCATTAGGATACAAGCAGCAGAGTTACAGTCAAGTGGGAAGAGATGCCTGAAAGGAAGGGAAGATTAATAGTAATGCATAAAATAAAATATAAAAAAAATAAAATACACTGCTCAAAAAAATAAAGGGAACACAAAAATAAGACATCCTAGATCTGAATGAATGAAATATTCTTATTAAATACTTTGTTCATTACATAGTTGAATGTGCTGACAACAAAATCACATAAAAATTATCAATGGAAATGAAATTTAGCAACCCATGGAGGTGTGGATTTGGAGTTACACTCAAAATTAAAGTGGAAAAAAAAATTACAGGCTGATCCAACTTTGATGTAATGTCCTTAAAACAAGTCAAAATGCGGCTCAGTAGTGTGTGTGGCCTCCACGTGCCTGTATGACCTCCCTACAACACCTGGGCATGCTCCTGTATCAGCATATGGTCTCACAGGGGGTCTGAGATCTCATCTCAGTACCTAATGGCAGTCAGGCTACCTCTGGTGATCACATGGAGGGCTGTGTGGCCCCCTAAAGAAATGCCACCCCACACCATTACTGACCCACTGCCAAACCGGTCATGCTGGAGGATGTTGCAGGCAGCAGAACATTCTCCACGGCGTCTCCAGATCTTGTCACGTCTGTCACATGTGCTCAGTGTGAACCTATTTTCATCTGTGAAGAGCACAGGGCACCAGTGATGAATTTGCCAGTCTTGGTGTTCTCTGGCAAATGCCAAATGTCCTGCATGGTTGTAAGCACAACCCCCACCTGTGGATAGGCTGTAAGCACAACCCCACCTGTTGATGTTGGGCCCTCATACCATCCTCATGGAATCTGTTTCTAACTGTTTGAGCAGCTACATGCACATTTGTGGCTCGCTGGAGGTCATTTTGCAGGGCTCTGGCAGTGCCCCTCCTGACCCTCCTTGCACAAAGGCGGAGGTAGCGGTCCTGATGCTGGGTTGTTGCCCTACTCCTATGCCTCCTCCACGTCTCCTGATGTACCTGTCCTGTCTCCTGGTAGTGCCTCCATGCTCTGGACACTATGCTGAAAGACACAGCAAACCTTGCCACAGCTCACATTGATGTGCCATCGTGGATGAGCTGCACTACCTGAGCCACTTGTGTCGTTTGTAGACTCCATCTCATGCAACCACAAGAGTGACAGCACCACCAGCATTCAAAAGTGACCAAACTATCAGCTAATCAATTAGCTGATTGAATGTAGCTTAAATTGACAGTGAAATAAATGAAACTTGGCATTTAGTAATAACTTGTCCAGTTTCACTGAGGTTTTTCCTATGACCAAGTCTGGATTCAGCCACAGTTTTTCTATTTATATCATAATATTTATCAACAATAGAAAAAAATCTCTACATTCAGCCTTGAGTCACTAAGTGATAGATATAGAAAGCGGCAGAGATGGTTCCACATCTGATGAGCTCACTGATGATCCCCTCCAATCTTATTGAGTCATATTCTGCTTATCCTGTTGCAGAAGCAGGCATCTTGGAATCATCAATTTAGTTTCTTATCATGGCTCTAAATTGCTTTGGAGTGTTTCATGGATTTTTCAACATCTGCAGATCCAGCTATACAGCTATCTGAAAAATGCCATATGCTAAAAGAAGTAATTAGGAGGCATGTATTTGTGAACCAGATTAAGAATTACAGAAATTAACATTAGTTAATACAGACAGCTCTTGGGAATTTATGAGCTTTGAGACCAGACAGATGCTATTTACATCAAGATCTCCATGTTCTCTTTCCTATTTAGAGAACATAGATGTAAGCATGTGTACTTAGGTCATAATGTATTTCATTGGGTTGGTTTTCCCATTCTATCATCCTCTAGATGTTCTTGGATTCCTGGTAAGCAAGCAAGGAATTGTATCACAGTACTTCTGAAGACTGCCACAGTGTTGAAGGATGCGTTAGTAAGTACTGTGTTTCTCACAAAATAAGGCCGGGCCTTTTTTTTTTTTTAGGCCCGAAAAAATGACTAGGAGGTCTTTTCGAGAGTGAATTAAATCCCCCCCCCCATGCACCAGTGCCATCTCCAACAACAGCATCTGAGTCGATCCCGCTTTTCCCCCGTCCCTGTAACAACAGGAAAAAAAAAGATTTTGAGGCGCCTGGGAATGCCGCGCACTGCGTTTTGGCTTAATCCTGAGGCGCTGGGTAGGGCGTCTGCTGCTGCTACCCTTGGTTCTCCAGCCTTGGGCTCTGCAAGTTTGCAAAATTCCCGGTGCGCAGCCCGTTTCTGCATTCCAAGCGCCCAGGCCAAGCTGCAACTGTCCCTCTCACCAGCACCATCTCCAATAACAGCGGCAGCAGTGGGGGGAACCATGGAAGCGTTTCAGCCACTTCTCGGGCAGGGGAGCTGCCTCCATAACTTCCACGGTTTCCACTGCTGCTGCCGCTGTTGTTGGAGACAGCACTGGCAAGAGAGGGACAGCTGCAGATTGGCCTGGGCGCTTGGAATGCAGGAACGGGCTGAACACTGGGACTTTTGCAAACTTGCAGAGCCCAAGGCTGAAGCACCACAGATAGCAGCAGCAGAGATGCTCATTCAGCTCTTCTCACACCCACCCAGCTGCTCGGGATTAAACCAAAACACACCATGCGGTGCTCCCAGGTACCTCAAAATCTTTTTTTTCCTGTTGTTACAGGGATGGGGGAAAAGCAGGAGCAACTCAGATGCTGTTGTTGGAGACGATGCTGGCGAGAGAGGCGCCAGCACTGGTGGGAACTGTGGAAACTACAGAGGCCTGAGAAGCAGCTGAAATGCTGCCAGATATCCACACCGATGCTGCCCGCCTGCTGACTCAGCTAAAGGATGGGTAAGGGAGCCCTCTGTGCTCCACATGATTGGCTGTTAGGAGCAGCTGATGGTGAGGCGTAGCTACCTGCGGGGCACTCCTGATGGCAAGTTTCCCCGACCTTTCCCCCCCCCCCCCAATTTCACATATTTTAAATTAGGCCTAAATTCGGGGGGAGGGGCTTAATTTCATTTTATGCCTGGAAAACATGTTGGGTCTTTCTACTGGGGGCGTATTGTTGGAGGAACATGGTAGTATGTGACCTACGCACATTCTAAGCTTTAGCTTGAGTAAGGCAATCAGTTGTAGCAGCAAGAGTGAAGTTTCAGAAATAAATTTTCCTGGGTGATTCAGAAATAAGAGAAGACAACAATTTTGTATGTTCACAACACTAGTCATGACCCCATTGCTTTTTCTTCATTGTTCATTGATTTTCTAACTGTGGCCTTTCTGATTTTTTAATGAATTCTCCAGTAGGTGGCAGGTTTGGGCTTTATATAATCCTGTTTTGAAAGCTACTGTATGTATCAATCTTTATTACTACTGCAGCATGTAACTGTCAAGAGCTAAATATATCTAGACTAAATTTCTGGCATGGTAGGAATAAAAAGTTTCAGGGTTTCATTTTATGAACTGGATGAAGATTGGTGGGATGGTTCTTTTCCTTAAATCTGCATGCCTTTATGATAATCTGCATCAGATTTGAGATGTGAAAATCACTGGTCTCTGTTAGTAACGAGGAGGTATTTGTTCGAAGATAATCATTTTGTATGGCCCTGTGTAACAGAAGGAGGAGGAAGGCACATCCCAAACACAGCAAAATTGTCTCATTGGCACTCATTGGAATTTCCATCTAAAGAGAAAGACTCTAGTAAACTCAGAATACCAGAGGTGTCAGTTGGTAAGCTGACTTAAGGAAATTCACAGACATTTTTTGTGCTTCCTCTTTCCAACAGCAATCCTACAGCAGTCATGCCACGTATGAATCACTGACACTCCCTTTTGTTCTCAGGACTTACCAACTTTCCTGAATAAAATGGAATAGGACATGACAGGGTATAATGCATATTATCCAAGTTGTGTACAAGTAGTCAGCTAACAGCAACTGAATCCAGAATGTTGTCAGAAAGCGTGCCATTCATTTACTGTCGGAAATTCTGGCACTTCCACTTGCTGTTGTTAGGTGAATGGGCGAAGGGTATTAAACAAGGACATCATATGGTTACCATTTCATGACCTCCGGTCAGATTCCTCATTGACTATTTGGAGGAAGCTGGCAAAGATCCCAAAATTGCAATCACAAGGGATACTGTGGCCAACATAAATAGGAGGACCAGTTCAGATTAGCATTATTGTAAGTTTTAACATCGCTGAACAATTGGTGTTAAGGAAGGAACTCCTGCATAATTGAATAAAGATCAGTTTGCTCAAAGGAACAAATAATAGTAGTAGGTATGCATGTGGTTGGCAAACAGGCTGGTTCATACAATAGGTTTTTCTCAATCTTGGCCATTTTAAGATGGGTGGACTTTCAACTCCTGTAATTCTGGATGGAGTAAATTCTATTTATTTTATTATTAAATGTATATGCTGTCCAACCTGCCTAGAGGCATCTCTAGATGGCTTACAAGTTAAAATCCCCAGACCAAAACATTAAAATAAAATGATAATGAATATTAACATTAAAATTGACAAAGATGGCAAGGAAGAGAACAAGGGGAGGAGGTAGAATCTTCTCTCAGTGCATTAGCCACCTTCAGAACAGCACACCCATCAAGGCTCACTTTATACCACTTATCTTAAAATGGCCAAGGTTGAGAAACTCTGCTTAGAGATTAATCATTTCCCAATGACACTAACATCAAAGGATTATTGGCATAAGGGAAGTGCCAGGTCATAAAAGATTTTCAGGTCAGCCAAATGCATTAATTCTTTTCAGTGGAAATACAAAATGGAATGTAAGAAAATCGAATGGCCATTAGGTGTACATATGCATGCATGTACAATCAGGTTTTGGAATAACAAGATAACAAGGGAGTAAACCAATATTTGTCACTGAGTTCATACTCAGTATAGATAAATTCTCTTGTTTTCTAAGCTGGCCTCTTCCTGGAAAATCACTGAAAGACACTTTCTTCCCCACCTTCTCGCACAAGTTGCTGCTGCCTGGTGCTTTCTCTCCCACTCTCCCAGTTTCGCCCACAGGCCTCACCTACTTTTCCCTGAAACCCTTTGGCACCAAGCACTTGAGCTTATTCATTGTCTGTCACATGATTCACTGGGCTCCACCTGTACTCAGCACCACCTAGCAACCGTGTACCACACCTTGGCAACCATTTTATGAACATTCCAGAGGTTAGGGCAGGTGTGTGAAATTCACCTTTATTGCTCTTGCTTTTGAAAATCCTCCCAAAGAGTAGTGATCTTAGCTAGTCCTCATCATAGAATCATTTAGGATTCTTTACTACCAGACCTCTATACTATTAGAAATCAGAACTGACAGGGCAGAGTAGAAATGAGGGTGGGAGAGGGAAGGATGGGAAGATTGGCACCCACATTTAACAATGCCATCCAAAGAACAAGAGCCAACTTTAATGGTTTTAGTACTTCTATAAAGTGATATTTACTTAATTGCCTTCTCCAAAGTAGCATTATTCAGGTACGTTGAAGTTGGAAATATCAGGGTGTG
The DNA here is from genome assembly GCA_015471245.1 of Laticauda colubrina. Classification (NCBI taxonomy): domain Eukaryota; kingdom Metazoa; phylum Chordata; class Lepidosauria; order Squamata; family Elapidae; genus Laticauda; species Laticauda colubrina. The sequence goes on from BLBF01000051.1 coordinate 1,311,905, forward strand.
CGATCCCATTGCACCTGGGAATTTCAATTCATGGATAAGGTTCCTGTGTGCTTTAATGGGAAGATTACTATTTGTGTTTGGCAAAATTATTCCAGATAGATTATTGGCACATGCTATAATGCAAATTTGCCTTTGAAGATGACTTAAAAATTTAATTTTTGCAAGAAATGGAAAAGTTTTTAATTGGTTTGTTTCTAGGCTCATGTTCCTATATCTCTTTTTAAAGTACTTTATTGACAAGACTGGATATCCTCTTATGGGTGAACTCCACTTTTTAAACCTCTAATTGCCCTAAAACCCAAGCACTTGAAGTAGCATTTATTCCATGTATCAAGTATCTCCTGCATTTAAAAAATGGGGGATCTCAGAATAAGAAATTCATTAAGGAAGTAAAAGGAGAAAAGTTGGTCCCTGTTACTGAACCTTGATTGCAGTTAATTAAAATATGACATAATTTTTCCAGGAATTCCTACAAAGAACAAACCAATAAATCTTTCAAGGAATTTTAAATTGTTGTTGCCTTTTTTCTAGTGTTTTGCTTCCTAATAGCATGTTGGGTGTCTCCAAGTATTTTCAATGAAGAGTATTTCTCCAAGTATTTTCAATGCTGCTAAGAATATTTGTTGTCCTCTGTAGCCAGCATTTATGCTTTCATGTATTATCAAGTCTAAACACTATTGACAGACATAGGAAAACTGTATCAAAATGTGGTAGTGTGAGCCTGAGTTTCCAGCAGGAGATATTTTGAAGCTTCCAACTAATTCTAAATCTGCCTGCAATACGCTTACTTAAGGCCCTGTCACACTGGCCGACGGATGCAAAACATTTGTAAAAAGGACACAGCGGCCGAGAAAAATGTTCCATCCGTTGTTATCCGCTCTCAAAAGGGGCAAAAATTTGCATTACCAGAGCGGACAACACGGAAAGGAACGGACGGGGGGAGGACGTAGGGCGGATGGAAAGCGGATGCTCCACGGAAGCCTAGGAGATGGAAGCAGATGAGAGCAGATGGCACATCCACAAGGCTTCCGGGGGAGCGCAGCAAAGTGGACGCGGAACGGAAAGAGCGGATGCAGAGCGGATGCAGAGGGGATGAAGCGGATGCACAGCGGATGAAGCGGATGCAGAGCGGAAGCCTAACGGATGCCTAGTGGAAGCCTAGCGGATACGTAGCGGATGCCTAGCGGATGCCAAGCGTTCACTGCACATGCGGGGAGGATGCATTGCGTCAGCCCCGTGGATATAAAGGGAAGCAGCTCCCAAGCAGGTCACCATTCAGAGGAAAGACCTGCTTCCAGACACAGCTTGCCAGCCAGCCAGCCAGCCAGCCAGCCAGCCAGCCAGCAACCCAACAACCATGGGGAAGAAACCGAAGCCTCTGCCATCTGCTGCCAGCCCTGGCAAGAGGGACAGGGCCACCCTCCCACCCTCTGGCCCTGACTCTGCTTCTGCTGGGGCTTCTGCTGCACGGGCTCGCTCTTCTGGTGCTGGAGCTTCTGCTGATGCTGTTTCTGGAGGTGGTGCTTCTGCTGATGCTGCTTCTGGTGGTGGTGCTTCTGCTGATGCTGCTTCTGGTGGTGGTGGTTCTGCTGGTGCTTACTCTGCTGGCACTGCTCCTGGTGCTGGGGCTTCTGCTGGTGCTTACTCTGCTGGCGCTGCTCCTGGTGCTGGTGCTTCTGCTGGTGCTTACTCTGCTGGC
>BLBF01000051.1:1313613-1334198 GCA_015471245.1 Laticauda colubrina
GCGCTGCTCCTGGTGCTGGTGCTTCTGCTGGTGCTTACTCTGCTGGCACTAGTCCTGGTGCTGGTGCTTCTGCTGGTGCTTACTCTGCTGGCACTGCTCCTGGTGCTGGTGCTTCTGCTGGTGCTTACTCTGCTGGTGCTGCTCCTGGTGCTGGGGCTTCTGCTGGTGCTTACTCTACTGGCGCTGCTCCGAGTGCTGGGGCTTCTGCTGGGGCTTACTCTGCTGGCGCTGCTCCTCATCCTGCTGGTCCTGCTGGTGCTTACTCTGCTGGTGCTGCTCCTGGCCCTGCTGGTCCTGCTGGTGCTGCTGGTGCTGCTGGTGCTGCTGCAGCTGGTCCTGCTGGTCCGGCTTTTGCTGCTACTGTTGTTGCTGCTGCTGCTGGTGGTGGTGTGTGGAGGAGCAGCCCCAACAACCTCGAAGCCCCTCTGATGAGGGCCCATATGGCCCTGCCAAAGGGAGGAAGAGGCAGACGCGTGAACGGGAGAGGAGGCAATACAACATAGAAGAGGGACATGAGGAGGAGGTGCTGGAGTGCCTGAGGGAGAACGAGTATCTATGGTGGAAGGGACACAGGCTCTATCGAGACACCAAAAGGAAGCAGGCTGCTTGGAGAGAGAAGGCGGAGAGCCTGGGCTACACTTCGGAGGTGCTCCTCGGCTGGTGGAAGCACATGCACACCTGGTACGGGAAGCTGCACCTGAAGAAATCTGGCCAGGCCGTGATCAAGCTGACGGACAGAGAGACCTACATGATGGCCAAGTGCAGCTTTTTAGAGGGTGAGATCCGCCACCAAGGAGCAGCCCCACTCACAACCCTCTCTCTCAGGCAGCCTGCTGAGAGCCAGTCCTCTTCTGGCAAAGAGTCAGCTCCTGTGTCCAGGCAGGTATCTATGGAGCGTACCATGACGGAGACCCCCCCGATAGCTGTACTAGCTGTGGCGGAGCACGTGGAGGACCCCCTGACTCAGTGGGAAAAAGGAGACGGCACTTCCACCATAGCCCAACCCGCATCCACCCCCAGCTCCACCTCCACAGAAAGGCAGAGAGGCAAACCGGAGGGGCAGAGCCACACTGTCCTGCTGGAGATAAGAGACACCACCAGGAGCAGCGTAGATCTCCTCTCTCGGCTGGTACACACCGATGCCCCATCCTCCAACTGCAAGCCCTTCCTCACCTATGTCAACCAGACCCTCATGAACATGTCGGAACCCCAGTACAAGGTGGTGAAGGACAGGATCATCGATCTTCTTCACAACCCTCCAGACCAAGATGAACCTGCTCCCACCCAGTCCAGGCCTGCTTCTCCACCCCAGGTGATGTCACTCCCTTTCCAAGGCTTTCCACAGGCCCTACCCTTCCAAGGCTACGGCTACCAGGAGGTCCAGAAGCACAGGCAGCCCTTCCCAGTCCAGGCGCAGGTACATTGAACGCCACCGGTACCACTGATGCCACCGATGCCACCCACGCCACCGATGCCAGCCACGCCACAGATGCCACCGACGCCAATCCTCACCCAGCTGCAGACCAGACAGCCCCACTACACTGCTCCTTCCTCCACCCCACAGCCAAGCCCGGCCTCAGTACATCTGTCATCGGTATTGGGGCTGACACCCCATGTCATGGAGGAAGGGGCCCTCAAGATCACGGGGCTGAGCCAGCTGTCTGAGAGCTTCCTCAACACACCGTCCCCTGTTGTCCTCTCGGGGCCAGGCACCCCAATGATGCCTCAGACCAGCACTCCAACAGCAGCCACCTCCACAGCACCTGGACCCTTCACCCCTGAGACTGGGCACGCCTCCGAGTGACCAAGAAGATTTCCAGAGACCTGTTGACTTTATTTTTGCTTTGGACACTTGACTTGGGTCATTTTTCTTTTACAGCTTGTTATTAATAAAGATTATCTTTGCTTCACACACTAGCTTCATTTATTTCATTAAATAAAGTCTTGGTGGAAACTTTTAGAAATGCTTTAAGCCTTTGCATGCTTGTGGGATGGGTAAGGATAGCAGTGGGATGGGCAGGGATACCTGTGGAATGGGTAATAGCTGTGGGATGGGTAATAGCTGTGGGATAGATAAACCTCCAGTGCAAGCATAGTGGGACTGTATCGTCCACCCTCCCAGGTGCCACACCTATGGCCCTTTATTATCAATAATAATGTAATCAATCATCCACACGTGTCAACATAAACACAACTCTTTATTAAATGCCCTGTTCATTGTAGGCCCACCCAACATACATGGCACAATCTCATCCATGTGATGAGACAGGCTGAAGAAAGCATCCATTAATCATCTATCATCCTGTCTTGCCACTCCACTGCTCCAGCTGGGGAGTTGCACCAGTGTCTCAGGAGGTTGCGCTGCTTCTTCCCTTCACGTGAGGCTCTGTTGGGGCCTTGCACATCCTGAGTGTCTATCAGGTTTCGCCCTTGCCTCCATTCCCCAGGCTCTATGTCCCCATTGCCTTGTTGGAGATCCACGAGCCTGTTCTGCAAGACTGGGTAGCGGGTGCGCATGAGATTGTGCAGGATGCAGCAAGCTTCCACAATCCTCCTCACGGTCTCTGGGCGATGCTGTATGGTGGTGAGAAGTACCACCATGGAACTTGTTGGCCAGGATGCCAAAGGCGTTCTCCACCACATGCCTTGCCCTGGACAGCCTGTAGTTGAAGATCCTCTCTTCACGGGTGAGGAGTCTGGAAGTGTAGGGCTTCATGAGGTAGGTTCTGAGGGAGAAGATGTCATCACCCACGATGAAGTAGGGCACATCTTGCGTGTTGTTGGGCAGGGGGTCTGGATCTGGGAAGACCATGATGAGGTTGCGTTCCAGCCCATCCTTGAGGTCACTGGCGTTGTATACCTGGGCATCTGAAGATGAGTTGTTGCCTGAAGCATCGATGTACATGAACGTGTTGTCAGCATCGACCATGGCGAAGAGGATGATGTTGATGAAGCCCTTGTAGTTGAAATAAGTGGACCCCGACTTGGCTGGAGCTTTGCAGGCCACGTGCTTGCCATCTATGGCTCCAACGGTGTGGGGGAAGTTCCACCTCTGATACCACTGCTCTGCAACTTTCTTCCAGCCTTCTTCAGTGGAGGGGCACTGGAGGAGCTCCTCCAGGTATTCTTTGATGATGGCCTGCACCACTTCTCTGACCACAATGCTGATGGTGTTGTGTGGCACCCTCCAGCCATACTGCATGCTACTGTAGGTGGTCCCTGAGGCCAGGTGGTGCAGAGTCAGTGCCACCTTCAACCCAGGTTCCAGGCTGGGCCGGAAGTTGGTGCTCTGCTTGGTCAACCTGGGTCTCATCCACTCCACAACTTTATCAAACATGGCTGGTGGCATCCTCATGAAATTCTGGAATGCACGAGGGTCTTCGTTCCTCAGCTCCACCATCAGCTTGTTGTACAGTCCATCCTCTTCTCTTCTCCTGATCCATCTTCGGACCCAGACACTTCTTGGCCGCCTTCTTTTCTTCCCGTAGAACAGGTGAAAGAGCCTGTAGATGGCTTCGCACTGTTGCAGAACAATGGTGGCTACCAAAAGGAGTGTGTTACGATCCATGGTGGAGATGACTGGATGCTGTGGAAGAGCAAGAGCCAGATGAAGGCTGCAGAGGTCTGCATAGCAGGGCTGCTGGACTGAAAGTGAGATCCAGGTGAGTTGCTCCCCCTTTTTATAGGCAATATAGGTTTTCCACTATGTGTTCTTTTGCATCCTCTAGGCATCCTCTAGACATCCTTAATATCCGAGATAGGTCCCCTCTGCGAACGTTTTTTCCATTTTAAATGCTTTGTATGTGAGCTGCATCTGCTTTCATCCTTTCTCCGTCCGTGCTACTAACGCTTTGTGTCCGTTCCGCGTCCATTTCGCTTCCTCCCTGTGTCCTTTTTCCGCTGGAGCGGATGCGAGTTGTGTGGATGTGCAGCAGATGCCTAGTGGATATAGCGGACGCGTAACGGATGACAACAGATGTAGAACGGATGTTCCCCATATGCATTGCAGATACAGAATGGACGCGTTTGATACATTTTCCGCTCAAAACGTTTTGAGCAGCTCAAAACTTTTTGAGCGGATGGAACCTCAGTCGACGGATGCTGGACGGATAGAGAGGATGAAAAACGGACGCAGTGAGTACAGAACAGATGAATTGCATTTACCAATGGATGGCAAGTGTTTCTCTTCATTTTACATCCTCTTTCCATCCGTTGGTGCAGTGTGACATGGGCTTTAGAATCTGGATAGTAGGATGGAGAAATTCCAATTCTAGCAATCCCCATCAGCATAGCTGATGGAGGGAAATTCTGGAAGTTGTAGTTCAGTAACATTTGGAAGACCCACCCAAAATGTAGGCAACTCATCCAGGACATCTCATCAAGCTTTTGTGCCAATTAAATATGTTCCATACTCCTTGGATTGTATTTTGAGATCGTATTTTACTTTTATAAACTTTAAGAATCTTCTCAACTTGCTTTCCTCTTTTTTTCAGGGTTCTCGTTCTAGCTTCGGTTCTGTGGGCCTACAACTCTTTAGGTTAATTATTGAAGGAAAATAATGTCATCCATGAATTTTGTACTATTTATAAAATGCCATCTAGATTTATTATTTACTACAGTACTGATTACCACTAAAACATATATGCCACAATTACATGCTGTGCAATTGTTTACAACCTCTCGCAACCACGAACCATAGGCAATTTTTCTTCTTGATGATGATCTGTTCTTAAGTTGGATATTTCAGATTTTCTGACTGTGCACTCAACACCACTGTAATTAAGCCAGCTGCTGATCACCCTCTTCTTCTCTTTTCTCCTACTTTTTTAAGCATTATAACTATCTAAAGTAGGAGGTAGTAAAAGATAAATCTTACAGACTTTTAAAAGTCCCACTGGACCTTGCTCTTTACTGTATCTTCTTTTCTTCAACAGTGAGGACCCCTTGATAAATCTTTAGAAGTATATTGTCTCTACCACTTTCTCTTTCCTTATTTATTTGATCTATTTGTATAACATCAAATCAATAAAGGCTTGTAGTGGTTTATAGGAATCCAGGAAAAATCTACAAGCACGTAAAGCATATATGGTAAGCATCATTAAAATAAAAAAAATGTAATTAGTATGTAGTAACAACAAATAACACAAATACAAAGCAAAATAAAAAAAACACATATAAATAATAATAATCATAAATAATAATGATAATAACTAATCATTAGATGTTGTTTAGAGGAGATCCATCCCAAGCAGCTTCCAGAATATTGAGAAGATGGTGCACATCCTTATTTCAAGAGGGGAATATTCTGAAAGTCTGATGTAGAAATAGAGAAGTGGAATCTCTATAACTTTATAGAGGTGGAAATAAATATAATCTTCTCCCGGATACACTGATTCAAGTTAATGAAAATGGTTTTGCAGGGATCTTGCGTCAAGCCATATAAGATAAGTTAAACCAGCAGTGCTTTGATATGTACCTAGAAATCTAATGGCAACCAACGCAGGGCCTAAAATGCAAAGGTAATAATGTTATTGGTAAGCAACATCCAACAATAATCAAGCTATTTTATTTTATATCAGTTGATAACTTACTGTATGTAAGGTCTTCTGAGGCTGTCACATGTAGAATACGAAACTAGCAGTTCTTAAGAGTTAAGGGTACCGGTTAACACTTGAAAGATCCCTGCAATTTAGATAAGATTGCAACCTGCATACCAAATAAAAATGGAGCAAGCAATCTGTAGGCCATGATCTCTACCTGCCCATGCAGCAGACATAGGAGGATTCCCGAGTCATGGAGATTTTCCTTTAGTAGCAGTGCCATCCTTTTGAAAGTCAACATTGGAACTGTGCAAGATTCTTTATGAACAAGCAGCAACATCATGCTGTTTGTGTTTCATTTCAGCCAGTTTCTTTTCATCTAGACTGGACACTGAGATAAAGCCCCTGTCACACTGCACCAACGGATGTAAAGAGGATGTAAAACGGACAAAAAAGCTTGCCATCCATTGCAAAATGCGATGTACTCACTGCCTCCGTTTTGCTTCCTCTCTATCCGTCCAGCATCCGTTTATTGACGTTTCATCCGCTCAGAAAGTTTTGGGCTGCTCAAAACTTCTGTGCAGAAAATGTATCCAATGCGTCCGTTCTGCATCCATTCTGCATCCGTTACGCATCTGCTATATCCGCTAGGCATCTGCTGCGCAACCGCGTAACTCGCATCCGCTCGGACACAGGGAGGAAGTGGAACGGATGCAGAACGGATGCAGAACGGATGTCTAGCGGAAACAAAGCATTTAAAATGGAAAAAACGTTCGAAGAGGGGACCTATCTCGGATATTAAGGATGTCTAGAGGATGCCTAGAGGATGCAAAGGGACACCTATACTGCCTATGAAAAGGGGGACCAACTCGTCTGCATCTCACTTTCAGACCAGCAGCCCAGCTGTGCAAATCTCTGCAGCCTTCATCTGACTCTTCCTCTTCCACAGCATCCACTCATGTCAACCGTGGATCATAACACAATCCTTTTGGCAGCCACCATCCTTCTGCAACAGTGCGAAGCCATCTACAGGCTCTGTGAACTCTACTACGGGAAGAAAAGGAGGCGGCCAAGAAGCGTCTGGATCTGAAGATGGATCAGGAGAAGAGCAGAGTACGGACTGTACAACAAGCTGATGGTGGAGCTCAGGAACGAAGACACTCGGGCATTCCAGAACTTCATGAGGATGCCTCCAGCCATGTTTGACGAAGTTGTGCAGCGCCTGACACCCAGGTTGACCAAGGCAAACACCAACTTCCAGCCCAGCCTGGAACCTGGGCTCAAGGTGGCACTCACTCTGTGCCACCTGGCCTCAGGGACCACCTACAGGAGCATGCAGTATGGCTGGAGGGTGCCACACAACACCATCAGCATTGTGGTCAGAGAAGTGGTGCAGGCCATCATCGAAGAATACCTACAGGAGCTCCTCCAGTGCCCCACCACTGATGAAAGATGGAAGAAAGTTGCAGAGCAGTGGTATCAGAAGTGGAACTTCCAACACATTGTTGGAGCCATAGATGGCAAGCACGTGGCCTGCAAAGCACCACCCAAGTCGGGCTCCACTTATTTCAACTACAAGGGCTCCTTCAGCATCGTCCTCTTTGCCATGGTCGATGCTGACTACAAGTTCATGTACATCGATGCTTCAGGCAGTGGCTCATGTTCAGATGCCCAGGTATACAATGCCAGTGACCTCAAGGAGGGGCTGGAAGGCAACCTCATCATGGGCTTTCCAGATCCAGACCCCCTGCCCAACGACACGCAAGATGTGCCCTACTTCATCGTGGGGGATGACGCCTTCTCCCTCAGAACCTACCTCATGAAGCCCTACACTTCCAGACTCCTCACCCGTGAAGAGAGGATCTTCAACTACAGGCTGTCTAGGGCAAGATGGGTAGTGGAGAACGCCTTTGGCATCCTGGCCAACAGGTTCCAGGTACTTCTCACCACCATGCAGCATCACCCAGAGACCATGAGGAGGATCGTGGAAGCTTGCTGCATCCTGCACAATCTCATGCGCAGCCGCTACCCAGTCTTGCAGAACAGGCTCGTGGACCTCCAGCAAGGCAATGGGGACATGGAGCCTGGGAAATGGAGGCAAGGACGAAACCTGATAGACACTCAGGATGTGCAAGGCCCCAACAGAGCCTCACATGAAGGGAAGAAGCAGCGCAACCTCCTGAGACACTGGTGCAACTCCCCAGCTGGAGCAGTGGAGTGGCAAGACAGGATGATAGATGATTAATGGGTGCATCCTTCAGCCTGTCTCATCACATGGATGAGATTGGGCCATGTATGTTGGGTGGGCCTACAATGAACAGGGCGTTTAATAAAGAGTTGTGTTTGTGTTGACATGTGTGGATGATTATTACATTGTTATTGATAATAAAGGGCCATAGGTGTGGCACCTGGGAGGGTGGACCATACAGTCCCACTATGCTTGCACTGAAGGTTTATCAATTACACAGCTATTACCCATCCCACAGGTATCCCTGCCCACCCCACTGCTATCTTAACCCATCCCACAAGCATGCAAAGGCTTAAACCAATTCTAAATGTTTCCACCAAGACTTTATTACAAAGAAAAGAAATGAAGCAAGTGTGTGAATCAAAGATAAACTTTATTGAACAACAAGCTGTAAAAAAAAAAATGACCCAAGTCAAGTGTCCAAATAAAGTCCACAGGTAGCCAGCTCTGGCACTCTTATTGGTCACTTGGAGGTGTGCCCAGTCTCAGGGGTGAAGGATCCAGGTGCTGTGGAGGTGGGTGGTGCTGGAGTGCTGGTCTGTATCGTCATTGGGGTGCCTGGCCCCAAGAGGACAACAGAGGACGGTGTGTTGAGGAAGCTCTCAGAAAGCTGGCTCAGACCCGTGATGCTGAGAGGTCCTTCCTCCATGCCATGGGGTGTCAGCCCCAGTACTGATGAGAGATGTACTGAGGCCGGGCTTGGCTGTGGGGTGAAGGAAGGAGTAGTGTAGTGGGGCTCTCTGGTCTGCAGCTGGGTGAGGACTGGCGTGGGTGGCATCGCTGTCGTGGGTGGCATCATTGTCGTGGGTGGGATCGGTGGCATCAGTGGAACCGGTGGCAACGGTGTCGTCCGATGACTCTGTGCCTGGACTGGGAAGTGCTGCTGCCTGTGCTGCTGGACCTCCTGGTAGCCATAGCCCTGGTAGGTGAGGGGCTGTGGGAAGCCTTGGAATGTGAGGGACATCACCTGTGGTGGAGGTAGAGGAGCAGACCTGGACTGGGTGGGAGCAGGTTCCTCTGGATCAGGAGGGTTGTGAAGCAGCTCGGTGATCCGGTCCTTCACCACCTGGTACTGGGGTTCCTCCATGTTCTTGAGGGTCTGGTTGACATAGGTGAGGAAGGGCTTGCAGTTGGAGGATGAGGAGTCGGTGCTGACCAGCTGAGAGAGAAGATCTATACTGGTGCGGATGGTGTCCCTGATCTCCAGCAGGACAGTGTGGCTCTGCCCCTCCTGCTGTCTGGCTCTCTGCCTTTCTGTGGAGACGGAGCTGGGGAAGGTGGATGCGGCTACGACTGTGGTGGACTCGATTTCTCCTTTCTCCCACCGCACCAGGGAGTCCTCCACGTGCTCCACCACGGTTACAACAGCTGTCCGCAGGTTCTCCGCCATGGCACGCTCCACAGAAACCTGCCTGGAGACAGGGACTGACTCTCGGCCGGAAGAGGACTGGGTCTCAGAAGGCTGCCAGAGGGAGAGGATAGACAGAGGGGCTCCTGGTGCTCCTCGGTGGTGGATCTCACCCTCCAGGAAGCTGCACCTGGCCATGACGTAGGTCTCTCTGTCCGTCAACTTAACTGTGGCCAGGCCAGATTTCTTCAGGTGCAGCTTCCTGTACCAGGTGTGCATGTGCTTCCACCAGCCAAGGAGCACCTCCGAAGTGTAACCCATACTCTCCGCCCTCTCTCTCCAAGCATCCTGCTTCCTTTTGGTGTCCCTGTACAGCCGGTGTCCCTTCCGCCACAGATAGCCATTCTCTCTCAGCCACTCCAGCACCTCATCCTCGTGTTCCTCCTTGATGAAGTATTGCCTCCTCTCCCATCCCCGCATACGCCTCTTCGTCCCTTTGGCAGGACCAGATGGGCCCTCATCAGAGGGGCTCCCAGGTGGTAGGGACTGCTCCTCCACATCAGCAGCAGCAGCAGCAGTATCATCATCATCATCATCATCATCATCATCATCATCATCACCAGCAGGATCATAATCATCAGCAGCAGCAGCAGCAACAGCAGGATCATCATCATCATCAGCAGCAGCAGCAGCAGCAGCAGGATCAGCAGGACCAGGATCAGCAGCAGCAGAGTAAGCACCAGGAGCCCCAGCACCAGCAGCAGCAGCAGCACCAGCAGCACCAGCAGGACCAGGAGCACGAGCAGGACCAGGAGTACGAGCAGGACGAGCAGGACGAGCAAGACCAGGAGCACGAGCAGGACCAGCAGGACCAGCAGGACCAGGAGCAGCTTCAGCAGAGTACGCAGCAGCAGAAGCACCACCGCCAGGAGCAGCTTCAGCAGAAGCTCCAGCACCAGAAGAGCGAGCCCGAGCAGCAGAAGCCCCAGCAGAAGCAGAGTCAGGGACAGGGGGCGGGAGGGTGGCCCTGTCCCTCTTGCCAGGGATGGCAGCAGGTTGCTGAGACTTTCGCTTCTTCCCTATGGTTGTGGGGTTGCTGGCTGGCAGGGAGGCTGGCAGGGAGGCTTGCAGGCACCAAGGCTGGCAGGAAGGCTGGCAGGAAGGCTGGCAGGAAGGCTGGCAGGAAGGCTGGCAGGAAGGCTGGCAGGCAGGCAGGCACCAAGGCTGGCAGGCAGACTGGCTGGCAGGGAGGCTGGAAGGCAGGCTGGCAGCAAGGCTGGCAGGCAGGCTGGCAGCAAGGCTGGCAGGCAGGCAGAGAGCAAGGCTGGCAGGGAGGCTGGCCAGGAGGCTTGGAGGCAGGCTGGCAGGAAGGCTGGCAGCAAGGCTGGCAGCAAGGCTTGCAGGCAGGCATGCAGGCAGGGCAGGCAAGGACTCGATGTATCCTGCAGCAGGTCTTTCCTCCGAATGCTGGCCACGTGCGAGCTGCTTCCCTTTATATCTGCGTGGCTTACGCAATGCATCCCCCCCGCATGTGCAATTAACGCCAGGCATCCGTTAGGCTTCCGCTCTGCATCTGCTAGGCTTCCGCTCTGCATCCGCTTCATCCACTGTGCATCCTCTGTGCATCCGCTGTATCCGTTCCACGTCCACTTTGCTGAGCCCCCCCCGGAAGCCTAGCGGATGTGCCATCCGCTTCCATCCGCTGGGCTTCCATTCCGCATCCGCTTTCCATCCGCTCTGCATCCTCCCCGCGTCCGTGTTATCTGCTCTGGTCATGCAAATTTTTGCCCCTTTTGAGAGCGGATAACAATGGATGGAACATTTTGCTCATCCGTTGTGTCCATTTTGCATCCGTTGGGCAGTGTGACAGGGCCTTAAGACTTTTGTGGCATTAGTGGTACAGCCAAGGTAGCAAATCAAGGTTGACATCATCAGCATATTGGTGATATTGTATGCTTAACTGATGGATGACTTCTCTCAGTGATTTCATGTTGATAGTTAATGATATTTGAAAAAAAAAATCCTAACCTCGAAGTTTCCTCACATGCAAAGACCAATGCAGCCAACTTTTGTTCCTCAATTATGCAGAGTAAAATCACTATAAAGCAGTGCCTCTTGCTGCCAATTCAGATGATCCAGAAGGATATCATAGTTGATCACTCTGAAAGGTAAATCAGGACCAGAATGGCCACACTATTTTCACTTAGAGCCTGTAAAGAAAGTCTATCAATATCATCAATGCCACCTCTATCTGATGCTCAGGCTTGAATCCCAACATAAATGACTACAATGGGTAATCATTTAATCTAGAAGATTTGCCAATGTTATAATTATAAAATATTGCTAACTCTAGGAAGTACCTCTTTAGGAGGGAGAGTGCCACCATCTCTCTGAATACTGCCAGAATGCTCTCCAGCAGAGAGCTTTAAGCAATATTCTGGATCCAGCCAGTCACATTTAGTTGTTGTTCCTTCCCTAAAAAGTAACTTGTAATTTTAAACAAGGTCATTTCATCTCCCCCTTCCCGCCATGATGGATGTTAAATCAAAGTTTGTACCCAGCTTGGTCAGGTTCACTTTTTGTTTTCCTCAACCATTGTTTCAGACATTGTTCCTGCCTCTAAATCTCAGAGATACTCCATAAACCAAGAGGCTAAACAAGATTGAAATAGGGATGGAAGATGCTCAGGGCCAATCAGATCAAGAACTTGAGTTGTCTTCTATTGTCAGATCATCCGTCCAGATCCATAAGACACCTAGGACAAATAATACAAATTAACTGTTCTCCTTGCAGAGGTCTCAGTGGTCAGTCATTTAGGTGGTCATCTAAAACATGACCTGATGATGAAGGACCAGATGTTATACCATCCATATCCAAATCACTGCACAACTCATATGAGCTAAAAATGAGGTCCAATATGTGGCCAGCTGCATAATTTAGAACTAAATTTACCTGAGATAATCCCGTATTTTCAAAGGATGCCATAAAAGCCTAAACTCTCTTAGATCAAGGGCATGGAACTTAAAGTTGCCCAAAGTCAAATGGCCTAGAGAAGAGGTGGTATTTAGCCAGGTTCTGACCAGTTCTGCAGAACCGGCAGCAGAAATTTTGAGTAGTTCAGAGAACCAGCAAATACCACCTCTGACTGGAGTATCCTTCCCCGCTATGCCTATCAAGCCATGCACACAGAACCAGTAGTAAAAAAAAATAATCCCATCACTGGCCTAGAGATACCAATACCAGTCTCAAGATCAAGTCCAGCAGTTTTAGGGATTGTCCTGAGCAGTAGGTCAATTATACCAACAGAATCTCTAATCTTGTCTCTATGGCCCAACTTAATTAACAAACATTCACACTATGCTACTTCAACAGAAGAATCCCAAATCACAAGCAAAATGTCATTATAGGCCTGCACTTCAGTGTTGGTGATGAGGTTGGTAAAGGACTTTAGAATCAAAGTGAGCAAATGTCTTAACATGATTACATCAATGCCCTCACTCAAACAGCTTTTGATAATCCATGTCACATCTACAGTACTAATCAACCACTAAATCATGGTGAGAAGAGTCTTGTTACAAAATGGAACCAACATTTCTTATCAAAAACTTGAGGCCGAGGTTATCAGGAATTGAGCCAGAGATGCTGATATAACAAATAACAAATTACAGATCCTCCATCCCCTGAAATAGCCACATCTCCTTCAGCCCTTAACAACTAGTATCAATATAGCTCCTCCACCTGCATACACACTATATCCAGTCTAATGGTCTAACCTCCCACAACAGGGAGAAGCAGTTAATAATAATGACAAAATAGTATAATGAGCTAGACTGAAAAATAATAACTCCAAATAGCAAAATACATTTTTAAAAAATCAGTGGTATAGAATTCTAGCCAAACAATTAACTGGAAGCCAACAATCCGGCAATCCACTAATAGGCCTCTTTCTTCCTAAACCTTTCCATTGCATGCACAAACCATCCATATGCCTTCCAAACCTGCAGCAAACAATCTGACAATCATTCAGTGCAAACACCCCTCACACTGCTCAAAGGAAAGGCATCTGCTCCCAACTTATGCTCTTAGTTTAAACTATGCTTTCCAAAGCCCCTCTCCTTTTAAGCCCCTGTCACACTGCACCAACAGATGCAAAGAGGATGTAAAATGGACAAAAAAGCTTGCCATCCGTTGGTTAACGCGATGTACTCACTGCCTCCATTTTGCTTCCTCTCTATCCATCCAGCATCCGTTTATTGACGTTTCATCCGCTCAGAAAGTTTTGAGCTACTCAAAACTTTTGAGCGGAAAATGTATCCAATGAATCCATTCTGCATCCGCTACGCATCCGCTAGGCATCCGTTCTGCATCCATTACACATCCACTATATCCGCTAGGCATCCGCTGCGCATCCACGCAACTCCATCTGCTCCAGCGGTAAATGGACGCAGGGAGGAAGCGGAACGGACGCGGAATGGATGCAGAACGGATGCCTAGAGGATGCAGCATGGAAACAAAGCATGTAAAACGGAAAATACGTTCGCAGAGGGGACCTATCTCAGATATTAAGGATGTCTACAGGATGCCAAGAGGATGCCTAGAGGATGCAAAGGGACACCTATACTGCCTATAAAAAGGGGGAGCAACTCACCTGGATCTCACTTTCAGAACAGCAGCCCAGCTGCAGACCTCTGCAGCCTTCATCTGCCCCTTGCTCTTCCACAGCATCCAGTCATATCCACCGTGCATCGTAACAAAGTCCTTTTGGCAGCCACCATCCTTCTGCAACAGTGCGAAGCCATCTGCAGGCTCTGTGAACTCTACTACGAGAAGAAAAAGAGGCAGCCAAGAAGCATCTGGGTACGAAGATGGTTCGCCAGAAGAGCAGAGGACGGACTGTACAATAAGCTGATGGTGGAGCTGAGGAACCAAGACCCTCATGCATTCCAGAACTCCATGAGAATGCCACCAGCCATGTTTGATGAAGTTGTGGAGCAGATGAGACCCAGGTTGATCAAGCAGAGCACCAACTTCCAGCCCAGCCTGGAACCTGGGCTCAAGGTGGCACTCACTCTGTGCCACCTGGCCTCAGGGACCACCTACAGGAGCATGCAGTACGGCTGGAGGGTGCCACACAACACCATCAGCATTGTGGTCAGAGAAGTGGTGCAGGCCATCATCGAAGAATACAAGGAGGAGCTCCTCCAGTGCACGTCCACTGAAGAAGGATGGAAGAAAGTTGCAGAGCAGTGGTATCAGAGGTGGAACTTCCCACACACTGTTGGAGCCATCGATGGCAAGCACATGGCCTGCAAAGCGCCAGCCAAGTCGGGGTCCACTTATTTCAACTACAAGGGCTTCTTCAGCATCATCCTCTTCGCCATGGTCGATGCTGACTACAAGTTCATGTACATCGATGCTTCAGGCAATGGCTCATCTTCAGATGCCCAGGTATACAACGCAAATGACCTCAAGGGATGGGCTGGAATCCAACCTCATGGTGGGCTTCCCACATCCAGACCCCCTGCCCAACAACACGCAAGATGTGCCCTACTTCATCATGGTGGATGATGCCTTCTCCCTCACAACCTACCTCATGAAGCCCTACACCTCCAAATACCTCACCCGTGAAGAGAGGATCTTCAACTCCAGGCTGTCCAGGGCAAGGCGGGTGGTGGAGAAGCCTTTGGCATCCTGGCCAACAGGTTCCAGGAACTTCTCACCACCATGCAGCATCGCCCAGAGACCGTGAGGAGGATTGTGGAAGCTTGCTGCATCCTGCACAATCTCATGCGCACCCGCCACCCAGTCTTGCAGAACAGGCTCGTGGACCACCAACAAGGCAATGGGGACATGGAGCCTGGGGAATGGAGGCAAGGGCGAAACCTGATAGACACTCAGGATGTGCAAGGCCCCAACAGAGCCTCACGTAAAGGGAAGAAGCAGCGCAACCTCCTGAAACACTGGTGCAACTCCCCAGCTTGAGCGGTGGAGTGGCAAGACAGAATGATAGATGCTTAATGGATGCTTCCTTGAGCCTGTCTCATCACACTGATGAGATTGTGCCATGTATGTTGAGTGGCCCTACAATGATCAGGGCATTTAATAAAGAGTTGTGTTTGTATTGACATGTGTGGATGATTATTACATTGTTATTGATAATAAAGGGCCATAGGTGTGGCACCTGGGAGGGTGGACCATACAGTCCCACTATGCTTGCACTGGAGGTTTATCTATCCCACAGCTATTACCCATCCCAAAGGTATCCCTGCCCATCCCATGCTATCTCAACCCATCCCACAAGCATGCAAAGGCTTAAACCATTTCTAAAAGTTTCCAGCAAGACTTTATTAAAAAAAAAGAAATGAAGCAAGTGTGTGAATCAAAAATAGACTTTATTAACAACAAGCTATGAAACAAAAATGAGTCTCTGGCACTCCTCTTGGTCGCTCAGTCTCAGGGGTGAAGGGTCCAGGTGCTGTGGAGGTGGCTGGTGCTGGAGTGCTTGTCTGATACCCCGCATCATCAGCTCCTCCAGAAGCAGAAGCAGCAGAAGCCCCAGCCCCAGAAGAGCGAGCCTGTGCTGCAGAAGCCCCAGCAGAACCAGAGTGAGGGCCAGGGAGCGGGATGGTAGCCCTGTCCCTCTTGCAAGGGCTGGCAGCGGATGGCTGAGGCTTGCTGTGCTTCTGCATGGTTGTGGGGTTGCTGGCTGGCAGGGAGGCTGGCAGGAACCAAGGCTGGCAGGAAGGCAGGGAGGCAGGCACCAAGGCTGGCAGGGAGACAGGCACCAAGGCTGGCAGGAATGCTGGCAGGAATGCTGGCAGGGAGGCAGGCACCAAAGCTTGCAGGCAGGCAGGCACCAAGGCTGGCAGCAAGGCTGGCAGGCAGGCAGACAGCAAGGCTGGCAGGGAGGCTGGCAGGGAGGTAGACAACAAGGCTTGCAGCAAGGCTGACAGCAAGGCTGGCAGCAAGGCTTGCAGGCAGGCATGCAGGCAGGGCAGGCAAGGCTGTCAATCCGTCCGGCAGCAGGTCTTTCCTCTGAATGGTGACCTGCTTCTGAGCTGCTTCCCTTATATCCATGGGGCTGACGCAATGCATCCTCCCCACATGCGCAATTAACGCTCGGCATCCGTTCGGCTTCCGCTGTGCATCCGCTAGGCTTCTGCTCTGCATCCGCTTCATCCGCTGTGCATCCGCTCCGCATCTGCTGTATCTGTTCCGCATCCGCTTTGCTGTGGCCCCCCGGAAACCTTGCGGATGTGCCATCCGCTCCCATCCGCTTCCATCCGCTGGGCTTCCGTTCCGCATCCGCTTTCCATCTGCTCTGTGTCCTCCCCCCATCCATTCCTTTCCGTGTTATCCGCTCTGTTTATATAAATTTTTGCCCCTTTTGAGAGCGGATAACAATGGATGGAACATTTTGCTCGTCCGTTGTGTCCGTTTTGCATCCGTTGGGCAGAGTGACAGGGCCTTTAGGATACAAACAAACGTGGGACCAGGATCTCACCAACAACAACTGGGTCCTTACTGCTGGCATCTTGTCTGCATCAGGGCACGGCTGCAATACCTGGTATCTTCCCAACCTTCAAAGTAACATGCAGTCACCAGATAGGTAAATAGCAGTAGGTCTGGTTGGGCTCCTCCAGTCAGCCTAGGTACTTCCATCAGTCTTCCTTGCCCAGGGCTGGATTTCTACCAGTTCAGACCAGTTCTATAGAACCGGTTGTTATGATTCTGTGCATTTCGGAGAACTGGCAAATTGCACCACTGGCTGCCTCCCCCCTCCCCACCCGCCCGCCCAGGAGGCTTTCCTAAGGCCTAGTCAGGGGTGGTATTCAGGGGTTGGGGGAGGGAGAAATGGCCTGAGAGCAGAGCTGAACCTTTCTTAGGATTGAAGCTTCTATTTTTCAGTGCAGACTCAAGCAGCAGATTGCAGAAAGGTAGATCTGGGAGTGAAGCTGTGATTCTGCATGCAGCTCAATCTGCCTACCTGCTTTACCTGATTTTGGATAAAAGTTGTTCTTTTTTTAAAATAATTCAATCTTTACATATATTTTTACAATATTTACATATAAGCCACACCCAACCAGTCACATGACCACTAAGCCACACCCACAAATTAGGCCACACCCACAGAATCGGTTGTTAAGAAATTTGAATTCTACCTCTGTCCTTGCCCCATGCTCCTTCTGGAACTTCTAGCCCTTCCCAGTCTGTTACAGTTGTACCCCACTATGTCAGAACAAACCCAAGCCTGATTCCCAAAGAATTCTGTATGGGAGCATAATCCCCATCCATACGTTCTCTAATACAGTAATAACTGGCTAGATATTTGCAATAAATCGTTGTATTAATTAATCAGCAGGGAAGGAAGTACAGAGGTAGGGAAGGGCATGCCTTGATTGACTTCAGCAGCACAGCAGAGAGAGTTTTGGCAGATAAGGCTTATCATCTTAGGGATGAAAGAAGAACTCCACTTCTGGAAATCCTATACCCTTATCATAACTACAAGGGTATCTAATGAGGTTATCTGCAGCAACATAGAGGCTGTTTTCTGCTTAGAAGCCCAAAATAGTTTGAGCAAGCCAAAAGCTAGATACAATCTCTGCTATAGAGTGTTATCTTGTATTTCTGATTAAATAAAATATTGGCATCTAAAGCACTGGCCAAGTTTACGAAGCAGAAGTATTTATTTTTTGAACCTCTATTCAGTAGCAATTGGTCAAAAAAAGAAAAAAACCCACAGGATTTCCTGCCAGTTCATGGCAGGAAATAGATAAAAATGAAAGTGCATGCCCCACACAGGCAGCTGGTAAAAAAAAAGGAAAGCTCTCAAATCACTGAAAAGCAGAATTCCTGTACTCTGCCATGTGTGAAACAACCCCAGCATGTGTGTTTTAATAAGATATTTTAAAGAGGGGTTGAAATGTCAAAGCAGGCTCTATTAGGCTGGAGCAGATCTTTGCTTTTTCTGATACAAGCATGAAAAAAGGAAACTCCTGCAATGCATTTTGTGAGATGGACGCAAGAGCCAGCTGGATAAGGAATAGGGTGGGGACCAGGCAAGCAGAACATAAAGGAACTGAAGGTGGAAACTTAAGATACCTAACTGCTCTGGTACTGAAGATGCCAGGAGCTCCAGGGCAAGGCGGTGCCAGCTTGTTTGGGCTTCCCCTGCGTTGCTGCCTATACTGTATAGAACCAAGCCAGATCTTTCCCAAGCTTGCTGGTGCTGACGCCCTTGCCCATCCTTACTTTTCTTTTGCTGAACCTGGCATTTTTGTATTTTGGCTGCAAGCACTGAAACTAAGGATTGGGAACAGAGAGGGGCAGGGCCTCTACTACAGTGTAGATGGAGCACAACACCTCCCAGCTCTCTTTCCCTAGTTCATCAATGTTAACTCAAGACAGACATGAAAAAATCCACACGGCTGCTCATCAGAGATCCTGGTTTTCAAATTTTCAGCATCAATCCCAAAACATGAGGATTAATCATACAGGAAATAATACCTGTTGAGGACAAACTGATAGTGGCTATTGATTTTGAATGCTTCAACTTACAGCTTTCTGATCAGAAGGATCTGTTTTCAGACAGTACTCTTCTCAAAAGCCAAAATTTGAAGATAAAAAGAATGTCAATAGTTACCCATTTTCCATTCCTTCATCAGATTACCCATACTCAAAATGGTTTCCCTTAACTCCTCCTCTTTTTCCTCCTTATCCTTTGCCTCCTCCTCCTCCTCCTCCTCCCGATCAAACTTTAAATTGCCAGAATGAAGCCATCTTCTTGGTTTTGTCATTCGCCAGAAATAAATCATTATCTGTTTCTGGTAAAATACCTGGTGCGTTGCTATCCACTAAGAGCTTCCATTTTAGCATTTTGGCTTTACAATTTCGGCACTCCAACTCTTAACCTATTCAGGATCCTCCAAGTAGTATAAGAGAGCTTAGATCCTTCAGCTATGTCCTCCTTTAATATTTTTCCTTACTCAATGGTCTCCTTTCTCCATCTTTTAATTCAATTTTGTTCTTGTGTACCCTCAAAATGTTTGTTCTTGCCACAAAACTCTTCCTAGATCTAAGTTAGCAGACATGTCGATTGAGAGGATGGCAAGGATAATTCTCTTGCTTAGTTCTCTCCAACATCTGTTGCTATTTCTCTCCTAATCTTAGGTGGGGCAATGCCAGCAAGAGAACATCTTTTCTTTCAATCAGTGTAGACTTGAGACAACCTGTCATTTACTGCTTCATTGATAGCAATATCAACTTGTTTCACATATGCAGATACGTCCCATACTGAAGCAGAATAATCTGCTGCAGAGATACTCAAGGCCACAGCTGATGTGTGCAATGTAGATGCATTCCCTGTATGTAGTTTATCAATTTCCTGACAATATTGTCCCTCAAGCTGATTTTTGCCTTCATATTCAGGCAATCCTTATTTCATACTTTATGACCATATCATTCTTTCTGTTGCTTTCTTTAACGTTCTTTCACCCTTAAGGTTCTGTCCATGTACTGTTTTTATTTGGAAACACATTGGGTATCCACACAGTTCCTACAGCAGAGTTGTTGTAAGACTGATCAGGAGGTTTGTGATGGGAATATATAGTCTATGCAGTGCAAACAATTGGCACAGTGCCTTCTTTTTTCACTTTCCACACCTACTTTCTCATCATGGCCCTACCCATTTTTTTAACATGCCCCTGCCTAACAATTAAATATGGCCTTCAGACTGCAAAAATTGCACAATTGAGCCATTAAAGAACTATAGTATCTTCCTCTATCAGATATACTTTTTCAGCTCTTTTCTTGCTGCCAGTACTGTTACAATCCAACCTCCAACAAGGTTTCTGCCTGTCAGGGTTGTAGTCCATTGACATTACCTTGTATTTACAGTATGAGTACATTAATTTGCAGAGATAATTATTAACCATTGATTAATAATCGTAATCGTAACCCATTGGGTAAGAAAAAAAATTGGACGTAAGAGATTGATGTGCAACACTCCCTGGAGAGCAAAATCCTTTGGCAGGCAAAAAGAAAGGAGAGCCATCTTTTTGTGACTTTTTATTTTTTATTATTGTTATTATTGGGTTTGTTGTATGATCAATCCGATTCAGACTGGATTGTCTTCTTTCCAAAAAAAAAAAAAAAGTCCTTCTTTCCAATAGTCCTTTCCAAAGACCTGGCATAGGCAGATCGGGTTGTTTGATGATGTTACAGGTATAGTTTCAGGATGAGAGTTGTTCTAAATAAGGCCACTTTTTGCAATTGACTGATGGTGCATTTGTCAATGCCAATGGTGCCCAAATAGTGCTTTGGTTGTTTTGGGATTTCACCTGGTGCCTATTACTATTGGTATTACCTTTGCTTGCTTTTCCGACAGCAGCAGCAGCAGCAGCTATTATTATTATTATTATTATTATTATTATTATTATTATTATTATTA
>BLBF01000051.1:1334208-1359884 GCA_015471245.1 Laticauda colubrina
TATTATTATTATTATTATTATTATTATTATTATTATTATTATTATTAGCTATTATTATAATCATGATCATCATCATTATTAAATGTTTGCCACCCATCTGGCCCCAAGGCTTTGTTACAGGTCTATCAGGTTCCTAAAACAAACTTAAAACCTGCCAGGCTTTACTACCTAAACTCAAATGGTGAATCACACGTGATATATCTCAAAAACATTTTCCTTTTTTGCCATTACTTTCAAAAATCATTAAAAACCTGATGTTGGAGAGGGAGGGAGGGAGAGAGCATTGAGAAAAATGGCAGAGAAATAGGAAGTGTCTCAATTCAGTTTCTTGAGCATGTCGAGACAGGACAATGATTGCAAGCCTAAAAACCATTTTGCCCTCCCAGCAACTTGGCTTCTATTGACTCAAAGGATTCCTGGTTTTCACAGCCACATCTCTGATGCCAAAGGAATCCAGGCTGACTGGTCCTGGATAGCATCTGACTTAACAAAATGATGTTAACCTTTCTTCAGCGCCATACTTCTTTTGGGGGCTTTTCCACATATATTTCACGATCGCCTTATTTAGCCGCCTTCCCCACCCTGCCCTATGCGTTGCGGTGCCCCTGACGGGTTTCTCGGCCCGGCCCCGTCTTTGAACTCTTCTAACGCGCTTCTCCCGACGACGGCAGAAGGGCGCGGAATAAATGCATAAATAATGGCAGCGCGGCTCATGATGGCACCGAGCAGGAGCTGCGATGCGACAGCTGGGCCTTGTGCGCGTCTGGAAGATAAAAGCAGTCCGGCGTGGGATTTTCAGAGAGCCGTCCCCCTTTCTTCCGGGGAGTACGGTGGGTCTCACACAGCTTCAAAGCGCTTTGAAACTTCAAGGCGCTGGAGAAGGCATTGTAATAACTGGGTTGGGCGACTTTTCTGCCACAGCTCTCGGGTCTGATCAAAAGAATTCAAGCCCTGCAGAAGCGTGTTTCCACCTCCCGCCCGACATTTTGATTATTCAGAGCTAAGCTGAGAGGGTGGGCTGAAATCGTTGCCGCTCCCATCCTACTATAAAATATGGTTTTAAAATGGATCATTTAGCTTCCCGCACCCCGTGTTGTTGGTCCTCTCAGCCTTTTCCTTGTACTTTGCCCCGGTTTATATTGCTAGAGAATTGGGGAATCAGGATTTCTAAGTTA
Source organism: Laticauda colubrina (assembly GCA_015471245.1). NCBI lineage: Eukaryota > Metazoa > Chordata > Lepidosauria > Squamata > Elapidae > Laticauda > Laticauda colubrina. The sequence goes on from BLBF01000051.1 coordinate 1,335,384, forward strand.
ATCATTCAACTCCAGCCTCTCTGCAACCTGCATTCCCAAGATAGAGATAGATAGATCAAACAACAGATTTTGCGCATCTGCCATATCTTTCACATGTGACAAGCTCTGGAAAGCTTGAAGACATCTTGCTCCAAACTACTAGTCTTCTTCCCATGCAGGGATATATATATAATAGGATTTGCTTAGTGCTCTTTCCAATGTCTGTGGGCAGATGCTATCAGTAGGGCCACCCCTCAGCTGCCATCATTTCCATATTTTGTTGCTGCTGCCTGTTCACTTGACTGAATCTCTGAGTGTAATCACTGCAACTCTGAACAGGAAGAGGAAGGCTACTTCTCCTGGCTCTTTTCACTACCCTCTTCCTCAGACAAGACAGATAACAACAGCAAGAGGAAACAATCAAGCAGAAAGCCTCAGGGAGTAAGAGTGGGGTGGGGGGTCAGCGCTTAGTAATGCTGATCCTGGATGCCAGCAGCAGATGTACTTTTAGTACAGGATGGGGAAGGGGGATGGGACGGCAATGCATCCCTATTAGCAACATAGACTGCATTCATATAAAGAACCCATGCCCTGGAGATATGTTCCATCCTGAGCATTTTCTGCAGTGCATTGGAAGATCTGCAAGAGGTCGGTTCTCTGCAGAAAAACACTATTTTGCAGAAGAAAATTTTGATAAAATAAGATTGATGAAACATGAGAATAAATTTTCATATAATAGATTACTAACACTAATTTTATCAGTAGAGTAATGATATAGAAATTTATTTGGTCAAGGCCTCGTTATTTGGAGGCCCATGTTTTTCTCAACTGTTGCTAAATGCCAGGCCTGCCTGTAATAACATCTCTCTTCCACAAGGACGAACCTAGCATGAGTTACCCAGATCTAGATGGGTGCTGAGGGAGAGGTTGCCCTCTGCAATGCGCCTATCTTTTTTTTTATGTGGCATCAGATCTAATCCCAGGGCAAGGGGGATTGGAGTGGGTCATGTCACCCAGACTCTGGTGATGTTTACAGGCTCTGCCTCACAGGTGCTGCCTCACAGGTGACTAGATGTGATGACCTGTGTGTAAAATTAGCCTTTAGGAACCAGATGTGATTTTTGCTTCTGAACCAGCCTCTCTGCTATGTAGTGAACTTCCATTCTGAGCTCTTGGATTCTGTGGCAAATAAGCAGAGGAATTCTTCAGGTTTCTGGTCTTAGAGGAGTTTAATTTGCCTTCTCTGACACTGGAGTCAGAGTAATGAAAATGGCAGCCTTGAGAGATGGAGCAGTTCTACCATGCCTTATGAAGGCAGTGGTGTGTCTCCTTCTTAGAAAGTGATGCTTTCCCCCTGTTTCCAATCTCTTCTTTTTGGGAAGGTAATTGAAAAAAATGATTTCCTTTCAGCTTCAGAGAGCTTTGAATGAAGTAGATTTTCTGGACCACTTCCAGTTGAATTTTAAACCATGGTATGGTGTATAAACAGCATTGGTTATACTTTTGTATGACTTCTGAAGGAAACAAGGTAGGGAAAGTACATTCATCTTTGCCTTGGTTGATTTGTCAATGGCTTTTAATACCATCTACCAACCATGGACCAGTTTGGGAGTTGGGAACACAGTATTATGTTACCAGTAGTTGATCTCCTTTCTCCAGGGTTTAATTTAGTCATGGAAAGATCTTGCCCATTTGATGAGTGTATAGTTTAAAATATACAAATAAAGAAAATGGATTAGTTTAGTAATAAGGCTAAAAGTATTTGGGAATGCAATCAATGTGTGTGGAGATCCCCTAAAAGTGATCAAGATTTCAAGTGTTTTGCAAAATATCTCCATTTGAGTTACGTCAACTCCATCAGGATCATGAAATTTTTCTTGCCATTTGGACTAGTTAAACCAGTCTACTTGTGATTGGCTCAGCAATTTTATTGGAATCTTAAATTTTCCCTTGATATGTATTGGATCAGATAAATGAGGGTCTTATAATTGTGGCATAAATCAAATCCTGTTGTTGGGTGATGAATTTAGCATTCTGAAAAACTTAGCATCATCTTTGTTTCAAATAATTTCTCACCTAAGCTTTTCCAGATGTCAAGATAGAAGGGTAAAGATGACAAAAATCTCAGAGCCAGTTCTGCGCCTCTGTTAAAACATGAGCCGATATTTTGATGGCCAGCAACATAGAGCTTCAGTAACTTTGTTGCCGTGATGATTAGCCACAGTAGAACAGATTAAATGCAGATAGAATTCAGCCAAAAAGCTTCCTGCAATCAGGTATATTTGAGATGGATGGCTATATAAATTAGACAAATAAATAAAAATGGAGAGAAATGGCCAGAAGGCTTGGCACTATTGCTTTTCAGCATCTGCCATAGAAGGCAGTGGACTCATCGGGATTAATGAGAGAGCCAGCCCTAGCTTAGTTTAATAAGCAGACAACTAGAAAGTCAAGTGGCATGTTTAGGTTTTAAACCTAGTGGACATCTTTACTGAATGAGATCCTGAAAAAAGAAAACAAATCTAGAAATGTATAAGAACGGAAGAGAAGACACAGTCAGACTGGCAAGATTTTGTTATTAGCCCATCTCTTTAAAATTATGATTCTGATCTTGAAGAGACAGTCTTCTTATCCAATTTACCTTGAAGAATTAGCAAGATACCTCTGATATATAGATGCAAGGCAAACATACTTGCCTTAACCAATAGTGGGCTTCAAATTTTTTAACAACTGGTTCTCTGCCCTAATCACTGGCTGGTTGGGCATGGCTGGGTGGGTCTGGCCTGGGTGTATGACAGCACTCAGTCTCCTACAGCACTCTGCTAGCCAAAACGGGGTGCAGGTGTTTATTACAAAATGTGGGCTTTGCTTTGTGACATCCAGATTTGGTGCAAGGGGTGTGAACTGCACAGAAAATATACCTCAACCTTCTTGATCTTTTGTATCTGACTATATACTTAGGTTGGGGCTCAGGATGTGTTAAGGACCCCGATTCTTAGCTTTACTATTAGTTGGTTAACTATCTTGACTGCTGTATGTAGTTAATTCTTTGCAACAAATAACTGTTTTTTGGTTTTAGAAATGTAAGTAACCCAGAATCACTTGGCTGAACTGAGAGGTTATCATCATCATCACTATCATTTTAGCCATTGTCTACTGAAGAATGAAGGTCTCTTCCACATATTTCCAAACTATATGGTCCTGAACTTTCTTTCAGTTATAGAAAAAATAATAAAATAAAATTAATGGAATGTTACATTTTTTTTTTAGGATTTGCTAATTATAATAAATTCTTGCTAAATTTAGCAATACCCTTTTAACATGTTACTAATGGGATAGGCCTAGCAGTAGACAAACGATATGATTAAGCTTTCACAGAAGAAAATGGTACATCTGACATGTGTTCAGATCACACTTACCAGTGAGCTGGCTTGTAAAGCCCCAGTATGCCTTGGTATAGTTATGTCACACCATGAAAGATGGCAGTGGACACCTGGTAGCTTTTGGATCACTGTTACAAAGAACATTATTAAAAAACAGGAGTGCTGAGCTGCCTGAAATATGACTTCATATTTCAACAATACTTGCACAGAAGGGTGTTTACTCTCATTGTTGGTTATATGAAACTATAGTCAATTCTCACTACTGCCCACAAAAAGAGATGTGTTTGCAGCAGCTGCTGAGTTGTAGACTTGGGCTTTATTCCATGGGTAGCACAAATACAAAACTAAAATCCAAAGGGCACACGTCACACAAATCTCCACAAGATAAAGAATCTGAAAAATCATTTTGGCATGTTTTATCTCACAGAGATCAAGATTCTTCCCATCACAACTGAGATGATCCTAAGAGAAACTTGGAACAGCAGCAGTGTCTCAAGTTTATCCAATAAGCCAGATCAGCCAGGAAAACATAGAGCAAAAATCTCAGTTTACACAGTTTTGTATTTGTATTATCAGGCAACTGAAAGTCATAACAAGTTGAGAGCCCAACTATTGCAGTAACTACTTGTTGGAGTGTAGGAAGTCTCCCCCTCCTAGATGAATGAAATATTTTGAGGAATATTAAAAAGACAGAATATTATATTTCATAAATGAGAAATAAGAGAAATGTGTTTTTAGAGGCAAGAAGCACCCCACAAGTCTTTCTTAATAGTCCACAGCAGATACCAGCATTTAAAGCCCATGTCACACTGCGCCAACGGATGGAAAGAGGATGTAAAATGGAGAAAAATGCTTGCCATCCGTTGGTTAATGCGATGCATCCGTTCTGTACTCACTGCATACGTTTTTCATACTCTCTATCCGTCCAACATCCGTCCACTGTAATTTCATCCGCTAAAAAAGTTTTGAGCTGCACAAAACTTTTTGAGCAGATGAAGTATCCAACGCATCCGTTCTACATCCGCTACGCATACGGGGAACATCCGTTATACATCCGTTGTCATCCGTTACGCGTCCGCGATATCCGCTAGGCATCCGCTGCGCATCTGCGCAACTCAAATCCGCTCCAGCAGAAAACAGACACAGGGAGGAAGCGAAACGGATGCGGAACGGACACACAGCATTAGTTGCATGGACGTAGAAAGGATATAAGCGGATGCAGCTCGCATATAAAGCATTAAAACGGAAAAAACGTTCTTATAGGGGATGTATCTCGGATATTTAGGATATCTGGAGGATGTCTAGAGGATGCAGAAGGACACCTAGCGGAAAACCTATATTCCCTATAAAAAGGGGGAGGAAATCACCTGGATCTCACTTTCAGTCCAGTAGCCCTGGTGTGCAGACCTCTTCAGCCTTCATCTCGCTCTTGCTCTTCCACAGCATCCAGTCATCTCCACCATGGATTGTCGCACACTCCTTTTGGTCGCCACCATCATTCTACAACAGTGCGAAGCCATCTACAGGCTCTTTCACCTGTTCTATGCAAGGAGAAGGAGGCGTCCAAGTAGTGTGTGGGTCTGAAGATGGATCACGAGAAGAGCCAAGTACGGACTGCATGACAAGCTGATGGTGGAGCTGAGGAACGAAGACCCTCGTGCATTCCAGCACTTCATCAAGATGCCACCAGCCATGTTTGATAAAGTTGTGGAGCGGCTGAGACCCAGGTAGACCAAGGCAAACACCAACTTCCAGCCCAGCCTGGACCTTGAGCTGAAGGTAGCACTGACTCTGTGCCACCTGGCCTCCGGGACCACGTACAGGAACATGCAGTACGGCTGGAGGGTGCCACACAACACCATCAGCATTGTGGTCAGAGAAGTGGTGCAGGCCATCATCGAAGAATACTTGCAGGAGCTCCTCCATTGCCCCTCCACTGAAGAAGGATGGAAGAAAGTTGCAGAGCAGTGGTATCAGAAGTGGAACTTTCCCCACACCGTTGGAGCCATAGATGGGAAGCACGTGGCCTGCAAAGCTCCAGCCAACTCAGGGTCCACTTATTTCAACTACAAGGGCTTCTTCAGCATCATCATCTTTGCCATGGTCGATGCTGACTACAAGTTCATGTACATCAATGCTTCAGGCAAGGGGTCAGCTTCAGAAGCCCAGGTATACAATGCCAGTGACCTCAAGGAGGGGCTGGAATGCAACCTCATCATGGGCTTCCCAGATCCAGACCCCCTGCCCAACGACACAAAAGATGTGCCCTACTTCATCGTGGGGGATGACGCCTTCTCCCTCAGAACCTACCTCATGAAGCCCTACATTTCCAGACTCCTCACCCGTGAAGAGAGGATCTTCAACTACAGGCTGTCCAGGGCACTGCAGGTGGTGGAGAACACTTTTGGCATCCTGGCCAACAGGTTCCAGGTACTTCTCACCACCATGCAGTATTGCCCAGAGACCGTGAGGAGCATTGTGGAAGCTTGCTGCATCCTGCACAACTACCCAGTGTTGCAGAACAGGCTCGTGGACCACCAACAAGGCAATGGGGACATGGAGCCTGGTGAATGGAGGCAAGGATGTAACCTGATGGACGCTGTGGATGTGCCAGGCCCCAACAGAGCTTCATGTGAAGGGAAGAAGCAGCACAACCTCCTGAAACACTGGTGCAACTCCCCAGCTGGAGCAGTGGAGTGGCAAGACAGGATGGTAGATGCTTAATGGATGCTTCCTTGAGCCTGTCTCATCACACTGATGAGATTGTGCCATGTATGTTGAGTGGCCCTACAATGAACAGGGCATTAAATAAAAAGTTGTGTTTATGTTGAAATGTGTTGATGAATGATTAAATTGTTATTGATAATAAAGGGCCATAGGTGTGGCACCTGGGAGGGTGGACCATACAATCCCACAATGCTTGCACTGGAGGCTTATCTATCCCATTGCTATCCTTACCCATCCCACAGCTATTACCCATCCCACAGGTATCCCTGCCCATCCCACAGCTATCCTTACCCATCCCACAGCTATTACCCATCCCACAGGTATCCCTGCCCATCCCACTGCTATCCTTACCCATCCCACAGCTATTACCCATACCACAGGTATCCCTGCCCATCCCACACCTATCCTTACCCATCTCACAAGCATGCAAAGGCTTAAACCATTTCTAAAAGTTTCTACCAAGACTTTATTTATGAAAAGAACTGAACCAAGTGTGTGAAGCAAAAATAAACTTTATTAATAACAAACTGTAAAAGCAAAATGACCCAAGTAAAGTGTCCCAAGCAAAGATAAAGTCAACAGGTAGCGACCCAGTCTCTGGCACTCTTCTCAGTCACTCTGAGGCGTGCCCATGGTCTCAGGGGTGAAGGGTCCAGGTGCTGTGGAGGTGGCAGTGGCTGGAGTGCTGGTCTGAGGTGCCATTGGGGTGCCTGGCCCCAAGAGGACAACAGTGGATGGTGTGTGGAGGAAGCTCTGAGAGAGCTGCCTCAGTCCCGTGATGTTGAGAGCCCCTTCCTCCATGACATGGGGTGTCAGTCCCAAGACCGATGACAGATGTTCTGAGGCCAGGCTTGGCTGTTGGGTGGAAGAAGGAGGAGTGTAGTGGGGCTGTCTGGTCTGCAGTTGAGCGAGGTGAGGTGTCGGTGGCATCTGTGGCGTCGGTGGCATCTGTGGCAGTGGCATCGGGGCATCAGTGGCATCGGTGGCACTGGTGGTATCGGTGGTATCGGTGGCATTGGTGGTACCTGTGGTGTGCGATGTACCTGTGCCTGGATTGGGAAGGGCTGCCTGTGCTGCTGAAACTTCTGGTGGCCTTAGCCTTGGTTGGTGAGGGGCTGTTGAAAGCCTTGGAAGGGCTGTGACATCACCTGGGGTGGAGGAGCAGACCTGGACTGGGTCAGAGCAGGTTCAGCTGGGCCTGGAGGGTGGTACAGAAGACCTGTGATCCTCTCCTTGATCACCTGGTGCTGGGATTCGGGCATTTCCATGAGGGTCTGGTTGATGTAGGTGAGGAAGGGCTTTCTGTTAGAGGATGGTATGTCAGACTGTACCAGCTGAGAGAGTAGATCTACGCTGCTCTTGATGGTGTCCCTGATCTCCAAGAGGACAGTATGTCTCTGTCCCTCCGGTCTGCCTCTCTACCTGTTTTCTGTGGAGGTGGAGCTGGGTGTGGGTGTGGGTTGGTCTCTGGTGGCAGCGGCTTCTTGCTCCAACTGCATCAGGGGGTCCTCCATGTTCTCTGCCATGGAGAGTGCAGCTGTTGGGGGGGGGTCTCCATCGTGGGGCACTCCACAGATACCTGCCTGGACACAGGAGCTGACTCTTGGCCAGAAGAGGACTGGCTGTCTGTGGGCTGCCTGAGAGAGAGGGTTGACAGAGGGGCTGCTCCTCAGTGGCGGATCTCACCCTCCAAGAAGCTGCACTTGGCCGTGACATAGGTCTCCCAGTCAGTGAGCTTGACCCCGGCCTGGCCAGACTTCTTCAGGTGCAGCTTCCCATACCAGGTGTGCATGTGTTTCCACCATTCCAGGTGGACATCCGAAGTGTAGCCCAGGCTCTCCGCCTTCTCTCTCCAAGCCGCCTGCTTCCGCTTGGTGTCTCGATAGAGCCTGTGTCCCTTCCTCCAGAGGTACTCGTTCTCCCTCAGCCATTCGAGCACCTCCTCCTCATGTTCCTCTGCAATGGAGTACTGTCTCCTCTCACCCTTTTCTCGCGAATGCCTCTTCCTCCCTCTGGCAGGGCCTTCTGGGCCCTCATCAGTAGGGCTTTGAGGTTTTAGGGGCTGGTCCACCACACCAGCAGCAGCAGCAGCACCATCAGGACCAGGAGCAGCAGCAGTAGAGTCAGCACCAGCAGAAGCACCAGCACCAGGAGCAGCACCAGCAGAGAAAGCACCAGCAGAAGCACCAGCACCAGGAGCAGCACCAGCAGAAGCACCAGCACCAGCAGAGTCAGCACCAGCAGCAGAAGCCCCAGCAGAAGCAGAGTCAGTGCCAGAGGGTGGGATGGTGGTCCTGTCCTTCTTGCCAGGGCTGGCAGGAGTAGGCACAGGCTTCCTCTTCTTCCCCATGGTTGTTGGCTGAAGATGTGTCTGGCAGCAGGTCTTTCCTCTGAATGGTGACCTGCTTGCAAGCTGCATCCTTTTATATCCACGCGGCTGATGCAATGCATCCTCCCTGCATGCGCAGTGAACGCTTTGCATCCGCTAGGCATCCAGTAGGCATCCGCTAGGCGTCCGTGATGCATCCGCGTCATCCGCTAGGCATCCGCTCTGCATCTGTTTCTTCTGCTGCATGTCCGCTTCGGTGTTCTCCCCCGGAAGCACTGCGGATGTGTCATCTACTTCCATCCACTTCCATCCGCTAGGCTTCCTATGAATGTCCGCTTTACATCCCCGCTACATCCTCCCCCCGTGCGTTCCTTTCCATTGTTGTCTGCTCTGTTTATGCAAATTTGGGGCACTTTTGAGAGCGGATAACAATGGATGGAAAATTCGCTCGTCTGCTGTGTCCTTTTTACATACGTTTTGCATCCGTCGGCCGATATGACCTAGCCTTTAGAGAAAGAAGAAACCAACTATCTAGGTTGCTCTGTTCATAAGCAAAGCAAATACTACAGGCAGAAATCTGTTCAAGACAGAATATTTTGAAATTGCTTGCAACAAAGTTTGATAGCTAACAAAAGCAGAGTGATAGGATTAGAAGCAGCCCCTCACCCAAGATCCATTATAGGACAAAAGCCACAATAGGAATTGCCCAACACCCTTTCAGAACACAAACCCCTTTGCTGCAATCTAAACTTCAAAGTAACAGAAACCTGGGAGCTCAGATAAACAAATAACCAGAGTTTGACCAGATTAGTTCAGACAAATACCTAGGATTTGCATTTCCTCTTTTGCCTATAGAGCCAGCTATGGCCCTTACATAATCCTTACATGACCCCATAGGAATCTGACAACAACCGAAAAAATATGAAAGGACATGTTCTTACACAGGAACAGGAAGCTCAATACCAAGCCCAAAGAAGATATAAAACCCACCCACTCTCAGCTCCATTTGTTAGCTGCACAGAATCACATGTGGTTCTGCTTCATCAGTAATCCATCTTTCCAGTCAACCTCCATGTTTCCAGTGTCTTTCTCCCAGCTTGGAAATGAACCATATGGATATTTCTTCCAACAAGAGAAAAGATGAAAGCATTAGCTTAAATTTTTGTTTTGTACCTGGGAATAAATAACACATAGATAGGATTTGTCTTGATGGCAAAGAACTCATAAAAATGTTGTAAGACTATTTACAGGCACACCCTTTTCAGATTTAATAAATGAATGTTCAGAATATCCAGAGGTGTTTGCCATTACTTTATTAATCACTCATGCTGTAAATATAGAGGTGACCTTTTGCAAAAATCAGGTATTCCAGAACAGTTAATAAAATATAATCATTATTTGTAGCTGATTTTTTTTTTGAAAATTTTATTTGGGTTTCACAAAAAACAAAATACAAATAAAACATCTTTTTTGAAAATAGCATGGTCCCAGGTTATCACTTCTTCATACAGACACAAAACTCATGCTCCTTGTTATATTCTATTCTATATCTTATTACCATTTTATATTTTCTACATAGTTTTTCCCCTCAATTTTGTTTTGATTATCTCATCTCAATTCAAGTCATTATATTTATACTTTTGTCTGTCCTGTTACAATTTGACATTATCTTTTCTTATTAAACAAATTTTTTCCTGTAGTTACCAATTAGAGTATGACACCTTTATATCCTTTTGTCCATTCAAACTCTTATTTAAGCTTCAGTGTATAACTTTGAGATTATAACATTCAATATAATACATAACTTCCAATCAGATTCTGCTTGGTACATTCTTAAAATAGACACTATATTCTTAAAAAGAAAAAATTATATACATATGTAAATAAGCACACATTCCATTCCAATTCAATTCTATCATTAATATGCATTAAAATCTTAACATATTTAACATTTCTTTTCAATTGAATATCATACTTCTTTGGGAACACTTATAAACTTTCCATGATTAATTCTTTTTTTCCCATATTTCTTACTTATATTTTTATAAATCATTACTAATAATTAAAAATGTTCCCTTTTAATTCTCTCAATCATTTTAATTCATTTATTTATTAACAAACATCCCACTACATTACAATAAATATTTTATCCATCATCATATTTTCCAAAATTATTTTTATTGTAATATAACAATGCTATCTTATGTACCATTACAGAATCCCTTTTACAATTAAATTTTCACCCATTATCTCTAAACAAGCTTATAGTTACAATCCTTATATCTTTTGCCTGTATCTCCATTTCTTGTTTCTGTCTTTTACAACTTCTTTTCCTTGCTTTCTTCCCCCTCTTCTTCTCCCTCCCCTTTTTGCCCCCTCGTCTCTCTACTTCTAACTCTCTCATCTGTAATCCCCTCTTCTGTTGCTTTCTAGTATTATACTTACCTTTCAAATTGTCCTTCTTCTTTTTGGTTGTTTTTTCTTGTCTTAAACCTTTCACTCTCTTTCCCCCCTTTTCTTTTTTCCCCCCACTTAGAATTATTTGATCATTAAAGATGGCTTCTTCTTTGTCCCAATCTTCTTGTTCTGCAAGCATTTCTTGTTGCTTCTCATAGTTCCAGATCTCCATTTCTAAGAATTGAAACACAAAACCAAAAAACTTCTCCCTTCTTGTGCATCTTCTTTCCATTTTTTAAGTTCCGTTTTCAGTTCTTCAAAGAGTGATACCATTTTAAAAACTTTTAAACAACCACCCAGTTAATTTTAGTCAGTCTAGTTGCAAAAACCAAAAATCACCAAATAATCCAATAATCCAAGGCTATTACTACTTGTTTCTTTTTTTCACTTTATCTTCCTGGGGTTCTATTATTTTGTTACCAAGTTTCCATTAAAATGTATCTTTGAAGAATCTTATCAAAATTTCACTTTTAATTACAGTTCCATTCCTTAATTCCAGGCAGTCTCCTCTATTTTTCCAGATCCTGTCCTTGTATTCTTTTTTTCTCCTTTCCAGCTTTTAAAAACTTTTAAATGTCCAGAAATCTTTATTATCCCTTTGGCTTTTATTTCCAGCTTAGATGCCTATTAATGTCAAAGTGGATTTTTTTTCCAATTTCTTGCTTAAGACTCTTAGCTGTTAGTATAAGGAAGGGAAGAAAAAAACCTAACCCTTTCCCTTCTCTCTGTCCTTCACAGCTTCAAGATCTTCTTTGGGAACAATGTTGTTAAGTTTAAATTCCAGGGTACCTTATTTGTTGCTTTTGCTGTTTGACCTGGTCAACCAAAACTTTCTTTTCTTATCTTCCTCCTGCACATTTTTTCCTGGTCGAGTTCTTCTTTGTGGTGGCCATTTCTGACCACCGCTGCAACCGCCTCTGGGAAAGGGAGTAATGCCCAGCTGGGGAGGAGAGATGCGGTTCTCCTTAACCCTGCAGGCAGTCTTCCCCCTCTTCACCATCTCTATGAGGTGGCTTAGCCCCGAAACCAGCCGGCTCGGGGCACTCCAGCGGCGAGCACAGATCGAAGCCTTGGAGAGACAAAGTTTTGGTCTGTCACCGAAGAAGCTCAAAACCGGAAGCCCTAGCTGAATCTTTTCATACATTGCTAAAAAAATAGAATCAGGCATGTAAAATACTAGTTGTTCTTGACTTACTACAGTTCATTTAATAACCACTCAAAGTTACAATGTCACTGAAAAAAAGACTCAGACTATTTTCACATTTATGGCCATTGCAGCATTCTTATGGCCATATGACCAAAATTCAAATGCTTGGCAACTGACTCATGTATGATGGTTTCAGTGTCCTGGGTTTACATTATCATCTTTTGAAATCTTCTGACAAAAAAATCAGTGGGAAAGCTAGATTCATTTAACAACCATGTCAACTATCTTAACAACTGCAGTGATTCACTTAATAACCGTGGCAAGAAAGGTTGTAAAGGCAAAAGTCACTTAACAATGGTCTCGCTTAGCAATAGAAACTTTGGGCTCAATTATAGTTGTAAGTTGAGGATTCCCTGTAACATCAGCACCCAACTACAAATGGACTGATTGTTCAAAGACTGAAGAATGTTTTAGGATTAATATTTGTAGGAAATGCCATACATAATCAAACACTTGCAAATCACATCACAACATAGTGGATGCAACAACAACCTAAACACCAGTAACGTTTTGTAACTTACATTCATGTTGATCTTTCATCCCTAATTTGAGAACCAGCATTAACGACAAATAGCTGAAACAGGAGCAGCCTTCTGATTCTCATACATGACACACTGATCAGCTAAAGAATAAAGACATATAGAAAGGGGATGTTACTCTTGTTAGAATTGGAAGATGTGTTGCAATTCCTGAACTATCATCATTGCCCAACCAATTCTATTTGCTGCATGGTTGCCAGGAGTTCAACATCTAGACTCGAAATAAAACATCATCTATGTCTTGTACGGAGTAATATAGTGGATTGAATTCTTGTTTATAATCAATGAATTATGCATGCTTCTTATCTTGTATTGTGACTGTGGTAATCCTTTAAGTCAAGTTTTACATGTGTATAATAATAAAACACTGGGCTCCAGTGTGTTTGATCAGTAATGTTAACCTGCATGAATGTGCATGAGGGTTCATAAGTATTTTACCACTTTCACCATCCTCCACCTTGGTTAAGGCCCGGTCCCACTGCACCTATGGATGGAAAGAGGATGTAAAACATTAAAAAAAAGCTTGCCATCTGTTGGAAAATGCTATGCATCCATTGTGTACTCACTGCATACATGTTTCATATACTCTATCCATCGAGCATCTGTCCACTGCAATTTCATCCACACAGGAAGTTTTGAGCTGCACAAAACTTTGTGAACAGATGAACTTTCTGCTGCATACGATGTACATCTGCGACATATACAGGCAACAAACTTTCTATGTCCGTTATCATCCATTAAACGTCCGCTGTATCCTCTCTGCATCCTCTGGCCATCCCCTCAACTCACATCCACTGCAGTTGAAAATGGAAAGAGGGAGGAAATAAAAGGTACATGGAACGTCTACACAGCATTAGTAGCACGAAAATAGAAAGGATGTAAGTGTGTGCATCTCGTATATAAAGTATTCAAAACGAACAGAACGTTTGTATCTGGGATGTATCTCGTATATTTAGGATGTCTGGAGTATGTCTAGAGTATGTAGAAGGACATCTAGCAGACAACCGATATTTTCTATAAAAAGGGGGAGAAAATCATCTGGATCTCAGTATGAGTCCAGCAGCCATGGTGTACAGACTTCTTCACCCTTGGTCTTGGTCTTCAATATCATCAATTGTTCTCCACCATGGATGATGACACAATCTGTATGATAGCTGTGGTCATTCATCACCAGAACCAAAACCTGTTCAGACTGTATCAAGTTTTACACAGAAGGAGAAGAAGGAGACGTCCAAGTGCTGTGTGGGTCTGAGGATGGACCGTGAGAAGAATGGAGTTTGGACTGTATGACCAGTTGATGGTGGAGTTGAGGAATGAAGACCCTCGTGCATTCCATCACTTCATGAGGATGCCAGCAGCCATGTTTGATGAACTTGTAGAGCGTCTGAGACTCAGGTTGACCAAGCCTAGCACCAACTTCTGTCCCAACCTGGACCCTGGCCTGAAGGTGGCACTGACTCTACGCCACCTGGCCTCTGGAACCACATACAGAAACATGCAGTATGCATGGAGGGTATCACACAACAACATCAGCAAAGTGGTCAGAGAAGTGGTACAGGCCATCATTGAAGAATACGCGGAGGAGCTCCTCAGGTGCCCCACCACTGAACAAGGCTGGAGAAAACTTGTAGAAGAGTGGAATCAGAGGTGGAACTTTCCCCAAACTGTTGGAACCACAGATGGGAAGCACGTGGCCTGCAAAGCTCCAGCCAACTCAGGGTCCACTTATTACAACTACAAGGGCTTCTTCAGTATCATCCTCTTTGCCATGGTCGAAGCTGACTACAAGTTCATCTACATCGATGCTTCAAGCAACGGGTCAGCTTCAGATGGCCAGGTATACCACGCAAGTGACCTCAAGGATGGGCTGGAACGCAACCTCATCATGGGTTTTCCAGATCCAGACCCCCTACCGAATGACACACAAGATGTGCCCTACTTCATCGTTGGTGATGACACGTTCTCCCTCAGAACCTACCTCATGAAGCTGTACACTTCAAGATACCTCACCCATGATGAGGGAATCTTCAACTACAGGCTGTCCAGGGCAAGACGGGTGGTGGAGAACGCCTTTGGCATCTTGGCCAACAGGTTCCAGATACTTCTCACCACCATGCAGCATGACCCAGAGACCGTGAGGAGCATTGTGGAAGCTTGCTGCATCCTGCACAATCTTTTGCGCACCCGCTAGTGTTGCAGAACAGACTTGTTGACCGTCAACAAGGGAATGGGGACATGGAGCCTGGTGAATGGAGGCAAGGACGTAACCTGATAGACACTGTGGATGTACAAGGCCCCAACAGAGCTTCATGTGAAGGAAAAAAGCAGCGCAACCAACTGAGACACTGGTGCAACTCCCCAGCTGGAGCAGTGGAGTGGCAAGACAGGATGATAGATGATTAATGGATGCTTCCTTGAGGCTGTTGCATAACACTGATGAGATTGTGCCATGTATGTTGAGTGGTCCTACAATGAATAGGGCATTAATAAAGAGCTTTGTTTATTTTAAAATGTATTGATCAATGAATAAATTGTTATTGATAATAAAGGTCCATATGTGTGGCAGTGGGATGGTGGACCATACAGTCCCACTATGCTTGCACTGGAGGTTTATCTATCCCACAGCTATCCTTATTTATCCCACAAGCATGCAAAAGCTTAACCATTTTTTCAAAGTTTTCACCAACACTTTATTAAGTAAAAAAAAATGAACCAAGTGTCTCAAGCAAAGATAACCTTTATTAACTTTCTTAACTTTATGACTTTATTAAATAAGCAAAATGAACCAAGTAAACTGTATTAAGTGTGTTAAGCAAAGATAACCTTTATTAACTTTTAGCTAAACTTTATGACTTTATTAAATAAGAAAAATGACCCAAGTAAACTGTATTAAGTGTCTCAAGCAAAGACAAATTTTCTTAGGAAAACTTTATGACTATTAAATAAGCAAAATGAACCAAGTAAAGTGTCTTAAGCAAAGATAACCTTAACAAGTAAACAACTCAGTCTCTGACAATATTCTCAGTCACTCTGAGTCATGTCCATGGTCTCAGCTGTTAAATGGGCAGGGACTGTGGAGGTGGCTGTGGCTTGAGTGCTGGTCTGAGGCACCATTGGGGTGCTTGGCCCCGGGTACAACAGGTCGTGGTGTGTTCAGGAAGCTATCTGAGAGCTGACTCAGTCCCGTGAGGTTGAGAGGCCCTTCATCAAGGACTTGAGATGTCAGGCCCAATACTGATGACAGATTGTCCGTTGACGCGCTTGGCTGTGGGGTGGAGGAAGGAGGAGTGTATTGGGGCTGTCTGGTCTTCAGCTGGGTGAGGACTGGCATCTGTGGCGTCTGATGAACCTGGACCTGGACTGGGAAGTTCTGCTTCTGCTGTGGGAAGTCCTGGTAGTCGTAGCCTTGGTAGGTGAGGAGCTGTTGAAAGCCGTGGAAGGGCTGTGACATCGCCTGGGATGGAGGAGCAGACCTGGACTGGGTAGGAGCAGCTTCAGCTGGGCCTTGAGGGTTGTGCAGAAGTGCTGTGATCTTCTGCTTCATCACCTGGTACTGGACCTCGGGCAGGTCCCTCAGGGTCTGGCTCATGTAGGTGATGAAGGGCTTCTGGTCCGAGGATGGTATGTTGCAGTGGACCAGCTGAGAGAGAAGTTCTGTGCTGGTCTTCATTGTGTCCCTAATCTCCAACAGCACACTGTGGTCCTGGCCCTCCACTCTGCCTCTCTGTCTGCATCCTCTGGAACTGGGAGTGGGTATGGGTTGGCCTCTGGTGTCTGCTGCTTCTTCCTCCATTTGTGACAGCAGGGCGTCATCCTCCACAGGATCCTCCAAGTCTGTCGGCATGGGGAGTGCAGCTGTTGGGTGGGTCTCTGCTTTGGGGCCCTCTGAAGACACCTGCCTGGACAGGGTAGTTGGCTCCTGGCTGGAAGAGGACTGGCTGTCTGTGGGCTGTCTGAGGGAGAGGGGTCTCAGAGGGGCTGCTCCTCGGTGGCGGATCTCACCCTCCAGGAAACTGCACTTGGCCATGACGTACATCTCCCGGTCAGTGAGCTTGACAGCAGCCTGCCTGGATTACTTGAGGTGTAGCTTGACATACTAGGTGTGCATGTACTTCCACCATCCAAGGAGTACTTCTGCAGTGTACCCCAGGCTCTCTGACTTGTCTCTCCAAGCTGCCTGCTTCTTCTTGGTGTCCCGATACAGTCTGTGGCCCTTTCTCCAGAGGTACTCGTTCTCCCTCAGCCATTCCAGCACCTCATCCTCGTGCTCCTCGGAAACGGTGTACTGTTTCCTCTCTCCCTTCTGCTTCCCTTGCCTGTTCCTCCCTCTGCCAGGGGCTTCAGCAGGGCCTTCAGGGCCTTGAGCAGCAGGGCCTTCAGGGCCTTGAGCAGCAGGGCCTTGAGCAGCAGGGCTTTGAGGGCCTTGGGGTTGGTCCACCACAGCAGCAGCAGCAGCTTCAGAGTCAGTGCCAGGGGATGGGATGCTGGTTCTGGCCTTCTTCACCTTGCCAGGGCTTGAACGAGGAGGCACGGGCTTCCTCTTCTTGCCTGACTGATGAACCATGGTGTTCCTGCAAGATATATATGGCAGCACGTCTTTCTCTTGTGTGCTGACTGTGTGCGTGCTGCATCCTTTTATATCCACGGAGCTGATGCAAATCATACTCCCCACATGCGCAGTGAACGCTTTGCATCTGATATACATCCGTGCGGCATCCCGTTTCCTATAGGCATCCATGATGCATCCGCTTCATCCACTATGCATCCTCCCCTTCCACTATGCATCCGCTTCGAAATTCTCCCCCGGAACCCCTTCGGAGGTATCATCCACTTCCATCCGCTTTTATCCGCTAGGCTTCCGATGAACATCCATTTAACATCCCCGCTACATACTAACGTCCATTCTTTTCCATTCTTTTCCATTCTGTTTATGCAAATTTGTGCCACTTTTTGGAGCGGATGACAACAGATGGAGCCACCCCTGAAATTTTGCTCATCCGCTGTGTCCTTTATGCATACGTTTTGCGTCTGTCGGCCAGTAGGACCGGGCCTTTAGCAGCAATGAGACTCTGAAGGAAGGAAACACAGTGAGAAGAAAAAGGGTTACAGTTCAAATAAGATGCAAATTAAAAGAAAAGCCTATGTTTATATCCTTATAAAATTTGAAATTCTGAGAAAGATGCTGACTAACAAAACAAACTGATGGATTTGTGAAGATTCCAAAATGGTAGAATAGAATCTCTGTTTTTTTCCAACCCTTTTCTATTAGCCAGAAATAAACATTATGTGGCAAATCAGTTAAGTGATTTGACTCAATTATCTTATTTCTCAGAATTCAAATTTCTTCTTGCCATTCCTAGTTTCTTTTAATGAACAAACAGTTCCACCTCATTTACTAACACTGCTTCATCCCTGCCATCATTACTATCATTTGCACATACAGAGAGACATTTTCTGCCCTTCCCGACATCTCCCACCCTTAACCATCAAACCAATTCTCCCTGGAGGAAGAGTGGTTTCTGTCTGATGAAAGAAAGGCAGGAACAACACAAGAGCACACAATAGATACAAACTCAAGGTTAACCGCACCAAACTTAATTGCAGGAAATACAACTTCAGCAACAGAGTGGTCAATGTCTGGAACACTCTACCTAACACTGTAGTTTCTTCCCCAAACCCCAAAAACTTTAACCTTAGACTACTAAGGAGACTAGTAGACTACTATTGACCTCACCCTTTTCTTAAGAGGTCTGTAGGGGGCATATGTAAGCGCACCAATGTGCCTACCATCCCTGTCCTATTGTTTCTTTGATTTTTTCTTATATGTTATTTCTTATAGGTATTTCTTACCCATTCCATGTATTCTTAACTATGTATATACTTATACCTATTATCTTGTAAGCAATTGACAAATCAAATAAATAAATAAAAATAAATAAATGAATTTCATTTGTGCACAGCTAGTCAACAAACAATTGTGCTTTTTACTAAGCTATGCAAGCTTTTGCTCAGTGGTTGGAATGGTTTTTGTGGGCAAAGAGGCAGCATGTAATTTTGTGGTTTGTTCACGAAATGTGCCACTTAATGTATTGTTTTATGCATTGACTCTTCATGCCACCCATCCCACTGCATGAAGTGCTTCTCTTAAAAGGCCATAAGGTTGCAGAAAAGATAACCCCCTGGTAGGGCTGCACTTCTGAATTATGCATTAGAGTAGAACAGCCCCAACTGAAATTGACTGAACTTAATAGGTTGGATGAAAGATTGACGCTGACTGCATGCTTTGGATTAATCTCTTTCCCTGTTTATGATGAGGTCAGCCTTTCACCTGTAGGTTTTGAGTTTGCCAAGGTGACATGATTGCTCTTGCAGTCTTTAATTTGTAGCATAAGAATACCACTGAGCTTGAGGACTGGCAGCTTAAAGTTTCATGAGGCTTTTTATGCCTATTCATGACTATCTACAATATCACTGTAATCTAGAAAGAGTGTTAATGGACAGTTAGTGTGGATAGTTAATATGATTCTGTGTGGTTCAGTGTCAGTCTAACTTTTTTTTGCCCAGTTGGTTCATTCCGTTTCATCAAAATTCCAGAGCAAAGGCATTTATTTATTCCACAGCAAAGGTAATGTGCTTTATTCAGAAATTCAGGAAGCCCATTCAACAATAGTTGGTAAAGCAGGAAGCAAAGCATCTTCAAACAGAAGATGTCTAAGCATTGCTTTTCATTAAGACACATTTTGTGCATTATTTGGCTGCAGCTTTTAGCTATTTTAAGCAGTGAACATATCTGGAATTTTAGCAAATTATGATTAATTCTACAAAATAGTTGCCCAATAGACTTGGCCCAATATAAAATATTGATTTACTAAAAAGCAAAATGATGATATCACTAGTATCACAGTTCTCAAAGTGTGAATTTTGAGACCCTTTCAGGAAGTCCACAAAGTGAAATAGATAAGTAGTTTTAAATTTCTCAGAGTTTATTTTTAAAACAATTTTAAAACATATTTATGGACATAGCTCACCCAAACTAAAGCTCTGTGGATCCTTATCATTTTAAAGAATGTAAACAGATCCTCAGACCAAAATGTTTGAGAACCTTCGTTTTAGCAGAAAAGTCTCAGCCTCTATTGCTTTCATTCTCTAAAGGCCCTGTCCCGCTGCACTTACGGATGCAAAGAGGATGTAAAACGTTAAAAAAAGCTTGCCATCCGTTGGAAAATGCTATGCATCCATTGTGTACTCATTGCATACATGTTTCATATGCTCTATCCGTCAAGCATCCGTCCACTGCGATTTCATCCGCGAAGAAGTTTTGAGCTGCACAAAACTTTGTGAACGGATGAACTTTCCGCCGTGTACGATGTAAATCCGTGACATATGAGCAATAAACGTTCTATGTCCGTTTATCATCTGTTAAACCTCCGCTGTATCCTCTCTGCATCCTCTGGGCATCCTCGCAACTCACATCTGCTGCAGCTGAAAACGGAAAGAGGGAGGAAACAAAAGGTACACGGAACGTCTACACAGCGTTAGTAGCACGGAAATGGAAAGGATGCGCAGTGAATGGTTTGCATCCGATATACATCCGCGCGGCATCCCCTTTCTTTCCTTTAGGCGTACATGATGTATCCACTTCATCCACTGTGCGTCCGCTTCGAAATTCTCCCCTGGAACCCCTTCAGAGGTGTCATCTGCTTTCATCCGCTAGGCTTCCAATGAACATCCCTTTAACATCCCCGCTACATACTACCCACGTCCGTTCTTTTCTGTTCTGTTTATGCAAATTTTCGCCACTTTTTGGAACGGATGACAACAGATGGAGCCACCCCCGAAATTTTGCTCATCCGCTGTGTCCTTTATGCACACGTTTTGCGTCCGTCGGCCAGTGGGACCAGGCATTAAAAATGTTTCTGTATGTGTGGGGCCCTGAAGCACTCATGGAAAAGAACATGCACAAGATTTGAGAAAGTTTAAAAATAATAATTTTTATATATCCCATATATAATTTTTATTTATCCCACAAACTATATAGATATTTGGCCTCTGCTAAATGTGAACTTAACACATGAAATAATAGAAAATAGAATAATTATTATGTTGCACCAGACAGCAATACTAGATAAAGAGAAAGATCTAATAAGTAACTACTTGGTTCAACAAATTAAACAATGTAGTGGAGTCTCTTTTATGTGTGAAACATATAGAAAAGTATATACTTCTAGTACAATCTATTAATGACTTCTAAATTTTTGTTATAAACTGTATAATTCCAACCTCTGATCGACAGATAAGAGAATTTTTTATTATTAGAACATGACATTACCATAGTTATTACAGAAAGTTATTACAGTTATTAAGCTTGTTTTATCTTTCTCTTCAAGACAC
The DNA here is from genome assembly GCA_015471245.1 of Laticauda colubrina. Lineage (NCBI taxonomy): Eukaryota > Metazoa > Chordata > Lepidosauria > Squamata > Elapidae > Laticauda > Laticauda colubrina. The sequence goes on from BLBF01000051.1 coordinate 1,356,396, forward strand.
CTATACCTATAATTAAATCTGAAAGTAGAATAGAATCTCAGCCCTAAATGCTTTCCTAATCTCATTTTGCTAATATATGAGTGTGGTATCCTTTTGGATAGTCTATAAATTGGAATAAATTACAGTAGATGTCACTGCATATCAGTCATGTTTCAAGCTGAATTATTTGGTGGAAGGTTACTCCTTTTTTTAATTTGATATGAGATTCCTAGAAAGCTTTCTTACTTGGTAAAATTGAACTTTTAAATATTGATGCAAATGAAAGAAGATATCAATGAATGGTCTACTATTTTTTTATTATTATCATTTTGTATATCCAAGGCAGGATAAATGTGGTTAAGGAGAACATAACTCAGCGGTAAGAGTTTTTCCTGTTTTGTTCTCCATATGATTTTGAGTGAAGTTATAGGACTGTAAACAAGTTTCTATGGTGGAGCATTCCTCAAAGTTTCATTGCATAAATTACAATTATCTTTTGAGGAAGGAAGATTTAATTTCAAAAATTTATCATTGGACTTTGTTTTGATGTGGAGCAAATTGTCACTGCACCCTGAAGCTACTCTTGTCCTATGCTAATTCCAGGTAATTTTTAAGAAAAAATTGTCCAGAGTGTGATACTTTGGCAGATACTTTTGCAAGAGATTCAGTATGCTGGAAAAATGAAATAGTGATGAAATAGTGCATCAGTGGCCTTACTTAAAAAAAAGAGAAAGAAAGGCCAATAGACAAGATTAGGAAATAAAAAATAAAGATTTTAAAAAGTCAAGGAAAGAAAAATAATAATAATTAAGAAAGTTTTTACAAAATTGTGAATCAGTGATTTTGAGGTTCTCACACACACATCTCCTATTTCCTTAGATTCAGTTGCTGTTTCTCCTGTCTTCATGGTTCACCCATTCCTTCACAAGGTCATCCCTGCATTCCTTTACAAGTACCTGATCAAAATGCAAATAGCAGCACTTGAGTCAACACAAACTGGAAAATAGTATTGATAGGAATACATATGATGACTGCATTTGCAGCAGGTCTGGAAATAAGCAGAAACTAACACCTGCCTTTCAAAAATGGTTGGTGGCCTATGTTTATAATAAGGTAACCTGGCACCGTGGATATTATCTTGATTATTTGTTACAATAAGAAGCTTCAAAATTTGCTTCTGTTTGGGGCTCAGCTTGACACTTTTCTGTAACACAGTGAAATTGTGGCACAGTTTTAAACTTGCATTCTATATCTTTCAATATTTTTTGAAATTCAATATTCAATGTGTGTAAATGTATCTTTGTTTTGAGAATATATTTCACCCATTGTAGCCCATATAATTCATTAATTTAATACCAGTCACTACATTTCAGAGGACTTTCTCTTTAACTAGAATTAACTAGATTCAATGCTCCCCCCAATAGTTGTCACTAATATCAAGACATTCTATTTAATCAAAAACACTGAGATTTGGGACCATATTGTATTGTACTTTTCCTAATTCACATTTTCATTCCAGGGTCTGCCATTCTCAGCAGATATCCTGCTTGCTCAGATTCCTTTTATGTTTATTTACAATCAGTCTGACTTATCTCAATGAACACAGCTACAATTTTGTGGTCTGGAGTATCCATGATAGGATATCATTTAGCAGCTTTTATGTGTCTTTTGGTCCAAGCAAATTAATAACTCATTTTCAGTTTTATTGTGTTTTATTAACTGACCATATACTGTATAGGTTTCAAAATTTTGTATAGTATTGTTCATTTTCACTCATCATTATTGTATGTTTCACTTTTTAATTTATTTTAAACTGATCTATGCTCATAAGATGAACTGACTTGAATTGTATCTACCGATGCATATAATAAATGATATTGGGTTACAGATATAACTGTAATCCTTTTATCTGTGGAAAACATACCCTGTGACAGTTTTAAAGTAAGTACGTTTTAAAGTAGCTGGCAGATCTATTTATGGGATAAAATGGGTTTTTTTCATAATATTTCTTTGGACCAGTTAAACATCAGATTGTCAGTTGGCAGTTTCTTCCATTTCAGCACTAATAATTTGGGCTGTTTTGTACTGATGCCATTGATAACTCTGAAGTTTCAAATAGTTGGAGAGTTCTTCTGATAAATAGGAAAGTGATGGTAGGAATGTTAAATATAAACAGACAACTGATGGGAGAGAAGATTGTTAGAAGCTAATCTCTTCTATAGCTACTCTCTTACGAAAAGACTCAAAAGAAGATATCTAAAACATTCCAATATATAAATAAAGATTAGTCATTCCTATCACATTTCCAAGATTTTTGTACTTTATCTTTAATTCTTGCATTCCATTCCCTTATCAAAGTCTTCATGAATCTTGCTTCTTTCATCATGCCTGGGATTTGGAGATTGACACTACATTACCAAGTTCTTTTCACTGGATAGTGAAGGAAGTTTATGACATTGATATTTACTGTGTGGGCCTTGTGTAAAGCTGTAAAAATCTGGATTTTCCCACAATCCTTAGAATGGATAATTAGCAGAGCCTGATATTAATGAGTTTGTGAATGAGGATTCACCCTAAGGTGTCTTGGCTTTGGGATTTTATATTTGTTATGTTTGTATTTATGCTGTTTTATTGTTTTGTGCTATGGGTTGCCCAGGTTATTTGCTAAGTGGCCATATATTTTATAAACAAATGTGCATTTTTGGAATAATAAGACTGAGAAGTAAGGTGGGCAGTACCTAAATTCGATAAATAAAGAAATGGGCAAGTATGTTTGGAACTAGTGAAAAGTCTTTAAGATGAGTTTAATGTGAAATTAAACTTTTTCTCTTAAAATGAGAAAATAAAAGAACAGAAAATTCCACATATAGTTGTCTCGCTATTGGAGATATAATTTAGAATTTGGATCATTAACTCACATAATCTGCATTTGTGCTATTATTGTCACATCCTAGGCTAAAATCCACAGGATTGCTGACATGGCTTTACATTGGTCATTAACTGGTTAAGGATGCCTATAATTGACTATATTCCAAGCATTATATCAAGACATCAGGATTGTGGATTTTGCATGCATGGGGGATGCTCAAAAAATATTGGAAGGACAAATTCTACACCTGGTTTGCAGGAATTGGTGAATATTTGAATTAGGCATATAGTTGAATTTTTGTTTTCTTTAAACAAAGGACCAATGAGGAAGACTTGCAGCCATCTCTACAAAGAAATTTGGTTATTTTGTTCATGATATAAATTTCAAATCCTACCTTTGACATGGTAAATGTTGTTTTTATATAACTTTTTCATGCATGTATTTTTCTTATTTTTGTTTAATTAGCTAAATGCAATAAAAGCATAAAGAGGTTTATATTTTGTTTTCAAATGTGATGGTTTCCGATTGATCTTTTCAAAGTTAAATTTTAATAAATTAGATCAGGAATTTGCAAACTTCAAAGGAGGAATATATATATTTGTTTTCTGAGGTTTTCGCGGGTATTTGTATGTGGATCTTTG
>BLBF01000051.1:1369884-1485697 GCA_015471245.1 Laticauda colubrina
TTCCCTGTGCATCATGCCCGGCCACATACATTGGACAGACCAATAGAAGAATAAGTACCCGCCTGGATGAACACAAAAATGCAGTAAAAAAGCTGGAACACACCTCCTCACTAGTCCAACACATGAAAACCACAGGTCACAACATCAACTTCAATGGCACCAAAACCCGAGACACTATAGAAAACCCCAGCCACAGAATCATCAGAGAAGCCATAGAGTTTGAAAAAAGACCTGAGAGCATGAATAGAAGAGATGATTCCACCAGACTGTCAATCATTTGGAAGCCTGCACTCTCAAATAGAAAGATCTCCATGCCACAAGCCAGGCAAACACCTGGGCACAAACAGACTCCCTCTGATACACCCCAACCAGGCACCCAGATGAAACCTAGCTTCCTAATAGATAATAGCCGTCCTTTCACACGAAGCCAAGCTGCACTGAAAGCCTCCAATACAGGAACAGAGTGTTGCCAGCCAATCAAAGCTACAAAACAGACAGAAGAAACCAGAAACACCAATCAAACAAACTCCAAGTCCAATAAAGCAAGACTTCCAACCAATCAGGATGAAGAAAAAAGCATCCTGGGACAGCAATAGGCTAGCCTCAAATTTAAAACCAACGGCTGTGAGAGCCTGACCCACATACAAACTCAATACAGAAGCCTGATGATGGCAGATGAGATTCTGCTGAAACGTTGCTACAACTTTAAAAGCACTACAATGACGTGGGATAATACCCGAAGGAAGCTGAACAGCACATACACACACACACACAAACACACACACATATGTATATAAGCTTTAGGGAAGATAGGGCTGGAAAGACTCAGTATTCAAATCTCCTCTCAACCATAATCTTTAATGTATGATTTTGAAAACAAAAATATCTTGCAGCCTAACCTGTCTCAGGAGCTTGTGATAAGAATAAAATGTGGGAGGCAATATTTTCAAGTAAATGGGGAGAGAATCACAAAGCAGAATGCTGCTTTGAGGTCCTTGTATGAAAAGTAGAATGCAAATGTAATAAATGTAAAATCTTGAATGGTGTAAAGCAATGTTTATCAACCTAGACCATTTTAAAATGTGCGGATTTCAACTCCAATAATTCCCCATCCAGCAAGTTTGAAAAGAGCAGGATATAGAGCAGGATAGAGCAGGATATAGATAACAACAACAGCAAAAGTTCATCCACTGTAAAGCCCTTCTGATCACAAGTAGCCTCATTGGTTCAGAAAGTAGATTGCAGCTATTCAATGGCCCCAGAAATTCCATTAAATGGGAGTTCTTGGCACTGGCCTTTGCATTCAGAATTTGTATCTAAAAATGAGAAACTGATGTTTAAAAGACCAGGCATAATTGTGGTTTCCTAGTTTTCAAAGGATATTAACATGCCTGAACTTTGAGATCAAATAGATTTTAAACACTAAGATATGTGCATGTAGGTCTGAACACCTTTAGTATCTAGACAGCAGACTGAGCAAATGGATGCTCTGGCCACAATCCATCCGACTGCAGGAAGATGTGATTTTACAAAATAATTACCATAAATATTTCAAACATTTCATCAAACTCTGCAGTTGCAATTGTCAATTTAATAGGTTTTTCTACTTTTTCATTTTCTGCAGGGAGAGTGAGTGAGATTTTTGAATTAATCAGAACTTTCATGGAGAAAAATCAATCCATGGGATTGCTAATAGTCAACACCAATTTGATGGCATATCATCAACCAATCAAATCAGAATCTGCTGGTCCCCTGATGTTCAAGATAAAATGGGAGGATATGGAGACAATTAGATATTGAAGGTATCATTTGTAGACCCATGGGGTATATTCAACCTACTTTTTTGAACCTTCAGAGTTGATTTAATAGTGTAAAAATACCCCATTTTCCTAACAAATACTCATTGCTTTCATATTATCTTTTCTAAATTTCTTCTGAATATTTTTTCCTATTCTGTCTGAAGTCCAATCCACATGTACAATATTCAGAGAGCCTGTGATTATAACACAATATCAAAACAAGGTTATGAAATCCAGATTTGGGGAGCCTTTCTTGTCCCCAGTTTCTGAACTCTATAATGACAGCCTTTTAAACCTGAATGTTCCCCAAGACAAGTGAACCTACATTTTTCAGTAATGGCCATATTGGTTGGGAAATGTTGATACTTGGTCCACAACTAAGGAAAATAATTAGATTGTAGAAGTTGTGGTAGGACTATCCAAACTAAAAGAAATATATAATTCAATTAATAAGATATAAATATCGTGTGGGATTCCAGAATTCTTCGTGCTCTGAACAATTTTACAATTCAACAATAGAAATGGAACGGCTATCTTTGCTGAAAAGAAAAAAATCTGAGTCCAGATAGGAGTACTTGGATGGGAAACCAGTTGAAAAACCTTCTGTATCCAGCCTGTCTTGAAGAAATGATAGATGCAACTAAAATATTCTGAATTAGCATCAATCAGCATTAGAAGTGTTAAAGATGACATCCAACTTTCAGCCTGGAGTCTCTGGTAGTGGCCATTACAAAAGCAATCTATTCCTAAGGGATGTCTGGAAGAGCTCTATGCATTAGAGAGTGTGTTCCCCTAGAGAAAGCTGTTTTGCTCATGCCAGCTTAGCCATCGGAAAATGTATTGTAAGCTTTATCACACTACTTTTCTTTTTAGTCTAAGTCCTCCTGAACCAACCCCAGTGTCACTGCAGTTTTCCTCTAGGGCTTTTCTCATAGCTCCAATTTCAAAATAGCAGCATCCCTAGGCTATAGGATCAGGAAGCTACTTAAACCCTCTAAAAATGAATTGATTTCATATCCAGCTAGCTATTTTGTTCTACTTTCTCTATTCTATAGACATGAAATAGCAAAAGGATATTGTTCCATATTAACATATTTCAAATAGGCTATTCCTATTGGTCAATAAATACCCAAAGCTGATTGGCTACTTTTCTCGACGCTGATTGGCCAATTATAGCAGGGCTATGATTGGCCAATACAAGCGGTGGGAAAAACAAGTAGCTGTCATTGGACACCAGCCGCGAGCAGCTCTCTATAAAAAGAGCTGCCGCGGCTCCTGGTTAGATCAGACTTTAAGAACTAAATAAAAGAGCTGAAGTTACGCTCATCTCTGAGTCTCATTCCTGCGAACCGAACACTGGCGAAAAGGGTGGGATTCTGAGAAAGAGATCAGTCGGGCACGTGGCATTGAGAATCGAGCAGACAAAATGGCCGGAACCAACTTGCCATCCGCACCCTTCAACCCAGCAGCAGAGGACTGGGAATCCTACACTGATGGATTCCTCATGTTCTTGGAGAGTAACGATCTGCAAGGAATCTTGGACAATCGCAAAAGATGCATTCCTAACACACTGTGGGCCCACAGTGTTTAAGATGGCCAAGGAACTAGCAAAACCAGACGATGTTAAGCAAATGGCCTGGCCGGACCTGGAGAAGCTGCTGAGGGCTCACTACGCAAAGACCATTTCCAGCCTCATCAGGAGACATGAATTTTATAAATGGGGCCAGAAGGAAGGTGAGAGCATCGCAGATTTTGTAGCCGCTCTCAGGGACATTGGAGGAGCATGTGAATTCCTGAACATGGACGAAACCATGAGGGATCGCGTGGTACTTGGACTGAGAGACCTTACCCTACAAAGCCAACCGCTGACCCAACCAAAGATCACCGTTACTGAGGCTATTGCTGAAGCCATGGCATCAGAAGCAACCAAAAAATCAGCAGCAACAATGCAGCAAATGAACGCCAACCCGCCAAAGACGTCAACTGAAACAAATCAGGGCACCGAGAAGAAAATAGAAAGCACACACAAGACCACTGCATGTTTCACAGACAGCGGATCATCCGGAATAGACGAGGACAAGGAAGAGGAAATCCATAGGCTCCAGGCTGAGCGAGAGCGGCAAATCAAAAATGGTCGTAAGTCGGGGTTCCAGTGTGCCGGTTGCAGAAGAGACCACCCCCGTTCAGAGTGCTGGTTCTTAGAATCTGTTTGCCGGTACTGCGAATGTAGGGGCCACATCACACGTGTATGCAGAAACCACAGAAGTTACAGCCCCAGAAGAAGGGACAATACACCCCCAAGACAGAAAGAGAGGATGACGTGGAACCGAGAAAATCGCGAAGGCAAAGGAAAGTGGCCAAGTGAGAGCTACAGGAAAGAAGAAATGCATCAAACCAACACCATTAACCGGCCATTCCAACGCAACTAATGGCCGAAAGGTACATGTGACGGTCAGAGTCAAGGGGAAAGAATGCAAAATGGAGGTCGATTCAGGATCGTACCTATCGATGGTATCCTGGGACACCATCAAAAGACTAGTACCGCACATCGGCAAAGCCAAATTAGAACAACAAGCACTGATTTTAAAAGACTACCAAGGCAACAGAATACCAGTAGTCGGGCTTGGACACTTCCAGGTAACCTTCAAGGAACACCAAAAAATATTACCGCTAACCGTTGTAGACCGGAACCTATCAAGTCTACTGGGACTCGAGTGGTTCGAGCCCCTAGGAATCAGAGTGACTGGCATTAACCGCATCACCAACACAGACTGGGAGGAGAACCTGATAAGAGAGTTCCAGGACGTCTTTGACGAAAAATTAGGCAAGTACCGAGGGTCCCTTATCTCATTCAATTTAGATTCAACCATAGCTCCAATTAGACTGAAGGCGAGGTGAGTCCCCTTCGCATTAAAACCCAAAATTGACAAAGAATTAAACAAACTTATAGAACAAGGCTTCCTGGAACCAATTGACCATGCTAAATGGAGACCCCAATCGTGAGCCCAGTTAAGCTGGATGGGTCTGTGAAAATTTGTGGGAACTGCAAGGCTACCCTGAACCATGAAATACAGCAAAGTGCATATCCTGTTCCGGTAGTACTACACCTACTACACTCCCTGGGAAGGGGCAAGGATTTTGCAAAACTCGACCTTGCCCAAGCTTACCAGCAATTGCCAGTAGACCCGGAAACAGCAGAGGCCCAAACGATCGTGATGCATAGGGGAGCATTCAAATGTACAAGATTACAATTTGGAGTCAGCGTAGCCCCGGAGGTCTTCCAAAGCCTAATGGAGTAGTTATTACAAGGGATAAAAGGAGTAGTCCCATATTTTGATGACATGCTCGTCAAAACAACAATTAGAACAACGAGAAACAATTAGAAGCCCGCCTCAGAGAGGTCCTGCAAAGGTTCCAAAAAGCGGGACTCAAGGTAAAAAAAGAAAAGTGTAAATTGGCCACATCAAAAGTCGAATTCCTGGGGTACCAAATTGATAAAGAGGGCATCCACCCCACAGAAAAAAAGATCAAGGCAATCAAAGAGGTGCCTAGACCAAAAAATAAGGTTGAATTACAAGCTTTTCTGGGACTCATAAACTTTTACCACGTCTTTCTGCCACAGAAGGCAACTATGGCGGAACCTCTACATAGACTTCTAGACAAATTGGCCATCTGGACCTGGGGACGACGTGAAGAGACGGCATTCCAGAAGATAAAGGACCTCATCACCTCCGATGTGGTATTGATGCAATACAGCAAGACATTACCGCTTACAGTTACATGCGATGCATCACCGTTTGGTGTCGGAACTGTGCTTAGCCATATCCTGCTGGATGGAAGAGAAGCCCCATTGCCTTCTACTCAAAGACCCTCTCAAAAACTGAAAGGAACTATAGCCAGTTGGACAGAGAGGCATTGGCGGCTATATCCGGCATAAAATGCTTCCACAAATACCTTTATGGTAGGACTTTTACCCTTGTGACCAATCACAAACCCCTTTTAGGTATACTTGCTGGAAATAGAGCCACCCCTAACATACTGTCGCCGAGAATTACAAGGTGGTCCGAATTTCTGGTGGCATACAACCATAGCCTAATCCATTGGCCTGGAAAAAACATTTCGCACGCTGACGCTTTGAGCCGCACTCCGTTACCAGACATAGGAACTGACCCGGCACCAACCACTTCCACCCTACAAATCGAGACTTTGACAAACCTACCGATAACCACAGCCGACATCGCCAGAATGACCGCAAAAGATGTAACATGTTTTGAACTGGGTAGGAAAAGGGTGGCTGGAAAACGAAACAGATATTATTTTCAAATAATAATTAATAAATAAATAAATAATAAATAATAATTTGTATAAGAATAGACAAACCAAACTGTCATTACTGAAAGGGTGTATACTTTGGGGTGATCAGGTCATAACACCAGAAAAACTACAAGACCAGGTATTGTGTATGTTACACGAAGGCCACCTGGGCATTGTGCAAATGAAAACCCTGGCCAGGAGCTACGTATGGTAGCCAGGGATGGACAAAGATATTGGGAAATGGGTTGAAACTTGCGGGAAATGTCAAAACTCCCACCCTGAACCCCCTTCAGCCTCTGTTCTGGACTGAGAAACACCAAGAGGTGCCTCGTCACGAATACATATAGACTTCGCGGGGCCAACAAAAGGGCATACATACCTAATCGTAGTGGATGCTTACTCCAATTGGTTAGAAGTAAGCATCATGCACTCTGCGACCACCAAAGCAATCATCAAACAGCTACGAAAGCTATTCACTACACATGGGTTACCGGATGTACTCGTCTCCAACAATGGCTCACAATTTACAGCATTACCCTTTGAAAAATTCCTAGCAGAAAATGGCATACGATGTGCACTGACAGCACTGGGCCAACCGGCGACAAACAGTAGGACAGAACACATGATCCGGTATAGCAAGGAAACGCTAGACAAATTAGACACAGGGGACATGCAAGAAAGAATCAAAAAAAATGCTCACAATACAACACATAACACCAAACTCCACCACAAATAAAAGCCTAGCAGAATTACTGATGGGCAGAAAACTAAGATCACATTTAGACAAATTACACCCAACTTACGCCACCGAAAAACCAAGCGACTCCTCGAGTAAGTATTGCAAATTCGAACCAGGACAAGTAGTATACGCAAAAAACCTCACCGGCCAACCATTGTGGATACTGGCAACAATTACACAGATAACCGGACCACGGTCCTACAGAATGGAAAAAGATGACGGTCGAACCTGGTGAAGACATATTGACCAACTACGGTCATGCACACTACAATGTATCACCGGCACACCCAGACATGAAGAACAACACACACATACACCAACAACATCACAACAACTACACAAAACCAGAAACAGATCAACCAGAGAGGGGGGAGTCTCCTCAGTAATAAATAAGGGGGGGAACCCTCCAGTAGAAAAAGAAGCCCCTCCAGTAGAAAAAGAAACCCTTCCAGTAGAAAAAGAAACCTCCCTGATAGAAAAAGAAACCGAAGAAAATCAAAATAATCACAATAAAAAACATTCCCCAAGAAATGCAAGAAAAAACAGTGACCTACCCATAGAAGTCTTCGATGAGGAACAAGAAACACAAGTAGTCCTGGATGCTTGGTCGGAAAGGAGCAGCCAGGCCAACTCTACCAGCCAGAGTAGGCCGAGCGGGAGTGGCATGGCTGACTCTACCTTCCAGGAGGTTCAACAGAGACGGACAGGAGAAACAGCAATCCCGTCCGAACCCATTGAAGATGATGACACAACTAAAATGCGCAGGTCAACTAGGCAACCTAGAAGCCCTGCCTACTTATGTGACTACGTATGGTAGGACCGTAACAAGAGGGGAGGGATGTTCCATATTAACATACTTCTAATAGGCTATTCCTATTGGACAATAAATACCCGAAGCTGATTGGCCACTTTTCTCGACGCTGATTGGCCAATCATAGCAGGGCTATGATTGGCCAATACAAGCAGAGGGAAAAACAAGTAGCCGTCATTGGACACTAGCTGCGAGCAGCTCTCTATAAAAAGAGCTGCCGTGGCTCCTGGTTAAATCGGACTTTAAGAACTAATTAAAAGAGCTGAAGTTACGCAGATCTCTGAGTCTCATTCCTGCGAACAGATATGACTAACTTGTTCATTTGAACATCCAATCCAGCTATATCTGGAATGCAATCAGGGGAAAGAATACCTGTTTTTCAGTATCAGGACCCATCACTGCTAGATTGCAACCAATAGTGGGGAAATGTGGAGGAAAATACAATATTAAAGGGTTTTCCCTACGTATGGTGAGCTTCATTGCCCAAATGCATTATTACAACTAGACATAGGGCTTAAATACAAATGAAACCAACCTTGGAATCAAATAGTATCTTGTAAATATTATGCAGCTAGGCCTATGACCATATTTGGGTTATGATTCAATTTAAATAACTAAGTTTCCAAACCATGAGTAGCAGTAACCAGATAGATCAGATGCAGTTTTAGTTACTGGATGGGAAAAGAGGGCATGAAAACAACAATTGGGCAAAGCCATCTAGCAGTGAGATGAGTGTCAAACAAATTTAATAAATAAATAAATATTTAATAAATATAAATAAACAAAATGAATAAATATATAAAATTGGGTTTATCATGGATTTTGTGCTGTTAAAAGAGATGTTGGTAATGGTGATACTGAAGTTTGTCAAAACATTAGAGGTTTGGAAATAGGCTGAAAGAGTGGCCAAGAAAAGATGCTTCAAGAAAATATCTTATTCAGAATTCCCTCAAGCATAATTCTACAGTTGGAAGATCTGTGCCAGAATTTCCAACATCCATTGGTGATGACTCCTCCAGACACATCTCTAGATACCTCTACAGATGTCAATTCAGAGGAGGATGAACCAGTCCCAGGCACATCAAAATGAGAGTTGGCACATCAGGATGGGAGTTGGCCAATGGCTCCAAGCAGCAGTCTGAGAATGATTGGGATGAAGCACAGCCCTGGGACTTCAAGTGGGGAAAGCACACAGCTGCAGCCATTCAGCGATGAGGAACTGCTTTCTGCACTTGATCTGAGAACACATCGGGCACAGAAAAGGCAGGAGTAGCAGTCTGATTACTTATGAGGAAGCAACCTCGTCCCTCTTGATGGGCTGTACCAGAAGCTAGCTATTTAGCATAATAGACAGACGTAGACAATGCTGGAACTGATATGTTCACTTTCTGTGTTTCCTGGTTGTTGTGATTCCTGACTTGCTTTGGATTAACACTGTGCCTTGACTTTCGATTGTGCTTTGTAAACACTGGGCATTTCATGCCTCATGAACCCTCTTGTGTTTTGGATTTAATTTTGCCTGGTGCATTTATTTGGGAAACTTTCAAGTGTCCTGTGGACTCACTGACTATTGCTTTGTGGACTAGCATTGGTCTGCTTTGGCTGGACTTAATTGGGACAGTTCTGGTTTTTGGTGAAGGCAATTGCTAGGGTATATTAATAAACCTACTAAACAACTGTTTGTGTGCATGCGAGTGAGTGGGACAGTGCATTATGATACAGAATGACACCTATGAACATATTTCAACTAGATATTTTAAAAAAACATGACATTCTATTGTCACATTTGTTTTTTTTTTTGATTCAGATGAGATCAGAGATAATGGTATGTGGTCAAGACCTTGAGAGATAGTGCGGAGAGATACTGCCTAGGGAGTGGTCAGATAAGGGACAATCCAGACCACAGCTACATGGTAGATGGGATAAAAGGCTGAGAATTGAAGTTTTCTACTTTCTTGGGCTATAAAGAAGACAGTGGGAGAATGTCACTTTTGAACTTGAAAGATTTATGTTTATGTAGCTTTACAATAAAGTTGCTTCTCTGATAATGTGATGTTTCCTATCTGGTCTACCTGTTAAAGCTGACATAAAACTGCACCATCTCCCAAGGTCTTGACCACATAGCATTATACACAAGAAAATAAGGATGGTGAGAAAATATTGGAGCTTTAGGAAGTAATGGTGGTATCCATGGAATATCTCCACAGAATAACATGCACAATGACTTAAGGCTGCCATTGGGATTTGACATCTCAGAGTATTTCTTTCCATTAATGATTGAGGACTTGATGCTAATGGGCTTTGTGGTTTGCCTCTTCTTGCTAATGCAACCAAACAATCGAAGCTTTTAGTGGAGAGTGGAGGGGGGTGGCCACTGACACTTCTCTTCCCTGCAGGTTGCTGTGCTGGCAGTCTCATGATCATGCTGCCTGCATTGCCCATTGTATTGCAACAGCAAGAAAAGGCAATGTTAATCATGGAACAGGGCAGTCTTTTTGTCAAGCAGACAAAATAGCACATCACAAAACTAAGCAATGGCTATGGGAAAAAGTTCTACAGAGCAGGAAAAGGCATATTTTATCAATATAGAGTTTAACTGCATATAACTATGGCATGTTGCCACTTATAGTCGGGGATCTTTGTGATCTAGGTTGGATGCTCATCAATGCAAACAAGAAAACAGAGAAGGAAAATGTGCTAAGGAGATGTTTTATTTTATTCAATAAGTTTTATTCTGAATTTTTTTTCAGAAAGTGTTGGCAGTAGCATTAATGTATGAAAATAGTTTGAGTAGGGTATTTGGATCAGTATGGTTGAGAAGACATGTAAAATATACAGCTTCATTTTTAAGGGGAAAAAATCTCTAATGGGGGGAAATGCTGGGGCAGCAGCTGGGGATACAAAGTAAATGTGTCCTGAAACTGCATGGAAAACTGATGATCCAGAGCTTCACTGGGTCTTTCATAATCATGTCAGGGATAATGATGGCTGGGAGAAGAAACAGAGAGAGAGAGACAGACAGAGAGGGATTCTGGTTATATGTGCCTCAGCTGAGCAGCAAGAAAATGAGGGGGTGAGCAGCACCTATTGGGGGAATGTGATGGGACAGGACAGGATAGGACTGGGAGAGGCCTTGAAATTCTTCTAGTCCAACTGATTTATTACTCAACTCCTCCCAGGTTGACCCATGGGTTTTCTTTCCCATGTGATTGGAATTATCCTTTGCTAGAGGAAATATATTTTTCTAATATCTCTTTCTAGATTCTAATGTATTTTATCTTAAGCAGAGATCCCACCTTCTTGATGTCAGTATATTCATGAACTGGAATAGAGCTTGGTAACAAGGTCAGCCAATGAATAGGCAAAGCAAATAAATCAGCCAATGAGGATAGTTTGGAAACTGAAACTAGAAGTAGCCTAGGCTGGAAACTAAAACTAAAAGTAGCTTAGGTTTGGCTCTCTGTTAAGCCCCTGTCACACTGCACCAACGGATGCAAAGAGGATGTAAAACATTAAAAAAAGTTTGCCATCCGTTGGAAAACGCGATGCATCCGTTCTGTACTCACTGCATACGTTTTTCATACTCTCTATCCGTCCAGCATCCGTCTACTGAGATTTCATCCACTCAAAAAGTTTTGAGCTGCACAAAACTTTTTGAGCGGATAAAGTATCCAACGTGTCCGTTCTACATCCGCTACACATACAGGGAACATCTATTATACGTCTGTCGTCATCTGTTACATGTCCGCTATATCCGCTAGGCATCCGCGCAGCTCAAATCTGCTCCAGCGGAAAACAGACACAGGGAGGAAGCGAAACGGATGCGGAATGGACACACAGCGTTAGTAGCACGGATGTAGAAAGGATGAAAGTGGATGCAGCTTGGATATAAAGCATTAAAACGGAAAAAACTTTCATATAAGGGACATATCTCGGATATTTAGGATGTCTGGAGGATGCCTGGAGTATGTGGAAAGACACCTAGCGGAAAACCGACATTTCCTATAAAAAGGGGGAGGAAATCACCTGGATCTCACTTTCAGTCCAGCAGCCCTGGTGTGCAGACCTCTTCAGCCTTGCTCTTGCTCTTCCACAGCATCCATTCTTCTCCACCATGGATCATCGCACGCTCCTTTTGGTAGCCGCCATCATTCAACACCAGAACCAAGCCCTCTTTAGGCTCTTTCACCTTTTCTATGAGAAGAAAAGGAGGTGGCCAAGAAGTATCTGGGTCCGACGATGGATTGGGAGAAGAGCAGAGTTTGGACTCTATGACAAGCTGATGGTGGAGCTGAGTAACGAAGACACTAGTGCATTCCAGAATTTCATGAGGATGCTGCCAGCCATGTTTGATGAAATTGTGGAGCATCTGAGACCCAGGTTGACCAAGCAGAGCACCAACTTCCATCCTAGCCTGGACCCTGGGCTGAAGGTGGCACTGACTCTGCACCACCTGGCCTCTAGGACCACGTACAGAAACATGCAGTACACCGGGAGGGTGCCACACAACACCAACAGCATTGTGGTCAGAGAAGTGGTGCAGGCCATCATCGAAGAATACCTGCAGGAGCTCCTCCAGTGTCCCTCCACTGAACAAGGCTGGAGGAAACTTGCAGAACAGTGGTATCAGAGGTGGAACTTCCCCCACACCGTTGGAGCCATAGATGGGAAGCACGTGGCCTGCAAAGCTCCAGTCAAGTCAGGGTCCACTTATTTCAACTACAAGGGCTTCTTCAGCATCATCCTCTTTGCCATGGTCGAAGCTGACTACAAGTTCATGTACATCGATGCTTCAGGCAACGGGTCAGCTTCAGATGCCCAGATATACAATGCCAGTGACCTCAAGGTGGGGCTGGAATGCAACCTCATCATGGGCTTCCCAGATCCAGACTCCCTGCCCAATTACACACAAGATGTGCCCTACTTCATTGTGGGGGATGACGCCTTCTCCCTCAGAACCTACCTCATGAAGCCCGACACTTCCATGCCTCACCCATGAAGAGAGGATCTTCAACTACAGGCTGTCCAGGGCAAGGCGGGTAGTGGAGAACGCCTTTGGCATCCTGGCCTACAGGTTCCAGGTACTTCTCACCACCATGCAGCATCATCCACAGACCGTGAGGAGCATTGTGGAAGCTTGCTGCATCCTGCAAAATCTCATGCATACCCGCTACCTAGTGTTGCAGAACAGGCTTGTGGACCACCAACAAGGCAATGGGGACATGGAGCCTGGTGAATGGAGGCAAGGGTGAAACCTGATCGACACTGGATGTACCAGGCCCCTACAGAGCTTCATGTGAAGGGAAGAAGCAGCGCAACCTCCTGAAACACTGGTGCAACTCCCCAACTGGAGCAGTGGAGTGGCAGGACAGGATGGTAGATGCTTAATGGATGCTTCCTTGAGACTGTCTCATCACACTGATGAGAGTGTGCCATGTATGTTGAGTGGCCTTACAATGAATAGGGCATAAATAAAGAGTTGTGTTTATGTTGAAATGTGTGGATCAATGATTCAATTGTTGTTGATAATAAAGGGCCATAGGTGTGGCAGCTGGGATGGTGGACCATACAGTCCCACTGTGCTTGCACTGGAGGCTTATCTATCCCACAGCTATTACCCATCCCACAGGTATCCCTGCCCAATGCCACAGCTATTACCTGTCCCACAGGTATCCCTGCCCATCCCATAAACATGCAAAGGCTTAACCATTTTCTAAAAGTTTCCACCAAGACTTTATTAAGTAAAAGAAATGACCCAAGTGTGTGAAGCAAAGAAAACCTTTATTAATAACAGTAAAGTGTAGGACTTTATTTAAAAAGCAAAAGGAACCAAGAAAAGTGTCCCAAGCAATGATAAAGTCAACCAGTACAACTCAGTCTCTGGCAATGTTCTCAGTCACTCTGAGGCATTTCCATGGTCTCAGGTGTAAAGGGGACAGGGACTGTGGAGGGGGCAGTGGCTGGAGTGCTGGTCTGAGGCACCATTGGGGTGCCTGGCCCCAAGAGGACAACAGGAGATGGTGTGTTCAGGAAGCTCTCAGAAAGCTGGCTCAGTCCTGTGAGGTTGAGAGGCCCTTCATCCAGGACCTGGGATGTCAGGCACAGGACCCATGACAGATGTTCTGAGGCCGGGCTTGGCTGTGGGGTGGAGGAAGGAGGAGTGTAGTGGGGATGTCTGGTGTGCAGCTGGGCGAGGTGAGGCGTCTGTGGCATGCGAGGAAACACCTGTGGCATTGGTGGCATCTGTGGCATCTGTGGCGTCGGTGGCATCGGTGGCATCGGTGGCATCAATGACAGTGGCATCAGTGGCATCTGTGGCGTCGGTGGCATCGGTGGCGTCTGTGGCATCGGTGGCATCGGTGGCACCTGTGGCATCCGAGGAACCTGTGCCTGGACTGGGAAGAGCTGCCTGTGCTGCTGGAACTCCTGGTAGCCGTAGCCTTGGTAGGAGAGGGGCTGTTGAAAGCCTTGGAAGGGCTGTGACATAGTCTGGGGTGGAGGAGCAGACCTGGAGTGGGTGGGAGCAGGTTCAGCTGGCCCTGGAGGGTGGTGCAGCAGCGCCGTGACCCTCTCCTTCATCACCTGGTACTGGGGCTCGGGCATGTCCATGAGGGTCTGGGTCATGTAGGTGAGGAAGAGCTTGCGGTTTGAGGAAGGAATCTCGAAGTGTACCAGCTAAGAGAGGAGATCTGTGCTGTTCTTGATGGTGTCCCTGATCTCCAAGAGGACAGTGTGGTTCTGTCCCTCCGGTCTGCCTCTCTGCCTGCTTTCTGTGGAGGTGGAGCTGAGGGTGGGTGTGGGTTGGTCCCTGGTGGTCGCTGCTTCTTCTTGCTCCATGTGTGTGAGAGAATCCTCCACGTCCTCCGGCACAGGGTGTGCAGCTGTCGGGGGGGTGTCTGTCACGGGGCGCTCTGTGGACACCTGCCCGAATACGGTCGCTGTCTCCTGGCCAGAAGAGGACTGGCTGTCTGTGGGCTGCCTGAGAGTGAGGGTAGACAGAGGGGCTGCTCCTCGGTGGTGGACCTCACCCTCCAGGAAGCTGCACTTTGCCATGACATAGGTCTCCCGGTCGGTGAGCTTGACCGCAGCTTGGCCAGACTTCTTCAGGTGCAGCTTCCCATACCAGGTGTGCATATGCTTCCACCATCCGAGGAGGACATCTGAAATGTAGCCCAAGCTCTCCGCCTTCTGTCTCCAAGCCGCCTACTTTCGCTTGGTGTCTCGATAGAGCCTGTGGCCTTTCCTCCACATATACTTGTTCTCCCTCAGTCACTCCAGCACCTCCTCCTCATGCTCCTCTGCAATAGAGTACTGCTTCCTCTCTCCCTTCTTCTCCTTTCCTTGCCTCTTCCTCCCTCTGGCAGGGCCTTCATCATCAGGGCTTTGGGGCTGGTCCACCACAGCAGCAGCAGGAGAAGCAGCAGCAGAAGCAGCAGCAGCAGCAGCAGAAGAAGAAGCAGCACCAGCATCAGCAGAGTCAGCGCCAGGGGGTGGGATGGTGGATCTATCCCTCTTGCCAGGGCTGGCAGAAGATGGCACAGGCTCCCTCTTCTTCCCCATGATGAAGATGTCTGTGATGAAGATGTCTGTGATGAAGATGTGTCTGGCAGCAGGTCTTTCCTCTGAATGGTGACCTGCTTGCGAGCTGCCTCCTTTTATATCCATGGGGCTGACGCAATGCATCCTCCCCACATGCGCAGTGATCCACTAGGCATCCGCTAGGCATCCGCTCTTCATCTGCTATGCATCCGCGTCATCCGCTACGCATCCGCTCTGCACCTGCTACACATCCACTCTGCATCCGCTTTATCCGCTCTGCATCCGCTCTTTCCGCTACGCGTCCACTTTGCTCTGCTCCCCCAGAAGCGCTGCGGATGTGTCATCCGCTTCCATCCACTAGGCTTCCATTGAGCATCCATTTTACATCCGCGATACATCCTCCCCCCATCCGTTGTTGTCCGCTCTGTTTATGCAAATTTGGGGCAATTTTGAGAGCGGATAACAACGGATGGAAAATTTGCTCGTCCGCTATGTCCTTTTTACATACGTTTTGCATCCATCGGGCGATGTGACCTGGCCTTTAAGCTCTGCAACTCTGGAGCTATGTTGGAGCTCTGAGTTTGTCTATTGAAGATGAAACTAACTTGCTTGCTGAAGACTGGAGCTCTGCTCTGAACTTGCAACATGTTTCTGTTTGAATTTGCTCCATGTTGGAGAAATCTACAACTGATTTGTAAAATCTAATTATGTTTATAAAGATGTTAAATGAAGCATCAGCCATCTGTGTTTATTTTTCTGGTGCTGAATTATCACTGCAAAACTCTCAATATTTGACTATGGCTAAAGGACATATTTTTGAATGGATTCTTCCTAACAGAATTATTCCTCATAGAGTTATGTTTGGTTCCATATTTAATTTTGATTAATAGACAATCTCCTTTGGCTTCTCTCACTTTTGCCACCTTGTTATGGAGCCAAGCGAGCTCAACTTGCCTATTCCAACATGTTCATCTGTCCATTTGAGATATTGCTACATTTCAAATGAGTATGATGGTTGATGTGATTGGATCTTTAAATAAGATTAATCTGTCTCTTGTTCTTGAACAATTGATTCCTATTTGAGCTTAGGTGGGTGGCAGACTTCACATATAAAGGTGACAGTCCTGTGCTTCAAAACTCCTTTCATTCAGAAGCCAGTTTAAAGCTCAAGATCCTAAAAATGAAAGAAACTATGGTTACCGTTGAAAATTAATTCAATTTTTTCCTCTTTCATGAAGAGATGTTTTGTTATCATAGTGATTGTGTTTACATTTCTCTCTGTGTGTTTATATATGCATGAATACATACACATATCAAAGAATCTTTGGGTATACTATTTTTGTCAATGTGTCAGTGATCCCTCTACTGGAAGATACAAAGCAGAGGCTTGGAAAAAAATGAAAGAATCATCCAGAGATGCTACAGAAATAACCAAATGGAAATTTAGCAATACATTCCTACAATAAGAAAATTATTACACAATTACACTGTGTAATCATTTTTCACATAACTAAAATCAGATTAAAATCATCAAATGAATAAACATTTAATATACATTCTATAATTCTAGGTTTTCTGGTATTGTTGCACACTAGAACAAAAATCAAACAAGCAAATAAGTATAAAGGATTTATTCTTTAGCAATGAACCCTTTCTTAAGAGGTGAGGTCAGAAACACATTCCTTATTTCATGGCACATCCAGACTACCTCTCATAAATATCCACCAGCATGGGAACTGAAAGAAAGACAGATTGGGCAGACTGGCTTTAGCCTATTTATGATGCAAGTCAGAATTACATTGCCAGAATCTCTGGAGAAAGTCGGGTGGAGGAAAATTACTGTAGACAGAGCTGTTAAACAAATCAGTAAAATATGAACAAATACAACAATGGAATATTATGAAATGCTAATCATCAACAAATGAAGAAAAATGTTTAATATGCTCTCTGCAAATAAAAAATCATGATGGCTTCTGTGTTTCTATATGCTATCTAACAGATCAGAGAGGAAAAACTCAGCTCTTTAGATATGACTCCCAGCTGAGATATATCCGTGGCTCTTCAGGAGATACTGCTTCAAATTCTAATTTATAGGAAGATTGATATTCCTCATTATTCCCCTATTTCAAGACATTTTTGTTCTTGAGTTATCTTTGTTGAAAGGCAGTTTAACCTTACTTTAAACTGCAGAGATAGAGGCATAATAAGAATCAACTTCAAATACTTTACACATGCATTTAAAACAAGATATATTCAAAGTATCAAGGTCCATAAACATTATCTACTCTGTGTGCCAATATAATGAAAATCTGCTGGAACACAGTCTGGAACCAAGGTCCTGGGGCTTCAAAAAAAGAATGCTGTAGAAATGTGCCACCATTTGGAACTTCAAACTGTTCTGGGATAGGAGAAAGTATTGCTTCTTGACCATACATTTGGCTATCAAAAAGTGATAACAAAATGGACCCATTCAGTGACATCAAAAGCCATTTGATAAAACCTTCTAATTCATAAGACATTCCACAGGGATGACCTGACCCCATCCAAGCCCTTGATAGCTGGTAAAATATATGTAGCTTGATGCTGCATCTTCAAAGGGCTCAGATATAGGACAGCTAGTTTGTTCTCCAATATGGCTTAGCCATATTCATTGAATTCCACAGGGGAGACAGATTTTCCACTGTGTAAATGCTTCTGGGCATTGATATTTTTTTTAATGGGGATATGAACCAAAACCGGCTAGGAAATAAAGTTATAATTAGAGCTCAGTCCCAAAAGCTGTCTTGACACCAGTAGCTAAATGCACTAGCAGATATTGTCATTATTTGGCCAATGCCTTAATATAGAAGGTGTTTGAAGAAGATAATTATTGCTTACTTCACCATCCTCAGCAGAGCATGTTACTTTATGCTAGAAGCCAGACAAAGAGAAATGTAGTTAAAACATCAGCTGCTGATGAATAAAATGATCTTTGATTCCTCATGATAAAAAATGAGGAATCAAATCATCTTTGATTCCTCATTATAAGAAATGAACGAAAGAAAAACTAACACTGTTCACATAGTTGATTCAACAAAAGTCAACTGTACAGTCTATCATGGCTAACTATTAAGTTTCCAGATGATTTAGTCTCATATAACAAAACTGTACTAAATGCAAGACTATGGAAAAATCAGGTTTTCATGGGAGCAACAATGTTTAATGTTTAAACAAGATCACTGACACCATGTAACCTGACCTTACTTGTACTGATTTTGAAAAGTAAAATAAGGTTGAGCCTGACCAATATATGGATAGGTGACCACCACGAAACAGCAAAGCTCTGGTCTCGATTCAGATGTCAAAACCAGACCATGGAAAAAAGTAATGGCAAAACTCTTAATTGCTGGCAACAAAGCTGCATCATTATATCCAGAAATATCCAGGAATTAGCCTGACTTGAATGAGATGTTGACTTTAAATTTCAAAATAAGAAATTTGAGAAGTTGTACCTTCTTGAGAATCCCAACTTCTATTTTGTTGCACTGCAGGTGGCTGGTGGTTGACACTATACTCCATGCTTCACACTATACTCCTGAACAAGAATGTTTTTCTTTAGTTTTGCTACAAATCTCCCTAGCATTGTCCTGTCACCGAAGAATAATTCAAGAGTGATACTTAAGGGAACAAAAGTATACACTTTTGTGAAATTTAGAAGCCACCAAACTCCAAATGTCTCAAAGACCTGGTCCCACTGCACTTACGGATGCAAAGAGGATGTAAAATGTTAAAAAAAGCTTGCCATCCGTTGGAAAACGCTATACATCTATTGTGTACTCATTGCATACGTGTTTCATACGCTCTATCCGTCGAGCATCTGTCCACTGCGATTTCATCCGCGCAAGAAGTTTTGAGCTGCACAAAACTTTGTGAATGAACTTTCCGCCGTGTACGATGTAAATCCGCGACATATGAGCAACAAACGTTCTATGTCCATTATCATCCGTTAAACGTCTGCTGTATCCTCTCTGCATCCTCTGGGCATCCTCGCAACTCACATCCACTTCAGCTGAAAATGGAAAGAGGGAGGAAAGAAAAGGTACATGGAATGTCTATACATCATTAGTAGCACAGAAATAGAAAGGATGCGCAGTGAACGGTTTGCATCCGATATACATCCGCGCGGTATCCCCTTTCTTTCCTTTAGGTGTACGTGATGTATCCGCTTCATCCGCTATGTGTCCGCTTCACAATTATCCCCCGTAACCCCTTTGGAGATGTCATCCCCTTCCATCCGCTTCCATCTGCTAGGCTTCCTATGAACATCCGTTTAACATCCCTGCTACATTCTACCCATGTCTGTTCTTTTCCGTTCTGTTTATGCAAATTTTCGCCACTTTTTGGAGTGGATGACAATGGATGGAGCCACCCTCAAAATTTTGCTCATCTGCTGTGTCCTTTATGCATACGTTTTGTGTCCTTCGGCCAGTGGGACCGGGCCTTTAAGTAGCTTACAGTTGAAAAGTAAAAAACACTCAAAGTTGAGAACTGCATCTCCAGAAGTTATAAGCATAAATGATAAACAAAACACAATTTACAAAGTCTCAACATCCATCCTGCCCCAAAGTCTGGAAAAGCAGCCAGATTTTCAAGGATTTTCAGAATATCATTATTTAGCTATTTACATTTTCCAGAGAATAAAATAGTTTTTTTATATATTCCAAATATTTAAACTGAAAACATATGAACATATCTTGCTTATTTAATATGGATGTGTACATATATTTAAAGATGAAGGCTTCAAGAAATCATGGGAATATTTTAAAGAAAAAAATGTGTTTCTTTGGAAATGTTAGAAGCCATCTATTGTAATTTTTCAAGAAATTGTAATTATGTCATGTTAATTTTAGCACAATCAGATCAGCTTACAATATCTTATCAGTATGAAGAAATTAAACCCATAGATAAAACCCAACAAAAAGAAAATATTACTTTTGCTGTTGCATTATGGTACAATAATTAGTTAAGCAAGGCATATAGCACATTTCCTTAATTTAGCAACTGTATCTAAATTGCATCTAATATTAGTAAAACATGAAGGTATTTTGCATATATGCCATTTTAGAAATTAACATTTGAATATGTAATCAAGAATTGATTGGTAGTTTATGGCTCAGAGCTATAAAATACTGAACTATTATTCCTAGCCAAACTCTTTCTTTATATAATATTCCTATTTCATATAATAGGAAAAATATTTTTAGCATCCCTAATTATAAATATGGTTATACTTTTTAGGCATTACAAAGAAACCGTTCAGTAGGGGAAACACTGAATAATAAACAGATATTTTGTTTCAGTTGTACTTATCTTACTTTAGGTAGTCTCTAGCTTGGTTTTAATAATGGGATTTAAATTGAGTTTCTGGACAGTGAGTTCTGGATCCAAACCATTTATTATTAAGTATTGCTCTTTGTATTATATTTATTTCCCAATATTGATTCTTACTTAAATATATTTTTATTAAAAATTTTAATTTCCAACCTTCATAACAAAGTATAAGCACATACAGATGGGGAGCAATGGGTTGAAACTAAACCCTTGGAAGACCAAATGGCTCTGGGTTTGGGGTTCATTGGCTCAGGGAGAATTGCCACCTTTAGTCTTAGATGGGGTGACATTAACCCAAACAGACCTTGTGCATAATCTAGAGGTTTTTCTGGACTCACGACTCCTGCTTGAAGAGCAGCTGGTAGTCATGGCCAGGAGGGCCTTTGCACAACTGCGGATTGCACACCAGTTATGCCATTTCCTGGACCAATGGTCCTTCCTTACAGTCACTCATGCCCTAGTCATTTCCTGTCTTGATTATTGCAATGTGTTCTACATGGGGCTGCCCTTGAAAGACATCTGGAAGCTCCAATTAGTGCAAAATGCAGTGGCCTACATGGTTTTGTGCAGATCCCGGTGTGCACGTTTCACCTCTCCTGTGGGAGCTGCATTGGTTGCTGATTTGCTTCTGGATGCAATTCAAGGTGCTGGTTGTCACCTTTAAGGCCCTTCATGGCTTGGGACCAGGTTATCTGAGGGACTGTCTCTTGCCGGTCACATCTAGATAGGGAACGCTGCGGGTCCCATTCCTGAGGGAGATACACCTGGTGGGACCCAGAAGAAGGGCCTTCTCCATGGTGGCTCCCTCTCTCTGGAACATCATTCCCCCAGGATTAGAATGGTGTCTCTAATATTCTTCTGGAAGGCACTGAAGACCTAGTTCTGCCAGCGGGCCTGGGGAGCCCATCTAATGTTTCATGTGATCTGCTGTCATTGGGGCGGGGGTGGGTGAGAGTTGTGAGTGATTTTTTCCCCAGATTTTGTTATATTGTGTTTTATTAATTTATTTGATTCTTTTTGTTCGTTTTTTATTGTTTTTTAAAATATGGTTTTACATTCTGTAAGCTCCCTCGAGTCGTCATGGGTGAATAGACAGCAATATAAATTAAATCAATCAATCAATCAATAAATAATAACTCTTCACTCCCATAAGCTTAAACAGATATCTCCTCATCCCATATCTCATTTCTTATCTACAAGCAAATCTTTTTAACATCTATTTTTTAAATCCTGGTTATCAGCAAAAAGTTCATTAAAAATTGCCAAAACATTTTGGGGGAAAGCCTGATTTTAGCCTAGGTCAAGTAAGCCAACTTTATATTCCTTAATACTCAATTTTAAACTTTAATTCAATCAAGTATTGTTATATGGTTTGATTTCTCTTCAGTTCTTCTTTATACCATCACTTAAATTTCTTCAAGGCTTTAAGAAGCCTATTTTCTAGATCAAATTTTCCAGGACATTCCTTTGGTTTATCATTTGGATTTCCTTTTTTTATTTTTAAAAATTTAACCAGTTTATTTTGTAAAAAAAAAAGAAGTAACACATCCTTTTCTGTCAGGCTCCAAGAAAGACACATTAAGGCTCTTTTAAGTCATTCCCTTTATTGTTCCTTGCCTATAGCCAGAAATTTTGCCAAACTAAACCAGACTGCTTACATCAAACTAAACCAGACTGCTTACATAATCGGAGGATTCTCTTCTTCACAGGCAAACTACAACTTCATTCTGGGATTCCATACTACATTCCACCATATTTTTCAAATGATTTTTTCAAATCATTCTCTTGGCCTGTCTTGACTATGTCTCAATTTTTGAAAGAGCTCCATTAATATTTCCAATGTTATAACATTTTCTAGCATTATGTAATTCCCATTGTTAATTGACGTGTTATATTTTTCTCTTCCTCTATTTTAAAAAAACAGCCCACTTATGTTGTTTCTAAATTTATCACTTATTTTTTGTATGACTTGTCAGAATAAGCAAAATAAGTCTGTTTCTCATTAAAAGTTATTCC
The DNA here is from genome assembly GCA_015471245.1 of Laticauda colubrina. Classification (NCBI taxonomy): domain Eukaryota; kingdom Metazoa; phylum Chordata; class Lepidosauria; order Squamata; family Elapidae; genus Laticauda; species Laticauda colubrina. The sequence goes on from BLBF01000051.1 coordinate 1,392,473, forward strand.
TTTTTATAGTTAATTCCAAAATCTTATAACAATAAAATTCCAAATTTATCTGGACTCTTAATCATTATAACTTTTTAGATCAAAATCTAATTTAATTTTTTGCTGTTTATTTCAAATTATTTAGTTCTGAAGCTTGTGATTATTATTTTTTGTTCAGAGTTAAACATAAACTCACATGATGAAAACTCTTTATACTTGTCATTCCATAGTTCTTAGCTTTAGAATAAGTTGATAAGCAATTCTTGAAAATGATTAGAAAATAAAATTTGCAAATGTAATGTTCTTTTAAAATTTTTGCTATCATGTGAGCAAGGCCAATCAATCCCATTGTCTCCCAGTGCTCAGGCCCATAAAAATCACTGTCTTGTGATTTTCATGAGGAATAGCTATCTGAAGTGCATGTGGACAATCACCTGTCTTCTCTTTATTCCAAGAGGTTCCAACAAACCAGTCTATTTCTGTCAAGGCAATTATTGTATAGTGGATGGAGTGAACACTCGGGACATCAAAGTACTTTTCAAATTATTTATTTGGCTCTGGGAAAAGCAACGAGAAACCATGCCACAGCACGGATTTAAACGAATTGGTCCCTCTGTCATTTTATTCTATATCTAATATTCCTCCCCTCTAGAATGATGTTATCCAATCAGTTTCAGTTTATGGAACATAGTCCCATAAGTAGGCAGGGCACTTGTGGGCGCAACCTGACTTGGGCATCTCATTGGACTGAGAGGTTGGATTTGCTGTTGCTCCTGTGTTAGCCCATGGAACCATCTTGAAGTCTTCTTGAAGCATGGTCATTTTTTTCCAGCTGGTTACCGCCTTGCTCTCCAGTTGTGTTGTTAGACCCTCTACTGTTCCCTGAACGCATCAAGGAATTTCAGATAAGTGGTTGCGACCTAGTCTAGTCTTTGAGTCTAATTGTTATATGTTTGTTTTGCTATTGATTAGGGCCTGGTCTGCATTGGTTATTCTTCGATAGTATCTACCCTCTTGCTCCAAGACCATCACTTGGGCATTGTTTTCTTTTCTGTTTATTCGGCCTCATAAATGTGCCTTTTCTGTGCTCTGTCATTGTCTGTCCCAATGAGATATGAACAGGGACCTATAACTTGTATTATTTTTGTTGGTACCCATATGGGGTAAACTGTAATTCCTGGCATATACAATGTCTCCCACTTGGAATATCCTACACTTACTGGTAGAATCTATGGGTGCCTCTGTGTTATATTGGGAGTGTAGTCTGTCCAGTTGAGACCTTAGTTTCCTTCCCATTAATAGCTCTGCTGGACTTCTGTTAGTGGTGGCGCTTGTTGTAACATGTTCTATGCTTAACAATTTGTCCATCTTAGCTCAAGTGAACCCAGGACCCATTCTAGCTTGTGTTTCTTTTATGGAGCACACCATCTGTTCTATCTGACCATTAGTTGAGAGATGTCTGGGCATGGATAACGCATACCTTATCCCTTGGATTGCCAGAAAGATCTCAAATTCCCCTGACAAGAATAGCAAGAATGTTCAAAAACAAATCTGAAAAATGTTGGAAATTTCATCAGACATCTGGTTCATTTTACCATATGTGGTGGACATGTGCGGATGCTAAAAAATATTGGACTAAAAACCACACGTGGTTGGAAAAAAATGACAAAAAAGCATAGAGATTTCGAACCAGAGATATTTTTATTGGGAATTTTACCTGAAATATATAGTAAAGAATTGAAATATCTGATTGTAAATGTATTAACAGTGGCTACGATTGTATTTGCTAAAAACTGGAAAAATGAGAAAATACCATCACAGGAGGAAATCATTAAGAAAATATTGGAATGTGCTGAAATGAGTAGATTGACATTTGAAATCAGAGAACAAGATGATAAACAATTTTATAAAATGTGGGATCTATTCTATCAATGGTTAGACAATAAAACATAGTAATGAAATATGTAGAATCTTAGAAAATAATAAATATATAAAGATGTATTTTCTTATTATATCTACAAAATGGTTGTAGGATAGATTTGAAATGATAATATGAACTGTCATAAAGCAAATTAAGTAAAATAAGATTATTTCGTAAAACATGAATGAATAAAAGTATAGTCAAATGATTAATAATGATATTAATGTATTTAATACTTGATTGAAAATACAAGAATATATACAATGTAATTGTTATTGAAGACTACGAAATGGAAGCACAAAACAATTTGTAAACCAACCGGCAAACTGTATGTATGTATGTATATATGTATGTATATATGTACTGTTTAGCTTCCTTCGGGTATTATCCCACGTCATTGTAGTGCTGTTAAAGTTGTAGCAACGTTTCAGCAGAATCCCATCTGCCATCATCAGGCTTCTGTATGGATGTGTGTCTCACAGCTCCTGGTTTCAAATTCAAGGCTGGTCCATTCTAATTGGCTAGGAGCCTGGGTCTGTGTTCACTGGACTTGGAGTTTGATTGATTGGTGTTTCTGGTTTCTTCTGTTTTGTGGCTTTGATTGGCTGGCAACACTCTGTTTCTGTGTTGGAGGCTTTCAGTGCAGCTTGGCTTCGTGTGAAAGGATGGCTGCTATTCATTAGCAAGCTAGGTTTCACCTGGGTGCCTGGTGGGGTGGTGGTGTTTGAGTTGGAGGCATCAGAGGGAGTCTGTCTGTGCTCAGGTGTTTGTCTGTTTTGTGGTGTGGAGATCTTTCTATTTGAGAGTGCAGGTTTCCAAATGATTGACAGTCTGCTGGAATCATCTCTTCTATTCATGCTTTCAGGTCTTTTTTCAATCTCTATGGCTTCTCTGATGATTCTGTGGTTGGGGTTTTCTATAGTGGCTAGGGTTTTAGTGCCATTGAAGTTGATGTTGTGACCTGTGGTTTTCAAGTGTTGGACTAGTGAGGAGGTGTGTTCCAGCTTTTTTACTGCATTTTTGTGTTCATCTAGGCGGGTACTTATTCTTCTATTGGTCTGTCCAATGTATGTGGCCGGGCATGATGTACAGGGAATTTCGTATATGCCTTGGTTTTCCAGGTCAATTTTGTCTTTGGGGTTCCTCAGGATGGCTGCTATTTTTTTGTCTGTTTTGAAGGCAGTCTTGATGTGATGCCTGTGTAGTATCTTACTGATTTTATCTGTAGTACCTCTTATGTAGGGCAAGACAGCTGTTCCATAGGTCTGTTGGTCTTCTAGGTCTCTGTTATGTCTTGGTGTGTTTTTGTGGATCAAGTTGGTGATTTTGTTTTTTTGGAAGCCATTGGCTGTCAATACCTCAGTCAGGGTGCATAGTTCAGTCTTTATATGTGTCTTATCTGCCAGGCGTTTGGTTCTGGTAATTAGTGTTTTGGCCACGGAATTTATCTGTGCTGGGTGGTGGTAGGATTGGGCGTTGAGGTAATGGTTGGTGTGTGTTTTCTTTTGGTATATGGTGTGTCCCAGTGTGCCATCTGTTCTTTTGTAGATTAGTACATCTAGGAATGGTAGTTGTTTGTTTATTTCCGTTTCCATGGTGAACTTGATTTTGGGGTGTGTGTTGTTTAGGTGTGTTAGGAAATTGTTTAGGTTTTCTTTTCCATGGGGCCAAATCACAAATGTGTCATCGATGTATCTTAGCCATAGTTTGGGTTTGTGGGTGGCATTAGCCAGGGCTCTGGATTCGAATTCTTCCATGAACAGGTTTGCAATGACGGGTGACATGGTGATCCCATAGGGGCTCCTTCAATTTGCTTGTATCTTTGTCCTTTGTATATGAAATATGTGTTGGTTAGGCAGTGTTCTGTTAGTTCCATGAGGTCTTTAGCTGGTTGGTATTTATTTTTGATGATTTCAAGAGTTTCTTTTATTGGGGCTTGAGTGAATAGTGAAACCACGTCGAAACTTACAAGCAGATCTTCTTGTTCTACGTGAAGATCTTTGATCATTTCTAAGAAGTGGTATGAGTTTTGTACATATGAAGCTGTGGTTTCAGCATGGGGCTGTAGTTGTTTTGCTAAGTATTTAGCTAGGTTTTGTAATGGTGCTCCTATAGGAGCTGACTATGGGTCTGAGAGGTATGCCTTCTTTGTGTATTTTTGGGAGGCCGTATAGCAGCACACATGTTATCTGACACCACCACATCTGGTAATCTATGTGTTGCTAATAGTTTCCTCAATACCCTGATTACTGTCTCTGTCATCGTCGATGCCATGATGCTGACCTCTAACCATTTAGAGTATGCATCCATTATGATCAGGAAAGTGTGTCCCTGACATGGTCCTGCAAAATCAATATGAATTTGGGACTAGGGTGTCTTTTTGGACTTTCCTATTTATGTGTGGGTGCAGTGTGTGGAGTTGGCCTGGATTCTTGGCAAGGGGTACATGTAGCAACTCATGTTTCTATCTCCTTATCCATCCTAGGCCACCACATATAGCTTCTAAGCAATGATTTCATCTTTACCATTTCTAGGGGCCCCTCATGTAGCATTTCCAGAATTTCCTTTGGGGATTAATACTCTATCACCCCACAACAGGCACCTCTTCAGTCCTGACAGTTCAAGTTGGTGAGTTTTAAATTCATCATCTACTGCATCCCTTCCATACCCAGTTTAAAATTCACACCAGCATCTTGTCTTTAGTGGTAGCTCTTGTAATTTCTGCTGCCGTGACTAATCAACTCACAAGGGTTTCTTTGAAAAGTGTGATGTTGCTGGAGCAGAGTCTTCCACTGGCTCTGGTAAAATGCATTTGCTGAATGCATTGGCATGGTCAGTGGTTTTTCCTGGCCTGTAGCTCAGTTGGCAATTGTATGCAATGAGGAATTCCATTTACCTCATCATTCTCAGGGACAATATGTTCAGTATTGGTTGGTTACCTGCGATGATTCCCAGAAGTGGCTTATGGTCAGTGATTAGTTCGAAGCTCCTGCCGTATACATATTCAGGAATCATTTGATTCCAGCAACTGCAGCCAATGCTTCCTTATCAAGCTAACTATAGTTCCTTTCTGCTTTGGATAATGTTTTAGAATAAAATGAAATGGGGGCTTTCCTTCTGCTTGGCATGCAATGGCTAAGGATGACTCCCTATACTGAAAGGTGAAGCATCACACGTTACTGTCAGGGGTAACGTTTCATTTTATTGAACAAGCACGCTGTCTGATGTCAAAAGTTTTTTTATTTCTCTGAATGTGCTTGCGTCTTTCTGTCCCCATTTCCATTCCATGTTTTTATCAAGTAGCCATTGCAGGAGTTCAGCAATCATTGCCTTCTCTGGCAAGAAAATGTTGTAGAAATGCTTGTAGTTCTGTCTTATTGTTGGGGATTGGGGCTTCCCAGATTGCCTTCAGTTTGCTGTTGGTAGGGTGTATGCCGGAGCTATCAATCAAATATCCCCAAAATTCCACTTCTTCAACAGCTAATTGGCATTTTTCCTTCTTCACTTTTAACCCAACTTCCTGAAATTGGCTCAAAACTATTCTTAATTGTTGTTGTAACTGCTCTTTGTCTCTTGCTGACATGAGGACATCATCAAAATAAGCCACTACGCCTTCGATGTTATGTAGGAGATGCTCCATCAAGCTCTTACCCCAAACTGTAACCGTTGTCATGTGACAATTGTCTGGGCTTCTGCTGTGACATCATTGACAGATGACTGTTGATATGCCTGAGCCAGATCAAGCTTTGCAAAAAGATTTCCTCATCCCAGGGAATGGAATAGGTGTTGCACAACTGGCACAGGGTATGCACTCTGTTGCAATGCTTTATTCAGGGTACATTTATAATCAGCGCATATGCACACTGATCCATCTGGCTTCGTGGGAGTTACTATGGAGGTTTCCTACTTGGCATGATCAGTTGGCTCCAAAATCCCCTGAGGAATGAGATTATCCAATTGCTTATCTGTTTTGGGCCCAAGAGCAAATGGAACCCTTCCAGGCTTCATCCAGACAGGGGCAATCTTGGGGTCTAAGTTGAATGATATAGGGGTCCCCATATACTTGCCAAGCTGTCCATTGAAAATGTCCACAAAGTCCTTTAGGAGGTTGTCCTCAAAGCTTCTGTTGTCAATCCTGTTTATTCCAGTCACTGCTAACCCCAGGAGTTCAAACCATTCCAATTCCAGCAGACTAGGTTGGTCCCGGTCTACTATGGTTAGGGGTAGTTGTCCTTTGAATTTTTTAAAAATTATGTCAAAATAATTGATCCTCAGTACTGGAATTTGGTTTCCCTGGTAACCTTTATGTGTCAGCTTCTGCGGCTTGAATTCATTGACTGTGATTTCCAGGACTAACTTCTTGATAGTTGCCCAGGGGACTATGGATAGGTAGGACTCTGAGTCGACTTCCATCTTGCATTGTTTCCCTTCAATGCATATGGTTGCAGTCCCTTCCCTACCTTCAATGCATATGGTTGCAGTCATCTTCTTTGTTTTTCATGCGCTGGACTGTCCCACTTTAATAGTTTGGTGCATTTCCCCTCTATCAGTAGCTGATAGAGTATCCTTGCCTCTTTGGTTCCTTCCAAATGGTGTTTTCCAGCCACCCGCATGGGGGTTTCTGAAACACTGAGTGGTGGTGGTGGATGGCCTTTGCCAATGGGAAACTGCCTGGGATGTCCTGCAGGCTGTTGCAATGTGCCCTTTCCACTCACATATAGAATTCCGGAACCTGCATTCTTCCCTGGAGTGTTCCCTTTGCAGGTCCACAGTGTGTAAAGAAGAGTGCCCTCTTCCTTTGCTCCGAGAGACTTAGGAGGTTGTTTGCTTCCAAGAACATGTGGAAGTGGTCCATGTAAGAACCCATCTTCTCCTGATGGATTGAAAGGAGCTGGGGTATGATTGCTGCAGACATCTTGAGTTGGCCAGTTGAGTTCGATGGCCAATGATGCCACATGCCTTTGTTCAGTCTTGGTGTCTGTTATTCTTCAAAATTTCATCTTCATTACCAGTGTTGTATACTGGGCGGAGTGAAGACTCAGGACACCAAAGTATTTTTCAAGTTGTTTATTTGGCTCTGGGAAAAGCAATGAGAAACCATGCCGCCACAGCTCCTTTTAAAGAGAGCTGTCCGTGGCTTCAGCCACTGACACATGCTTGTTTTTCCTGCTTTGACTAAGGGACCAATGATTGGTTCCTACACCATTTTACTTGATATCTAACAGCAATCTTCCTTATTTTTCACACATTTACATGCTTTGTATGTATTTGCATACACAAGGAAGCACAAGTCAAACTATGTATGGGCCAGATGGCCAAGGGAGAAAAGGAAAGGGGGGAGCTTAGAATGGAGACAATGGTAACATTCTAAGTTACCGCCCACTTGCCTTTCCCCAAAAGTAGCATTTCTCTGCACCCTGAAACCATATCAAGCAACATTCAAACGTGATCTTTCTTTGGTGAAGTAATATGTTTGTGGACATTTTTTTTTTTTGCTGGTGGAGTGAATGGAATCCTGTTATATAACTTATTTCCAACATTCGAGTTGAAATGAATAAGTCTCCTTTTGCTTAAAATAAAAGTCCATTGCAATGAGCTAATATTTCTACTGGACAAAGAAGAATGTTAGATTAGCCTTGTTTGCAAAAGGCGGGGGTGGAAAGAGATATGGTACAACAGGAATGTTTCAAGTGCTGAGGCCTTTAAAAATAGCATTGCGACAGAGCAGCAACCAATGAGTATACAGGAGTATTTCTGCAAGAGAATACAACTTAAAGCTAAAAAATGAAAAACCCATTTTTTAAATGATAGGAACAATGTAAGTTATATAACACTGTAATTGTATGTCCATGTATCCTGCCTAAACAACAACTACCCTACACTGAATTTTTTTTTTTTTTCTAATAATTTTGTTCCTCAAATGTATAGATTATTCTTCAGCTCCAAGGCATCACAGGGCAATGCCTGTTAAGTTATGGAATGTTAATGAAATCAAATAGTCCCAACATTTCAAAATAAAAGGTACAGTAATTCAACCAAAAAATAAGCATTTCAAGTACAACATATTTTAGCAATGCATATAGGCTTTTTTTTTTTAAGGATCATTTTGATTTGGTGCTGTACTAAAAGGAAAGCAAAATTAGCATGCAAAGTCAAAATACCAGCAAAAAGAAGGTACTCTCTTTTATTGGCTTATTTGATTTGTATCTCACCTTTCATTTAAGAGCTCAAGATGGCATACTTACTTCTTCCTCTTATTTTTCCCCACATGGAACCTGGGAGGTAAGTTAGGTTGAGATTTTCTAGTGAGCTTCCATAGCTGACAGTGAAATAGATCCCAGGTGTCCAGAACAAATACCAATATTGCTGCATTGTAATTATTCTCTTTCAAAAATGTAAACCTTGTTTCTCTGTAAGCTATTGAGGGAAGAGGGACTTGTAAGAACGGGAGCCAAAACTATTTAATGTAAAGTAGTAATGAGCACTTTGTAGCAAATTTTGAAGCAAAGATGCCTCTGTAGCTTGTACACCTTTCCAGAAAATACTGTGATTGATGAACCATAATGAAAATTGCTGGGTATTAAAACTGTATACTTATTTAAACAGATGTTTTGTAAATACAAAGGGTATCATCATGAAGAACAATAATAAAGCTTTGCTTGAACTCCATCCTTCAAATAACTATCCAAACCTTAGAAATTATTTGCTGGAGAACAGATACATCTTTCATACAGTTTTTTTTCTCCTTCAAACCTGATGGAAATGTAGTATACCAGATGATGTTGCTCCAATTTTTTTTTATTGGGCTGGTTTGTCACTCTAAAATCTGCATGTAGTATTATGGCCATAGAACAAAAAAGAACATGATAATTTTACAATGTAGATGCATTTGGAATTATATATTGGATTAATCTACTTAGGAGAAAAGACCATTTTTGTAACAATAAGGATGTTAACAAGGGAAATTCTAATTGCAACATGTTAGCAAACTGTATATTTCTTACTATGTTATGCTGCCCACTGTATCTGAATTTTGTCCTTGTTCTGTGACTAATCCTGAAGATTATTTTTTTTTCATGATTCAGAAAACCTATTGTTCTGCTTCATAGCTAACTTGTAAAGCAAGTATACCCCATCCCCCTATATTGGGGATACCTGAAATTAACAGAATCTTAAGGGAAGACATCCAGATAAACTGTGTCCAAGGAAAATACCTGAGATGGAAAGAGATAATATTTGTCCTCAATAAAGTCTCCAGGATCTTGATTATATAATCAGTTCCTCCAAGAAGTTGGCTGCAGGTTCTAGCACTTCAATTATTGACCTCTGATGCTATTTTGGCAGCAGCAATTTATACCAGATGCAGTTTCCAAAATTTTTTAAACATAACCCTGTTGTTACAATATACTACATTTGTAAAACGTGGCCAAGTCTACCATCTCCAGGAGTGGATATACTTAAAGCCCCTCTCACAGTAACATAACAGTCTAAGCTACTGTTGTCATTGTCATGTTCAGGGTAAAGGAGACTCCCAAACTGTCTTACCTGATTCTTCCAAGGAAGCTAAAGTTCAGAAAGACTCTGGTAACAAATTTTCAGATTAATGCATAGTATTAAGATAGGCTTTCAAGAGCTACAATTCACTTAATCAGCATCTTGTCCCAGAAGACATATATATGGCATAAAGTTTTTTTTTAAGTCACTCTCTTAAGGTATATTTGGGCTCCAGGCAGATCCCAGATCTGAGAAATATGAGATTGTTAATGAACTAGAGTAGCAGTCTTTAAATGAAGTTGTAAATATTATGGGCAGCAGGAAATATCAATCAAACACTAATCTTCCATTTTAACCTTACAGAACTTACCTTCCACACTAGATCTGAATAATACAATGTTGTGTCTTGTCATCCAGCCTCAATCCCCCAAAGTGGTCCAGATGTTATGGCAAATAAGCTTCAACTGCCACTTTGTGTCCCATGAAATCCTTGAAGTTTCTTTTTTCTTCTCCAATTTAAGTGTTATTAATCAGGGCAGTTCCAGTCCTTATGCAACAAATTGGAAAAGGGATGCAATGAACTGGTGTTATATGTGTTCTACAGTTGCAAGGATTCTATTCTCTTTCTTGTGGAAAACATATTTGGTTTTCCTTAAGGAAAAGAATAATCATCTACTTTAAAGAGGGAAGCATCAAGGAGAGCTTTTATGGGGAGGAGATAGAACAAAATAAAATATAAAAAACGATGGAAAATGAATTTTACAAGGAAAACCTAGTGAGATATATATCATTAGAGGTTTGGGAAGCAAATTGAAGAGATAATTTAAAGGGGAAAGGAAAATTTGGGAATGCTCCTTTTTATTACATTAAAATGGTACTTTTATGACTTACATCTGTCTGTATTCTTTTATGTTAAACTATCAGTTCTTTTGAGTTCTTTCTGAAAATAAATCAGGGTATAAATATTTAAATGAGAAAACGCTAGGAGGTGGTGGATGACAAACTGTGAAAGTTACCAAACAATTAAGAGTCAATTTGATGTAGTGGGCAATCATAAACTGGGCAATCATAAATTCTAGATAGTGCCTTACATACAGAGCCAATTGGGTAAGCTTGGGCAGATAGTTCTGACTCAGAAAGAAGGTGTTGGTAAACCATTTCCAAAATCTTGCCAGGAAAATTGCAGGGACTTGTTCAGGCAGTTACCAAAGAGTCAACAAACTGAAGGATAAAGATAATAGTTTCAGAGCTGAATTCAGATGAAAGAAAAATGGGAAACAACATTGGAGTTGGGGAGAGGTTTATATATAAGAAAAAAGGGAGCTAAGATGAAAACCAATGAAAGAGCTGCAATCAGCAGGAGTTAATCAAAGAAAGACAGCATAAAAATAAAACTACAGATTCTGAATAGGGATAGTTGAGAATCAGAAAGAAGAGACGTTGCTTTTACTCCAGCCTGGTGTTTCTAGAAATATTTGTTTGACCATTATAGGAACAACATTTTGAATTAGATTTGCTTTTGTCTGATCCACCTAGTTTCTAGAATAATGAAGGGCAGTATTTATGGCAATGGATTGAGATCCCAATAGAATTCCAAGAAAACTAGTTATGAAAGCATTTTTTTTTGTTAAAAAGGAATTCATAAAGAAAGGAGCCCACATATTTGTGAAGAAACAAGGGTGATTAAATTTTGCTATTGACAATTTTATCATTTTATTCACAAATGTCAAGTTACACTTTGTCCCCACTCGGTCTAGTATCACTTATGAGGTCCTAATGCCCCCTATGGTGGGTCCCCACAGGATTTCAAGGAGAGGTTCTTGTACATTGCTTGCTACCTAAGAATTGACTTGAATTGGGGACTTTCCGTCCGCCATGCACATGTTCTGCCTCTCTTCAAAACCAGCCTTCCCTTCCCCCCACCACCCCGCGCGCTGTCGCTAACCCTGCCCATCTTGTATCCGGCCCCTCCCACACCTGCCCGTCCCTCAGCCTTCGACTCGCCCTTCCAGTTTGCACGAAAGTTCCTTCCGGCCTCCTATTGCCAACTGCTTCTTCGCGTCCAATCAGGAGACTTGGCCGGTAAACACCATTCCAGGGCAGGGCGAAACTGGGCGTGGCAGCGGAGAGGTGACTGCGCCTCCTCCAGACGGAAGAGGCCATTCAGAGACCTGGGGGCGTGGCCTGTGTCCATGGGGACCAGGGATGGGCTTTGCCAAGCTCGCTGTTCACCCCCATTGTTCGCTGAAACGAGTCATTTGGAGCGGGGCGGAGTAGAGCGAGGAAAGCAAGGTGGTGGCGACGGGGCCGGCAGGTGGGTCTGGTGGGGGGGAGGGGAGGGGAGGCAGGAAAGAGACCTTCGGACAGGCTCCGAGAGGTCGCTTCGGAAGGTAGGGGCGCGTGTGGGGATCCGTTTTCTCCGAGGAAGCGGGCTGGGAAGTCCCGGGTAAAAAAGGATTTTTAAGGGGGGGGGGGGGGGGGGACCCCCCCCCCCCCCCCCCGGTGAAGGAAGCTTTTGGGCGCTGCCCCGCGGCAGTGAAGTGACATGCAGGAGGGGATTCGTGCGGGGGGGGGGGAAGGGGAATAAAAGGGCGAATTTGGCCTCCACACTCCAAACTTATCTCCCCGCTTTCTGCCATATGGCGAGGATTTGGTGTTCCCCTGCTGTGGGGGGAGTGGGGGGCGGGGGTTGGGGGGCTTGGGGGGGGGGGGTGTGCAAGGTGAGGTGGCTTGAAAGAAGCGAAGAGGTAGAAAAAAAAAAACCGACCAGCCCGTGAATTAAATTGGGGGGCCCCCCCCCCCCCCCCGGGAGGGAAATGCAGGAACTTGTGAAGAAGACCTGGTAAGGAGGCCTGTGGATAAGCGGAGGTCAACTTGAGAGGGATGGGGCTGCCAATCGCTGGAAGATCTCGACGGTAGATGGTTTGTGCCTTCAAGATATGGGGCGCCTGTCCTTGGGGTCCAAGATGGTTTTGAAATGGTGGTGGTCGGAATGGGAAGCTCATGCCGGTTGAAGTAGTTTTCAGATGCGCTCATCGAAGCTGAAAAGAAACAAGACTTTTGGCCCAAGGGAAGAGGGAGAAGGTGCTGGAAACGAGCTGTTAATCCCGTCATGGAAGTAGTAGCACAAAGACCATTTTGAAGTGGTAGGTGTGAGAGATAAGCTTGAGTTGGGCAATTGATTCTGGCTCTGCAGAGAAAACCTTGGAGAATGAGGTTTCTTTCAATGATCTTTGTGATAGTGATACACATTCCAGGAATTGTTGAGAGAAAGTTGGGCAGGGCAAGACATTACAAAGTGAGGTTAGGGGAAGGGAGAGATGAAGACAGTAAAAGAGACCATTCTGATTAATGGAGGTGGAAGAATACTTGGGGGGAATTTGACATAGAGCTAGAAAGGTTTCTAGTTGTCAACTGCTCTGCTTCTGTTTCAAGGTCAGTGTTTTAAAAAATACCATGTTTTGTTTGGCTCAAGAATAATTATCAGGTATTAGGTTTAGGGATTGAAATACTGTTAAGTTGGTTTACAAGTTTATGGATTCAGTTTATCTAACCATAGTAAGTACTGTCGAGGGATAGAATATGCCTGTTTTGTTTAGTTTTGAATGTGCAAGAATGAATTCACAATTCATTAAAAAGTGCATCTTTGTGTACATATTAGAAAATATATAAAATAATTGTTAATAATTAATGTGTGTTAATTATGGATGAATAGCACTCCCCCCTCTCGAGCACTGATAGGAAAAAAGCATTGTGCATGAATGCTGGTTCAAAGAAAAGTATGCTGTGTGCTCATTTGTGTGACTGATTTGCGAACAAAGGGTGCATACTCCTTGACTCTTTCATACTTTCCAAAGTATGCTAATTAAATTTGGCTCTTGTTTGCTTAACTTGAGCTATTGCATTTAGAAGTCTCATAATCCAGTTTGTCTCTCCCAGACATACCCTTCTATCTATGTTGTCCCAAAGTGAATTGTTCATTACCCTTCAGCCATTTTGATAGTTGTGTACTGTATTAAAAAAGATTGTAACATCCTGAAGTATAAATACTATAATAAGAATGAAGATAATGGGAAATGGGATTTTGGGCATATTTGTAGGGACAGAATTTCTTTTTAATCTGCAGATATGTTATTAGATGTTTAGCTATTTTGGTTGTATTGCTAATTTAGTACTGTATAAACAAAATAAATATACAACTGATATAATTCTTAATTTTGGCCAATGTGTATAGACTTGTAAGAAATCCAGTTAGCCTTTTAAAAGCTAACCAGTTCATCAAAAATAAAATAAATGTAATTAAAAATGAAAGCTTTTGCTGGCCTCTCTGTAAAGGCTTTTAATTGATTTACAGGATTGCTTAGAAGTGCATTGTTAATTATAATACATATTGTTAGAATATGTAATTGTAGGGTACTTTTTTGCACTCAATATGTATATTTGTAATAACGCAGCAGCCAATATATAGACTCTGTAAGTTAACTGGGTTCTATGACTTGGAACAAGCTTGAAGATGACCCTTATGGCCTCAGGAAAGAAGGTCAAAGAGTTCTTATTGCTGTGAAATATGTATTGCCAATTAAAACGCAAGAGAAGTTACAAAGAATAAGTCATACTGAATGAGTGATTGTAACTTGATTTACACTCAGTCACTACAAAATAAGTTTAATTCGATCTTGAAATATTCTGTTTCTTGAGGCTGAGTTTGGTTGTTTCTGTTGCTTTTATGTGTAAGTTTATAAAGAAAGAACTGTAACTGTTCAATAACTATATGGTATAATAGGAAGAGATGCAGATGTAAAAATATCCCATTTCTTCCCATATAAATAGCCCATTTATAGATAGTCTAAAAAGGATTTTATAGTTCATGGAATTGTGGCTCTTTGGATGTTCAACTTTGTGTTCATTACTCATAATATGTTTGGCTTCTGAAGCAGCTCTATTATTACTTCATAAAAGATCCAGAATGCCAGACATTTTACTGCTTTGTCTGTGTACTGAGTGAGTCATATGGGAATCTTGGTGAGTTCCACAAGAGGGGGTGGTGATGGTAAGAAGGAAAACTGATTCTCATGTATGCATTTTGTCATGTCTCTTCCATCTCCCTGCTTCCCAGCTATTTTCAGTATAGTAGCAACTTCTTTTTAAATGAAGAGTGGTGTTTCTGTGGAAATAGGAAGCACAAGTTGATGTTTAGAAAAAAGGAAATTGAGCACTTGAAGCTAAAATGGTTCTGCAGTAGAATTTCTGAATAACATCTGTTGAGCTAGGGTGGTTACATTTAGCTTATAAATGTTCAATAATAGCTAAACATTAAAGAGAAATTATGTTTTATGGGCACAAAATGATTTTTTTTAAAAAAAATTCCAATACAGAGTAATATGAACTTCTTTTTTCTATGTTTGAATTTTTATTGCCATTTATCAATCCTTGCTAAGATTGGAAAACAAACTAAGAATGTTGTTGTTGTTTGCTCTCATTTAGTATATTAGAAGCGTTCTGTCTGTGACACCAAATTGTATGGAACAAATATTCAAATGTTAAGGTCTATTTTTATGTGTCTGAAGAATTCATCTTTTTGAAGGACTACAAGCTCTTTTTTCCATTCTGGAGGCTGCAAAAAGAGAGTTGGTAAACTGAATTCCTGTCTTAAGCTTGAGTGGAGAAATCTGTAAAGATTCTGATTTCTATGTGAATGCATAGATATGTATATGTAAACTTGAAGCTTGCTTTTTTAGTTTGCTCATGTATCATGGCTGGGTTTTTTAAAAAAAAATAAAAATGTCTTTCATAAAAAAATAGTGGCTTCTCCTAAATATTTTTTTTGAAAGATACTACGTTTATATATGCATATTTAGTCATTCATTGCTTGGCAGAAGCTGGTGAATTTGAATTGAAGATTCTTTTCTTTTTCAGTTGCCTTTTAATCTTAACGGAGGGTGAGGCAAGGGGTGTTCTAGTTACCTTAGCCAAATTATTTGCTTAATTAATCAGCCTTGCAGCATAGATGAAAGGATAAGTGTGGGGAGTTGGCTTGGGAAAGAAGTTGCTTGCTTCTTATAGTTGCTGGGGAAAAAAAAAGAACAAGTGAGAGATCCAGTTCTGATGGAAATTCAGTACAATAAATGTGTGTGGACGTGTATATACAAGCATTACATTGTATCTTCTTCTATAAACTAAATACTGTACATTTTAAATGTGACTCCAAGATTAGGCCCAGCCAGTACATAAAAATATTTGCTTGTGTTTAAGTTCTGCCTAAAGTGATATTAGTTCCGAATCAGAAAGAAACTTGGATGGGTCTTCTTACTGTTCCTTCCTTCCTTGAATGCTCCATTTATTATCACTAATTAGATTGTGTATGTGAATACCGCTAAGATCTTTCTCCCTTTTTTGTTGTCCATATCCACAACCTTTTAATACCTATTTGAAGGCTGTCATTCAGCTCTTCAATGCTTTAAGATGAGGATTAAAAATGGTGGTAAAACACTGAGCATCAAGGCTGGATATGCATATTTGCTATGTTTCTAAGACAGATCAATGAAGCAACCTATGGTTTTGGTCACAGGGAGTTTTTGTGAACGTTTTACAAATTAAATTCTAGAATTATTGTTTATATTAGTCTATATTTCAATATATTTTTTTGCAAATTACATAATTTTGACAGGGTTTGCTTAAATACACATTTCCTCAATTTAGGAATGATTCAATTATTTTTAAACTCTTTTTTTTTTTTTTTTTTGCTATAACCAGAAATTACCAGAAGCTATAGATGGTACCCTTGCTAAATAATTTCCATGTATATAAGCTTTAATTTCACTTCATTCCTACTGATTCCATTCATACCAGAAATTCCCAGATCATTCACATATGAGCAAGGGTGGGATTCAACCGGTGTTATTACCGGTTCCGTGACTGTGTTTTGTGCGCCCGTGCTCACTTTGCGTGCATTCACGCCTGACGCACCCTGTGCACACATGTAAAATAACTCTCAGCTGTGCCTCTCAGATAGCTGAAAAACGCTGCGTGTGGGTGCACAGCATTTGAAAAGCCTCTTTTTTCCTTCTTTTCCCACCTCAGCTGTGCTGCGCAAAGCAGCTGAGGTTAAAAAAGCAGGAAATAAAGGATAGGTAAGAGCCTGGGCAGGCAGGCAGACCAAACAGCAGTAAACACAGAACCGGTTCTGCGTCTGCTGCTCTTCAGAGCTACTGGTTCTTTAGAACCACTCTGAACCGGTAGCATCCCACCCCTGCATGTGAGTGTATATAGAAAGATACACTTAAAATAAGTTACACTTACTGCTTGCTAGGCTTATTTTTAGTTTTCTTGGGAAGTCTTTGAAATAGAACCAGATTAGTCCTTAAAAATAAATTTGATTATTTTTCACTTGTTTGGAATGAAATAGAGAAGATGAAGTTCTGTAGGTATAACTATGAAAGCTTTGTTTCCCAAGGTGTGGATTTCATAATGCACATTATCCCTGTATTTCTCTTGAAGTAATAATGATGGAAGAAATTCTTATTTTAAGTTGTGAAAATATATTGAATTGATTTTAAAGGAACAATCTGTAATGGCCTTCCCCAGTGTGAGTGGCATTCAGACATCGGGAGTTTGATTCTCAGAATTCTCCAGCCAGCATAGGCATTGTTGATTATTATGAGATTTGAAATCCACATATGGGTCCTAACTTGGAGAAATTGGTAGATGGCAAGTTATGTATATGAAATAATTTTGGACAATTGAGCTGAACGCATTTAGAGTGGGATTGCTTTGTTGAGTGTAAGACTGGCAGATTTCCTATCAAGTTCAAAAATATTGGAGCTTTATAGTAAAAGTTAACTTTCTCGAGAAGAGAACATTTGTTACATTTATAGTTGAATTGTGGAATTCTTGATACTAATTGAGCTTGGTTGTTTGCTTGAGATTTTTCATTTCTCAAGTAGGATACATAAGTGTGAACTTGTTAAGTATGGTAATTAAAGGCTTTATCTATTCTTATAAATATAATATTTGAAAGCCCTAAAACTTTGTGCCAATGTTGCGCAGTACCTATCTCTAAATATTTTTTATCATTCATCCTTCCATGAAGAGTGTGTCCAAAGTTCTAAGCCACGGCTAAGAATTTGTTTATTAAAAGCAGTAATGATATATAATACATTATCTTAAAATAGAATCTGAAGATTGAAATTAATTTGTGGAAATTCTAAAATTTTGGAGTTGGAATTTCTGGCTTTTCAAGATTCATATCTTCAAGATAATCTGAGTTTAATAAATAACCTAATTTGACAGAATAACTGCCAGGGTTTAGATTTGGCAGAAAATCTATGTTTCCTGTTAGATGATGGAATTGATATTTGTTTCATTTCTATTCATATGCAGTCTTTTAATTCTGCTCTTGTAGTGCAGTGGTATGGTTGCTGTTCTTAGGTGCTAAAGGTCTAGTAATAATTAGACATACTAGAAGAAGTGATGTTTAAAGGATCTAGTCAGTACTATTATACAATATGGCAAATTTATCGAGCTTAGATTCTGTTTCCTAAAGAAAATACCTGATTATAGGAATTATTTTACTCTTTCCAAGTTGTTTTTCAGAGATCGAAAAGAATAAACACATTTTTTTCTTGATTCCTTTTTTCTATTTTTCTTACAAGTCTTCCCATCTTTAGCCATTTATGATGCTTAATACGAACTACTATTATCAGCTGCAAGATTTTGGAAAGTCAAATAAGCACTCTAGAAGAAATCTCAGAGGTATCTCCAGAAATACATGTGCTCGTAGTTTTATTTACATATATGTTATAGTTCATTAAATGTAGGATTGATTTCCTGTCATATTAGTTTTGGAAACATCAGTGGTTCTATCAAGCTAATTTGTATTGTATTACATATTATGAAGAAGGAAAACATGTAATTAAAAACAGAATGTAGTACTTTATTGTGCTTTTTCTTCTGTATTTAATTAATTCTAAAGCATGGCCTTATAACTTTTTAAAAAAACCCCACTCAGTAGTTCTTTAAAGCAGGAGGGAGGGGGAATCTGTTTCAGATGCCAATGAATTGGGTGGGGGAGGGGAGGGGTGGGGTGGGGTGGGTGGAGCTTCAAGGCAGCAATATATATTTAAAAAATATTTTAGTCTCCAAGAGTTACAGGTGTGACTCATACAGGTGATGATGTGGTGAGGCAATCATTTTTTACTGGTTTTTCCTTCATTGTAAGTTGTGGGAAGATTTAAATGTAAGAGTTTTAAATGACAAAACATTTCAGTGGCATAATTTGAGAGTGGTGTGAGGACCATAAAACAGGAGCTGAGGATCCACAGGTTACCCCTTTGTTAAGCCAAAACAACTCAAACTGTGGTTTAGCAGGGTGTGTAAAATAGTTGTTTGAAAATTAAGTGCATTTTGCTTATGCCATATTCAGTATATATGAAGGTTTATAATGGCTTTGTACTTGTTCAGATAAGCTTATTTGAGACAGGTCCTTTAATAATAGTATTTTGGTTCTCTTCCATCACTTTCTTAAACTATTCACTTTCTATAAAAATCTAATCTGACAGCAACAACTCAATGAACTGTTTCAGAAAGAGTTAGAAGGCAATATCAGGATCTGGATGCCCAGGCTGCTTGCTGTGTGTGTTGCACTGTGCCACAGATGTTTGTAACCTATAGTAGGGAACACATACTTTGTAGTCTTTCAATTCACATTCATGGTTGAGGTAAAATGTATCAGTCCTCTAAACAGTCCTCTCTGCTGCTTCAGTGGTTTTATGCAGTAAGTAGCATTTTGTGAATTGTCATGCTGTCTCTTTGTTGAAACATTTAAAGCATGCAGAATGCAGAAATGTTTGAGACTGTTTACTTAAACAGTTAGATCACTTCTTTGACCTCCCTTCAGTTATAACATAGCAAGTTTCATTTGCAAAAGTCCAAATTAAGTTGACGAGAGGGACTCTGAAAATCATTCAACCCCTGCCCAGGTCAGAAAGGTGAACTAAAGGTTTTAGAATCATAATGTTTTTAATTCATGTTCTATATTTTTCTTTTAGTGAAGAATTTAAGATATCACAGAAGAAGCAAATTTATTTTTAAAGTTGGGTTTTGAATTCAGCTGTTTGTTCATAGGAACATTATCAGAAAAGAATTTCTTTTGTTGGTTGTGATATATCCTTCTCTCTCTCTTCCAAATATAAAAAGAGAACATGATGCTTGTCTCAAGAGAAGTAGGGCAGCTATCAGTGTAATAATCCCTACAGGAACAAAAAGATATTAAGGAAAAATTTAGTGTGCATATAGAAGTATTGTTTGTTCTTCTCTCTAAGAAGTCTTCCAAAATTCTTAATGAATGTTGACTCAGACTCAGACAGTATAATTTTTGAAAGTAAACTGCAATGCTTTTTATTTAGTGTCAACATTAGAATTGGAGAGCCATTGTCTCCTACTATCTAACCAGTCCTTTAATTTGGATTAGTATTTTGTTTGGATGTTCCTAAGCTAATCATTTCAAGAATAACTTGTTCAACCATTTGTAATATTACACCCACAACTTGGGTGTGTTGTTCTACTAATTCCTCCCCCTCCCCAGTTGTGAATTAGATTTTGTGAAGTGTAGACTTTCAGCATAACTTCAAAATATGATGATTTGTTTCTTGTGAAAGCATTTTATAAATAAACTGCTTTCTCTTTATCTGATGTCCCCCCCCCCCCCAAAGACATAAATATTTCCTGGCATATTCATACATGTTCTAATAATCTTTTGGTATAATTTTAGCATTTGAAATATTTGCAATGAGAAATAGCTGAAATCTCCAAACCAGTTGATAGGCAAATTCAGCTGGTTTGCACAGGGTAAGCATCTGCTATCTCTTAGTAGACCTGAAAGAACAGAGGGCCTAGTAATTTGGGTTGAGAATTCTATTAAATTAAGACTGCATATTTTTGTTTGTGCGCATGTTAGAGACCTAGGTAGACTTCATTAACTTTACCATTATTTTCCTCCCCAAATGAAGTAGATTGAATTGCCTGAAAAGTGTCCAACATACTTTGCATTTTTATTTTGTTTTCTAATAATAAAATCAAACAACTACCATCCAGCTTTAAGTAATCATAAATTTTTGGTGGCCAGTTGTAATCTCACAGTTGAAATTATTCTTGCTTTTAATATGTTGAAATTATTTTAACATTATAACTAGCCTCCTTTAATAGAACACATGTTTGAAATAACTTGGCACCATCTCTTGGGCTCTTACTACAGGACTGAAAGGCCATATGAAGCCTTAACTCTCCAAAATTACTTCTCTGTGCCCTAGTCCATTGAATGTAGAGTATTCCTGAAAACCATTAGATGTAATACAGTTTTTGGTTCATTTATAAATTAAGTAACATTGACCCAGGCTACATATCTTTGTGAAACTCCATTTTTTTAGATTCCCAAAAATTGCTGGTGAGGAAGTAGTCACCAAGCTTTCTTGATGAGAAAGCATGTCTTTTGAGTATAACAAGTAGGATTTTTGTAGATGCTAAATTGAATCATATAGATTCAGTACCTTGTATAGCAAAGTACCAGTGTGATATACAGCCATCCAAATTCTTAATTCATTTTGGTATGGTTTCTTTTGTCTACATGATACTTGCAGATGTCCAGTTCATTTGCAATTTTCATATATTTAGTTCTTCTGTCAGTTGCCAAATTGCCTGAATAATAAGGATTCTGATGATAATGACTTCATTGTTCTATTGTAACCCATACAATATATGGCACCAATAGAAATGGGCAAATGTCCTCTAGATGCTCCTCTGCTCATGAACATTGTTCCATTCAAAGCATATTGTATAATGGTATTAGGCAGATTACAGAATTCTCTTTTTTCATTTGAAAATAGAAAAGGCTTGCAGAACTTAATGTTAGGCTAAAAGTATTGCAGTCAACCACAAAACTCTTATCTGAATTTAAGCTGAATAGTTTTGTTGAATAAACAATCTGTTCAAAGCACAAAAATTGCATGCTGCATCACAATGTACTCTCCTCTCTCGCAAGACTATGAAGTTGATAATCTCGTCTTTCTTACTGTTCTGCAATGCTTGAGGTCAGAAAACAAAAGCAGAGTCATGGATCAGAAGACTAAAGTCAGTTCACAGGAACAATAGCAAATCAGTCTAAAGGATAAAGAACAACCGGTAGTCAAAAGTTCAACAACAAAAGCCAAAAATGTAAACAGCAGCATTGGGGTATGAGCAAGAAATATAATACAGGAAGCCCAAAGTTCAGCCATGTAACAATAAATGGATAACCAGGATGTAGCAGTAAGCAATGTAACGGGAAATGATAACCAGGATGCAGCTGATTTAGACATTTTTCTTCCATATCTTCCAGTTTTTTGAAAAGAGCTTTTTCTTGTTGCCAGACATTACAAGTCTTTACAACTCTGAATCAACAGGATCTCTGTTTCTGAAAGATTCTCTGTAAATCCTGGGTTCTACAGGTCTGTTTCAATCTTTGGTCAAGGGTGGCCATAATATTCTTTCCCCTTTCAGTAATTTTTAATGATGTGGAGAACAGCACTAACAAATCTACATCTATATTTTATAAGTTTACTCAGGTGTGATGCTGATTAAAAAAAACTCTTAAGATGTATAACAGCTGCCATAGTAATAACTAAGGTTCACAGGAGAGGTGAGATTTGAATAATTTTCCCATGGGGTGATACTGAGCAAGGCAAAATCTTTCAATTCCCGTATTGTCTGCAGAACGACAATAATATCGATCTCTGCAGCATGCAAGAGTGGTTATCAGTGTGTGCAAAATACTTTTTTGTGCTTAAGAGTGTAAAAATACATATTTTCAGTACATTTTAATATTACAGTATAATGAAGAACTCTAATGCCTTTTACAGCTTTTCTCCTTTCCTTTCCCTTTGTTTCTCTTACAATATTTTCTTGTACAAAGTTGAAGGTAGAATATCATTTATTTAGTAAATGTATTCATTATGCATATATTTGAATTTTGAAAATCGTTGCATATGGGATTTAAACATTTTAGTAAGACACACCTAGAGTACTGCATCTAGAGTACTAGATGTAGAGTACACTTTAGTAAGACACACCATAATTACACACCTAGAGTACTGCATCCAGTTTTGTTCACCACATTACGGAAAAGATGTTGAGAGACTAGAAAAAGTACAGAGAAAAGTAACCAGGGTGATTAGGAGACTGGAGACTAAAACATATGAAGAAACAGTTACAGGAACTGGGCTTGGCTAGTCTAGTAAAGAGAAGGACCAGGGGAGACATGATAGAGGTCTTCCAATATTTGAGGGGTTGCTACAGAGAGGAATGGGTCAAGCTATTTCTAAAGTGCCTGTAGGCCAACAAGGAATAATGGATGGAAAGTGAACAAGGAGAGATTTAGCCTGGAAATAAGGAGAAACTTTCTGACAGTGAGAACAATCAACCAATGGAACAGAAATTGCCCTCGGAAGTTGTGGGAGCGCCATCACTTGAGACTTTCAAGAAGAGAGTGGACTGTCATTTGTCAGAAATGGTGTAGGGTCTCCTGCTTGGGTGGGGGGTTGGATTAGATGACCTACAAGGTCCCTTCCAACTCTGATTATCTGTTATCTGTTATTTTCAATAGAGTACAATATAGGTTCCTAATGAAAGCAAGATACATGAATGCAAGTTGATTCATTTGTATGGCTTTGTGTCCTAACTTAATTTCTACTTCCAGCCAAATTACATCTGGAAAGTTCAAATCCTTCACAAAGAATTAAAAGCAACACCCATCAGTGGCTGGCCTGTCACAGCAAATTAATAATTTATCATTAGAGTCTATCCCACATGTCTTGCTGATTGCTGTGAGGTTGTGTAAAAGGACAAAAGGACCCTTTTCTTTTACTAGCTTGTAAAAAATGCTTTGCTGTATAGTATCGAAATGCAGAATTCACTCGTGCATCCTGAAATAGCCATTGCTTGAAGGATGCAATGCTGTTTTCAAGCACTGACACTCTCAAGACATATTTCATGGGAGTGGGATGTTCATTCCCTGTGCTGATGAAGCCTGCACGTATATTTCCTATTTATATCATCTCAAGCCCTCCCTTTATGGCAACTCTGAGGAAGGCATCTTGCTGCCAGTCCTTTTAGGTGCAGGAAATGAATTTCATGGTTTGCCATTAAATTGTGCAGTCATTGAAATAGAATAGAACCTTGACTGATGTGGTGCTAAAGTCTTCTTAAACAGAACTTATATCACTATAATCACATGTAATAGAACTGACATTATTTTGATGCTGTATTTTGGAAAATATACTTTCAAAGCAAAAATATTTACGGGAAGTGTTTAATTCTTACTTGATATAGTGATTAAGGCATCAGGCTATAAACCAGAAGATCATGAGTTCTAGTTCCATTGTGAGTTCTAGTTACAAAGCCATTTGGGTAACCGTCGGGCAGTCACACACTGTCAAACCATGAGAAGAAGATAATGACAAATCACTTCTGAAAATTTTGCCAAGAAAATTACAGAAATTTGTCAGGAACCATCACTTGCTTGAATGTGTGCACACGCACACAAAACCCTAACACTTAATTCTTACCATAATGTAATTGTTTTTTCCTATTTGTTCTCATGAACATATGAAAGAAATTGAATATCTTTTTAAAAAAATTCAGACAGCAATTGCAGTGAAAATATAGCTGGTGGAGATAAAGCTAATTAAGCCTTCTTTAATGAAAATCACTCCTTTCTATTTGCCATTTTATAAAAGCACAGCTATATATGATCCTGATATACAATTTTATATCCCTAACCATATAAAAATGGGATTTTTGAAAAATTATTCTGGTAAGAAAACAATTATCTGAGATCATTTGAACTTTCTGATTACTTAAGTGATTAACAAGGGTGAATTATTTTTGGCTGTTAATTTTGCATGAACTAATTTTTGAATGTCTGAAATAAATTGATTGGCACTATCAATAGGAGCTTTGACTGACATCTCTTTTGGTTGTAGTTACATGTGCATAGCTTGCCTTCTGCAAATAATTAATTGAGATTCTGTTGCTTTTTCCCATCACTTATAGGGGCTAAAAACATCTGTTTTACTTCTTTTTACAAATGACAGCAGAAATCCCCCCCCTTTTTTTTAGAATACTGCTTTGAGTTGGATGAGATACTTATGTCCCTTTCAATTTCATTCTTTTCTATCCATTTCCATCCCCACTTTTATTTCCCTAGAACATTTTAATGAAAGCTTGACATTCTAATCTTGAATTCTTAAAATATGCTGCCTTCAGTTAATTGTAAAATATTTTATATGCTTGTGGGGAAAAAAATCTTTCAAGAAAAGATGGTAGCTGAAATATTTAGATATTTCATTTTGGCTAACATATCACAGTTTATATAATATGTACATTTGCAGAGTTCCATTCCTGTAGCAGTTTTTAAAAATCTATTTTCTCTCTTATTGTTTCATCTTACCATAAGTCTACATGGTGAGGAACTATCTCCCCTCAATATTTATTTCCTTTGTTTCCTGATGAAGAAAGGGTAAAAGAACTATTGGCTTTTTAGCACAAAATGGTATTCTAGCTAGTGATTTAAATGAACTATTTTGTAATTGAAGCAAAAGCCACTAATTATTTTGGAGACTGATCACATGTATTTAAACATAAATTTCTAGGAAGAGATTTTTAAGCAGTCAGAATCCATCAAACAATATTTTATGGAGAGCCTAGAGTTTTTTGAGAAATCTAAAAATAAATTTGGCATGAGCTTTTAGGAATTGTACAAACAATATTATATAGAACATGAACATTGTAAAGCAACTAATCAGTTGCTGAAAAGTACAGGCTAAAGGAATTTCACTGTAGGTTTATATGCTGAAGCAGCCATCTGATATTAGCAAAAAACAATAATATGGCTAATATTTATATAAGAATGCACAAGGTATAGGATAGGGCAGTGTTGGTGAAACTTTTTGGCACCAAGTGCCAAGAAACAAAATGGGAGTGCGCACGTACCAGAAACCAGAAGAGCAGCTGCTCAGTACACATGTGCGTGCCGGGAGCTGGTCTTCTGATTTTTGACATACGCACGTGCACCAGCCATCTGGTCTTTCAGTTTCTGGCACGCAAGCACACATGAAGACCAAAAACCAGAAGACCAGTCACCTGCAAGCCGGAAACCAGAAGATAATCTTCCCAGCACACCCATGCACACCAAGCGGCTGTTCCAGATGGCCATACTGGGGCGGTACTCTTTCAGCTTCTGCTTGCATGCCAGAAACTGGAAGACTAAGTGGCTGGTGCGCATATACATGTCCACTTGGCGATTGCTCTTCTGGCTTCCAGCATGTAGACCAGCTGGTCTTCACGCGGACATGTGCACTAGAAACCAGAAGACCAGGTGGCCAGTGTACATGCATGTGCCAGAAACTGGAAGATCATCTTCCCTGCATGCACATGTGCACTAGGTGGCTGCTCTTCTGCTTTCTGGTGCTCCATGCATGAAGACCAGCTGGCCTGTGCATCAGAACCCCGAACAGTAACAGGTGACAGCTCACGGGCCCAGAGAGATGGCTCTGCATGCCACTTCCAGCACGTGTGGCATAGGTTCGCCATCATGGTGATAGGGCAACCTACTTCTTAAATTTTAATGGATCATATTTTTCTCCTTTCTCAGCCTAGATGCATGTGTGCTAATACTTTTTTCTTTTGTTCATATACAGTCATGACAAAACAAATATACCCTTTTTGAGTTCTATGATTTTACATATCAGGACATAGAAAAAGTCATCAGGGCCCTGGCCTGCATGAGGCCCTGAATAACTAGTAATAAGGTTTCACAAGACTTATAAACTTTAACATTATTATGTTATTTACATGTGTTAATTGAATTATATATTTTATATGCAGCCCAAGACAATTCCTCTTCACTCAATGCAGCACTGGCAAGTCAAAAGGTTGGACACTCGTGTCTTGGTACAAAAAGAATAGGATTGATCAGTTCTTTGTTGTGTTTATCTGTCTTTTCTTACAGGGTTATAAGATAAAAGTCCCTTTATTTGCAAAGTTAATCCAGTAAAAATATGTCTTTTGTGCCTTGAATGTACACTTTGAAAAATATCTCTAATATTTCCCTACAGTTCAACATAAAGTTATATGGTTGCAAGGCTCTGCTAATATGCTATGCTAGAATGAGCCCATTCTTTATCAAGGAGTTCCCAACATGTAAACTGAAATTTAAGATTGAATTTAATTTGAATTAAACTGTTTAATCTACATAGTTTGCTCAGTTTCAGAAGTTAATAAAGGTGAGTTGGAGTTCAATATTGAAAAAGATGATTGTACAAAAGACTGGGGCTTGTGAGATAGTGGCCAATGCTGGGTTAAGCACTAACATAGGTGTACTACAATCGGCACATCAGAAGAAGATCAGGTTGAAGAAGACTGAGTATACTGTATATGGTCTGCAAAAGGTACTAAAATGTTGCTCCAACGCTACAGCTTAAAATATAATTTTTTAAACAGTTTTGAGACAATTATGAATAACAGGATACTGATAAGAAACTGTGGAAATTATGCATGTATGTGATTTTGTAGGTTTGTTTTAATTTTTCCATCCAGCAAGCTCTCATATTTCCTGCAGAGCTAATCTATTTTTGCAAACAAAGTTCATTTTTTGGTTTTGGCTTGAAGTATAAGTAAATCTTACATCAGGACTGTCTCTAGCAAGCCAAAAATCTAAAACCCAATTCTGTTATTATGCATGCAATATCACAAGTAATCCCTATTCTCTAAAAAAGTGTGCATGAAATAATAGTAATAAACATTTTGCCTGAAATATAATTCAATTTATCCCTATTATATTTTGACAAATGCACAATAGTTTACTCATGCACTTTGCTTTTTCCTAATTCATTGTTTTTTCCATAAGAGAGAAAAATAACTGCATATATTCTATTCAGCAAACTGGACAGGAATATCTAAGAGGTCCCTGCCAAGTTATAGCTACATAAGTGACTGCTGTACTTATGTAAGTGCAACAGACACTTATGTAAAACCAAACCATTCTCTTGCTCATAAATTCTGACTCTACAATAAAAAAAATCAGATCAGAAGCTACACATGCTCTAGGCATATTTACATCCATAATTTTATGTCTGAACTGAATTGAATATCCAATCCCTAAGGTTGGATCCTTTGCCAGTTTACAGTATGGAGTGTTTTAGGTGATATCATATCTTTCATACCTGAACAATATGCTATCATGCCATCAACATTTTGTTCTTTGGAAAGACTTGCAGAAGATAGGAAGTTGAAGAGCCACAAATGCCCAGTGTAATAGAATTCAATGGAAGGGAGAGAATCCCATTGCTCATCTACCCACAGTTACCAGTCCAGAAATGATGACAAGAATAATGCCATCTATGTCCACAGAATTAGTCAATTATCTTTTAAAAATGAGCATTCCAGCAAAACAGAACTAGCCAGTACCAATCGTATATTGTCCCAGTCTTTGCAATAATCACTCAACAGTTTTATTTCCTTATTAAAAATTCTTAGTAATTTAACTACATCATAGAAATAATTTTTAATATATATTTTTAATACAATAATTTCATCGTTAATTGAACAGTGTGTTGTCTGGGTACAAACATCTTCGTTGTCAAAGAAATAAATTGAGTGCCCTCTTTTAATAACATTTTGGCATTTAGTTCCAAATATTTCAAAAGGCTTGTTTTTCTAAATGGTTAGTGTGAAGAATGATGACTTGGAATACCAATGCCACTGTATCTGTTCTGGTGGCTGAAACATCAGACAGACTGAACTTGAAAATGATGAGCACTTGGCACATAAAGAACATCTATAAAATTGTCTTTCTTTGACTTTTTAAAAGAATATGGCTGTTAAATTGTGAAATTAACACAGAATGCTTTTAAATTTTTCTGATAGGATAAAAATGCATGTTTATTTCCACTATCAGAGATGCTGACTTCTGGACTTCTTTGGCTTTTGACTGGAAGAAGGTTGAGGCTTTGTAAATTCTTCTTATTTTGAATTGAGTTGAATGAAATCCTATGCAAACTGATTCCACGCTTCTTTTTCCACCTACTCTGAATTCTACTCTCTTCCCCTATCTCCAAGTTTCCACGTAATGATTCTTAGGATAAAGCTTAAAGAAAGCAGTTTGTCATGTCTGTGGTAAAAAGGAGAATGGTAGTGAAAAGAACAAAATAAATTATTCTGTAAAACAGAATGGCCCAGCTCTGAATAGAGGAGATGCTTAATGAAGTTATGCAGAGACTCTGTGTTCAAAATTTCATTGATAAGCTTTTGAGAGAGCTGTAAATTGAGCAAAGGCTGCTGTTAGAAGTTTTTGCGTCTGATTTTTGTCTTGCATATCAGCAAGGTTCATGGATATATTTAGTATCTATGAATTCTATCAAGACTGAAAGTTCTAATCTAATCTAATGAACCAGGTTAACAAGTTTAATTCCTTTTTTCTAAAAAGGAACTTATAACTAAAATAACTGCTTTATAATAATTATTTCATAGCATTTGGGCACCATGCAGAACTACACAAATTTTGAGGGTTTAATCAAGGCTTATTTTAGGACAAACATTAGGAAGCTCTTCTTCTGATCTCAGAAGTTGGAACAACATGTAATGAGCTTAACATTTTGCTTGTATAGGAGGATGCACTTTGATTAAACAACGATCAGCTTATATAGTAATTTAACAATGGAATAAGTACTGTAGAAGATGATGGAATTCATTTCAGGATGGCTTTAGTTCTAGAATAGATGGTCCACATAAGTCCATTACTCATTTTAAGTCACAGAATTAACAAAATCATTAAAAGGCTGAACCTCACTCTTTCATGACATTAGGTTAACTTATCCCAACCCAAATCCTTCATTAAAAGTCTCTCATAGGTGCTGTGTGATATTACATTGCAATGGCTTTTAAATGACTAAACCATTTTTGCTACCAATTTGCAGAGTGGCATTTGATCTACTATTTTTTTTAACCTGCCCCTCCCATCTCCAGTAGGATAATAGCATTACCAGCTCACCTTTAAAGGGGAGGATATAAATATTAATATGTATTAATACTTGGGAAGCATATATTGCATTGTTTCATAATTGCATGTTACTTTTCTTACTTGTCAAATAAATTCCTTGTTTTGCTTTTTGCCTTACCTCCAACCTTGTCTACCAAGACCATGCCAAACCTGAATTATAAGAAGTTGGTAAGAGAATAAGCTTTTGTGATGGTCATAATAACTTTCTCTGTATCATAGGTTTTCATATCTGGGATAGGCCTGAACTACAGCTTGGAATGTAAATAAGTTAGGGAATTTAAATAAGTTTGATTGTTATTAGTACTCTTAACAAGTATAATTAAGCCTGTATAAGACAAAAATATATAAATAAATGAATTTAGCTGTTGCTATCTATTTTGTATTCATTATCCCTACACATTTGATATGTACATCTAAATCTGAAAATCACTTCATAAAATATTTATTCACTTTACTGAATAAATATTTTTATCTCCTAGTATTTAAGAGCCTCTGCAAGAACTATTTCAGTAATATAACATCAAACATCAGGCAAACAAGTAAAGACTTTACATGCTTTTTGTTTGGATGGATTTCAAGGCCAAAATAGGATATGGATTCAAACTCCATTATGTTATTATCCACTTTTTAAAAAAAAAATCGAATGATGCTTAGTTTATTTATTTATTGAAGGAGTGTTCAAAAATCCTTTTAAATATTTTTTTCAAATTGCAACATTTTAATCTATTCATTTATCAAAACTTGAAACATTTTGATTCTTATTTTACATATCTCCTTTTAGTAGAAATTCTCATTGTGCATTTTGAATTTTGTGTCTCTGAATATTTCAAATTTTAAAAAAATCTTGTAAATCATTTTTTTAACCTTAGCAAATGTGAATTATATGAATTTAACTCCTAGAATTCCCCAGCATGCTTGGTGGAGTTCTCTGGGAGATGAAGTCTATATATTTTAATGTTGCAGAGGTTGAGAAACAGTGCTATTTAATTTTCCAATTACATGAAATGTTAAAATAATACACATGTGACTAGACAGACATTTTCAGGTCCAATTTTTACAATGGACATATGCCTCTTTTCAAGAAACTGCCCATATCAACCAAGTTAAGTACATCTATTATAGGAAAAGAGTCCAGATGTATGTACCATTTATATTATACTAAGATGGTTTCTTAAAGCAGGATATTTTTTTTGAAACTATGAGAAACTTGAGTTGGAATTGTATTCAGTTTTCTATCTCTGGAGTTTTATCTCCTAATCAGGGATTCTGGAATTTATTTTTTAAAACTAATAGGTTGTACATCCCAAGGTGGTTTAAAAACCTCTAGTTTTGATGATGGAATCCTGAGAATAGCAGGATCATTGTACAAAGAAGGAAAATATTTTAAGCTAGCATAAATATCGATATGCATACACATGATTAATCTAATGGAAAAGGGATAGACTGAATGAGGGATTACAACATGGTAAAGATAACCCTGGCAGTGTAAAGAAGCTCAGCCAACTATCTGATGCAATATGATATTTTTATACATTCAAAAATCATAAATGCCTTCTTAACATGATTATATACAGTATAAAAATTGTATTGAACAAATAAAACCAGTAACATATGAAGTTATTAACATTCATTTTGGAATTCATTTCTATATGAATAACACATTTTTGTACTGAAATGATCTTTTTGAAGTTACTGTTTTTCCCCAGTGCATAAAGAACACAATCTGTATGCAAGTTCATTTGTGAACTTCAGACTGCCTTTCTGAGAATCTGATTTTTTTCTTAACTGCTCTTTCTATAAAATAGCATAAGATGGTATATAGGAACTGGCTTATATTATAATCCATGGCTTGGTGTTTTGAAAAGTTCTTTTTGTATGTCCCCATTTTTTGTCCTGAGAATTGTAAATGATCCCTTCTGACCTGTACACCTTGTGTTAGGAGCTATTTCTTTTTCGGATCATTAGCTTCCAACTTCACAGAACTCCTCAAATGAGGAAAAGTGCATTGTGATATCAATCTTCCAATACTTGAAGGGCTGTCACAGGAAAAAAAGGTGTTCATTTATTTTCTGTAGCACCTGAAGGCAGAAAAAGAAGCAATGGGTGGAAGCTCATTACAGGGAGATCCAACCTGGAAATAAGGAGAGTTTCCTGATCATGAGAAGGATTAATCAGGGAAACAGCTTGCTCCCTGGAGTTGTGGGTACTTTATCACTGGAAATTTCCCAAAAAACATTGGACAACCATTTTTCTGGGATGGTACAAGGATTCCTGCCTTGGGCATGGGATTGAGCTAGAAGATCTCCATGATATCTTCCAGCCTTGTTTCTGTGATTTAATTAAATAATTGTTTTCTACAGAAGAAATAGAATGTACATGAAAGATAGGATATGTACAGAACCATTATTTCTTGAATTTATTAGGAATATTTAAATTGCATCTTTCATCTGAACTGATAAATTAATACAATGTATAATCTACTAACCTACTTGCATTTTAATTAAAAACAAAGAAATTGATGTTTCTAACTAATTCTAAATTAATAAAGTAGAATATTTGTAACTCAGGCTTTGCCATGAGAAGTCCTTGATGCTCTCAGAGCTAGCTTGTTTTCTTGCAGATATTTCATTCCCCAAACTAGATAACAGCATAGCATACAAGCCAACTAAAATCCTTCAAAACATCCTAAGCAGACCAAAAGACCCAACAACCCCAGAAGAAAAAAATTAGTCATCTACAACATACAATGTAAGGACTGCAATAAACACTTTGTAGCACTGACAGGCAGAAGACTGGCAGAATGCATCCAAGAACATCAACTAGCTGTCAGAAGACATGCTGAAAATTCTTTAATTTCCCACCATGTATACAGTTATAGCAATAGTTTCAATTGGAAAAATGTGAAAATCCTACATCAAGTCAAGTTCAAAAACACCAGGGAAATTCTAGAAGGCTGGCTCTCTGGCAAATCAGCCATCAATAAACACATGGATATTAATAACAGTTATATACTGTAATATCATTCACCCAGCCACAAATGGGACAAAAAGACCCAAGCACCTCTCTACCACCAATCAACACCCAGATCAGCATAGATTAACTCCAAGGTCAACTTCAGAACAACAGTCAAGCAATACCCCAATGAAGAAACTGCCAATGAAACCAACAGCAAACAACCCAACCAATCTCCAAGACCACTTCCACCAACATTGACAGGCAAGCCACTGGAACATAAACTGACGGCAAACTGAAGTCTTTACTATCAGTGATGATGTTTCTTAGTTTGGGTAATAAAACATCTGCAAGGATCCCTTAAGTCTGAATCGCAGGATTTTGGATCAAAAACCACAAAGAGTTGCTTGAGATAGTGAGAAGGGTAGCATATACATTTAGCAAACAGACACCAAAACAAAGGAGAATATTTTTGTTAAAAAATATATTTTGTCCTTCATAGAACTCCTTATTCTTCCTTGTTAAGACTACATATTAGATTTGTATTTATATCATTAAAATGAAGCATATGGTAGTCCTTTCATGGCAGAGAATTTGAAAAGAAATTCAGATAACAGATAATCAGAGTTGAAAAAGACCTTATAGGTCATCTAGTCCAACCCACCACCCAAGTGGGAGACCCTACACCATTTCTGACAAATGGCAGTCCAATCTCTTCTTGAAAGTCTCAACTGATGGCGCTCCCACAACTTCCAAGGGCAAACTGTTCCATTGGTTGATTGTTCTCACTGTCAAAAAGTTTCTCCTTATTTCCAGGTTAAATCTCTCCTAGTTCAGTTTCCATCCATTATTCCTTGTCTGGCCTACAGGAGCTTTAGAAAGTAGCTTGACCCCTTCAAATCAATTCAGGAAAATAGTATGTATCAGGGAAATCTAGACCTGCAGTTAAGAAAGGAATAGGTGCCAATCAGATGTTTGTTGGCAAGAATTATATAATGAAGTAGAACAAGGAAGGAGCTAGAGAAAGAAAAGATAAAAATAAAACAAAGAATGGAGTTGTTCTACAGATCTTCTTTGCAACAATCCTTTTGTTTTCTTTAAAACGATTGTTTTAACCAATGGATAAATCATTCCAGTTAGATGTAAATAAATCCTTCTGAACAAGAAACTCCTCATTTTCTTTGGTAGTATCTCCTGTCAGCAGATGCTTCCTCTTGCATGTACAGCGAGATTTGTGCAGGCACCAGGTGTCAAAAAACATGAAACCTTTAAAAAATAATTACATATTTATAGCTGTTGCCTTCTTTAGACAATTTGCCATCTTGTTAATATGGACTTGACATCTTCCTATAAATATTAACATTAGTATTTGTTATCTCTGTGTGAATAAGGAAGGGAAAGTTCTAAATATTTTTAATGTAACCTCATGGCTGGCTGATTAGTTGTTCAAGATTTCCTCTGTATACTAATTAAAAAAAAAACAAATTGTCCCTATTTATTGCCTTTTTAAAAAGCTCCCTGTACATATTTCAGAATTATCAATGACAGCTCCAGGTCTCATTGGAAGCAATGGTTGAAAGTAAGCAAATATTACAGGATGGGTAACAGCAGATTTTGAAATGCTTGGCATAGAGTTGAAGTATTTTAGGCAGTAATAAAATAGCAGATGGAATTCAAATGCAAATGGAAAAAAATTGAGAAGTTACTACATGAGTTTATGTGCAGAATTGCATTCAATTCATGACTTTGAAGCAGAAAAAATGTGATATTAATAATGTTGTAAATTAGAAGTAGGCAATTTTGTGTCTTCCTTTGACTATTCCTCATCACTACTATCATTACATTCCCTTGCATGGTTCACCCTGTTGAAACTGATCTGAATTGAAAACTAAGCTAAATGGAGCACACTAGTTTTGTCTGAACTTATATAAAATCTGTATATTGCTTAGTGGGGGTTTTATTTGTTGTTATACCTTTTCATTATTATTTCCACTCTTTTATATGACATACTTTGATTTTATGTTCACAAAGAGTGCCAAAAATTACTCATTCATTACTGGCGCTCTTTTGCAAAGTACTTAATGTTGCTAATTTTTTGTCTGTTATGTGGTGCATTTTTGCATAATATTATATCATGAGAGTTGACATCTGCTCTCATTTTAAATAAAAGTCAGCATTTTCCTTGCTTCCAATACTGTAATTTTTTTTAATTACATTTTTATTTTATATTTTACAATAATTCCACTTCATTTTAACCATGTGTTGATTGGATACATATATCTTGTGCTTACAGTTATAATTAATACTTTTCTTACCAATATAACAGTAATCACTTTCTTACAGCTATTATTTAACATATCTATTATTTTTTTTAACAATCTTAACTGACTACTGTATATATTCATCTGGTCCCCAATGCTGTAATTTATGGTGCTCCATCACATGCATAACATGTAATAGAACAGGAAGAAAGTATAATTATGGTGAAAAATGTCAGTCTTCTACTAAAAAACAAAACAAAATAAAGATAAGGATACAACTGTTGTACAGAGGACTGTAAATTAATTATATTACAATCAATTATATTTTGGAGAAGAGTAACTATGTTAACTTTTTCAGCATAATTATGAGGTGAAGAAAGTAATTATTGAGCCAGTGACGGTAGATTTGGATTTGTAAATTCCCATCCACTAAGGTAGTGGGATAAAGAATCATTAGTAGTCCTTTAAATTGGGCCATGTTGGGTCTGAATCTTGAATCCATAACCTAGCTATTGCACAAATTCTGCTAGCTAGTTTAATAATCTGTGGGAGCAAGGACTTAAGATATGCATATCTGTCCGGAAATAAATGTTGTCACCTCTTAGTATTTTCTCTCTTCAAAGTCTGGATTTCTGATATAGCTTCCTTTGTTAGAAATGAGTGGGAGGAGGAAGAAGGGAGGCAGCTGGAATGTGCTTCTTTCTATTAAGTAGGAGCAAATTATGTGTTCAGTTCCCTCAGTGTGTCCATAAAAGGAAACACTCTGGCTTTATTCAGTTGTGGGAGTTTCCTTCTCTCACCTTTCACAAATGCCAGCTCCCATCATTGAACTGGTTAATCAGGACCCCCAGTGGAATTCAGAGAGACAGAACACAAATTCCTGGGGGGGTTCTGAAACTTGTTCTCCTTGTACTATCCACCCTAAGCACCAAAAGGAATCTCATTCTTTTACAGCTCAAACTTGAATTAGAAACAAGCCTTATTCCTCAGCTATAGTTGCTTGAAGAAGATTGAGGAATCAGCAAACTTCTCTTTATGCAGCAATACAGTGGCAGATGAAATCAAATATACTGTAATTCAAAGCAAACTCTTGCTCTACCTGAGCTGATCTAGGCCAGGGATGAGCAGATCTACTTTTTGCTTTACATAATGTCCAATTCACACCAGGTAAATTTAGGTACACAAATAATGGTAGCATTGTTATTAATAATGATGGCTTGGTTTACATATATACTTTCTGCATAAATGTGTGAATTCACTTGTACATTTAAAGAGTTAAATCTCTGGATATCTCCACCTCTTTCTTTTTCGATTAGACAAACAAGTTTGAATTCAGACTCTTTAGACACTTTCTTCCTTTTCACATGTGCATGTGCAAAGTTATGGCAATTAAAAATTGGTAACCCTGCTGATCTACTACAGATCAGTCAGATATTTCAGACAATCCTGTACCATTGTGTGCCCATTCCCAACAGGTAACTGTTAGGATTATTCTATTCTTTTGAATCAGAGTAAAATTAATCCATTCTAACATTTTGCCTTGGTTTTTTAAAAAATATTGACATCATTATGAAAGGTCATCCTTGCTTCCAACAATAAATAATTAGCTCTTATTTAAAATATTGCATACTCAGGAAAAAGTCACAATAATTCGTACCAATCAGAATTGATTCTGAATTATCTGATAGCAAAGAGAATGGTTCTGTAATGTCCCACAAATGATCAGAAAAGCTATAGAATGGAAGACAAGGCCTTTAAGTAATTTGTAAGCTACGTTTGCAAATTTATTAAAAGACTAGTTAATAGACTTTTTCAAGAATCTCATAAGAGTACTTATAGTATTTGAAATTTAAAATGCAATTAATAAAAAACTTAAATTTAAGATAGTATGTGCATCCATAAAAATATTTGAAATTGTCAGTGCTCTTTAAAAACTAATCCCTGGGGAGAACAAAATGGGAATTGTTATTTTATGAAAAATTTATTTGAATATTCACAAAACATAATACAAGTAAAATTTCTTTTTAGAGAATAGCATAGTCCTGGGGTATCACTTCTCTATATAGACACAAATTCAATTTCATATTCATCTTTGTGTTCTATTCCATTCTTATTAATATTTTAACATTTTCTCAATATTTTTTCCCTTTTAGTTTTCTCAATCTTATTTTAAATTATCTCATTCCTTTCTAAATTCAATTATATGTATCTTTTACTAAGTTTCAATATCTTTCTAGTGATTATATTTATACTTTTGTCTGTCCTGTTTCAATTTTGTATTTTTTTTCTCATTTAAACAAAATTTTTCCCTGTAGTTACTAATTGGAGTATGACACCTTTGTATCTTAATTTTTATCCATTCAATTCTTATTTAAACTTCAATTTATGCCTTTACAATTATAACATTCAATATAACACATAACTTCCAGTTGAATTCTGCTTGGTACATTCTTAAAATACGCACTAAATTCTTAAAGAGAAAATATATATATATAACAATAATAAATAAAACACTTATTCTATTCCAATTCAGCTCTATCATTAATATTAATTATAATATTTGACATCTTTAACATTTCTTTTCAATAGGGTATCATACTTGTATAATTTTTTTTCATACTTCTATAATTTCCATAATTTTTTCATGTTTCTTTCATATTCCTCTTCACTTATTTTTATAACATATTTATAATAATTAAAATGTTCCCCTCTTTTCCTAATTTCATACTCTCATTCTATTTCATTTATTAAGCATTCCATTCCATTCCATTACAACGAGTATTTTATCTATCATTTTAATCACACTTGTTTCATATTTTCAAAGTTCATTTCTATTTCTAATATAACAATATTATCTTCTGTACCCTTGCAGAATCCCCCTTTCAATTAAGTTTTCACTCATTATCTCTGTGTCTTCTAAATAGGTTTATACCCTTAATCCTTGTACGTTTTCCCTGTTTCTCTTTGTCCTATTTCTGTCCTTTATAATTTATTTTCCTTTCCCTCTTCTCCCTCTTCTTCTCCCTTCCCTTTTTGACCCCTTCTCTCTCTAATTCTGATTCTATCTTCTGTAATCTTCTCTTCTGTTTCTTCCTAATGTTGTAATTACTTTTCAAACTATTCTTTTTTGGGGTTGTTTTTTCAAATCTTAAATATTTCACTCACTTTCCCCCCTTTCCTTTCTTTTCCCCACATAGATATACTTGGTCATTGAAGATGGCTTCTTCTTTGTCCCGCCCTTCTTGTTCTACAGGCATTTCTTGTTGTTTCTCATAGTTTAGGACCTCCATTTCTAAAAATTGAAATACGAAGCCAAAATAACTTCTTCCTTCTTGTGCATCTTCTTTCTGTTTTTTAAGTTCCATTCTCAATTCTTCCAAGAGTAATACCATTTTAAAAACTTTTAAACAACCATCCGATTAATTTTAGTCCTTTTTGATCCAATAGCCAAAAATCACTAAGTAATCCAAATAATCCAAAGCTGTTTCTTCTTGCTTCTTTTTTCCATTTTCTCTTCCTGGGGTTCTCTCATCATGTTACAAAGTTTCAGTTAAAATGTATCTTTTGGGAATCTTGTTAAAGTTTCACTGTTAATTCCTTCCACTTCCAGATGGTCTCCTCCATTTTTCCAGATCTCCTACCCTTTTGTTTTTTTTTTTCTTCTTTTAGAAGTTTTTGAGAATCCAGAAATCTTTATTATCCCTTTGACATTTTATTTTCAGCTTAATGTTAATGTCAAAGTGGATTTTTGCTGGTTTCTTGCTTAAATCTCTTAGTTGTCAATATAGGGAAGAAAAGAAAAAAAAACCCAAATCCTTTCCCCTCCCTCTCTCATTTGCCGCTTCAAAGTCTTCTTTGGAAACAATGTTGTTCTTTATAATTCAAATTCAGGGTACCTTATATTGTTGCTTTTTCAGTTTGATCCGGTCAGCCAAAACTTTCTCTTCTTATCTTCTTCCTGCACATTCTTTTCCGGTTGAGTTCTTCTTTGAGATGGCCATTTCTGACCACTGCTGCAACCACCTTCAGAAAAGGGAGTAATGGCCAGCTGGGGAGGAGAGATGCAACTCTCCCTGACTTTGCTGGCAGTTTCCCCCCTCTTCACTAGCTCTATGGGGTGGCTTAGCCCTGAAACCAGCCGGCTTGGGGTGCTCCAGCGGCGAACACACAGATTGAAACTGCGCACGATCGCAGATTTTGGTCTGTTGCTGAAGAAGCTCAAACTGGAAGCCCCAATGGAAATTGTTGAATGCCTTTTCTCTTCTACTATACACTCTATTTCAACATTGCTTGTATTGTGTTTTTGATTCTCATGTTCTTATTTATGTTTTTATACTGGTTAAAATTGGTTATTAAAATATTGAAGATGTAATATGTAAACATGTTACAAAGGAGTAGAAATATCAGAAACTGTCAACATAAAATAGTAAATTGTGAACATCTGGAACACTGCTTGAAAAGCAAAAAACATTGGACTTTCCTTGCTGCTTGAAACAACTTGGTGTGAAATTCATATGATCAATTGATTTTTTTAGATTTTATCCTAAATTGGTTTTACTTTCTTTTATAAATTATGCAGGTTAAAAAATAAATTTTATGGAAATTTAAAGTTGTATCCCAAAACATTCTTACTTTATGCTCAGTGTATATTTTGAAGAACTCACAAAATTAATGATTTTTATATATTTCTTTGCTGGGGTTCACTCATTATGCAGGAGATCCAGTTGGTTAACTAAGAGCCATATGGTTTCAGTGCACAGCAAGAAAAGAATTACCTGCAGTAAGAGACCATAATTCTTTATGCAGTTCTAGTTTTATTAAACTGTAAATCGGAAAGCTTGGCTGGTTTAATTAACAGCATTTGGCTCAATTTTCTTGTTACTTTTGTGTTATGTTAACTACTGCAGCCATCGTGCTTAACAATGCAGGAAGGACCTTCTTTATGCAGTGATTTTAAATGTCTCAGCACAATTTCTTGAAAAGGAATTAAATGAATTTCCTGCCCTGCCATTGTGTAGCAATTCATGTGTGCTCCCAACTCACCATATATTTTGGGGCATTCATTCTGGAAGCAACAGTTTTGCCACAGAAATAATGGTCCTTTGGAGTCTGAAAAGAAAATAAATTTAAAAAGTTGTCTTTCCTCCCCCTCCCTCTTTCAATGAGTGCCATGTCATCTCTTCGAAAAAGACAGGGTTTGTTCTTTCCATTTTTGATTCAGCATGGAAACATTGGAGCACTGGACATTCAAATTAGTTTCTAACATAAAATTAAAACAAATGCCTTTGAACTAAATTCAATTTCTAGTAATTTTGTAGACACATTCACTTCTTACCATATGGGGGTACTACTATATAACTGGGTTTAACACTGCCTTTCTCCAGGATAATTTTCATTTTCCCAGTCAAACCTACTGACTTGAGGGTTTCACATTCCAGTATTAAAACATGACCTTGCTTTTTGAGATCATCTAAGATAAATCAAGGTACCCAACTAACTGACAAAGTCAGCAAATTAACACTACAGCCATTATAAATTTTGACATTGTAGATTTTGTGGGGGTAATAAGTATCCACTTTGAGCACAGTGGCTTTTATCCAGAGATCAGAGTTTACTTTCAGGACTGACTGAATCATTCTAAGAACTTGAAAATTCAGAAAGCAGCACTTCTTTAGGCTTACCTTTCTTACACTTGTACATGCACTTTTACTGTGCATGTACCCCTTACTCAATTTACTGTACCAAATAATTAATCTTCTATATTCTAGATGCATTCAGAAATCTTACTACTTCCATCCACATTTATTGGGATGTTTCAGAGTACAATTTCTGAGACTGTTCATGTGTGGAATTAGGAGGTGATAGCTACACCTTCATTTAAAAAGCTCAGTAGTATGACTTCTTGGAGCATTCCAGAAGTACATGGCAAAAGACCATCTGCTTCAAGCAAATATTTAAATTTGTACTGGGCAATTATTTATATAAAGCAAACACCTTTGGATTGGTTTGCAGTAATTGGAATGCCAAGCTAAGAAGCCATTTTCTGGAGGAATACATCTTCCTTCACAAGTTTCAATTTTTTTCCATCTGGCACAAGGAACCTGTCTAATTGTCTTCCTTGGGGAATAGAAATGAGAAGCAACTTAACTGCCATTCCTAGCTTGGGTGTGGCAATTGTTCTCCTTTTGCTTGAGGGACTCTCTTCCTAATCACCAACATAGCTAATGCATCTTTTGTTAGTGCTTGGCCCTGTTCCTCTCTCCCTGACTTTGTTTTAACATGTGTTCCCATATAATTTGCGTAGTATTTGATTGGGTTTGTCAGTCAATACTGTTTGGACAGGCCAATATTATGAAGCTATGTACAATCTTTCTGAATGCGATACCATTGAGTTTATAGAAATGATAATTCCTAATCAATGGGTTATGCTCCCAATCTAAGTGAAAAAAGTGGTATCTGGATAGATAAGACAGAAGGAAGTTACAGTTTAATGAGTGATTACCATGATTGTTATGTTCACAACACCATTGTAAAACTAGCAATCTGCAAGATGTTTGGGGGTAAATCAGAAGGCGATAAGGATTTTTCAGTGTAATGATACATTGGGATCAAGAAACTTTCAATAGCATCAATTAATAATATGCTTTTATATATTCAGGGTTTCTTTTTAAATTTTACATTTTTCAACCATTATACTGTATAGAAAGCAGATGGTATATAAAAACATTGAACATAAAAGATATATGGATAAGCATGCTAATTTTCAAAAGTTAATTTTTTTTGTAGGAGAATATTTAAATATGTATAATACTCAGTTTGCCTAGAATTCTTCTCCAAGCTTAGTAATGCTGAATGAGAATTATCATAACTGAATTTTCTTCATTATTTGAATAGGATTATTTTACAAAATCTGTTTCCACCTCCGTGACTTGGCTTTTAACATTCTGCTAAACCTTTTTGTGACTTGCTGATAGCAAATCAACAAATCATATCTAAGCAAACTATTTTTTAGCTTCATGTAAGAACTAAAATGTAAAGAACCAGATGTACATCCGTCAAAACTTTTCCATTGTGTTCTTCTAATTGTATAAGCCAACTCTTAGTGTTAAAGTGCTGTTTTGAAAGTATTGTATGACTCTAAGCAGACAGCTCTATTTTAAATTAAAGCATACCTGAGCTATGACTTAAGCTACCTTGTCAAAATCACAAGGTTGTGGTGACTATAAACTAAGAAAAGCCTGCATACATTGCACTAAATGCCTTGAAGGAAGACAACCGCAAAATGTGATGAAAGTTAATTTGGTTTCAATGACAGAAATAAAAAAAAGACTTAGACAGGAAAAACTGAGATAGTGATGTAAGGCAACTTCTATCCTATGAGAGGACATATGGTAAATTGAGTTTTCTTCCTCCCTGTAAAATATTCCAAAATAAAATGAAATCTGACATGCCAGATATTCCAATCATACTATTATGTACCACATAAAGTAGTAATTTTTTGGGAAATCTGGGAGTAATACCCACAAAATGTTTAGAAGAAATCAGGTTGGGGGGAAGATTCTCTAGAAACAGCTGTAAAAATGATCATCAAATAGCTTATAGAATGAAGCATAGCTTTTCAACATGTTAGTTTAGTCAGCTGCTATTTAGAGCTACACATTTTTTTAGCTGCTTGACTGTAGACAGCTGGTCAAGGTTTTATGAGTAAGATTTCTTTAATGTCCCCAGATGGGATGAGGTGAGGGAATAAATCACCAGTTTGACTACAATAGCATTTTAAACAACTTAATCTAGTCAGAGAATTTTTTTCCCAAATACCAGTACATATTGTTAATATGTACTGGTTAATATGTACTGACAGCTGTTGAAATTGCTGTGATTAAGCTTTTCCTATCTTCCTTGCACATAGATGCCCTGTAAGTTGATTATCTTGATGGCACCAGGTATACCTTCTTCCCAAGTTATATTCCGCAGATTTAATAGGAGGAAATGGGTTGCTCAGAGTACAAGGGCAACATGTTTTTAGGGAAGGAGCAGCACTTAAATGGGTCTGTTATTAGTCTCTACCCATCAGAAAATAAGCTCGCAAATTTATCTGGGGCAGGAGGTTGTTTCCAAGCAACTCTTATTTCTACCCTTTATTTAGGAAGGACTAATGCCATCCTGGTAAGCACTGTTTCTTTCCTCTACCTCTCCTGTCTTCTCTCTTTACAAAGCAAATAAAATATTAAAAGCGCATTTCATGATGGGGAATACAACTGGTAGCATTTCTCTTAGGTTTCCTGAGAACACCCTATAAAATTAAGCCTTTCAAAAAGTTATTTCTTGTTCCGCCTTTCAAATGACGGTTCCTTCCTTAGCTGTCACTGTTTTCTGTCTTAATGAGAAATAATATTAAAAGGTTATTTTCCAATATTCATGTAGTTGTTCTCTTCCTGTTCTATAAAACAGCTATTCCTAAGAAACGAGATATTTATCTTGCTGCCCTGGCAGAGAAAAGTAAAAAATAAAATAAAATAAAAGCTGGTTTCCATATAAATATGAAATAAATTTGACAAGAGATAAATATGTTTAAGTATACGGTGTATAATTTAAATCCTGGGGTTTAAAATAGAAGCGGGACCAAGGCTCTGAACTCATGTAATCTATGAACTGCTGTGTAATAAGCTTGCTAACAATCACTGAGAAGATACTGTACTTCATATCTTCATATTGGAGCCTTTATATCAGGGCCAGCATGTTGCTGAAGCAATTTGCCGAAAAATAATTTGTTCCATTTGTAAATGTTCTGTGATGCATGGAGGAAGAACCTGAGCCAAGTGATCAACCATTCCCTCATTTCTCTCCTACCTGCCTGCCTTCTTCAC
This sequence comes from Laticauda colubrina, assembly GCA_015471245.1. NCBI lineage: Eukaryota > Metazoa > Chordata > Lepidosauria > Squamata > Elapidae > Laticauda > Laticauda colubrina. Next base: position 1,436,033 of record BLBF01000051.1, read on the forward strand.
AGCCCACCTCCAATGAAGCACAAATCCTTTCCCTTCCTTATTCCTCTCACCTTTGCTATCCCTTCCCCTATTTCTGCACTTGTGAGAGAATCCTGCTGCCATCAAGAGCAGCCATAGCTAATCACAATCCTTGAAGAGATATGGGCTTGGACTAGGTACAATAGTGATCTACTGCTGCCTGGGCCACTGACTATTCTCTCATAAAGTGCAGATGTAAGTGGAAAAATAACAAAGGGAAGAGAAAAATATTGTATTATGGCCATGTTCTCAGAATGTTGCAGTTCTGGTGTGGTTTAGTTTAATATCCAGTTTAGCTGTGGTTTAGAAGAAATTCACCACCACTTTAATTTGCTGAATGCAAAATAACACAGTGTCTTGTTGAATTCCATTATGTTTTTAAAGTAAGTGACTAAGTTTTTTTTCCTTTGCTGGGTGCAAATTAGACACTGGATGTAATATTCAGCTGAAAGGAGCACTATTGATTCACTGGGGACACTGTGTTTTGTGTAGATGGTAACAGTGCGAGGATCATACATTTTTTTGGATCTTTTGGGAGCTGAAACTGGTAGATGTGTAGAACTACTATGATCATTTCATTAGACAAAATTAGGAAAGTGTCTTAACTGTAGAGCAACAACAGCCTTTGTACTTTATGAAGACTAGTTAACCTAAAGCTTGGTGGGAGTCCATGTGTGAGACAAGAAAAATATGTAAGCTGAATAGCTTTAGTTTTGATGTGGGGAATTTGTCATTCATACTATTAGAAGCAAATGATAGACAGCAGCAAACTGCATTCTGAAAAGTTTCCTAGAGCAAATGCAGATTTATTGAGAGTTGGACATTGGGAAAGATTGACTATAGGTGTCATGCATTATATTTGAGGGTCTAATCTGGATGGATGTTTTTACAGAATAGCCATGGAGGTGATGAACATAATCGATCAACCCATCAAGGTGACAGAATGGCAGCAAACATACACTTATGATTCAGGCATCCATTCTGGAATGAACACCCAGGTGCCATCAGTGAGCAGCAAGGGCTTGATGGATGAAGATGACCTCTATGGCAAGCAGTACACCATTAAGAAAACTACTACTTACAGCCAACCTGGATCAGGGCAGGCCCAGACTCAAGGTAATATTTGCTTTTATTTGATTAAATGCACAATTTGCCTTTATTCCATAAAGTAATTGAAAGCAATATCTATCCTTCACCTTGTATTTTATAATGCTCTGGAAATAGAAAGTCCAGTATTCCTAGCTCCCTAGATCATGCACTCCTCTATCACAAGAGTATTAGTCTGGGATATAAAGTAATATAATCTTTAATCAAATCACAGTGGTCAGAGATTGCTGTAGTAAGATTTCTACCCTGGAAATTCTGTGGCATTTAGTCTTGTTCTCATTTAGTTCTGTGAACTTAAAGTTATGTGAGATACAGTAATAATTTTACATTATATTCAATTGGATATCTTAAAATGGTTATCAATGTGAATGTAAGAAACAGTATTTAATTTACATTAAGATAGACACTGATATTATAGACTGAAAATTATCTGGTTCCCAGACCTACTTTTGTTTTGCAGACTTATATACACCTACTGTTGTTTTTTTTAACATAGATTCAGACTAAAATGTTGAATTATTATTCTATAACTTAATAACTGTTTTTAATCAGATGGATAAAGATAATTATCCTTATAATTCCTGGATCCTGACTGTGTAGACTTGTTAAATCAGTGTCTTTGAAATTACCAACACATGCTTAGAAGATAACACTTTGCTTTGATCAGTTTGCTTTGCTTTGGCAAAAGATTTAGAACCATGTCATATATGCCAGAAGCTATTAATGTGGGTGGTTACAGTACAGCTATTAGCTTAGAAAGCAGTAATAATCTGTCTCTTTTTGTCATTTATCAGTATCAGTCAACTTTTAGAAATGATCTTTTATTTTATGAATTGGAAATCTAGATTTAAGTTTAAATGTGGTCATGCCACTTTTCCTAAGACTTAGCTCACTCTCTATAAAGTGAAAAAAGCCCACACAAACAGGTTATTTCAAAATAAAGTACAGAAACATAAAAGTCTTCTAAGGATTGCAAAAGTAATCCAGAGAAGTTCAGGGTTTCTTTTTATTGCTGCTTCTTACTTTCGTGGAAATCAATACCTTCAGGGGTAAGCAGAATATCTTGGCTGTTGAAAGAACAAAAGGATTATATTTTTATGATTGAATAAAATGATAAAATGATTCACTGCCAGGAATCTCTATTGCCAAGGACCCCGGACAGCACAGAGATTAGTAAAATTTACCAACATTTCATATTATATATTGATATTTCATATTACATATTGAAAGAGCAGGGAATGGGGCAGAAAACCATTTAATGAGAAATAGTAAAAAAAAAATCAGGCAACAAGAATAGGCACATAGAGGCACCAGCTTCTTTATAACGTCTCTCAGAACTGCAGAGAAATCTAGGTTGCTGCAGACACTTAAGATTCTTCACCCCAATCCCTCCCTCCTTCCCTCTGTGTCTGGGTGTGCATGTGTGCAAACAAAAAAATTTTCAGGTCCTTATGCATGCTAGTTACCATTTCCCATCTCACTTTCATGTTTTTAATTAAGCAGATTTGTATTACAGCTGCTTAATCATTCTAGTTAATTAACTTCAGCCTTATGATCTTGTCAATCATCTTTGCAGCGGAATTGGAGTCCCAGCTTGCAATGACCCGTGCTCAGCGCATCCGGGCAGCCATGTATCCAGAGACAGCTGAAGACCACACTCTTCTACTGACTACCCAAGTTGAGGGGCAGCAGACAAATGTACAACGATTGGCTGAGCCCTCTCAAATGCTCAAGTCAGCCATTGTGCACCTCATCAACTACCAAGATGATGCTGAACTAGCCACTCGTGCTATCCCTGAACTCACCAAACTGCTGAATGATGAAGATCCGGTATGGAAATTCAATTACACCCTTGGTGTCTTAAAGGTTTCTGGGGGATTTAATAGATATAACTGCTTGATTGGGTATGATTTGAAGCATTGCTAATGCTTCAGTAATCCCATACTATGAGCAAAATAAAACATTACATGGAAATGTAAAGAAGCTACAGAATGCATTGTTATCAGCCCAAAATAATTTTGATTTTTCTTCATATTTATCATGTACACTCAAAAAGTTCTGGCTTTCATCTTAAAGAGCAAGGGTCTCCAACCTTGGCAACTTTAAGACTTGTGGACTTCAACATCCAGAATTCTTTAGCCAGCTTTGCTGAGAATTCCTGAGCTTTGCTGGCTGAGGAATTCTGGGAGTTGAAGTCCACAAGTCTTAAAATTGCCAAGTTTGGAGACCTCTATTATAGACGTATGATTTGGTGTGGCTTAAACAATTTTTGCTTTTAATGAGTAAAATTGTCATCAGAGATGGAATTTTAAATAGTTTTCAAACCTTACAATTTCTTGCATAGGACTCAAACAATGTTATCCAGCTCACAAAAAGTGCTCAACTATTCAGGAAGACTTGATAAATGAACATTAATTATCAATTCATTCAGGACTCAGAACTTGGTTGCACACAATAACATGGACTTTTTAATGTACAATGCTCACAAAAGTACTTTTGCATTAGTTTATTACAGTGCATTTGAATTAGCAAATTCAACATGCTGATCTTTCCCTATTAAATCATACATGGTTCCTGGCATGGATATCTAACATGACACCTTTTCTGGAAAGATTCTGCATGTTGTAAAAGGGAGTTAAATGCAATGGGAGAGAGCTTGACAGCTGCCATCCCTGTATGGGTTTCCCCTTCTCTGAAACATCTCCCCCTCTCCAAGATAAAAGTGGCTGTCATGACATTCCAAAAGCTAGTAAAATCTCAACTTCTTGTAAAAGTTTCAGAGGGTGTATAGAATCATTGATACCAAAATCTTAGTTACTGTTTTATGGTGACAATATTAACTATTTTGTAGACCAGATAAGAGTTTCTTGGCTCTGAAGTAACAAATTAATATTATAAATAACACTGAAACATGGAATTTGGAGTTTAGTAGAACTTGATACTCTGAAGATTGCTGTAATAATTGTTCCATTCCACAACTTCTGTTCCTTTTCTTCTCCGTCCAGGTGGTGGTCAGCAAAGCAGCTATGATTGTGAACCAGCTGTCTAAGAAAGAAGCCTCACGCCGTGCTCTTATGCAATCTGCTCAAATTGTTGCTGCTGTGGTGCGCACCATGCAAAACACCAGTGATCTGGACACAGCCCGCTGCACTACCAGCATTCTCCACAACTTATCTCACCATCGTGAAGGGTTGCTGTCCATCTTTAAGTCTGGGGGTATCCCAGCCCTTGTGCGAATGCTTAGGTAATGTCACAAAGAGAAGATACATGGTTTTAAGAACAGTTTTCTTTGTCACTGGAAGTATTGCGATAGCTTTGTCTATGCACTCTTCCTGTCTATTTTATTCAATATTATAGTTCACATGAGGCTTGGTGTAATTTCTCTTTTAGTTTTCTCTTTTGGGGTTTTGTTTATTAGAATTTTTCAATACAGTAAAATCATACATAATTAAAGATTAAGGGAAAAGCACAGAAAAGAAATGTAGAATTACTTCTGCGTTTTCTATAGAGTATTTGCTATCTTATTTTTCCTCTTCCTTTTTGTTTCTTTTTCATGCTGAAATAAATAATTTTCTTCTTCCAATATAAACTTATATAAGTCTTCCAGTCTTTATAAAAAAGTGTTTTATCAGAAAAAAAACAAAAAAAGTGTTTATTGTTTTTTCTCTGATCAAACTGGTCAGCTCTGCCATTTTTGCAAGCTCCATCCCTCCTGCCTAGAGCTTTGGACTACGTAAGTGCCAAACTCCTAAGCTTTCCTGAACATGGTCCCAAGCTATCTTTGCATGTGACTACTGCTTTGGAAGAAATAACAAAGAAAATATCCCTGTCTTGAAAACCATCATTTTCAGCACTATAAAACCAGTCAGTCTCCAAAGGGTCTACAGAGAGCTGTTGTCTATCTTAAAATCTATTCAGAATACTCCTATTATTTCATTGATTACAATATTAGAATTACATGCCTTAAAATCAGATTTTTCAGATGCACTTTGATTTGCTATACTCACTTGACTGATTTTCCCAAAACACTGCTTCTATTACTACTTTATTTAACCCTTTCTTTTCTCCTAATTCTGTTGGTTTCATTGAGAAGTATCATCTGATATGTTCATTTTGTCTTTGATGTAGAGCTTCTCAAAGCCTTTTTATCTTGAGATTTAGGGACCAAAAAAAAGAGGAGGAAACCAGTTAACATAATTACAGTAGTTGACATAATTAACAGCTAATCATGGCTATTTAAATATTTATTTATTTACTACATTTCTATAGTGCTATACTTCTGGAGAACCCATAGCAATTTGCAGCTTAAATAACACAACAAATGCATTGTGTAAACAATATAAATAAAAGATGAGTGTAGAATTATTCAAATAATTAAAATCATTACTCTTCACTGTTATTATGATTATGATATGGCAACCCAGTGACCATGATCTTAATATGATCACCTGAACATCAGAAGATGGGCAGCAGAGAATTGGTGCCGAAACTGAAAACATGGATTCTAACTCTCCTTTATATCTCATATTCATTATGCAGGTCTTGGGTGACATTCTTTATAGGCTGGATGGTTACGTTGTACCTAATGTTGAGAATATTGCAAGTGACAAGCTAAATAGGGTTCAAAATGTCAAAAACAACATTTTGAAGTGTACCTAGTAGTAACCAGTTAAGAACCTTCTATACTGCAATTATGTGTGAAGAGCACCTCTTATTAGTATTGACCACATTTAATATTTAATACAGAACAATTTGTTTAAGATATGCTGACACTAGCTATTCAGCGCAGGTCCAACAGGAACTTAATCTGTGCAATATTTCTGCCAGCTGTTCCCACAACTCTTCTGTCTCTCTTATTCCTTTGTCAGACAGATCTTGCTGCAAGTCCACACCCAGTTGGCACAAAATGGAGCTTATGAGCAGCTACTTTGACATGGAGGAGTTGGATTTCTTGTGGAAACACAAGTCTCAGCAAGCTATGGCTGAGTCATGCTTACTCTTGCTTTTTCCTTGCAGTAGAAAAAGTCTTACAAATCCCAGCATACTACTTCTACACCACCATATTGGAAATCCCAGAAAACAAATAATTTTTTTGTGACAGATTCATAATTGGATTAACACTTTCACAGTTTACTATCACTGATTTCAGCCTCAGTTTACCTTGACATTGGGAGGAAAACTATATTAGGCATGAGGGAAGGCATAATTAAATATACAGAAGTGTTATGAATGATTACAAAAAACTTTATCCTTTTATCTCTTGCTTAATGACTTCCCATGCTGCTTCGGGGCCAAGAACAATTTCTGAGGGAAATTTAGAAGTATTCTTATAGAAGAGAAACAGCAAAGTTTTCAGAACTTGACTGATTTAGAATATAATAACAAAATATTAAAACCCTACTTGAGAACCTTTCTGTCCTGTCTTATATCAAACTGATTCAAAGTGCAATTATTTTGGCTTTTTTTCTCACGTCTTCTCTTTTTCTATTATTAAAGGTTCATTTTTTTTCTCTTAACTTGATGAAGGAATGCAAGAATAGCTACCTCCTTACTCCATACTCTTCTACAGTATGAATGTTCAACTTGGATATAACTTTTTCACAGTTTTAATGAAACAACAGTTTTATACCCACTAAGTCCCAGGTTTGATCAATGGCAAGGGAAAAAAATTACCAGACTCCTATCCTCAGTATAAATTAGAGTAGTTAATTTTAGAGAATAATTTCCATGATCCTTAAACAGGTTGCCTGGACCTTTTGGGTGTGGGAGTTACTTTCTGATATAGACATTATTAGATTAAAAGAATTAGTAGTAGTCCTCAAATTACAAACACAGCCTGGAATTTTGGACGTCATTCATTGCAATTGTAAGTTGAATCACCATGTGACCAAACTCAATTTTACTATGTTTTTACAATGAGTCACTGCAGTTGTTATATAAATTACATAGCAAATAATGTCATAAGCTCAAATCCAATGTATTCAATAGGTGTGGGGGTTTTTTTTGCCAAAAGGTGGCCAAAAAGATTATTAAACGCAATCATGTGACCACAATGCAACAGATTGTAAATGCAAGCCAATTAATATGCACCAAAGTGTGATCATATCAGGGGTAGGACAGCAGTTAGAACTTTGAGGGTGGGTTGTAAGCAATTTGTTTTGAGTCTTCTTTAACTTTGAATGTTTTTAAGTGAGTGGTTTTGAGTCGATGATTACCTGTGCTCTTTTTTGTTGTTTTTGTACAAAATGCCATTTTCTTTAGCCTCTTTACTAAGGGTGATTTGCATTAGGGTGTATAAGTAGTTAACCAAAATAATTATTTGGTGTCAGCTATCTTCAGTTGTAACTCAGTTGTAACCCCGCTTGGGCTAGATGACCTTCAAGGTCCCTTCCAATTCTCATTATGTGTATCTGTATTTTGGCTGCAACACATATATTCATACAATTTTTTATGTGTCTTAAGTAACAAAATGCTTCTTTGTTGCCTTCCCACCTTTCAATCCATAGCTCTCCAGTGGAGTCAGTCTTGTTTTATGCCATCACTACTCTTCACAACCTATTGCTATACCAGGAAGGTGCCAAGATGGCTGTTCGTCTTGCTGATGGTCTTCAGAAGATGGTCCCCCTGCTGACAAAGAATAATCCTAAATTCTTGGCTATCACCACTGATTGTTTGCAGCTGCTTGCCTATGGGAATCAAGAAAGCAAAGTATGGGCTTGTATTCTAACCTTGAAATACTTTGGGTGTGGAGGGGGAAAGGACTCTGGTTCAGTCATTTAAATTTATCTTTGTTCATAGAATACAGGCAATCATCCCAGTATAGGTAATCACCCCTGTGAGACAGATGACAGTTTATATGTTAGTTTAGGCACACCTGTGTACATATTTCTGAGAAGCAGGTTTCCTTATTCTGTTAAGGAAGGGCTTTATTTTGGGGGTCATCAGCTGAAGACAGAGTAAGGAAAGTACATGATTAAGACAATTAATTACAATTATCTTGCCTTTGCCCAGAGCAATGAAAGAATGCTATTATCTATGTTTGTGTCCACAGCTCATAATTTTGGCCAATGGAGGTCCCCAAGCTCTTGTTCAAATTATGCGAAGTTACACCTATGAGAAACTTCTGTGGACTACTAGCCGTGTCCTCAAAGTCCTGTCTGTGTGCCCCAGCAACAAGCCAGCCATTGTGGAAGCTGGTGAGTGGTAACAATGGAGACAGAACTGGGATGCAGTCTGATGAGGACATGTATGATTAGCTTATTATGTAATCTTTTGTAGGGCAATTACCAGAATTCCCTAAACAGTAGAGTTCTTGATGACAATTCTGGGAGTGTAGGATAAGAAAATAACTAGGCAGGGGAAAATTAAGATTCTGTTGTTTTAAAGTATCATGTACAATAATTTATCAATATTAGGTGCTAAATATTCTTTCAGTAACATATGTAAAACATATTTTTCCTAACATTACAGTTACTTATTTATTGATATAAATTAATTTGCCTCACAATAAAACTGAACATTGAATAAATAAATACAAAACAAAATGCATAAATTGGATTCGATGTATATTTTAAAAGAGGATTAACTTTCATTGCAATAAAAAAAATAACTCATTATATTATGTTGTTTCTTAAAAATATATGTTTTTCTACTTCTTTAGCTGTGCTATTGTAAAAGCAGACCAATGACTAGTCATATAAATCTTGCTGATCACAGAACATGTCACAGTCACACTTGGTCTTGCCCTAAAAACAGAAAATACATACTGTGTTATTATAATATTCTGAAGAAATCTTTCAAACCAATTAAACTCCATCTTTCCCATTTTCTTTCTTTCATTTTTTTTCCAACCATGGCTAATTTTTTTAACTTTTTTTCCCAAAAGGTGGTATGCAAGCTCTGGGAAAGCATCTGACTAGCTCCAGTCCAAGACTTGTGCAGAACTGTTTGTGGACGCTAAGAAACCTGTCAGATGTGGCCACAAAGCAGGTGAATAATGCTTTTTTCCCCAGAATCTTCTTTTCCTCTTTTATTTAACTTAAGCCCCACCCTTTTTTATCTAGTTACTTGAGATTTCTATTCAATAGCTATTTCGTTGGAGACTTACTTTATGAAGGGTTGTAAAAGGATTTGTCCACCAAATATGTTCTGGCACATCCTGCTATTGAGCCTTCCCTGACTGTGTTATTGAACCAAAATTTAGAATTGATTGCTCCAATAACTCAGTAGTGGTGCTATCTTAATGGTTAGTCTGGTGACTTCCTTATATTGACCTAGCTTCTGATTGAGGCAATAATACTCTGTGCTATTTATTGTCTTTAAAGGAGGGTCTTGATGGTGTCCTGAAGATTCTGGTCAACCAGTTAAGTTCAGATGATATCCATGTGCTGACCTGTGCCACTGGTACCCTCTCCAATTTGACCTGCAACAACAGCAAGAACAAAACCCTGGTGACTCAGTCGAATGGAGTTGAAGCCCTCATACACACTATCCTCCGAGCTGGAGACAAAGAAGACATCACTGAACCAGCTGTTTGTGCTCTGAGGCACCTCACCAGCCGGCATCCAGAGGCTGAAATGGCACAGAACTCTGTGCGGCTTAATTATGGAATACCTGCCATTGTTAAGCTGCTTAATCAGCCCAACCAATGGCCACTCATCAAGGTACAAGCATGGGCAGACAGCTAAGTATTTATGGGCAGAAGTATGCACTTTTATTCTTTTTTTAAAAAACTACAATAGGCTCATATTTCTGACTTAGGCACATTTCAGGGGTGATCGCTATGTCCCAGGGAAATATATCATAATTTTGGAATCTTATATCCATCAGAATGCTTTTTGTGTGAGTGAGGATCACAGTGAAATTTCTCTGCTAAAACTGCAGAGCATGGTTATGGTTAATTTTTTCCACATAAATTTCTCTGTTATAAAAAAATCTTACTAGCACTGATTGTAAAAGACTTCTTACCACACTGAATAATTGTGAGATATAGTGGCTAAGTTTCTAAGCTGGAAGCCAAGATAGCACTACTTTCAAATCACAGTTCAAAGGTATAGATTAGGTAGCCTTAAACAAGCTTCCTTTTCTTTCACCTGACACTTATCTTTAATAAGGTTTTATCATAATACCAGCCACAATTGTATACATGTAATAAAAATTGCTTACACAATTTACATAAAGTACTATCATATAATTGCACTTTCCCCCATAAATGTTTAGGAGATACTATTAATGAGAAGTGCCAAAATGATGAAAGAATAGAAGTTTGAAAATCAAGCTTCTTTCATGGAGGATAAGACAAAGCCAACGTGTGAATGAACTGGGATGGAAGATGGGGGGAGGATAATTCTGTTTGCTAGTCAGAGATGTAATTTTACAATGATGCTGTTGTATTTTAGGCTTAATTTAGTGTAAAATATCCTGAATTGAATTGATCCCTGTCTTTCCTTGGTAGATCCAAATGTCAAAAATCACACACCAAAAGTGATTAAACTATTTGAAAGCTTTTCTAGTTTTGTATCTACCAATGTTTTGAAGACATGCCTTCTCCTTCCTGCTCACAGGCTACAATTGGCCTCATCCGTAACCTGGCTTTATGTCCAGCCAATCATGCCCCCCTACAAGAAGCTGCTGTCATCCCTCGTCTTGTTCAGCTCCTGGTAAAGGCTCACCAAGATGCTCAACGTCATGCAGCTGCAGGCACACAGCAACCATACACAGTAAGAGGAAATAAGCAACTTATGTTTATGATCTTAATTGATTTTAGAAGTTATTTATTTTGAGTTCCTGGAGGATTACTTATACAAGTATTATTTGAACTTGGTGCCTTCTGAGATGCCTCCTCTGTCTGAAGAGAAGATCTTTGGTTGAAATATTAGAAAACTTACGTTATTGAAAGTGTTTATATTTGTCTTGATGAAAGAGGAAGCCATTTTTATGTAACCTTTTCTCTTCTTTATTTATATTGTTTTATTTTCTATTTTTCCTTTATATTTTTTCTGATGTTTTATATTTTTTTATATCATGTTATTTTTATTATCTATTTTTATTTATTTTTTATTAAAATCACTATAAAAGGAACTTGATTTCTTCTCGTGCGCAGGATGCTAGCCCAGGAATGAACAGTGCTGTTTTTCCATTCTTTAATGATTGTCTTATTTCTTCAGGATGGGGTAAAGATGGAAGAAATTGTGGAAGGCTGCACAGGTGCGCTACACATTTTAGCCCGAGACCCCATGAACAGAATGGAAATCTTCCGTCTGAACACCATTCCTCTCTTTGTGCAGGTCAGAATGTCTGAATGGTTGGAAGTTGTAAGGGAGGAGCATTCAAGGTTAGGTGTGGGCAGAAAAGTGAGTTTGATTTCTGCAGAAGTAAAATAGTGAATAAATACATTGATTGCTAAGAAGAACATGAGAATTCAACTATTGTTTTTTTGTAAACCAAGGCTTGTAACAGAGGTGGGAAGCCCATGGGTTCCATGTAATTCTCAGAATATCTAATAATGTATTATTATTAATAATGTAATACCTAAGTAGGTGGATAATTTCCAAAGAGTAGATTTCATTTGTTTGCTTTTCTGAATATTTAAGTTACCAAGGCAATTAGCTTCCTTCGGGTATTATCCCACGTCATTGTAGTGCTTTTAAAGTTGTAGCAACATTTCAGCAGAATCTCATCTGCCATTATTAGGCTTCTGTATTGAGTTTGTATGTGGGTCAGGTTATCACAGTCGTTAGTTTTACATTTGAGGCTAGCATACTGTTGTCCCAGGATGGTTTTTTTTGACATCCTGATTGGTTGGGAGTCTTGGTCTGTGTTTATTGGACTTGGAGTTTGTTTGATCAATCAAAGCCACAAAACAGACAGAAGAAACCAGAAACACCAATCAAACAAACTCCAAGTCCAATAAACACAGACCAAGACTCCCAACCAATCAGGATGTAGAAACCATCCTGGGACAACAGTAGGCTAGCCTCAAATTTAAAACTAACGACTGTGATAGCCTGACCCACATACGAACTCAATACAGAAGCCTGAATTTTTTATTTTTTATTTGGTGAGAAGTTAACTTTGGTGGGAAATCAGATATATTGGGTTAGATTGACACCGCATTGAATGAATATTCCTTGCATTGTGGCCTAACATTTGTCACATGGGATGATAAAATATAGAAAAGTTGCAATACCTGTGTAATAACTGTAATCATGATTGGCAAGTTTCTTCTTTTAAATAGCTTTATTAAAACTATCAAGGTATTGCTTACCCTCCTCTCAATTTGCATTCATTCTTAATAATGTTGGTATAACATGACCTCCTGAAGGAGACAAGCACTGCCAATACAAGACAACTTGAGCATAGGTAATTTACCAAGAGGAAACTATTCCCTTGCTTATTCTTATTTTTCTGGATCACTTGGGGGAACAGCTCCTATATTCTCCAGTGGAAAACATCCAGCGTGTGGCAGCCGGTGTACTGTGTGAGTTGGCTCAGGACAAAGAGGCAGCTGATGCCATTGATGCAGAAGGTGCCTCAGCACCTTTGATGGAGCTTCTGCATTCCAGGAATGAGGGCACAGGTAAGGATTGTAGACACATATCCATGTATAATTTTTTTATCGCCACAGTTTAATTTAATCAAAATTCATTGGGTTTGCAGTATGAACCTTCCCATAGTACCCCAGGGAAGCTTCTTATATTTTCATACATTTCCAGGATTGAGAAAAGTCTTCGAGCAGATGTTAAAAGAATAAAATTATGTGAAAGGTAAGGTGGGAGAATAATATAGAATAATATATTTAATTTGTTTTAAAGGAAAGAGATTGCTTATATTGTAATTGAATCATTTGGTAGTAACAGAATATCACCATCTAGGAATAAGATTATAACTTAGTTCTAATTAATTTAGAAATCAAATATAGTTCTTCTTTATATATTCTTTTGTTTATATTGGAACCAAGATATAATTATTTTTATTACAGCAGAGGAATTAATTATAGAAGAATTGACTCCAAAAGCTCATTATCATAGTAATATTAAAGCTCTGGATAGTTTCCATTACGAGGGATCCACTGATGCGCATCCTCCAATACAAGAGTATTCTAACATACAACTCTTCTCTTAAAACCTAGAATGTGATATAGGCCAGAAGTAATTTTACTGTAAAGCTGGCCTCTGAAATGCTTGCAGAAATGCAAAACTTGTTTTATTATTGGAAATTACTGGATTTTGTTATAGTAGGGGGAAGAAAACTGGGAAATCAAGGCCATTCACATCAAGGTACTCAATGCAACAGCTGAGCCAAGGGCAAGCTTTTTTTAGCTAGTGGGCTAAAGGTTCCTTTCTTACATCTCCAGCTACATATGCAGCTGCTGTGCTGTTCCGCATCTCTGAAGACAAGAACCCAGACTATCGGAAACGTGTCTCTGTGGAACTCACCAACTCACTCTTTAAACATGACCCTGCTGCTTGGGAAGCTGTGAGTTTTTCTGTTATTTAAATAACAAGGGATTAGTGTACCTGTTCTAAGCCTCTGGATTTAACTTCCGTGTAAATCCCAAAACCAAGAATGACACATGGCAATTCTTCCAAGCTGAGGTTCCACCCCTCCCGCCCGACTGAGGACTATCTGCATCTATGGTATATTTTTGTGAACTGCTAGGAGGAACTGTCTTCATCCTCTTTCTCTCACACATGATATCTGGGCTGAGTTGGCCTCTAACTTCTTTGGAATGTAGTCCCTCCCCTCCTGGAAGTCTACCCCCTTGCCACTGTCACCATCCATTTCACTTCAACGGCAGAACTTTGGAAATATTTGGGAAGTCAGACATTTCCAGATGATTTCAAACATGCCTAGGAGAGTTCTTTTCAGTTCTGAGAGTAAAATCTTTTTGATTTTGTCTCTCACTATCTTCATGTCTATACCTTTTTGGTACTAAAAAGGTTGAAAATAAAGATCATAATTCCGTCAAAGCAGTTTATTCCTTGATTATAAGAGAATGGCCATAATTAGAAAGGGGACGTGTGTCCTTACAAGAACTGCAGATATTTGAAATTCTATCTAAAATAGTCCCGTGACAGAAAATTTCAGTCTTGGCATATTTGAAGTCATTTGCAAATCTTCCAACATAAAACAAAATTTGTGGACATGATTGCAAATTTAATTTAAATTGCATGGTATGCGATTTAAAGTCCACCTGAACTGATAGCTCAACTTTCCACCTGAACTGATAGCTCAACTGACTAATAGCTCAACTTTCTTTAAAATAATGACTCTTTAACAAAGTGCTGGGAAAAAACATTTTAAGCCTTTATCTCATTGGAAGCAAATACATATCACACAAAATTACAATCCGACTCTGTTTTTCATTAAATGCAATGCTGCTACTAGTAGCAGTGGTGAATGTTGTAACACCTTTACAAATTTTGTCAAAGGATGGATGATAAGGGAGAACTTGAGGGAAAAAAATGCCCCGCCCTCATTTATTCATTCCTGTGACAGTATCACTCCTGGGAAAGTTACCAAAGGAGAACCCTATTGGGATGAGCTAATTATGGATAAAAGAAGACTTAAGCCTTCTGTTGTGTGTCCTTGCCTAAGTAAGCTTAGTATCTAAATCATTGGCTCTGGAGGTAGATTTAACCATTTCCCATGGATGGATCATTCCAGAAATTAGCAGACTAGATGTCTCGAGGCTCTCTTGGTTCAACATTTGGGATTGCTTGGCTGAGTTCTGAAATTTTTGCTATCCTTCTTACAGGCAATCAGAGTTAATTAGATAATTAAGTTGCCATGGGAAACCAGAGCTCAGTTGCATAGGCAGCATCCTTCAGTAGTGACATCTTATGGCAGGTTTGATTTAACTTGCAGCTGTTACAAGTTCTGTCTTTGTTCTGAGAACAGTTTGGTTTCTTTCCACAGGCCCAAAGTATGATACCTATTCACGAACCATATGCAGATGGTGAGTATAGAGGGCTGATGGTTTCAGGGGAGAGGGGAAATAATGATACATAACCAGACTGCTTTGCTAAAATTCCTATTCTTAGGCTTAGATATTGTTTCTTTTCTGAAGGTGCTCATGGAAACCTATATGGTAGTTAAACAGGCTATGTGTGGAACATGTATGATAATTGAATTAAAAAGCTGAAGCATATTCCATGTATTTTATAGGAATGTTTTAAACTCCTTTTTCTCAAACCAAGCAGGCTAAATAATTTGAGGTCGTATTCTGAACATTCCAGATTGTTTTAATTATTTGGGGACAGATAGCATGCAATGGAAGGTTCTGCTCTGGAGCAGGCATCACCAACTTGTTGCAATTCTCATAAATTGGAACTCCAATTCTCAGTATGGTAGGGGCATTCTGAATGATATAGTGATATAGCCTGAGCAAATCTGAAGGGGCTCATTTTGGGAAATTCTGGAGTGATTCTGCTTTAGAAAACCATTTTATTTTCAGCTTACTGCTTGTCTTGCCAAATTTGAGCGATATGTCCCTCTCCTTTACCTTTCAATAGAATTGGATGGAGGATATCGTGGCATGTATTCTGGGGAAATCCCTATGGACGCCATGGACATGGATGGAGACTACCCCATGGATACATACAGTGATGGTGTGCGAGCACCTTACCCAGACCACATGCTGGCCTAATATGTCACTAGGACATGTTGGGCAAGACTCAAGGTAAAAGCATCTAGTTTAGTGCATTTGGGAATTGGCCAGTTAATGGAAATGAAAGATGAAATGAAAAAAAGATAAAATGGACATTTTCATTCTTTATAACTAAACATCCTTCATACTTTCATTGACCTACAGAACATATCACTGCTTCCCATTCCATGGAAAATAGATTTCTGTCTTGCCTTTCTTTAGTAAAAAAAAAAATCTCAATAGTGATTACTCAGCAAATGAAGAACAACTTGTAGATCTAAACAAAAACAACTTGTAGATCTAAACAAAATAGAAGTCATGCAGGTTTATCCCTGACAGAACTCGATTGTTGAGTTTGATTAGACCAAATATGGCTCCTTTTCAGCTTTCTGCATCTGACAATCTCCAACCATATTGCTCATGATTTTCTGAAACAATCTGATAAAATTGATGGGGAAAATATGACATTTTGAAATGGATCCTCAATTTTTAATGCTGAAATGTCTTTTGCGTGTTCTATTAAATATTATTTCTCTTTTTTGTTATTAATGAGTTGCTCCTAGTAGCTGTGAGTCCTTCAGGCTGGTTAACACTTCTGGGTAGAATGAGAAAACACAACATATATGCCAATGCATGAAGTATAGAAACTAACCAGTGCTTTAAAAATGGGGTAGAGGGTACTCTTTGTTACTGAGCATACAGACTGGCTGCATTGTTAAGCTCATGCTAAAATAAATATATAATTTCTATTCATCGGAAAAGGCGGAGATTGGAGCATTTCCAGTCCTGTCTTTTATATGATACAATTCTCATCGTTCTCTGCCAACATAATAAATATGGCCTGGTATATTTTGGTGGCCTGAGATTGAAAAAGTCAGAAGTGGCTGTTTTTTTGCAAGGATCAAGAAGTCCCCCATATTGGGACCATAAAAGTAGATAGTGCTTGTTAGATAGACAGTGGTCTGATCTGGTGCATTCAAAGCAGCTTCCTCCATCCTAAAGGGAAATCTTGCTTTCCTGTATATGGTGTAAATCTAATTTTCCCTTCCTTTGTTTTTCTTAATCAGCAGATGTTTCCTTAACACAGAAGAGGGCAGCCCCAGTGCTCAAGTTCTGGGCGTTCAGGAGACAGAAGTGCCTGAGAAAGATGATGACAAATTTCTTCCTTTCCCTTTGAGGCGGTTTTATTTTCATGTTTCCCTCCTGTGGGCTTATGGGAGCGATTCCCAGTCCATAATTTGTGCTGCAGCTAACAACATTATAATATTAGCAGTCAGCTATTCTTTCTGCTCTTTCCCGCAATATTATTTTTTAACATTCACTTTATTTTTTTCTTGCAAATTGGAGCACTATCCTTAAATTGCCATGAGATCCTGATAAGTACATTTAAACCTATACACTAAAACTAACATAACACTGATAATATGATGTAAGAGGAAAAAATGCATACACAGATTGGGTGTTTGTGCAGTTTTTTTCATTCGATAGGATTTTATTTGCCTCTTTGTGTTTTTAACACAAATTAGAACTAAAACAAACGAAGAGAAAATGAGAATATTTCTATTCTACACCTCTCTTTTTTTTTTTTTACCTACTTAACTTTTAAAAATAAAACTATCAGTCTTTGGGTGTAAATTCACCAAGAAATAAACAGCTTTACATTTGTCCAGATTTTTTTTCATTTTTTAATTCAACAGGTACATGTTTGGATTTGGGACCTCAACCCAATCAGATTGTTAATCTGCCGTATAAATCAGAATAAAACAAATTAGATAAAATCTCTTCCTACACACCAGACCACCTTTTTCATATTTTTAATCCAATTTCCCTTTTTGTTCCCTCCCTTTCTCACAATCTTCCTGGTGATTGGCATGCTCTCTTCTTCCTCCTATTCCCGTGCTCCTTCTAATGCATTTTTAAAAGCAGCTCTCAATGTGATAGCTTGAGGCTTCCACTGGAAAAGGGATCGATGTAGCTGCAATTATATTTTAGAACATTTTATTATTATTTCTCTAAGGGAATTTTTTTGTATAGACTAAAGCTAAAAAAAAAACCAACAAAAACAAATAAAATTTTAAACCTAAACTTGCAATGCAAATGAACTACTTTTTTGCGTTACCTAGTGAAATTTTTTTGAAAGGGGGGAAGGAAGATGTATAGAGGGAAAGGATTCTGAAAAATGTATCTTCAAATTAGATTATACACATTTAAACTAAGGGAAAAGGAAGAATATTTTTCCTTTACCCAGTTTTCTTGGAAGTGGTGAGCCTCGAGAGAGAACATCGGGTGGGTTTGTGATGCTTAAGACCAAATGGTTAAAAGTTTGAATTGGTGTGTTCAAGTTTAATTAGAGAGGCTTAAAAGTGAGAGTACACAATTTCCTAAGGCTGATCTGGACTGCAGATGGGAGAAGGAAGAAGAGAATAAAAAATAAAGTATACATTCCTGTTCAGATTTCTTTGAATTCTGTACTTTGATATTTCAAAAACAGCTTTTATTGTGGTGCTAAGCAGCTTTCTACAATTCATTGAAGGCATCCAGCATTTATTTGACTGAACCTTTGTACTGAAGACAAAGTTCAAGAGCTTGGAAATCTTTCTGTCATGCGGATATACATCCGCATAGGGGAAAGACTGTACCTGACTGAATGTTGCAGCAGTTAATGTCTGTTGAACATTAATTGGTATACTGATATGTTGCCAAATGTGAAATCACATATTTGCCCTTGAAGTCATGTGTGGAAGCTGCCATGTGATTAGCTAAACTTATAGCAGGAGATGCCTAGATTTATGCTATCATAATCCTTTCAACTTTGATTCCCATCATCAATAACTACCATGAGGATGACGAATGGCAAAAGACAATCCTTGACTTATGGCAGGTTGCTTAACTGTTTGAAATTACAACAAGCTCACAGCAGGTATTTTATGGCTTGCAAAGAACTTCTGGCCATCATAAAATGTCTCCTTCCACCAATCTCTCAGGGTCATGTGACTGCATTTCAGATGCTTGGCAACTGAGTTGCCTTTACAATGGGCAAAAATTGCCCAATCAAAAAAATGGATTTTCATTTAAAACTGCACTGTTTGATTGATTGGTGAAGATTTAACAACCATAGTGATTCACTTAACAACCATTACAAAAATGTCATAAAACCAGGTCTGATCGCATGAATACCTTGACTTATGATTTATAACTGTAAATTTGATCCCAATTGCAATCATAAATCAAGGAGTACTTGTATAGTAACTGAAGAGCACTCTTATGGGATTTGACCCACATTTTCTACTCTCTTAATTCCTAAAGTAGTGGGAGGTTGGCTATAGCTCCAATGCCACATGTATTGTTTTTGTAGCCCTCAGAGCCTCATGTTCATAAATGCTCAAAACCAACAGCATAATTTCCTCTTATTTTGAGGTGGGAAACAAAAACTACAGTAGAAGACACACACACACAAATGGAATACCACTTACGCATCATCACAAAATCTCCAGAACCATAAAGCCATACTTGAAATTTGGCACATGTTCCTCTTGGCTGCTAAGTGCTCACGAAGAAAGAATTTTTCAAAGTGACCATCAGAGCATTAGTATTTTGTATATTATTATTAACACGCTCTGAAGCTAAGGAGTTCAACTCTCCCTCACCACCTGAAAAGAAATCTCTTCCAAATGCAAAACACCACCAGAGGAGAGGAGTTTCAGTTTTAGTTTCACAACACCAAGCAGCTTTAGTACAGAACAGTTAAGCTAAGCCACATCCAGGCTCCTTGCTGTCCCCTTGCTCACACAGCAAATACTGTTCCACTTTCTAAACAGCCCTCAGTTCTCTCAGACACTGACAGAACGTAGCCAGATGAATACTGTTGGATGCTGGTAGGCAGAGGCAGAGTATATTTTTCCTTATTTTCCTTTCCAAAAACTAAGCCCAACCACATAATTTCGTAACAAAGCACGGGTATCTAGTTACAGAATAAAATTTCTCCCAAAGCCCAGTTGGATGTCATGTCATAGGCCCTAGTCATTCTGTAACTTATCCCCCAAAAAATTAATAGACATCCTAGTTATCAAATAATTTCTGCCTCTTCTATGCTGCAGGAACATGTGTCTGTAATCTGTATATATCTATACTCCAGAATTCTGCATCGATTGAGGTGTTCCGCTTACATGTAAATGCTACAAAATATGTATCAGAGGAAACTGGACAAAGTTCTTTGATATAACTTTCTTTGGAATTTATCTCTCCTCCATAAACAGTAACCTATCATGTCCTATACTTCTAAAATCCGTATCAGGACTTCTGCTTTGGTTCCTGATACCAAACAAGTTATTCTTAACATTCCCTGTTGAGCAGACATCTTGTCTTCTAATGACATGAAAACATTGAGAGTAGAGAAAATGTTAGCAAGTTTGTGACAAGTGATAGATTTGTACATTAAAAATCTCAGTGAATGTGCCTTGTATAGGAGTCACAGTGTATAAAAACAATTTCCTGGGTTAATTCTGTTTGTTGCAGAAACACTCTGAACTATCAGTTTCCTACAGCACATGCAATTATTTAAAACAAACTTTTCTGACATGACACCTTCCAGATATTTGAGACTGAAATTCATAACCTCCATTGTCAAGCAATGGTGGCTGAAAATTTTGATTTTTTTCTACCCCTCATCCTATATGGACTATGTAAACTATAGAATTAACATGATGAAATAGCTATTTTCATCTAATGAATATATATAAACTTTCTCTGATGTAATGGAATAGGATAGCAATTTTTTTCTCTTCCTCCAGATTCTTTGCTTTTCTCTACATTTAGCTCACCTCCTAGTTTTACATAGGCCAAAAGTTCTGTAATTGTTTTCTAGCAAAGAGAAAGTATCAAACATCACCATAAGCAGTTTCAGTGTTGATACTGTACTACTAAATGACCTTGTTCTCTTGGAATAAAGTTTAGGAAAGTAGACCTTTATACTTTTCCCCAGGTTTTTATTCCCCACTCTCACCCGTGAGATTCATTCTTTGAGTCTACTGGAGCAAATTGTATTTTTAATACCATCCCACAAGCCACTAATCTTTCTAGAATAACAAATGAAAGGAATTGGGATCAAAGGGATCTAGGAAGCAAAGTTGCTTCTGTATAAACAATGCCATCCAATGTCAAGCCACTTAACTTTCTCCTGCCAGCTTACTGGTGTGAATTAAATTTGATTTTCCAGAATTAGACATGGTATAATCAAAAGTAGGAGAATAAGGAGAGTAAGATGGATAATAGAGTAAAGGGAAGATTAGAAGAACTTCATGGTTTTCCTTTCCAGCTACGGAAAATCTACTTAAAAGATCATAATGCTGACTGGGGTCTTTTCTTTATTTATATCTATCATGCTCCACCAGTTGCAATTTTAACGAAAACTAGAAGAAGCAACACAGTAGATCTGAAAGCAATAATATTTTCCTCAGTTCTTTTGTCTACCAAAGATCATGCTGACATTCTGGCTGTAGAATTATTAAAACCAACAATTGGCTATATAAAATCCAACCAGTGAGTGTACACAGAGAAGTTTACAAAATACTAATCCTAAATCTCAATTACATGACAATATTATTACATTCAAGTTAGCTTGCTGTCACTGCTTTGTGGCTAACTTAACTTCTGAAAATCCATCCCTTGAGATATTTGATAGAAAATAGAAGGCTTCATTTATTTATAATTTGCTTGGTTATAACCAACCTCAGTTGAAAATGACTGATCTCAAAGTTGTGACTATGTCAGCAATGAGGGTGCTCCCTCAGTGTAGCAGGGGTTTAGAGTTTTGTTTGTTTTTTAGAATCAGTGGCTTTTTCTTCAGCAGAATTTTCTTTGCCCAAGGTAAATGCTCATTAGTTCAAATTATAAGACCTAAAACATCTGTATTCACCTGTATTCACCTTCAGTGTAGATTTCAGCTTATGTTAGGTTATGCTTCTGTTACTGATGGGCAATGTTTTTTACCCCAATATCTACATGCAAAATAATAATAATAATAGCTCTCTTTTCCATACTACCAATAATGAGCTGATATGAGAAATTTGAATAATCTAGAACAGAGGTGTCAAACTCATGTCATCACGGCGGCATCATGTGACATATCAGGACTTTTTTTCCTTCATTAAACCAGGCACGGGCGTGGGCGTGTGATACATGTGGCCCATGGAAGTTCTATTTATGCAAATAACCCACAAATTTGTAAAAATAGGAAAATACAAATATTAGTTTTACAATTATGTGATATTTAATATGAACAGGAAAGTGGAGAATATGAATTAAGATTATTGCAATGGTAGAAATGTTTTGGGAATATAATTTTAATTGTATTGTTTTGAATATCATAATATTCCACTTTTAGTGTATGGTGGGTGATTCAACACTAAGGTGGTTTTTATGTAATGGAACTTTTTCATAGTTCAACACTTCTACTTTATTTAATTTTCTTCAGATGTGTTAGATGACATATCCTATAATTCTTTGATAGTTTATTTTAGATATGACTAGGTGGGGTAAATTGTCCTTTCAAAGCCTTTGGATTAGCTGGCTAGAAGTTGTTAAATGAAACAAATGAAAGCTTTTGTTCATTAAATCAAGAAATTTCTTACATTTTTAAAGGAAATGTTTTGCCTGTACTTACTTATTTGACAATTCAGTTTTGTTTTATAAGTGCAGGCAAAAAAAGTTCCCACATGCATCAATAACCCAGGATGACTATATGAACTGTCTACTGAACAACATTGTGTCTATAATTGTTGGAAAATTTTGCGTTTTGTGACCGTCTCTTGATGAAATATCAGTGAAATTCATGTTCATGCATCATTGCCATTAGCTGAAGAAGGTACAAATGTAAATGAATTGTGTGCTAGCACTATAATTTGTGAAAGAACATACTACAGTTATTTTGCTAAAAGCTATGTCTCATCAAGAGAGGGTATCTCCATCAGTTCTTCTGGGGAAAACCATGGTTCCCAGTAGTCCAAAGAATTTCTCAGCCTTGGTCATTTTAAAACATGTGGATTTCAACTCCCAGAAATCCTCAGCCAGTGTGCTGACTATTGAATTCTGGGAATTGAAGTTCACTTATCATAGAGAAGCTAAGGTTGAGAAACATTGTCATTGACATACATTGGAGCTGATAACTTACCCTGTGCATTCTGTTCCCCATATCTCTGGCAGAAATATGGCATCCATTAATTCTTCAACATTCTCTGAAATCCCCATTGTGGCATAGCTTTGCTGTAATTGGCTGTCTATAACTTGATTCTTGAGACTTCAGCATTGCAAAATCAAGAGGTTGTGTTGAGGAGCAAGAAGGCATTATGCCAAGTTCTATAAGCCTCAGATTAGTCCTGATTTCATTAGCAGCTGCATGAAACGATTGGGAGATAACATATTTTTTATAAATTGTAATATTCCTATAACGTAATGTATTCTATAAACATGACAGATCAGCAAGAATGTATAGACCTATTTGTTGACTTTCCCACTGCTTGTCCTGACAGTAGTAATTTATAGCTTTATCCAGAACTGTCCTGTGTATGCATCAATATGTTTCTCTGCCTCTTGTTCTAACTTGACCTGCCAGTTATTACCTTCATGTTCTCACCTGAGCAACAGGTCTTGTCAGTTTCATTTTACTCAGGTGGTAGCAAGAGAAATAATTATTTTTGATGCCATCAGCAATATGTTATCTTGGCTGAATCAAGATGCTTCCAGCTTCTGTGCAAAATATGTTGAAAAGGAAAGTTCTAACATTCCTGGATCTGGCTCAGCCATCTTGCTGTTTCTATTTCTGCTCCTATGGACAGACTGGAAGTTAAATGTTGCTGGAAGAATCCTTTGAGCTATGTATTCATTTTCCACTTATTCGAATGTATTGTTCCTATAATTTACGAATCTCTGTTTGCAAGTACATATATAACCTAACTATTGACATTATTTTTCTTCCTTAGGTGAAACTGAAATACAACTTCTATTTTACCTTTTTATAAACATAATCTTTTGTTTTAGTTTTTTCCCCTTTTTTATTAATGGTCACTATAAAACAGGATTGGTCATTGTATATTTAAGCTAGATTCAGCTATTATGTAAAATTTAGTATGTGAAATATAGCTATCTATCACTTTTCAAAGCATTGTTCAAACTTGTCAAGATAATACAGTCACATAATGGAAGAGCCTGAGTTTCTATCTCTGAATTAGAAAACAGCTACATTATTTCAGAATTTTGACTGTGGTATGAATTCTAATATAACTTCTTACTTATGCTGCAGCTTATTGTTTCGATAATGTCCTTTTCCAGTTATGTTTTGCTTTACTAATAGAATAGATATTTGATTTAATGTACACATTTGCTGTGAGATTTGTTCCAATAAGTGTGATATTTTTACTATCTGGTAGGTGAGCCTTTCTCAACCTGGTGCCCTTGGTATATGTGGGATGTCAAATCTCATAATCATTAACACAGGCCCCGTCCTTGGTGTTTGGGAATGATGGGAATTGCAGTCCAACCCCTCTGGTGAGTACCAAGATGGGAAGGCTTCTGTAAATCCTGACACATGAAATTATTGTTATGGGTTTTTTGTTTTATTTGAGAAGTCTTAGTATTGGATTCACCACTAGTTGACACTGGTAGTATAGAAGTACAGGAAGCCTTTAAATTACGACTGTTCATTTAATGATCATTTGAACTTACAAAGACATTGAAAAAAAGTGACTTACAATTGTCCTTGCCTATGACTGTTACAGCATCCCTATGATCATGTGATGAAAGTTTGGTTGCTTAGCAACCTACATGCACTTATGACAGATATGGTGTCCCAGGATCATGTGATCACCATTTGTGACCTTCCAGGGAAACCTCTCAAATAGCAAAGTCAACAGTTAGATTTGTATAATAATCACAGCGAAAAAGTTGTAAAATTGGGGGTGACTCAATTCTGCTTAGCAACAGAAGTTCCAATTGTAATTATGGTTGTAAGTTGAGGACTATCTGTATATTGGTTTTTGAGATATAATCTTGTAATGGATGCTCTTAAATTCCTTGAAAAAGGCAAAAAAATAAAAGGGGGACAAATTTTCTCTGAAATATTGGTTCATGCATAGCATGCTGTTGCCACACAGTGGCTGTTTTGTAACATAACAGTATAAAAATATATCAAATTCTGGAGTCTGAGCTTTGGAAGATTTTGAAAAGGATCTAAGCAGCATTACATCTGGTGAGCAACTGAGTTCCAGACCATTTAGGCATTGTAAGATAAGTTGGAGAAAAATGTATAGGAGCACAGCTTATTCGGACCCATTTGACTTAAATCACAAAGAATGTAATTAATCAATGAGTAAGAGTCCTTCCACACAAAACTCTTTCCATAACCAATCTCTCCAAAGGATTTTCAAGCCAGCAATTATGATGATCAATCAATTGTTATCTTTCCTGGTGACCTATGGAAGATGAGAAGAAGCAGAAAGTACCATAAATTCATTCAACTGTCCAATAAGAGAAGGCAGAAATTGGCATTCAGCTACTGCCCTCTGACTATGTCATAGCAGCTTCTGGAAAACCATCCTTCTTGCCCATGTCTTCATCCAAAAAGAAATAAAAATAACTTCTTGTTTCTGATAAATGTGATATTCACTTGGCAAATTTATGAACTTTCTGATCATCAAGACTTCACATTTCTTGCCAATAAATTCTCATTGAAAGTTGTGATGAGGGCAGGACACTGCAGTATTGCAACTGGAAACTTTCAACAGCTTCAGCACACTACCATTATCTATGCTTGGAAAGATGCAGAGAGAGAAATGACTCTCTTAAGACCAAAGGCCAGACTGCTTATATAAGCACGAAAAATCAAGCCAGTTTCTTACCAAATCGTGAAATTTGCCACAAGTATATGATGGAATTTGTTGCTAAGGTGTTTATAAAAATCTACTGGAGTACTCCATGGAAGATGGGGTAAGTCAAGAGAACCCGAAAATGAGAAAACAGTACATATCACTCTGCAGAACCCAGCAGCACCACAGATTTAAAAAAATGGCTTGTCAATGCCAAAAGCTGTGCTCTTATTGAACCAAAAGAAACCTTAAATGTGAAGGTGGAAGGTGGAAGTTGGCCTCCAATCCATTATAAGTTTGGCCTATTTTTTTTTGTAATAAATGCACTAGCAAAAAGTCTGAAATTTTATTCCAATCAGAATGGAATAATGAGAGATAGGGGAATCAGCTGAA
The DNA here is from genome assembly GCA_015471245.1 of Laticauda colubrina. Classification (NCBI taxonomy): domain Eukaryota; kingdom Metazoa; phylum Chordata; class Lepidosauria; order Squamata; family Elapidae; genus Laticauda; species Laticauda colubrina. Next base: position 1,462,058 of record BLBF01000051.1, read on the forward strand.
TACTCAACAATGTTCATCTTTGTTTACTAATTTTCTATTTTGGTTCTGATTCAGCAGTATTTTTTGTTTTAACTTGGATACTAGTTTAGACAGAAACATATCTTAAGTATGAGCCAGCACTGTGCTGTTGCTGCCAAAAGAAAAAAAGCTAATGCAGTCCATTAGGTTGCATAGAAGAATAGATTCAGGATCATATGAAGTGACAGCACCATTTTAAACTGCACTGGTAAGACCACACGTTAAATACTGCATGCAATTTTGGTCACCATGATATGAAAAGATGTTAAGAACCTAGAAAGAATGTAGAGAATAGCAGAAAAATGATCTACAGCAGGGGTGTCAAATTCCCATTGCCGTAGCAGCATTACATGACATATTGGGACTTTCCTCCCATTTCCTAAACCCAGTGTGGGCATGGCCATATCCATGGACATAGTATCTCCTATTGAGCAGAGAGTTGGCCTAGAAGACCTCTATGGATGGCTTCTACTTAAAAGATAGTATATATCAGAGCTGTCAAACCCTGCAGATCGGATGCGTCACATACTGGTCATACCTATGCCCAGTTTAGCGAAGGAGGAAAAAGTCATGATACATCATGGGGTGTTGCCATGATGATGCGAGTTTGACACCCTGGTATATATGAAATTTGATTGCAGCTGATAGAAATTGAAAACTCAGCCTTGGTAGCATTATGAGATGAAAATGTATTTCAACTGTCTTCTCTTTTATTTTTAACAAGACCCTGATGGATAAAAAACAAAAACAAGTAAAGGCCAATAGTTGTGTTTTTGTTTAATTCTCACTTTCTCCCTGTAAAGCAAGGCTTTTTAAACTTGGCAAGTTTAAGATGTTTGGATTTCAACTCCCAGAATTCCTGAGCTAACATGACTCAAGGAATTCTGGGAGTTGAAGTCCCCAAGTCCTAAAGCTGTCAAGTTTGAAGAGCCTTGCTGTAAAGGAATAGCTTCTGGATTTAATTCAAGTCCATCATCTGAGTCAGCCAGATGTTCCTGATTTCACTAAGTAGATACCTGACCAGCCACTCTTTGAATCACTTGAAACTGATATTTTTTTAATCATTCAATTTAACCTCCAGTTACCATTTTAGCTTTATTATTCCATTTGAGGATGGGGGTGGTGGGGAAATCTGAGCTTGAAGTCAAGAAAATGGAGGCAGGAAGACTATTATTGGATCCAGAGCGCTTCTTCTCCATCTCTTCTGACCTTCAACTTTAATTGCTTTGCTGTGATATGAATGGCATATTTAGGGAAATGGAAAATATTCCTCACATTTCTGCCAGCTGTCAGTTACTTATAATGTATATGAAATAGTCTGGAGACTTGTTTAATAAGCTACCTACTTACATTTGTATCACAAATAGAGTTCGTGTTAGGTTATAATTCAAAAAGGTTAAGCTGGTAACTGGAATGGTGAAATTGAAGCACTGTCCATTATATATATATATATATATATATATATATATATATATATATATATATGTATGTATGTATGTATGTTTTTTTAAGCTTTCGTGGGTACTTACATGTGTGCTGTTCAGCTTTCTTCGGGTATTATCCCGCATCATTGTAGTGCTTTCAAAACTGTAGCATCGTTTCAGCAGAATCTCATCTGCCATCATCAGGCTTCTGTATGGATGTGGGTCTCACAGCTTTTGGTTTCAAATTCGAGGCTGGCCTATTCTGATTGGCTGGGAGTTTTGGTCTGTGTTCACTGGACTTGGAGTTTGATTGATTGGTGTTTCTGGTTTCTTCTGTCTGTTTTGTGGCTTTGATTGGCTGGCAACACTCTGTTCCTGTGTTGGAGGCTTTCAGTGCAGCTTGGCTTCGTGTGAAAGGACGGCTGCTATCCATTAGGAAGCCAGGTTTCACCTGGGTGCCTGGTGGGGGGGGGTGTTCAAGTTGGAGGCATCAGAGGGAGTCTGTTTGTGCTCAGGTGTTTGCCTGGTTTGTGGTGTGGAGATCTTTCTATTTGAGAGTGCAGACTGTCAATCATTTGGAAGCCAAGTTGCACTGAAAGCCTCCAACACAGGAACAGAGTGTTGCCAGCCAATCAAAGCCACAAAACAGACAGAAGAAACCAGAAACACCAATCAATCAAACTCCAAGTCCAATGAACACAGATCCAGGCTCCCAGTCAATCAGAATGGACCAGCCTCAAATTTGAAACCAGGAACTAACTCTATACAGAAGCCTGAGGATGGCAGATGAGATTCTGCTGAAACGTTGCTACAACTTTAACAGAACTACAATGACGTGGGATAATACCCGAAGGAAGCTAAACAGCACACATGTAAGTACCCGCGAAAACCTAAGAAAACATATATATATATATCTTAAGTTTTCGCGGGTACTTACATGTATGCTGTTCAGCTTCCTTCGGGTATTATCCCACGTCATTGTAGCTATGCTTTTATAGTTGTAGCAACATTTCAGCAGAATCTCATCTGCCATCATCAGGCTTCTGTATATATGTATATGTATGTGATAGCCTGACGCACATACAAACTCAATACAGAAGCCTGATGATGGCAGATGAGATTCTGCTGAAACATTGTTATAACTTTAAAAGCACTACAATGACATGGGATAATACCCGAAGGAAGCTGAACAGCACACATGTAAGTACCCGCGAAAACTTAAAAAAACAAATTATATATATATGTGTGTGTGTGTATGTGTGTGTGTGTGTATGTATATGTACATGTACATGTATATATATTGCACATAAAAAGAGAGATCTGATTGCATTGTGACTGTTGCCACCTTCAAATTTTTGACTACAGCCTGCAGACATTCCTGATCACTTTTTATTCACCACTTTGAGTTATTTGTTTAAAAAAGGTTGTGATATAAATAATTCCTAACACACAAATCATGGAGAAAAGAGGTGGTGCTTTAATTATGCCACTGGCCAGTTTGAATTTGGTTTAATTTTTTGTAGATATTAAAAAAAAATGAATGTTTTTAATTCCTTTTCTAAGAGTGCCAAGAAACCACACTTGCTCTCCAGAACTTACTGTATAATAGCTTAGCAGCTTGATAGAGCCAAGCCATTCTTTAAGAGTTCCACTTCTTGATTTGATTTTATTTCCCCCCCCCCTCAGTTTGGGATGAGTAGTGCTATTTTTTTCCAGACCCCACCAATATTAACCTTACTCACTGATACATTCAAACCAAATATTATGGCCAGCCATTTAGAGGTTGTCACATCTTTTTTATTTCAACTAATTGCAGGCTGTGAACCACCTTTCAAAATGAATACCTTGTATAAAGTCATTTAAAGTTATATGAGCAATTGTAATTAAAGCACAATATATGTTACTTTAAAATAACAGATATCTAGGATCCTTCTCTCAGGAAAGCTGGTACAAATGGTTGGCTATGGGAACCAGAAAAACCAGCTCCTTTGGTGGTGATGGCTAATGGGTTTTCCCATCTTTAGTGTTCCTCTTTCTAAAGTTACGGGAAAAAGATTGACCACTTAAGTCTCTATCTTCTGAGGTAAGCTTCAGTTTGTTCAAAGGAGATAAGGATTGCAATTTAGATGGACCATATTTCTAAGTCATGACTCCATTGTCTTTTTTTTTTAATAAAAGGACTTCCCCCATTTTTCCCGAGAAAAATTCAGTATCCACAAGAAACTCTTACAGTAAAATAGTGTCAATATTTTGCAAAAAGAAAGAAGAGAAAGAAAAAGGGGCATATACATTTTCATGGAAGCAGTTATACTTTCGCCTGAACTACTTGATAAACCTAAACACCAAAATAAAAACGGAATAAAACAAAATTTGTTACTAATTCAAAACCAAAATAGAAAAGAAATACAAGCAGATCTTAGTATCCACTAAATTGCAAACTTTGTAATCGGTGGAATCTAATTTCAGACCTCCCTTTACGATTCCAGGGCTAAAGCATTTATTACAAAAAACAATGCAGATCCAAATTAAAATGCACTGGAAGTCACTTAAAGTTCTTTATCCACAATAACTGTGTTGATTCAGCATTGTCACTGACTTGTTTGTCCACATTATTCCCCTTTGTCGTCTTACAATAGGATTGTTGTAATTCTTGCAAATTTCAGCTGCATTTAATAGCATTAAACTTCATCTGCAAGAGCTTATGTGCTTGATGGACTGTCTCACCAATGTCATGTTATATTACCTTTTCTTAAATTTTAAGAGGTCATTATTTTAATTTACATGCCTACCACATGGATATTAGAATATAAATGTATTCTTTGTGCCCTTCCTGTGACCAAAACACTGATATTGCAATATTGGAAGGATAAATGTAATGACTCAATATATTGACTGAAGGCCTGGTTAAATTTGCCATCTATGAGTAGTTTGTTTGTAGATGTAAAACTTTGCATAGTCAAGTATAGTGAAACATGGAACTCAGTTTTACCAAATGGAGTTGATTAAAGATGAATGATAGTTATATAAATGTATTGGAAATTAATATATGTGCGTTTGTGTATTAGATAAGTATCTATAGAATTGTAACTGATACTGCAATGATATACTTTGTTTTTTTCTGTTGGTGTTTTTCCTTTTCACTTTTAAAAAATTGCTTTTTATGCAGCTTTTTTTATTTTGAGAATCTATGTATCTCTATTATAATTATAACTTTTATTTTTTGTTATTTTTAAAAGCAATAATAAATAAATATTAGATCGTTGCTATGACAAGTGTGCTGGCTGCTGGTGTTTTTTCTGATAGAATACTTGATGCTTGGAGATATCTACAAAGCCCTATATAATTTAGTGTTTAGTACATTATCTGCCTAAGTTGAGTGACCAGAGAATACCTGTGGAAGGTTCCCCTTCTTTGAAACAATTTTCCATTTAGAAACAAAAGTAGCCCTATTCTTAAAATGTTCACCTGGCTCTCTGCAAAGTTTTTTCTGGAGGTTACTACATGCAACAATCATCATGGTTCTATGATTACTTTGTATCATTATAGTACTGTTTATATCACTTTGTTACTGTGTCTGCATTTTGTCCAAAGTCCTTCAGGATTAGTTTGTAAGATTTATAAGTCTTATAAATGACAAAAGGGGTTTCTTTAAATGTTATACCATTATTTGTAATCATCGTATGCTGAGCAAACTATATCAACCAGCTACATATAATATCAAAGTCGTAAACCTCCATATATTAATACAGTTTTCAAACATATACCTAGTTGATTTGGAAAGCCAGACCATCTCTACTTGATCAGACATTTGCAGTAGAATTTTATTTACGTGTAAAATTTATTAGCTGCCCATCTACCGCATGGTAACTCTGGGCAACTTATAATATTAAAATATAAAACTGTTTAAAAATCCAAAAATATAAATACAATATTATAGAAATCAACCTCTCTAAAATGATGGGGAGGGAGAGAATATGATGAGAAGGGGAGGTGGTGGGATCTGTTGTTAATTTATCAACTATCACCACCATTGAAAACCCCTCCGTTAGAGCTCCATGTTAACTGGCTGAGCCAGATCTTTAAGTTCTTATGGTGGGTGTGTTTGGAGCCATTGTCACTTGGGGTGGATATAAGGTATTCCAAAGGGCAACTGCAAGTGGAGAGAGAGCTTTTCTCCTGGACCTCAATGGCCTGAATACCCTTGCCGATAGAGCCCATGGCATGCCTCCTCTGCCAGCACAGCTGGGTCAGGCCAATTCCAGTGAGATCAGACATCTCTCAAATAGCTTGGACCCATGCCAAGAAGGGCTTTGAAGGCTATAACCAGCATCTTGAATTTCACCTAGAAGTAAACTGATAGTAGGGCAGCTCGTGGAACAGTGGGGTTACATGGTCCATCCTTGGGGGCCCAAAAACTGCCAACTCCACTGCACTCTGCACCAGCTGTAGTTTCTGAATGCTCTTCAAGAATCAAAGATTTCCAGAAGTGCACCTCTCAATCCATCTACAACCACTGAGTATTATGACAAACGTTTGGAAGATGCTTTAAGAGTTCACTAATCTTCAGTAAACCTAGCATACCACTGTATAGTCTTAAATGGGAAAATTCTCTTGAGTTAAGACATAGCTCTGAATGACAATATTGGTTCAGAATGGTAAAAATGAGTGGTGGGATTCAAAAAAAAATTGCTACCAGTTCCGTGGGTATGGCTTGGTGGGTATGGCGTGGCTTGGTGGGCATGGATTGGTGGGCTTGGCAGGGGAAGGATACTGTAAAATATCCATTCTCTTCTCACTCCAGGGGAAGGATACTGCAAAATCTTCATTCCTTCCTCACCCAGCTAACCTGTTTTCCAGCTCCATTATCCTGTGCAGGGCAACAAAAGAAGAGACAGCCAAATAGCTGGAACTCAGGGGACAGAGAATAGACGGGGGTGGGACCAGTCAGGTGGTATTTGCCGGTTCTCAGAACCACTCAAAATTTACACTACTGGTTCTCCAGAACTGGTCAGAATCTGCTGAATACCACCTCAGGTAGAAATCATGTTTAAATAAAGAGACATTTATTCATGTTTCAGAATAATCCCATATAAGATTAAGGATAGACTACTTGATATTGAAGCTTTTCAATTTGTGGGATTGTGTCCAGAATATCTGGCACAGCCTACTTTGCCTTTTCCTAATTTCTGATGAACTTTTGTTGAAATTTATAAAGCTGCATGCATGGGTTAGCAAAACATATATAGATTATATAATATGCAAAATATTAAAAACAAGTTTCAAGCTGGAGTGTAGCAATAGTAATAACAATAATGAAGAGAATATCTAATTAATTATGCACTCAGAATATTACAATGATCTCAGGATGTCACAGATTATTCCTTAAATTTAAAATGTGTAGAAACAGAAAAAGACACAGCAGAAAATATAAGAAAAAAATACAACAAAAGAAGAGCTACAAAACTTCGGGAACTTTGCAATGCTAAGTGCATCTGTCCTGATTCAGACAAGTCATAGAAGAGATGTGTGTGTGGGAGGGGAGAAGTACTGAGAAAATACCAGCGAAAATGCTGGAGTAAATTGGACTACAATTCCCAGCTGGCAATGCGGCCAATCTCCCCGCCTTTGCACCTGCTGGAGGAGAGGCTTTGTCTAGGGAAACATAAGGAAGAAAAGAAAAGTTTGTCAGTGTTTCTTCTGGGCTGCATGTGCCGGTCGGTCTTAGAAACACGAAAAAAAAAAAAGAGAACAAGAAAAGTTAAGGTAAACAGAGTTGGCTGCAGTTGCATAAATGACAAAACAAGTAACTTCGAGACTTCTGCTTGGGGGCAAGGGGTCGGGGAGGGATGCTTTTTAAAGGAAAAAGAGTCCATTGCATTCACATTTTGCGGAATTCATGCGATCTCGAGTCCCTTTCATGTGGCCTTTTGCATTTTAAGTACGATGTCTCCTTTGGGTAGCTTTCAAAGGGGGACAGAAATGGTTAAAGCTTTTTGAACTATAACTCTATCGCAAACCGTAAGATTCCTGCTTTTAGGGCAATTATTTTCGAGGGGGAGGAGAAAGTGTGGCGGCTTCTTTTTTTATTTGGTATGGCTTTTGGGCTCGGTTATGGATATTCCTTCAACTTCACCAATTTTTCTTTGCAGAAGAAGAGAAGGCTGGGTGGGAGACGGAATATATAAACCTGAAAGATTCAGCAGCGGTTTGGCTTCCAAGCCGAAAGACATCATCCTTCTCTTCCCCGTCTCCCAACGCCTCTGATTAGCCAATGTACTTCTCCCTCTTGTCCCGCGGAGAAATGGGCGCCAATAAAAACGAGAATGGATGGGTTCCTCCCCCCACCCCCAAAAGCTCCAAACTAAAATGCTGCCTTGGTTTTCATTTGTCTGGTTCTACTTTTGAAAGAAGTCCAAGAAAGTGCTGGCCCTGCTTTGCGTTCACTGTTTTCGCTAAAAGTTAAATTAGCCAGGGTTTAGTTAATCGCTTTTCATGGTTCATCTACGACATTCATAAATAAATTCTCTGAGAAATATAGGCAGGCTTGCATGGCAGAAGATGTTTCTCCAATGGTGGTACAAGAGGACTTAGTTAACTTTTGGTGGATTTTGGTGGTCTCTCTCTGCCTTAGCCAGCAACAGCTGAATCTGTGCTACTTGGGTCAGACTGAAAGAGAAAGTATAGAGTAGCATTTAACAAACCCCACAAAATAGTTATGTCATTTGAATTTGTCCTGCCTGTATTCAGTGATATTCTGTGAAAAATTGTTCCCAATTCAACAAATAAGCAATGAAAATTTTAAACATGTTTATATGTAGTTTAATAGATTTTTCCACTAAAGGATAAAAAAACCTTATAACTGTATAAAAATCACAATGTAGTTATAAAAAAACAAAATGTTTTAAAAAATCCATAGATTAAAATATTTCAATTTCCCATTGTTTTAGCATAGCTAGAGCTAGGTTCATGTAATTCTATTGTATCAATGTTCTATTATTTTTTTTAGTCTATAATGTTTTCCTCTGATGAAATCTTCCTTTTCTCTGCTTTGCAAGCACAAAAATTAGCATCATTTAATTTCCAACTGCATATGTACAACCACTAGTCTCAGTTGTACATGTGCCATCCTTACTGCATTAGGTGGATTTTGGACTGCATTAATGACAACATGGAATCAATTTTTAATGTACATTAAATCTAATATTGTATTATTTATATTTGGACCAATTGTGATCTACTTGTAGTAAATCACAAATCATTATTGCGAGCTGCCCGGAATTGTTTAAAATGGCCAGCTATATAAATATCTTATACATTTATCAAATGCAGTTCATGTTAATCTGGATTTTGCAGGACACATGTGATGTTACTGAAACATATTTGGAGTCCTGAGACTTTCTGGTTTGTTTCTAGCCACTGGGGATGGCAGACAATTGCATTACTGCAATTAAGAAAACCAACACAAATTTGGATTATGTTTTTAGGATTAACAAAACTATTATGACATTTTGCAGATGAAGGTCCAATTTATCAAACTGATAGAAAGATACAATAGCAACCTGGTTTGTACAAACTCAGAATCATAGTTAAGTTAGATCTTCAGCAGACATGGTGGGCTTTCAATGCACTATACAATCTATTACCCTATTTTTCATGTTTATTAGTAACTGGATAAGCGTATTTTCCCACTCATCCTTTACCCCATTATTTTGCTCCAAGTTTTGCTCTGGGTGTAATCAACTTGCTAATAAGTATTAGGTTACTGAGGTTGGCACTGAGACACAGTAAATTTGGTTAAGATGATCGAGCCAGACACTTACTGAAACTTCCTTAGGCTTAGTATCTTTTTCAAAAAGTTAAATTTTGATTGCAGAAGAAAAATCAGCAATCTGGATTCCCCCAGGCGTGTTGAACCCTCAACTCCTTTCAACCTGCAGGCATTCATGGCTAATGGGAATGGACTGTGGGAAATGGAGTCTGAAATATCTGCTTGTAAATCTGCAAGAGTTGAAAAGACATAACAGCTATTTCAGTTGCTTCAACTGAATGATGGTATGAAATCTTATATTAGCACGTCCCTCAAGAGTATGGAGTACTGATTGATTAAAATTTCCTTCATAATTCTGGTAGCCTTTTGTGTTTAACTCATGTATTCAGGAGTACATCAGTAAGCTGGCATTCAAAGACGAACTGCTGAGAGGCAACAGCAGACATGGGAGGAAAATCAAGCAGAGGAAGTGCAGGACAGGACTCTGGGTGGGATGTACCATCAACAGAAAGTGGGGGTGGCTGGCATTGGGAAATCCTACGAGTGGATGGAAGAGCTGGACTAAAACATCACTGAGGCACTGAACACAGCAGCACATGAATAGGCATGAAGCACCAGAACCACAGAAGCAGAGGTTTACCACATTAGACAGGACCTGAGCTGCAGATTTCGCAGAGAAGCCTCAGAGATGGTCCAACATAGATGCCAAGGTGTAGGATGCAGGCAGGAATAGCATATACTGAACGGTACAACCAAGTAGCTGGCGATGTGTACTGGAATATCTGCACAGTGCATGAGCCAGAGCTTCCCAAGACCAGATGAAAGATTTCATGGAAGGTCATGAGGAAGAATAACAGCTGGGATCCTATGGGATTACCAGACCCAAATGAACAGGAAGTTAATGGCTAATAAGTGAGACAAAGATCAAGGCAGTGGTAGTGACAGACAGCAGTATCAAGTAAAATCAAGAAGGAGTATGTCCCAAAGGTACTTTTTTTCAACAGATGCTTTTTTCCTTGTTTTTTTCATTGAAGACTTTTAGCTTCTCATCCATTCTCTGGCTGGATAGTAAAGAATGGAAGGATTTAACTCCTTGCAGATGGCTAACATTTGCATTCTTTCAGCTAGTTATTAAGGCCACCTGGAGGCTTATCTGTATTATCAGAGTCACCTGAGTGGTACAAAAGGGTGTGGAGCCTTTTTGAAACTTCTTGAAAGGACTAGAGATAAATGATTTCATATCCCTCCTCCTCTGTTGAGAAAGGGCTGTTCAATTTTGACATAGATGCCTTAGTTTAACCTCTCTTTCAAACCAGTGGTTCTCTCTGTCCAAAATGTGGACTTTGCTGTCTTCAAAAGAATGGCCTTTTGAAATAAATAAATCCAGCCAGAACTAAAGCTTCTTGGATGAAAAGCGAAACATCTTCAAAAAAAACCAGAAAGTCCACTGGGCTCTTGAAAAAGCACCTTTGGGGCAACCATGATCTGGATGACTGAGAATCTCCACAGACAAGAAAGAGTATGAGAAAATAGAATAATTCCAGGGCCAGAATGACAAACTAGAGAGGATGTGGAAACTAAAGGCCAAAGTGGTCCCAATAATTGTAGGATCGCTCAGGATTGTGACTCCTAAGCTGGGAGAGTGGCTCTGACAGACCCCAGGAACAATATTAGAACTCTGTTCAGAAGAGACCAGTGTTAGAAACAGCTAAGATATTGTGCTGAACCCTCAAATTCCAGGCCTCTGATGGAGAACCTGAGATTGAGATCATGTCACCCATAGACATGAGAAGGGAACTTTTTTTAAAAAAATATATTGTATAAAACATTTGTTTTCAAATTAATTTTTTCTAAATTTGCATTATTTTAACTTAGCAAATCTTTTCTCTTACTCTCTTTGTAATAAATGATTTCTGCTTCTTTGTCCTCCCCCCCACATTCCATCTCCCCACCCCTCCAACCTATTGGCTCGTTTTGACTTCTGGCTCATTCACTGCCCTCCTTCTCTCAGCTTCTTGCTTAGAAACTTTATAATAGTTAGCCCAGTGCTGATCTACTGGCAAAATCCTACCAGCAGCAAACTCCTGAAACTATCCAATATTACCTTCAAGGAAGCTGTTGCCAAGTCTTGTTCACAAAACACTAATCTAGTCATCAAATAGGCAAGTCTTGGCCAAAATGTTATGCCTTCTGACTAGGTCAGTTTCGCCTAGTATAAGTTTCCATAGTTTAATTGCCAGAGTTTTCAGCAACAACAGTCCTGATAACCTAGATGGTGCGAGCTCTATTTCAAATATCTGAAGAGCACCAGAATGAGAAGGTGGCTGAAATAATCAATTTGTTCAAGGCAAAAAATGTTCAAGGCAAATGGCTATTGAAAGTAAGCTTTGCTAGGATTTATTTATTTATTTGTTTGTTTATTTATCCCCCTCTCTCCCCCTCCCTCCCTCCCTCCTTCCTTCTTTCTTTCCCCCCACAAGAAATATCTCTGGTTGAAGCTATTCCCTCTGCTTCTCATTATCAATGAAAAATGGTCTGGCCAAAATCTTTTGTGAGGTGGCTTTTGAAGCCTCCTGCTAAATAATGGATATAAACCTGTGGAAAGTTTCCACAAGCAATATTCTGATAATGAAGAATCGTAAAAGAAGACTCCATGTACAGAAAAGGCTTTTTAACTAAAGCTACAGAAGTAAGTCTTTCCTGCTTTCACTTGCCTTAACTGTGTTAAATGTTGGCTACCTTTTCTTGCCTGCCCTTATGATAGGGCTGGCCCTTTTCCTGGACAGTTACTATGCCATGAGGCCAGATCAAGAAAAGCTGCAAAGCTATGTAGCACCAATCATTGAGCTATGGATGATACATATATATTGATATATGTAATTAATAATTACTATGGATTTGGGTGACTGTATAGAAATGATCGAAACAGTTACAGTATGGAGGGTGACGGCCCCAGCTCCTCCAGTTTTGAATAGCAGCCAAACTAGCAGATAACTGCCATTCAGGCAAAGAATTGTGATATGAGTTGCCAGCAGTTAGCAAGATTTGTAAATCTATACGAATCATTGGCTTCATGTATTACCTTTCCAGCTCAATATCCTAAAATGTCCTGCGTCAAAAGAAAGATTAGTTGCCAAGCATTCTGGTCAGAGATAATTTGGGATGGGCGTCAAAAACAGCTTTCTTTTTATTTTCGTGGCCATGTTTGGGAATTCAAAAGAATGCTAATCTGCTATGTTGCTTTACGGATCCCTTCCTTGTGCTCCCTGATCTTGGAGGCTTCTCGCCCTTGAAAAAGATATGGCTGCTAAGGGCTAGATTTTCTCAAGGACTGAAATGGAAGCTTAGAGCATGTGCACTCATGGGATGCAGGAGCAGGAGCCCTATGGCCTCCCTGATTTTGCTGAGTTTCCTATCCCATCACCCAGAGCAGATTAGAGACAGGAGAAATTGGAGAGCCATGCATTCCCTGGCCTGACAATGAGTATGTCACCTAATGCAGGTGCAGAATGCCTGTATCTCTACATAAGTTTTCTCTTTGGGCTCATATGGGGGTATGTTTTGCTAGTTTTTATTGATCTATTGATTGATTTGATTTGTCAATCGCTTACAAGGTAATAGATATAAGTCTAAACATTAGTAAGAATACAGAAAACAGGTATGAATAAATGGGGACAATAGGACAGGGATAGTAGGCACAATGGTGCACTTATGCACACTCCTTACAGATCTCAAAGGAATGGGGTGAGGTCAATAGTGGATAGTTTGAGGTTAAAGGAGTGGGGGTTAGAGGATATAACAACAGAGTCAGATAGTGCATTCCAGGCATTGATCACTCTGTTACTGAAGTCGTACTTTCTCCAGTCAAGTTTGAAATGGTTTACATTAAGTTTGTATCTGTTGTGTGCTCTTGTATTGTTGTGGTAAAAGCTGAAGTAGTCATTGACTGGTAGGATATTGTAGCAGATAATTTTGTGTGCTATGCTTAAGTCTAACTGTAGGTGGTGTAATTCAAGGTTGTCCAAGCCCCAAATCTCAAGCCTTAGTGCTTTAGGGTATTCTGTTGTGAGCAGAGCAGTGTCGTACTCTGGACTACTTCTGGACTTGCTCGATTGTATTAATGTATTAATGTCTGATATGCAGTGCGGATTCCAGACTGATGAACTGTATTTGAGTATTGTTCTGGCAAAAGTTTATATGTTCTCATTAGCAATTCGATATTTCCGGAGGAGAAGCTTCATAAGATTAGATTTACAACTCTTAATGCCTTTTTGGCAATGCTGTTACAGTGAGCTCTGGTGCTTAGGTCATTTGATATGAGAACTCTAAGATCCTTGATAGAGTGAGGATCATCAACGAGGTCATATCTGCCTAGTTTGTATTGGTGTACTGATTTCTTTTAACCAATGTGTAGGACAGAGCATTTGTTGGTCGAAATTTGGAATTGCCAAATGTTGGACCATTCAGACACATAATCAAGGTTGCTTTGACAGATGGTAGCAATGTCAGTGGTGTTGAATAGTTTTACATCATCCGCAAAGAGGACACAGTTGCTTATAAAGTGATCGCAAAGGTTATTTATATCGAGTATAAAGAGTGTGGGTCCTAGAACGTTGCCTTGGAGGACACCACTGTTAGCTGGAGCAGGGTTTGATACAGCGTTCCCTATTTTTACTATTTGTTGCCTGTTTGACAGGAACGCAGTAATCCACTTATGGAGGGATCCGGAAATGCCATAAGAGTTTAGTTTTAACAGTAGTTTGTCGTGTACCACTGAATCAAAGGCATTGCAAAAGTCTACATAAATTGCGTCTATAGCTTTACCCTGGTCAAGTAGAGTAGTCCATATGTTTTTGCAGTGGAGGAGTTGTAGATTGCAGGACAATTTTTTCCTGAAACCAAATTGTTTTTGGGAGAGTAGGTTGCTTGACTCTTAAGCACCATCATTGTGATTTATTGCAAATAAATCTACCAAATATCATCCTCATCCATGGGGTGATTAAGAGAGCTATTTCCACTCATTTCAGTTTTTTTTGTCACAATCCCTTTTGCAGTCCCACAGGCAAGCCAATTGTGAGAACACATACACAGGTTTTGTGCCAGTCTTTTAAATAGTTTAAAGGAAATTCAGAAATGAAAAACATTGTTAGTGGCCATCATTCATTACAGAGTACTTATATTTTAATATTGTTTTTGTAAAAGTGGACATTGTTCTTTGCAATAAAGCATTTAGTGCAACATTCTTGAGCTAGATAGTGTTAAGATGTTATCTGATAGAAAATTGGTGCTGTAAGGTTTTCCATGCCTTCTCCCTCTAAATGCAGTTTCAATGCAGAGCCAGATCTTCTCCTCTATGCTTTTTGAGTGTGTGTTCAGTGAGGTCAAGAGTTTCTGAACTTTGTATGCTTTGTTTTACTTCATACTTTCCATGATTCTCCTTTGTGTATCCATTTTTCTTTCAATCTCAATACTATTAACAATTCTAGTTTGATGTGAAGTACAGCACTCTTAAAGGGACTGTGCACAGTATGACAGGGATAGTTCCGGTTCCCTGGGGGAGCCGTGGCTTTTTTGCTGTGCTTCTGGGCCATGCTGGGGTTGGGCTTCGTGTTGTGAAGGACTTCAAATGGCACTGCAACTCAGGGGCTTCTTGATGCCTCAGAGCCATGGCATGTCAGGAAAACCCTGAACTGAAGCATGGCAAGCAGCAACAGTACCACATAGTTCTGGATGCATGCTGTTCCACAAAATGGGGTGCTGAACAAAGGCAGAATTGGCAGAAAATAGGCTTTTGAGGGAGTGGAAGGGGAGGCAGACCCTTATCTTATTGAAGCTCAGGGCTGGAAGGGATCAATATCAGAATAGATTGGGCTGGGATGGATCCACAGTTAATGACAAGTGGAATTTGCTTGTTGATGGCAATGAGGAGTGAGGGGACTGCTGTTGCTAAGTGATGTAGTTGTAAGATGTCCCAAAGATGCTTTTTCCAAAAGCAGCCAACCTTCTAGGGTGTTTTTTTTTTTGTTTTTTTTGAAGCTTCAGTTCTTTTCAAAGAAAAAAAAGCCACCTTTGGAGCAACCATGACTTGGATGATTGAGAATCCCCATTACATGATGTCCCACTTTATGATCACAATATGGTTGCGTGTGAAGGGCAGCCTTTTGGTTGAATCATAGCCATGATGTGAAAGAGTGTAAGATTTATCTGGGCATCTGTCCCAATTGTTGGAAACAGAGTGAGAAGAGCTTCAAGAGCAAAATCTTCTTGCTGCCCAGAATTCGTCTCATGAATGAAGGCAAATATATGCGGCCTAGGATAATGTTACAGGATCCAATCTGGGTCAGACATTGGGACCCGAGGTTGAGTTTTCTGAGGCTTCAAACTTGTGCTGGAGCCAATCCTCAAGGAACTTCTCTCTCACCAGAATGTCTCTCTAGTACAGGGGTGTCAAACTTAAGGCCCATGGGCCAGATCTGGCTCACCAGGGTGCTTAGATCTGGCCCACAGGGCCGCCCTAGAAACAGCTAAGGACTGGCCCACAGTGCCACTGCCAATGAAAATGGAGCTTGGGAAAACCATGTGTGTGCCCCTCCCCCAAGCTCTGTTTTTATTGGCAGAGGGCTAGCAAAACAAACTAAAGCCCCTGTCACACAGCACCAACGGATGTAAACAGGATGTAAAATGGAGAGAAACACTTGCCATCCGTTGGTTAACGCGATGCTTCCATTCTATACTCACTGCGTCCGTTTTTCATCCTCTCTATCCGTCCAGCATCCGTCTACTGACATTTCATCTGCTCAAAAAGTTTTGAGCTGCACAAAACTTTTTGAGCGGAAAATGTATCCACGCGTCCGTTCTGCATCCGCTACGCATACGGGGAACATCCGTTAGACGTCCGTCGTCATCCGTTACGTGTCCACTATATCCGTTAGGCATCCCCTGCGCATCCGTGCAACTCGCATCCGCTCCAGCGGAAAACGGACACAGGAAGCGAAACGGACACGGAACGGACACGCAGTGTTAGTAGCATGGACGGAGAAAGGATGAAAGCGGATGCAGCTCGCATACAAAGCATTAAAATGGAAAAAATGTTCGCATAGGGGACGTATCTCGGATATTTAGGATGTCTGCAGGATGTCTAGAGGATGCAAAAGGACATCTAGCGGAAAACCTATATTTCCTATAAAAAGGGGGAGGAACTCACCTGGATCTCACTTTCAGTCCAGCAGCCCTGCTGGGCAGACCTCTTCAGCCTTCATCTGGCCCTTGCTCTTCCACAGCATCCAGTCATCTCCACCATGGATCATCACACACTCCTTTTGGTAGCCACCATCGTTCTACAACAGTGCGAAGCCATCTACAGGCTCTTTCACCTGTTCTATGCGAAGAAAAGGAGGCGTCCAAGAAGTGTCCAAGAAGAAGGATCGCGAGAAGAGCAGAGTATGGATTGTATAACAAGCTGATGGTGGAGCTGAGGAACGAAGACACTCATGCATTCCAGAACTTCATGAGGATGCCGCCAGCCATGTTTGATGAAGTTGTGGAGCGGTTGAGACCCAGGTTGACCAAGCAGAGCACCAACTTCCGGCCCAGCCTGGACCCTGGGCTCAAGGTGGCACTGACTCTGCGCCACCTGGCTTCAGGGACCACGTACAGGAGCATGCAGTACGGCTGGAGGGTGCCACACAACACCATCAGCATTGTGGTCAGAGAAGTGGTGCAGGCCATCATCGAAGAATACCTGGAGTAGCTCCTCCAGTGCCCCTCCACTGAAGAAGGCTGGAAGAAAGTTGCAGAGCAGTGGTATCAGAAGTGGAACTTCCCCCACACCGTTGGAGCCATAGATGGCAAGCACGTGGCCTGCAAAGCACCAGCCAAATCAGGGTCCACTTATCACAACTACAAGGGCTTCTTCAGCATCATCCTCTTCGCCATGGTCGATGCTGACTACAAGTTCATGTACATCGATGCTTCAGGCAACGGCTCATCTTCAGAAGCCCAGGTATACAGCGCCAGTCATCTCAAGGAGGGGCTGGAAGGCAAGCTCATCATAGGCTTCCCAGATCCAAAGCCCCTGCCCAACGACACACAAGATGTGCCCTACTTCATCGTGGGGTATGACGCCTTCTCCCTCGGAACCTACCTCATGAAGCCCTACACGTCCAGATGCCTCACCCATGAAGAGAGGATCTTCAACTTTAGGGTGTCCAGGGCAAGGCGGGTGCCTTTGGCATCCTGGCCAACAGGTTCCAGGTACTTCTCACCACCATGCAGCATCGCCCAGAGACTGTGAGGAGGATCGTGGAAGCTTGCTGCATCCTGCACAATCTCATGTGCACCCGCTACCCAGTGTTGCAGAACAGGCTCGTGGACTTCCAACAAGGCAATGGGGACATGGAGCCTGGTGAATGGAGGTAAGGGTGAAACCTGATTGACACTGTGGATGTGCAAGGCCCCAACAGAGCTTCACGTGAAGGGAAGAAGCAGCGCAGCCTCCTGAAACACTGGTGCAACTCCCCAGCTGGAGCAGTGGAGTGGCAAGAGAGGATGATAGATGCTTAATGGATGCTTCCTTCAGCCTGTCTCATCACACGGATGAGATTGGGCCATGTATGTTGAGTGGCCCTACAATGAACAGGGCATTTAATAAAGAGTTGTGTTTATGTTGAAATGTGTGGATCAATGATTACATTGTTATTGATAATAAAGGGCCAAAGGTGTGGCACCTGGGAGGGTGGACCATCCAGTCCCACTATGCTTGCACTGGAGGTTTATCTATCCCATAGCTATTACCCATCTCACAGGTATCCTAACCCATCCCACAGCTATTACCCATCCCAAAGGTATCCCTGCCCATCCCAAAGGTATCTCTGCCCATCCCACAGCTATTATCTATCCCAAAGGTATCCCTGCCCATCCCACAGCTTTTACCCATCCCAAAGGTATCACTGCCCATCCCACTGCTATCTTAACCCATCCCACAAGCATGCAAAGGCTTAAACCATTTCTAAAAGTTTCCACCAAGACTTTATTGACTAAAAGAACTGAAGCAAGTGTGTGAAGCAAAGATGATCTTTATTAATAACAAACTGTAAAAGAAAATGACCCAAGTGTCCCAAGCAAAGATAAAGTCATCAGGTAGCAACCCAGTCTCTGGCACTCTTCTCAGTCACTCTGAGGTGTGCCCATAGTCTCAGGGGTGAAGGGTCCAGGTGCTGTGGAGGTGGCTGCTGCTGGAGTCCTGGTCTGAGGCACCATTGGGGTGCCTGGCCACGAGAGGACAACAGGGGATGGTGTGTGGAGGAAGCTCTCAGAGAGCTGGCTCAGTCCCGTGATGTTGAGAGCCCCTTCCTCCAGGACATGGGGTGTCAGTCCCAAGACCGATGACAGATGTTCTGAGGCCGGGCTTGGCTGTGGGGTGGAGGAAGGAGGAGTGTAGTGGGGATGTCTGGTCTGCAGGTGAGCGAGATGAGGCGTGGGTGGCATCTGTGGCATCGGTGGCGTCGGTGGCACTGGTGGCATTTGATGTACCTGTGCCTGGACTGGGAAGGGCTGCCTGTGCTGCTGGAGCTCTTGGTAGCCATAGCCTTGGTAGGCGAGGGCCTGTGGAAAGCCTTGGAAGGGCAGTGACATCACCTGGGGTAGAGGAGCAGACCTGGACTGGGTGGGAACAGGTTCAGCTGGGTCTGGAGGTTTGTGAAGAAGACCGGTGATCCTGTCCTTGATCACCTGGTACTGTGATTCGGACATGTCCAGGAGGGTCTGGTTGACGTAGGTGAGGAAGGGCTTGCGGTTTGAGGATGGTATATCATTGTGTACCAGCTGAGAGAGGAGATCTATGCTGCTTTTGATGGTGTCCCTGATCTCCAGCAGGACAGTGTGGCTCTGCCCCTCCGGTCTGGCTCTCTACCTGCTTTCTGTGGAGGTGGAGCTGGGGGTGGATGTGGGTTGGTCTCTGGTGGAAGTGCCCTCTCCTTGCTCCCACTGCATCAGGGGATCCTCCACGCGCTCTGCCATGGAGAGTGCAGATGTCAGGGGGGTCTCCGTCGTGGGACGCTCCACAGATACCTGCCTGGACACAGGAGCTGACTCTTGGCCAGAAGGGGACTGGCTCTCTGTGGGCTGCCTGAGAGAGAGGGCTGTCAGAGGGGCTGCTCCTCGGTGGCGGATCTCACCCTCCAAGAAGCTGCACTTGGCCATCACATAGGTCTCTCTGTCCGTCAGCTTGACCGTGGCCTGGCCAGATTTCTTGAGGTGCAGCTTCCCGTACCAGGTGTGCATGTGCTTCCACCAGCCGAGGAGGACCTCCGAAGTGTAGCCCAGGCTCTCCGCCTTCTCTCTCCAAGCAGCCTGCTTCCTTTTGGTGTTTCGATAGAGCCTGTGTCCCTTCCGCCTTAGATACTCATTCTCCCTCAGCCATTCCAGCACCTCATCCTCATGTTCCTCTTCGATGGAGTATTGCCTCCTCTCCCGTTCACCCATATGCCTCTTCCTCCCTCTGGCAGGGCCATCTGGGCCCTCATCAGAGGGGCTTCGAGGTTCTAGGGGCTGCTCCACCACATTACCACCACCAGCAGCAGCAACAACAACAGTAGCAGCAAAAGCAGGACCAGCAGCACCAGCAGCACCAGCAGGACCAGGACTAGCAGCAGCAGAGTAAGCACCAGCAGCACCAGCAGCACCAGCAGGACCAGGATCAGCAGCAGCAGAGTAAGCACCAGCAGGACCAGCAGCACCAGCAGGAACAGGAGCACCAGCAGGAACAGCAGGACCAGGAGCAGCGCCAGCAGAGTAAGCACCAGCAGAAGCCCCAGCACCAGGAGCAGTGCCAGCAGAGTAAGCACCAGCAGAAGCCCCAGCACCAGGAGCAGCACCAGCAGAAGCTCCAGCACCAGAAGAGTCAGCCCGAGCAGCAGAAGCCCCAGCAGAAGCAGAGTCAGGGCCAGGGGATGGGATGGTGGCCCTGTACTTCTTGCCCGGGCTGGCAGCAGATGGCAGAGGCTTCCTCTTCTTCCCCATGGTTGTTGGCTGGCTGGAGCTGTGTCTGGCAGCAGGTCTTTCCTCTGAATGGTGACCTGCTTGCGAGCTGCATCCTTTTATATCTGCGGGGCTGACGCAATGCATCCTCCCCGCATGCGCAGTGAATGCTTTGCATCCACTAGGCATCCGCTAGGCGTCCGCTCTGCATCCGCTTCATCCACTCGGCATCCGCTCGGCATCCATTCCTTCCATTGCGTGTCCGCTTCGCTGTGCTCCCCTGGAAGCCCTGCGGATGTGCATCTGCTTCTTTCCGCTAGGCTTCCGTGGAGCATCCGCTTAACATCCTGGCTACATCCTCTCCCCGTCCATTTCTTTCCGTTGTTGTCCGCTCTGCTTATGCAAGTTCGGGGCAGTTTTGAGAGCGGATAACAACAGATGGAACATTTTCTCGTCGGATGTGTCCTTTCTAGATACGTTTTGCATCCGTCGGCCTATGTGACAGGCCCTTAAAAATTAAACAAAAGGAGAAATGTTTCCCCTTTTGCATTTAAGCATGGAAGAAGGGACAGAAAGGAGAAAGGGAAAGAGGAAAGACAAAAAAGAAGGGTAGATGGAAAGAGAGGAAGAAAGAAAGAAGAAGAAAAGAGGGGAAGGGAGAAGAAAGAATGAGAAGGGAAGGAAAAAAGGAAAAGGAAGGAAGGAAGGTTGTAATGAGACTGAGGGAGGGTCTGAAGGAAGTCCTGCCTTAGCACTTGGCCACCACAAGTGTCCCCCGACACGAAAGACATCAAGCTGGCCACATCTACCCTGGTCATGCTTACCCTGGCTATGTCCCTTCTGGCCTCCTGAGGTCAAACCCAACCCTGATGTGGCTCTCAGTGAAATCAAGTTTGACACCCCTGCTCTAGCAGAATGTTTCTGCTAGAGAGAATTTCCCTAAGGATGGGATCCAGCACGAGTCCAAAAGCTCAGAAGACTCAACCTCTGGTCCTGGTGGCCGATCCAGATTGGATCTTGCAGAATTCATCTCTCTCAAATGTCATTTCTTGAAACTATTTTGGATTCCAATCTTCGAAGCCCTGTTTGGCTTGAAGAAAAAGTGGAAAATAATTATTAAGCATGGGAGATTCACTTTCTTTTATCTTTTACTTAGATCTCTTTGCTCTAGTCCTCAAATGTTATGAATATATAGTCCACAAGCTTTACCTCCTCTTGTCAAAAATATTCTATTTGTGTTTGGTTTGTTTGGTTGGTAAAAACTGTGCTTCTCAATCTTGACAATTTTAAAACATCAACTTCCAGAATTCTCCAACCAGCCCACATGCTATAAAATGGCCAAGATTGAGAAACGTGGGTTAAGACATGAGTTTAAAGCAGGCAATCCCTTTTTCAGGCTTCAGAATTCCAGATCAATATGCTACCAAATTCCACCATGATTTCTGAAAAATAGCAGCAGTTATCTGCCATTTTGAGATGGAAAATATGAAAGCTTCTCTGCCTACTGTCATGTGTTACTTTCATCCTATTCTCCTTTCTGTCCTTGATGCATCCTATTTGCCTTCATGCTTGCTTGCAAATATGTTCTGCTGACTTTAGTGAAGTAAAGGAAACTCCTCGATTTACATTGGGCTTAGAGTACATTTGAAGTTATGATGGACCTCCCCAGGGCTACTTATGATCCAGATTCATACCTACTACTCCCTTGCAGTCACATGGTCACATTTTGGGTGCACAGCACATCTGGTCTGCATTTAT
This sequence comes from Laticauda colubrina, assembly GCA_015471245.1. Lineage (NCBI taxonomy): Eukaryota > Metazoa > Chordata > Lepidosauria > Squamata > Elapidae > Laticauda > Laticauda colubrina. The sequence continues at coordinate 1,484,003 of BLBF01000051.1, forward strand.
GGCCATTTGCTGTATCCCATTGAGCAGGACTGCGATTTAGGACACTTTGTTGCTTGGAAACCTGCATTGATTTTTGAGTTTTGAGTTTCTAGCAGAAATTTTCCATTGTGGACAATGGATTCACTTAATGGTCGTAATGTTCACTTAATGACCACGATACTCACTTTACAACCATCGTGTTTGCTTTACAACTTAGGGCTCAATTACAATTGTATGTTGAGGTCTACTTGTATCCACACTAGGCATTTGGTGTGGAATTGCAATAGCATATTGATTCTGTTCTATAAGGCATCCATATAACCTGTAAAACAAGACCTTATGAAACCAATGAGATTTACTTCTGAATAAGTGTATGCCTTGGATTGTCTTGTAAATTAAACAATGTACAATAGTTGCTTGAAACATAAATAGAAAACCTAAGTACCTTTTCTAGTCCCTACGATTTTAGTAATGAAGTTATGTTTGTTTTAATTATACTTCTTAATTATAAATTACATAATTATACTTCTAATCAAAATAATTATTAAACAGGTGCAGAATAGGCATCAGGGGGAAAATGTATTTTTAAATATGCTATAATGTAAATTAAATGTACAATGTATTTTTAATTAATTTAATTAGTACTGTGCTAGAAACTGGTCTCTAATTTGGTGAGTCTTAGTCTTTACTTAGATATGAAAGTCGGCAGGGTGACTTTGGGTCAATTACCCTGTCTGCAGCCCAATCTACCTTAGAGGGTTGTTGTTGTAGGAAAACAGGAGGAGGAAAGAGTATTAAGCCCCTGTCACACTGCACCAACGGATGGAAAGAGGATGTAAAATGGAGAAAAACACTTGCCATCCGTTGGTTAACGCGATGCTTCCGTTTTGTACTCACTGCATACATTTTGCTTCCTCTTTATCCGTCCAGCATCCGTCTATTGACGTTTCATCTGCTCAAAAAGTTTTGAGCTGCTCAAAACTTTTGCGTGGAAAATGTATCCAATGCGTCCATTCTGCATCCGCTAGGCATCTGCTAGGCATCCGTTCTGCATCCGTTACGCATCTGCTATATCCGCTAGGCATCCGCTACGCACCCACACAACTCAATCCGCTCCAGCGGTAAACGGACGCAGGGAGGAAGCGGAACAGACGCGGAACGGATGCAGAACGGATGCAGAAAGGATGAAAGCGGATGCAGCTCGCATACAAAGCATTAAAACGGAAAAAATGTTCGCATAGGGGACGTATGCATCCTTGCTGCATCCTGCACAATCTCATGCGCACCCGCTACCCAGTCTTGCAGAACAGGCTCGTGGACCTCCAACAAGGCAATGGGGACATGGAGCCTGGTGAATGGAGGCAAGGGCAAAACCTGATAGACACTCAGGATGTGCAAGGCCCCAACAGAGCCTCACGTGAAGGGAAGAAGCAGCGCAACCTCCTGAAACACTGGTGCAACTCCCCAGCTGGAGTGGTGGAGTGGCAAGAGAGGATGATAGATGCTTAATGGATGCTTCCTTCAGCCTGTCTCATCACACGGATGAGATTGGGCCATGTATGTTGGGTGGGCCTACAATGGACAGGGCATTTAATAAAGAGTTGTGTTTATGTTGACATGTGTGGATCAATGATTAAATTGTTATTGATAATAAAGGGCCATAGGTGTGTGTTAGGGGTAACATTGTTCACCCTAACTGTTTTAGGTGAAATACTA
>BLBF01000051.1:1485707-1502966 GCA_015471245.1 Laticauda colubrina
TGCCTATCTGACTAACGCTGCACATTCTGTTTAGCTTGTCTACCTAATCCTGGTTGGGGAACCCAGGCTTAACAGTGTGGCACCTGGGAGGGTGGACCATACAGTCCTACTATGCTTGCACTGGAGGTTTATCTATCCAACAGCTAGTACCCATTCCAAAGGTATCCCTGCCCACCCCACTGCTATCTTAACCCATCCCACAAACATGCAAAGGCTTAAACCATTTCTAAAAGTTTCCACCAAGACTATATTAAAAAAAAGAAATGAGGCAAGTGTGTGAATCAAAGATAGACTTTATTAACAACAAGCTATACAAGAAAAATGACCCGAGTCAAGTGTCCAAATAAAGTCCACAGGTAGCCAGCCAGCCAGTCTCTGGCACTCCTTTTGGTCGCTCAGTCTCAGGGGTGAAGGGTCCAGGTGCTGTGGAGGTGGCTGGTGCTGGAGTGCTTGTCTGAAGCGCCATTGGGGTGCAGCATCAGCAGAGTTAGCACCAGCAGAGTTAGCACCACCACTGCCAGAAGCAGCATCATCAGCTCCTTCAGAAGCAGAAGCAGCAGAAGCTCCAGCCCCAGAAGAGCGAGCCCATGCTACAGAAGCCCCAGCAGAAGCAGAGTGAGGGCCAGGGGGCGGGATGGTAGCCCTGTCCCTCTTGCCAGGGCTGGCAGCAGATGGATGAGGCTTTCTGTTCTTCCCCATGGTTGTGGGGTTGCTGACTGGCAGGGAGGCTGGCTGGCACCAAGGCTGGCACCAAGGCTGGCAGGAAGGCAGGCACCAAGGCTGGCAGGCAGGCAGACAGCAAGGCTGGCAGGGAGGCTGGCAGCAAGGCTTGCAGGCAGGCATGCAGGCATGCAGGCAGGGCAGGGCAGGTAAGGCTGTCAATCCGTCCGGCAGCAGGTCTTTCCTCTGAATGGTGACCTGCTTCCGAGCTGCTTCCCTTTATATCCGCGGGGCTTACGCAATGCATCCTCCCTGCGTGCGCAATTTATATCCGTTAGGCTTCCGCTGTGCATCCGCTAGGCTTCTGCTGTGCATCCGCTTCATCCGCTCTGCATCCGCTTTGCATCCGCTGTATCCGTTCCGCGTCCGCTTTGCTGCGCCCCCCCCGGAAGCCAGCGGATGTGCCATCCGCTCCCATCCACTTCCATCCGCTAGGCTTCAGTTCCGCATCCGCTTTCCATCCGCTCTGCGTCCTCCCCACGTCCGTTCCTTTCCGTGTTGTCCGCTCTGGTTATGCAAATTTTTGACCCTTTTGAGAGCGGATAACAACGGATGGAACATTTTTCTCATCTGTTGTGTCCTTTTTACTAACGTTTTGCATCCGTTGGGCAGTGTGACAGGGCCTTTAGGTTATGTTCACCACTTTGAATTATTTATAAAAATATTAAGGGCAGATAAATAGATAAATAAAAAATTAAAATGAAGTAAAACTGTTTGATTGGGATTTTTATGTAGCTGTAAACATATTTTCCTATTAAACCTGCTAACATGGTTGGAGCAAAGCAGATTTCTATACAGAAAAATCTCGATGCCTTCTAAAGTGTGGGAACTTAATTGCAATTCTACTTGCCAGAGAAAAACAATTATTAAATGAATTTAAGAGCTATTCTTCCTTTTGGAATTATGGATTTTATCGCATCCAAATGTTGTTATTTATAGAACAGAACTCCAGATTCTGCAATTATAAGTGAAAAAAGGTAATCAGTTTGATTTAGTGACCATTCAAAGTTACAATGGCACTGAAAAATATGTGACTTACAATTGTTTTTCAGTTATGAACTTTGCTGCATTCCCATGATCAAAGTTAAGATGCTTGGCAACTGGTTCATATTTATGATGGTTGCTGTGTCCCCAGGTCATGGGATCCCCTTTTGTGAACTTCAGTGGGGAAGCCAGATTCACTTAAGAACTGAGCTTCTGATTTATCAACTGCAGTGATTCACTTAACAAGTGGCAAGAAAAGTCATAAAATTGAGCAAAAACTAATTTAAATGTCTCACTTAACAACAGAAATTTTGGGCTCAATTGTGGTCATAAGTCAAGGTCTACCTGTGTGTGGAAATTATCAGAAACTCAAGTGGGAGATAGTGTTCCTTGGTTATCAGATAATACCACATACTATACACAATGACTCTGAACAGAATTTCTGGCAGGAAGCAGGAAAATTGGATGGAGGCTAATATAAATTACAGAGATAGCAACAGGGTTTCATAAATAGAGAAGTGGCCTCATATGTGTACACTCTGTCATGTGCTACTGCTGAAATAGAAAGTATCTACCAGGGAGTTACCTATTTGTACTTTCCGAGATATAAACAGAATATTTTATTGCACTTTTTTCAAATATAAACTTGTAAATGCATGGAAGGCAACACACCATAGTTCAGAAAGGAACTCCTTATACATTTTGGTGGAGGTTTTGCTTCGTAGGGTGGAAAATAGATTGTTAGTGGGTTAGTGGATCTGTAGATCCAGAGCTCTGCAAGCCTGAATATTGGGAATGAAGGGAACAATAATTATATACATGAAAAAAAAAAGATAGCAGTCCCGAAACAAAGGTCAGGGATGATGGGTTCCTTTTATAGAGCATTGAGGTTTTCAGATTCTCAACTGTGGAGCCTTAGACAAGCTGGTGCCAAGTGTATCTGTACTTTGTCAGAATTTCTGTATTGCATTCCATCTTAGGTTTTTCTTAATGCCTGAAACCAAAAGCACTTTCAGAAAAAGTCTTTTTGGTAACCATGTTATGCAAGAGATGATCCTGCTTTAGCTGTAGAGGTACTCCTTAACTTAGAACAGTTCATTTGAAGTTATAACAAAACTGAAAAAAATGATTTATGATTGTTTTTTACACTTACAGCCATTGCTGTACATGATCTGTGGTCATGTAATCAAAATTCAGACTCTTGGCAACTGACTCATCTTTATGACAGCTGCAATGTCCTGGGGTCATGGGATCAACTTTTGACACCTTCTGACAAGCAAAGAGAAAGCCATACTCACTTAACAACCATATTAACAGCTGCAGCAATTCATTAAACAATTGTGGCAAGAAAGGTTGAAAAAATGGGACAAAAGGAGGGGTTGGATACAAATTTTTTAACAACCAGTTCTGTGGGTGTGGATTAGTTGGTGGGCATGGCTTGGTGGTCATATGACTGGATGGGCATGGCTAGGTGGTCATGTTATTGCCTGGCCGTGGCCAACTCAATATCACTCACATCGAGGCATGCATCTCCTCGTCTGGCCTCTCATGACTGTGGGAATGCTGCAACAGTCGTAAGTGTGAAAAATGATCATTAATCACTTTTTTTCAGTGCCATTGTAACTTTAAATGGTCACTCCACACAAGCAAAGTACTAGCAAAGGAGGGGGGAAAAACTTCAGAGATGTTCCAGAGATAAGACATCTAGTCCTGCCAAGAATATAATAAGGGTTAACAGAGAGGCAGTTTCTGTAAGCAACACCAGAATGTTTCCTTCCTGCCTTCCTTACAGGATTAGGCCATTAATTTCTTCTAATAACCAATTCTCCAAACTGCTTAGAATGTTAACAACCGGTTCTAGCAAATAGGTGCAAACTGGTAGAATCCCACCCCTGGACAAAAGTTACTTAACATCTGTCTTAACAACAAAAATGTTGGGATCATTTGTGGTTGTAAATTGAGTACCCTCTGTATATAAAGAATCCCTTGAATTTTGTGGGTGGATTAGCCTCCTTAAAGGCTGAACTGAAGAGAAATATTAACAGCAGCAAAAGGTTAGAAATGGCAACTATAAGTTCTGACTTGGTTTGGATAAAGACAAAGAAGCTGGTTGGGAACATTTGCCCTTCAACCAAATATCATTTGCATTGACTGGCAGGAGTTCCCCCAAACCCATTCATTTTCCCCCACTGTTTCTTTCTACCTGATTATTTAACTCAGGGCCATTTCAGTATCTTTTGTATCTCGGAGAACACATATATTTTAAAAATAATCTTTGACCTAGAGGGGAATGAGGTGATGAGAGTGACATTTCTGGGAAATTACAAGACAAAACAAAGTGAGGGGTTTCAAAAGTTGTCTATGCTTGATTTAATCAGAGAATTGATGATTCTGCACCAACTATGCTTCTTTTGAAAAATTCCTTTACTAAGGAACTCTCCGTTAAGTAATTTAGAAGCAAGATGGAAGGACTGTTTAAAATCTGCATACTATACAATGGAGGAATTCCACTTCCTTAACAGACATTCTACTGTTTGCTCAGAGGTGCTGGCATCTCTAATGTCTCTTCAAAAGACAAAAAGAAGGGCAGTGGTTTTCCATGGATAGGAAAAAATGTTCCCGAAAAGTCAAGACAGTTAGAACACACAACATCCCAAAATATCCACAGCCCTATCATGCTTACTCACTAATTGGAATTTACTGCTTCCATCAGATATTGCTGAAACAAACATTGTAAGGGGATATAGGCATTTGGGTTTTCAACTAGAGTCCTAGCTCTTTCAATAACGCACTGTTAGAAAGGCACAGAAGGGTGTTTTACATTGGCATTAGCATTGCAATAGAAGTTGTTAAGTTTAAGAGAGGGAGAAAAATGGTCATTTGTGGCAGGAGAAATGGGTTACAACCTTTTTCTCACTTATTAGTCCTTAATTCTAATCAGCTCTCCTGTGGTAGTTGAATTCAGATAAATCACAGCTAGTTGAAAAATCTGCTGTGTAGGTCCTTTTCCACTTAAGGTAAGCTGTGCAACCAAAAATTTGCATGGAATTGAGGGAGGCAGAGACTTAGTGAGGCCATTTTCATAGAGAGTACCAGGCTGCAGTTCTTCAAAGAAGACAATGTTTTCTGTCTTTTGATTCAGATTACGACACCACACCCTTGAAACCTGGTGACCAAGGGAACAAAGTTCATCTCTTCTGTTTGGCCAGCTGTTGCAAGTAAGCTGGTACGTGTTGTTTTACACATTTTACACGCTCCAGTTGCATGTGATATAAGAGTGAGGAGTCCACACTTTCGGTTTCATGTTTCAAATGATATAAATGACATCAGGGTTGAGAGAGTGAGCTCCAAATAAATTGTGAGAAAGTGATTTGATGTTTAGAACATCTGAATCCAGCTGTGGACTGGCAATGGGGTTGGAAAGATACTACCTGCCCAAGACATTTTGCTTGTCTGGCATAGAACAACAAATTCTATTTGGCCCTTATCAAAATTGATTATTATTTATTAAATTTATTTTCTATCCATCTCACCACAAGGAAACTCTGCTTTCAGAGTTGAAAGCAATATAATGATATGCACATACATAGCAATACAATTGCAAGTTATGATAAAAGGATGGGGAGCGAGGGAGCAAGGTGTGCAAGGAGATGAGGTGGGATTTGCTAATGGTCCATTCACCACCTCCAGCATGGCACTCCGGTTATTAGGATCCCAAGTCAACTGGCAGAACCAGGTCTTCAGGGCCTTATAGAAGATCAGGAGGATGGGAGCAGATCTCACTCAGGGGAAGGGCAAGATATTCCAAAAGGGGGCAGCCACTTAGTCTTATTAAAACTTGTCATGAATTTTAATTATTTTTATAAGAACTCTTCTTGATATTTTTTTCCAACTTGGGATATAAGCAAAATGTAGTTTATAATACATGTGTTCTTAAAATATGAATTATGATTTTTATTAAAATCTCTTACGATTTTATACCATGGGAAAAAATATGGTACAGGTAATTATGACCATGCTGTATCCCCAGGCTTACATGAACAAAATTCAGATGCTTGGCAACTGGCACATTTTTCATGGTTGCAGTGTCCTGGGATCATATGATCACCTTGTTTGACTTTGGTACGCAAAGTCAATAGGGAAGCCAGATTTATATTACAGACGTGTTACAACTTAATAACTGTGGCAGGAAAGATTGTAAAATGGGCCAAAATTCTGTAACAACTGTTTCACTTAACAATAGAAATTTTGGACTCAGATGTGGTTGCAAAGTCATCTGACTGCCTGAATAAGACTGGAGATTAACCTTGGCCTTTGTAGAGACAATCCCACAAGTTTTTTTTTCTCCATCTCCAATATGAAAAATATGCTAATAACAAATAATTCCTTGCTGCTTTTTCATTTAAGATTTGCCAGCTCAGACAGCTATTTCATTCAGAGTGCTAGAGCTGGTTTTGCTTATAAAGTAAGACAAGTAGCATAGAATCAACTAGAACTCAATTTTTAAGTTTTGGAGCTTTATTGTTTAAAGCAGAATTCTTTAGTTCTTATTCTGCCTTCTGATGTTTTGAGTCCTGCTCCATTCAAGGTGTTGCAGTGCTATATTTTCTGCATGATAACTGCATTGTCCGTGTGACACCTGCCAAGCTGGATGCAGCAGGGCCAGAAGAGGCTGAAGAAGGCAGGAGCCTTTCTAATGACAGCCATCCCCCCCTTCTTCTCAACAAAGAGCCAGTTACATCTGATTCAACCTCCAGCCAGTTCCAGAATTGGTGTGATGCCTCTACCCTCACTGGTGAGTATTGTTCTACTACCTAAAGGGTAAGTTTAGTTTATATCTCCTGAATAGTGAATATCTGTCTGCACCATAGAACAATGGAATATTTTTATTTTATTTTGATTTGTCAATCGCTTACAAAATAATAGATATAAGCATATAACTAGTTATGAATACATGAAATGGGTACATATAAGAAAAATAAAAGAAACAATAGGACAGGGACGTTAGGCACGTTAGTGCGCTTATGCACGCCCCCTACAGACCTCTTAGGAAAGGGGTGAGGTCAATAGTAGACAGTCTAAGATTACAGTTTTTGGGATTTGGAGAAGAAACCACAGTTAGGTAGAGTATTCCAGACATTGACCATTCTGTTGCTGAAGTCATATTTCCTGCAATCAAGTTTGGTGCGGTTAACCTTGAGTTTGTATCTATTGTGTGCTCTTGTGTTGTTATGGTTGAAGCTGGAGTATTCATTGACAGGTAAGTCATTGCAATGTATGATTTTATATACCATACTTAGATCAGACCGAAGATGGCGTAATTCAAGGTTTTCTAGGTCTAGAATTTCAAGTCTGGTGGCATAATTATTCTACAACGAGTAGAGGAGTGGAGAACTCTTCTTGTAAAATATTTCTGGACTTTGTCAACCGTGCTAATATCAGATACGTAATATGGGTTCCAGACTGATGAGCTGTATTTGAGTATTGGTCTAGCAAATGTTTTGTATGCTCTAGTTAAAGGTGATATTACCAAAGAAAAAGCTACATAGGATTAGGTTAACAACTCTTAATGCCTTTTTGGCTATGTAGTTGCAGTGGGCTCTAGCACTTAGATCATTAGAGATGAGTATTCCAAGGTCCTTTACAGAGCTTGGTTCATCAACAAGGTCTTGACTATTCAGCTTGTATTTTATTTTCTGATTTTTTTGCCAATATGTAAGACAGAGCATTTATTTGTTGAGATTTGAAGTTGCCATTTGTTTGACCATTCTGATACATAGTCAAGATCTTTTTGAAGGATATGATAGTGATTTCTTTCTCTTAGGAAATAATGGGAGCTGTGATCCAGCAAAATAAGATGTGACTTTCATCAAACTCCTAAGAATTCCCAAGATTCTTCTTCCCAAGAAGAAGCTCTAAGGAATTAAGCCTGCAAGACAGGGATGGGATTCAAATTTTTTAACAACCAGTTCTGTGGGCATGGCTAGGTGGGCGTGGCCATGTGACTTTGTGGGCATAGCTTCTTCTTTTTGGCAGCAACTCTCCCCTGTTTTTTGGGCCTTCTCGGCCATAGGGGAGCCTCCTGGAGGGGTGTTTTTGCTCCCAGAATGTTTTCCTGGGGCTCAGGAAGGAAAAAACAGAGCATAGGGGAGGCATGCGCAATAAGGATTGATGGGTGAGGAGGGGAGGGGCAGGGCCAGCCAGGGGAACTTTTTGCCAGTTTTCCAAACCGCACAAAATTATAACAACCAGTTGGGTGGGATACACATTTTTTAACAACCAGTTCTGTGAGCGTGGATTAGTTGGTGGGCATGGCTTGGTGGTCATGTTATTGGCTGGGCATGGCCAACTCAACATCACTCATATTGAGGCACGCATTTCCTCGCCTGGCCTCTCATGACTATGGGGATGCTGCAACAGTCATAAGTGTAAAAAATGGTCATAAGTCACTTTTTTCAGTGCCATTGTAATTTTGAATGGTCATTCCACACAAGCAAAGTACCAGCAAAGGAGGGAAAAATAATTCCAGAGACGTTCCTGAAACAGGAAGTCTAGTCCTGCCAAGAATGTAATAAGGGTTAACAGAGAAGCAGTTTCTGTAAGCAACACCAGAATGTTTCCTTCCTGCTTTCCTTACAGGATTAGGCCATTAATTTCTTCTAACAACAGGTTCTCCAAACTGCTTAGAATGTTAACAACTGGTTCTAGCGAATATTCAAGTATTGGTCTAGCAAATGTTTTGTATGCTCTAGTTAGTAGTGTGATATTACCGGAGAAAAAGCTATGCAGGATTAGGTTTAACAACTCTTAATGCTTCTAAATATGTATTCTAATATAATAAATAATAAATATAATATAATAATATAATAAATAGAATGTATGCATTCTAAAGATAAGATTGCATCTCCTTCAAAAATGTTCAAAAAATGACTATATTACTGCCAGGGTGAGATGTCACATCTCATGTAAAGACCCTGTCCTACTGCACTTACGGATGCAAAGAGGATGTAAAATGTAAAAAAAAGCTTGCCATCCATTGGAAAACACTATGCATCCATTGTGTACTCATTGCATATGTGTTTCATACGCTCTATCCGTCGAGGATCCGTCCACTGCGATTTCATCTGCGCAAGAAGTTTTGAGCTGCACAAAACTTTGTGAACGGATGAATTTTCTGCCATGTATGATGTAAATCCACGACATACGAGCAACAAACATTCTATGTCCGTTTATCATCCATTAAACGTCCGCTGTATCCTCTCTGCATCCTCTGTGCATCCTCGCAATTAACATCCGCTGCAGCTGAAAACGGAAAGAAGAAGGAAAGAAAGGGTACATGGAACGTCTATACATTATTAGTAGCACGGAAACAGAAAGGATGCATTTGCATCCGATATACATCCACCTGGCATCCCCTTTCTTTCCTATAGGCGTACGTGATGCATCCGCTTCATCCGCTATGCGTCTGCTTCGAAATTCTCCTCCGGAACCCCTTCAGAGGTGTCATCTGCTTCCATCCGCTAGGCTTCCTATGAACATCCATTTAACATCCCCATTAAATACTACCCACATCCGTTCTTTTCCGTTCTTTTCTGTTCTGTTTATGCAAATTTTTGCCACTTTTTGAAGCGGATGACAACGGATGGAGCCACCCCCGAAATTTTGCTCGTCCACTGTGTCCTTTATGCATACGTTTTGCGTCCGTCGGCCAGTGGGACCTAGCCTTAAGCTAGTTTGGGTTGGAATGGTTTAATAGCAAATAATTATTTTTATTGCTTTATAGTTCATTTATGGAACTGTTTGGTCGCAAAGAAATTGCAGATGTACTTGAGTTCTTTTGGATTTTGGTCTTCTTCAACCAAAAGAACTATGCTCCATCAGCCAATGGTAAAAAATCTGATTGAGACTAATAGATTAAAACCCAGGAATGCCTATTGTATTTAAATGAACTTAAAGTTCCCAAGTCCAGCTGATTATCATTTGAGGATACTTAGAAAAGAGTAAGGCAAAAGTCTGGTTGAATGTTTATGTACCATCCAAGAGAACTGTCTCAGTATCAATTGGCTCAATAAAGAAAGTGAAAAGGACTCAAGAAACTACAAACCATTCAGTTTGACCCCAGTACCTAAGGACATCCTAGAATTGATAATAAAAAAACAGTATCTAAGCACTGTAAAATTAGTACAGTGGTTACCAAACATGAAAGTATCAACTAATTTGCTCAATTAAGTATTTAGGTTTCCAGTAACTTGTTGGCTTGTGGGAAAGTTATAATTGCTATATGTATGAATTTCAGTAACACACTTAACAAAACACCCCATGAGATTTTCATCTGTAAGCTAATTTTATAGGCTAAATGAAGTAGATATATAGTAAGTAAGATAATCTTAGTCCAAAGTGTTTATTATCTATTATTTTTCAAAGTAGAGTGACATTTCAAAGAATGTTATTTATGGTTTGGTCCTAGGCCTTTTATAATTTCCTATTTTTATATTGTCGCTTTAAAGAATTGAAAGGAACCATGTACTTAATATAAAGAAGAATGAATAATTAATAGATTTAACTCTGCAATACTCTTCAATATCTTCATTAATGACTTAGATGAGGGAATAGAAGGGGAATTTACCAAATTTGCAGATGATATAAGCTGATAGGAATAGCTAACACCCAGGAAGATAGGTTCAAGATCCAGATAGATCTTGACAGACTAGAACATTGGGCCGTATCTAACAAAATGAAATTCAATGTAGAGAAAAGTAAAGTCCTACACTTAGGCAAGAAAAACCAAAAGTATACATGTAGACTGAGTGAAACCAGGCTCAATAGCAGTAACTGTGAGAGGGACAACTAAGTTTTAGTGGAGATCTAGCTAAATATGAGCCAGCAGTGTGCAGCAGCAGCCAAAAAAACTAATGCAATCCTAAATTGCATTAACAGAGGGATACAATCAAGATCAAGTGAGATACTAATAACACTCTATAAAGCCTTAGTAAGACCACACCTAGAGTACTGCATCCAGTTTTGGTCACCACACTCTAAAAAAGATATTGAGACTCTAGAAAAAATACAGAGAAGAGCAACCAGGATGGAGACTAAAATATGTGATGAACAGTTAAGGAATTGAGCATAGCTAGTCTAGTAAAGAGAAGGACCAGAGGAGACATGATAGAGGTCTTCCAATATTTGAGAGGCTGCCACAGAGAGGAAGGGGTCAAGCTATTTTCTAAAGCGCCTGTTGGCCAGATAAGGAATAATGGATGGAAACTGAACAAGGAGAGATTTAACCTGGAAATAAGGAGAAACTTTCTGACAGTGAGAACAATCAACCAATGGAACAGCTTGCCCTCAGAACTTGTGGGAGCACCATCATTTGAGACTTTCAAGAAGAGATTGGACTGTCATTTGTCAGAAATGGTGTAGGGTCTCCTGCTCGGGTGAGGGGTTGGACTAGATGACCTACAAGGTCCTTCCAACTCTGATTATCTATTATCTGTTAGCATTGATATAAAATCCTGATAAATGAAAGAAATGGAAGTAGGAACAAATAAAATTCAACAGAGGTATAGTTAGTTATTAACTTAAGACAGTAAATCAAATATGGAATTGCTTGGTAATTATACATTTGAAAGACAGCATATTAATCGATTGGAAATGGAATATTAGCCAGCATTGTAAAAGAACTTCAAAAAGTTGAGTAGGTTGCATCAATATAAATCTAATTTATTAAATATGTATAATGGTATGTGGGAATGACTGGGAGACAGGGCCCAAAGATGCTGTCTCGGGAATGTCAAACAAGAGAGGTATAACTTGCAATTGCATAACAGTCAAGGCAAGAGGTACAGAAGGCACTCTCCCTAGTTTCTCAATCTGTAAAGCTGGTCAACTGGACTTTCAGACTTACAAGATTCTATTAATATAGTCTTTATCGTAAAATAGATTAGCTAATCTGTTCCCGTTACCTGGCTAACGTACCTGGTAAGGCAGACATTATGGGATACAATTGTTCTATTTTACTCTGCTTTGGTCAGACTCCACAAATTCTGTTTAATTCTGGGTGCCCACATTTTAGGGTCCAGACAAACAGAAATAGGTCCAAAGGAAAAACCAGGAGACCTCAACAAAGCCCTGAAAGAGTAATTGGAATATTAAGCCTTAAAAAGAAAATGGTGTGTGTTTGTGTGTGCACGTGTGCTATAATGGCATTTTCATATGTTTCAAAAAACGTCACACAGAAAAGGGGCAGGACCTTATCTTGTTCAAGTTGCAGAATATAAAATAATGAATTCAAATCACAATAAGATAGATTCTACTTGAGCATAAGGAAGATTCTTTCTAATAATAAGAATTGAAAATGAAACCCAATTATCCAGAGACTGAGAGACCATCCTTCAGAAGTTAAGCAGGGCAGTCACCTGTTAGAGACCCACTGTTAACTAAACTTCTGTGTGAGAGGGGTACATTTTGACCCTCACTTCATTCACCTTTTATGAAACTATGGTTGAACTCCCGGTCACCCCATATTTTCATGTGCCGAACATTGCGGGTTGCAAAGTCTCCATATTGCTTCATGCAGACAATACTGCAGTTATTTCTTGTACACTTCTTGGCCTTCAACATACCAAAAAAACCACAGGTAACCCTCAACTTACAATTGTTCATTTAATACCATTTCAGAGTTACAACAGCACTGAAAAAAGTGACTTATGATCAGTTCTCATGCTTATGTCCATAACAGCATTCCCACAGTGATGTTTCAAACTTTGGGTGCTTGGCGCTTGGTGTGTATTTATGATTGTTGGGTTCCTTGGCTTGTTATTTGCAACTTTCCTAGGGGGGCTTCTGATAAGCAAAGTAAATGGGGGAAGCTGGATTTGTTTAATGAACACATGATTCATTTAACAGCTGTAATCATTTGCTTAAAAACCATGGCAGAAAAATCATAAAATGGGGCATGACTTGCTTAACAACTGATTGGCTAAGCAAAGGAAATTTTGGGCTTGATTGTGATCATAAGTCAAGGACTGCCTCTATTCCACATTACCATATTCAAAACAGGCTAAAAATAGATGACCAGAAATCCTATTGCATGTTGTTGTTGTTTTTTGCCAAAAAGCAAAATTAATCTATATAAGTAATTGACCAGAGCAGATACACTACTCTAAATATCTAAAAGTAATTTTTCATGAAGAGGATCCTGGAAATTTTATAATAAATAGATCAAGCAAATGGCATTGGCAGCCTATCAAAAGTGTTTTTTTTACTTCAAAAGCAGTAAACTACCACCTTTTCAACATTAAAGATTTGTAAAGGTTACAAAAAAAACCAACAACACTAGAGCAAATATTTTATGTAGTTCAAGTTGGCCCATAGAAGAAGAAAGACACTATAGAAGTGATAACAAGCCAAGTTTTAAAGGTTTTCCTTTACTACAGGTAGTCTTCAACTTACACCCATTCCTTTAGTGACTATTGAAAGTTACAACAGTGCTGAAAAAAAGGAACTTATGACTGTTTTTCATACTTGTGACCATTGCAGCATCCTCATGGTTATGTGATCAACGTTCGGACGCTTGGCAATTGGCGTGTATTTATGATTGTTGCAGGGTCCCGGAGTCATGTAATTATCTTTTGCAACCTTTTGATGACTAAAGACAAGGGGAAGCCAAATTCACAACTGTGATAGGAAAAGTCATAAAATGGAACAAAACTCACTTAATAACTTCTTGCTTAGCAATAGAAATGTTTGGCTCAATTATGATCGTAAACCGAGGACTAACTCTATACAGTATAGCCAAAGTTATTTTTGTAGCAGCTAAAATAAGCAATGACATCATTGTATGACAACATTACATTACATCAAATGTAACTTCCCAATCATCTTCATTCAATTTTTTTTTGATGTTACCTGGTTATTTTATTGCTGATCTTGGCTCTAAATAATACCTTTGATTGTTCCTCCATCACCCATTGCCAAAACCCCTGGATGGCTAGAGGTCAAGGCCTATATTTTGAAGCACCTTATAAGTCAACGATCCCTCTTTTGAGGGATTGAAAGTTTAAAAAAAAGAGGGGGGGAGGTTGAAAGAAGATGGAATAATTTGGTGCTAAACCAATAGCAGCAATCCTTTTTAAAAAGACATATTTCCTGCTTGTACCGGTACCTCAATAATGTATATTAAAATTTATCAAAATAGGCAAGACATATATTTATCTTGCAAATTAGGGTCAGAGATAAGAATAATTTGCTTAACATTTGTGTCAGCACTGCAGTCTTGGTCAGGCATTTCCTGGTTCACAGTTTATTTAGCCTTTATGTTCCATCATTCTTTGAGGATTCTGAGTTAACTACCAATAAGGAAATGAAACATTATTTTATGACCAAACTATACAACTATACAACCTTTCTGTCACAGTAATGGCCCAGTAAGGGCAGCCATAAGTCTAACTCTCTGCCATCTTTAGCCTAGATTCTTTTTCTCCTGGACACAAACTTAGTATGTGTTATATTTGTATAAAGAAAGGAAGTGGATACAAAATGGTTGGTAGAGTTTTGTTACCCAGGAGTTCCAATAGTTTTTGAGTGTGGTGTGGAGGTTAGAATTAGTTTAGGATATCTGGAAATGATTTAGTCTTCTTTGGAAGGGGTCTAGGACAACTCAACATGGTCAGCTCAGTGCAGTCAGCTTACCATTGTTAGCTAGCTACTGCCAAGTCGTTGTAGGACAACATGGCCATTTCTCCATGGGGACAACTTGATGTAGGCAGCCAGAAGAAGAGCTGGGTGGATGAGTGAATAGGTGAGCAGAGCACAGAGTGGTGGCTATGGTCGCCAGGGGTTTCCCATTCACACACACACACACCTCATCACCATTGCTACCTCCATGCCAAACTCCTAGAACACTCCCAGAGATTGGCATATAATGGTGGTAGCAATGAAATGCGCCCAGCCTCCACCTCTTCCCCACTCACTGCCAGCATTACCAAATGGCCTGAACAATGCTGTTGCTGCTGAATGGCCCAAATCCTACAACAATTCTGTTGTAGCTTGGTGTATTGACATTGGCGGGGTGTGTGAAAATGGAAAGTCCCTGTTCTGCGCTCTGCCAACCCACTCGCTTGCTTGTCCACCCGGCCCTTCCTCTGGTGGGAAGTCCTTGGCCACCGCTGCCACTTGGTACTCTGCCCAGCCGATCAATTGCCTGGCTCTCACTCTGGTTCATTGCAGTGAGTTGTTCCAATGGCAAACTGGCCATGTTGACTTGTCCTGCGATGACTTGGTGTTGAGTTAGCAGAGGTAGCTCAGGAATGGAGAGCTGGTGGCAGTGAGCTGGCTGAGCTGACCTGACTACACTGAGTTGTCCCATTCTGTGCAAAGAAAGCTGCCATTCAGTTGAGGACTCAAGCTGTTTGGTAGATTATTATATTGTGGTGTGATTGAAGTAACTCCATAGATTTTCTGTGGAGCAGCAGCAACAATAGATCAAGTAATATTATGAATACTAAAGTTATTCTGTTATAGTAATGGATGGAATCTTGAAAATCTGAAAGATCCTATCTCCCTGCTTTTATCTATGAAAGAGGGTCAAGTCTGGGATACTTTCTCAACTGCATTCCTGTTTTGGACACAACTTTCTCTCATTTGACCATTGTCTTGGTTGTTGCTTTTCCTTCTCTTTCTCAAAGTCATCCTCACAGCCTAGCACAAAGCACAGTGATGTATGGAGCTTCTGGCTGATCACTAGTAAACTCTCTTCTTGCCTGCTTAGTGATATACCTTTCATGGTGGCCTCAAAGGAAATTATCCTTCATGCATGTGTCCTGCTGCCCAGATTGATGGAGTTATCTCCCACATTGTTCAGCAAACTGGTTGCTCTCAGCTGGTCTTTGGATGTCAGGAAGCCTGAGCATGGTTGAGCATGGCAATGGTCTGGTTTTGGAGAGATTAGATGAAAAAAAAAACAAATTACAGGTTAACCCACTGAATGACTACGTGTTCTAGTCTCCTGGATTTGGAAACTGAATGGTTTCCTCAATTGGTTCTGGATAGTATGACATTGTCGTCTTGACTTGGTGTGCAATCTGAGAGTCTTCCTGGACTAGATCTTGTGGCAAGATGACTCATTGCAACACTGCATCTCGTCCTCCAGTTGCACCCATTCTTGGACCAGAGGTATTGCTCACACCTTGGTTAGTTTCTGATTGGATTGTTACAACATATTATTAATGGGACCTCTCTTGAAGACCATTCAGAAGCTTCAGTGGTTCAACAATGTAGTGGTATGGATAGTTATGAGTGCAGTTTGTGACAACTCTACTCCATAAGCTGTACCAGTTTCCAGTAGGTTTCTGGGTATGATTCAAAGTGCTGGTTATCATCCTACATGGGATGGGATCAGAATCTGTGGGTGTATGTTCTCCTAAGAACATCTGCCCCCAGATATTCCCATAGGAAAGGCATGCTCCATATCCCCTCTTTTTAACATTGCCTTTTCAGTGGAAGCCCCTGTCTCCAGAAAGACATATCTAATATACAATGGGCCCCAACTCTGCTTATATTTAGAAAAACCAATGACTTTTCCTCAGGCATTTGAGTCACATTGAGAGGAATTGTGATGATTGTGCCTAAGGATGGGGGTGAGGGGCAATGGTAGGATTCAATTTTTTGTTACCACCAGTTCTATGGGTGTAGCTTGGTGGGCATGGAAGGGGAAGGAGACTGTAAAATCTCCAGTCAGAGGTGGGATTTGCCGGTTCTCTGAACTACTGAAAATTTCTGCTACCGGTTCTCTAGAACTGGTCAGAACCTGCCGAATACCATCTCTGGTGGGGAGATAGTATGATAAACTACAATAAACCAGCAGTTTCCTGGGAAGGAGAGAATCCATTCCAAGGTAAGATGAGAGGCAACACAATGTGGAGCTGGATCAGAGATGGAGGAAGAAGATAGTCACAGAAGTTAGGATATCACTCCTAGAATATCCCAGAGTTAGGATTAGGGTGAGAAAAGTATAGGTTAGTCTGGCAAGATGTCTATTTGGTGTGAGCAAATAAAGAATTTAACTTTTCTAGAATAGTTATATGATGTTCTTGTGCTGGTTTAATAGGAGTCTCCTTCTGGATCATTATCAAAATTAATTCCATGTTTGGTTGCCACTTCTTATTTAATGTATTGGGTTGTTTTTGAAATGCTTTTTCCCCTTTTTTCTGTTTATTGCCTGTTATATCACCTAGAGTAACATTATTTGAGTTGAGTAGGTCTATGCATCTGTTAATAAATATACTTGAAAGTAATTCTCATTCACCTGCAAAGAGGGGTTGTTGCAAAAAAAAGAATTATTCCCCTCTTCCCCATGTATCGATCTAAGCCTTTATAACATCCAAATCATATATTTGGTAGAAGAAATTAATTGAAAAGTTGCCAAGCCCACTCCAGAATGGAAAATAGCCAATGAGGTAAATATCTTTCTTCTCTTTCTCTTTCTCTTTCTCTTTCTCTTTCTCTTTCTCTTTCTCTTTCTCCTTCTCCTCCTCCTCCTCCTCCTCCTCCTCCTCC
>BLBF01000051.1:1503066-1521717 GCA_015471245.1 Laticauda colubrina
TCCTCCTCCTCCTCCTCCTCCTCCTCCTCCTCCTCCTCCTCCTCTTCAGCCAATTTAAGGATTTGTTGTATAAATTGAAAAACAACTAAGTCCCAGGATCACAACTAATGCATTTTTAAAATGTTTGAATAGTAATGCCCAGGACTCACTATGAATTTGGTTCATCCGCACAATTGGTTTTTAATCCACACAATTGGTTTTGGGAAAGGATAATGGGTCAAATTTCAAATTGTATTAATCAAGCTCACTGCTAGTTCTGCAAGTTGATATATAGCTGACATATTGTAAGAAAATTTTGGAGGAAATTGCATAGTGCAAACATTTTCTTGGGGATAATGTACAATTTCTGAGAATCTTGCTATTTGTTTTGCTCATGTTTGGTAAGTAGAGAAAATGTTTAGTTCTTTTGGAAGAGGAACAAATTTTACAAGCTTGAGCAATGCTTGTAGGATTGTCAAATCTAAAGTTTTCTAAATAAAAGTTCTGGCATTTCACGGCTTGGTTGAGTTGCTTTTCTTTGTGAATATAAAGTGACTTGAAGTCTAAAAATATGGAAGGGAATAATTACAGCTTATTAACCAATACATTCGTTGGTGAAAATAAATTGAAACCACATGGAATCTTGTGGCATATCAAAAACAATTATTTATTGATAAAATTTTCTGGGCAGCAATCTCTGGGCATTTTATGGATTGTGATCCATAAAAGCTTATCCCCAGAGTGGGATTCTACAGGTTTGCACCTATTCACTAGAACCGGTTGTTAACATTCTAAACAATTCGGAGAACCAGTTGTTAGAAGAAATTACTGGCCTAATCCTGTAAGAAAGGCAGGAAGGAAACATTCTGGTGTTGCTTATAGAAACTGCCTCTCCGTTAACCCTTATTACATTCTTGGCAGAACTAGACTTCCTGTCTCTGGAACCTCTCTGGAGTTTGGCACTGGAAAATGGCTCTGGAGTTTGGCACAATGGCACTGGAAAAAGTGACTTATGACCATTTTTCACATTTACTACCGTGTTTCTCACAAAATAAGGCCGGGCCTTATTTTTTTTTTTGACCCCCGAAGAAACAGCTAGGCCATCTTTTCAGGGGTGACATAATTTCCTCCCCCACCAAGAGCGGCCCACCAAGAGACTTCAGGGAAGTCTCTTTCCGGCGATTGGAGCTCCCCAAGTGCGGTCAACAGTCACTTTGATCGGCCAGTAGAAGCGGCCTGGGGTAACCGCACACACACACTCCCCTCGCCACGAGGCCACTTCTACCGTATCTGCTGATCGAAAGCTCCCTTGAGGACACAGTCCCCAGCTGCTTCGGGGCGATGCATGGCTGCACCAGTCCCCTCGCCTTTAGGGCAGTCTCTTTCTGGCTATTGGAGCTCCCCAAGTGTGGTCAACAGTTACTTCCATTGGCCAGTAGAAGCGGCCTGAGGTGAGCACACACACACACACACACTCCCCTCGCCGTGAGGCCGCTTCTATCTGCTGATCAAAAACAGTCACTTCACTCAGCGGTAGAAGCGGCCTCGTGGCGAGGGAAGTGTGTGTGTGTGCTTGCCTCAGGCTCCTTCTACCGGATGATCGAAGTGACTGTTGACCGCACTTGGGGAGCTCCAATTGCCGGAAAGAGACTGCCCTAAAGGTGAGGGGACAGGGAGCCACGCATCGCCCTGAAGCAGCTGGGGACTGTGTCCTCAAGGGAGCTTTCGATTGGCAGATAGAAGCGGCCTCGCGGCGAGGGGAGTGTGTGTGTGCACTCACCCCAGGCTGCTTTCTACCGGCCGATCGAAGTGACTGTTGACCGCACTTGGGGAGCTCCAATCGCCAGAAAGAGACTGCCCTAAAGGTGAGGGGACAGGGAGCCACGCATCGCCCCGAAGCAACTGGGGACTGTGTCCTCAAGGGAGCTTTCAATCGGCCGATAGAAGCAGCCTCGTGGCAAGGGGAGTGTGTGTGTGCGCTTGCTCCGAGGCCGCTTCTACCGGCTGATCGAAGTGGCTGGTGACTTTGCCTTCAAGAGAGCTTCTATCGGCTATCAGGGTATTCTGGCCTAGGCTACCTGCAGGGCACTCCTAAAGGCAAGTTTTCTCCCACCCCCACATCCGCCCTTCCCCCCCACACCTGCCCTTTCCCCCATTTTTCTTCACCTCATGAAGTTCTAGCGAACGATGTGAGAAATGGCGGGGAAACGCATGGTTTTAATAGGCCTAAATTTAGGGGGCGGGGCTTACTTTCACCTCATGCCTAGTAATCATGCTGGGCCTTCCTATTGGTGGAGGCCGTATTGTTGGAGAAACACGGTACTGTTGCAGCATCCCCACAGTCATGAGAGGCCAGCTGAGGAGATGCGTGCCTCGATGTGAGTGTTGTTAAGTTGGCCATGCCAAGCCATGCCCACCAACTAAGCCACGGCACAGAACCAGTTGGTAAAAAATTGAATCCCACCCCTGCTTATACCACAATGAAATTGTATTTAGGGTGCTATAAAATTCTTTATTATTATTTCAATAAATATGGCTAGGCTCTGGCAACCCCAAAAAAGGCTGCCAGATGCAAAATCATCCACTTCTCCTTGAATATTCTTTTTTATTTCATTGTTATTTAGGTGCCAATAATTGGATTGATTCCTAATAACTACACAGTGTCCTAATAACTTTATGATTTCATCCTCCTACAATGTAGTTTGTATTTTGTGTGAGCACAGTAATTATTGTTAGCATCCCTACTAGCTCCCCCTAAAACTTAAATTTCACAGACTCTACACCCTCTATGGAGAAATACAGTATTCTCCAATTTATTACTATCTATCATACTTTATCATATATCTGCCCTCTCATTGGCAAACAAGAATTTTCTGAGAAAAAAAAAGGAAAAAAGAGGGGTCAAGTTGGTCTAAAGGCATGGAGTTCACCCAAAGATATTCCAAATATTAATTTCTAATACCATGATTCTCCAGCAATATGGCCTCCACCAATAGGAAGGCCCAGCATGATTTCAAGGCATGAGGTGAAATTAACCCCCCCCCCCAAAATTTAGGCCTATTTAAATTATGCATTTCCCTGCCATTTCTCACATTGTTTGTTAGAACTACACGAGGTGAAGAGAAATGGGAGGGGGAAGGGCAGGGGGGATGGGGAGAAAACTTGCCTTTAGGAGTGCCCTGCAGGTAGCCTAGGGCAGAATACCCCGATACCTGATAGAAACTCCCTGAAGGCAGAGTCCCCAGCGGCTTCAGGGCAAGGCATGGCTACCTGTGTCCCCTTGTCTTTAGGCAGTCTCTTTCACGTTATGGAAGCTCCTCTAGTGCAGTCACCAGCCACTCTGATTGGCCGGTAGAAGTGGCCTCGGGACGAGTGCACACACACACACTTCCCTCGCCACGAGGCCACTTCTATCGGCAGACGAAAGCTCCCTTGAAGGCAGAATCCCCAGCTGCTTCAGGGTGAGGCGGGGCTGCCTGTGTCCCCTTGCCTTTGGGGCAGTCTCTTTCTGGCAATGGAAGCTCCCCAAGTGCAGTCACCAGCCACTTCGATTGGCCAGTAGAAGCAGCCTCAGGATGAACACACACACACACTCGCCTCGCTGCGAGGCCACTTCTGCCGGCCGAGTGAAGTGGCTGGTGACTGCATTTGGGGAGCTTCCATCACCCGAAAGAGACTGCCTAAAGGTGAGGGGACACGGGAAGTCCATGCCTCACCCTGAAGCGGCTGGGGATTCTGCCTTCAAGGGAGCTTTCGTCTGCTGATAGAAGTGGCCTCATGGCGATGGGAGTGTGTGTGTGTGTGTGTGTGTGCACGAGCTCACCCTAAGGTCACTTCTACCAGCCTATCGAAGTGGCTGGTGACTGCATTTGGGGAATTTCCATTGCCCAAAAGAGAATACGGGCAGCCACACCTCGCCCTGAAGCAGCTGGGGACTCTGCCTTCAAGGGAGCTTTCGTCTGCTGAAAGAAGTGGTCTCACGGCGAGGGGAGTGTGTGTGTCTGTGCTCCAGGATTGCCATCTGGCCATTTTTCCAGCCAAATTCGAGAAATCTGGCCGTATAGAAAATTGTTTGGCCATGAAAAAAATCATGTCTCCGGCCAAATATATTTCGCTGGAAATTTGGCCGTATGAAAGTTGCTTGGCCGTGAAATTGAAATTTTGGCCGAATACCGGTTTTCAATGCAACATATTTGCATGAAAATGACTGTCCTCTTTGTAACTCTTTCCCTTGGTTTAAAAAAAAAAAGTTTTGGGACTTTGCATGGGGGGGGGAAAGATTGGCCTGAAAAGCAACCGCTTCTCCCCCTTAGTTCTCCTGCCCTGTGTGGCAGGGAGCTTCCCCCAAGAGCAGTTCCTAACACCCCCCCCCCAAAAAAAACCTGTCGGGCCAGCTGCTGCGGCTTGGTTTTTCCACCTTAGTGGAAAAAAACGTTTTTTTGTGAGGGGTGGGAGAAGGAAGCAAAACGCAAATGCTCCTGGGCAGCCCAGAGGGGCATTTTAAATGAGAATTTGGTCCCTTGGAAGAAACTTCCCGCCTCCCACATTGGCGGACGAAGCTGAAGGGGCCACGCAACTGCTCTTCTGCAGTTGGGGATGGCTTCTGTGTCCTTTCCCCATTTTTAACTGCTTCCTCCTCGGTTGCCGCAGAAGCCCCGCCATTTCTCACAAGGGGCTGGAAGACCAAACACTTTAGGGCGTAAGGTTGTTGAGGTTGTGTGTGTGTGTGTGTCAATATGCCAACTCTAAACCTCTTAGAGAAGGCTGTAAAGCACCATGAAGTGGTATAAAAGTGTAACTGCCATTTTCACATGCTAAGGGCAAAGAAATGCCACTGCCCTCCTCCCCGAAGGGAGCGAAAATCCACTCAGTCCCCCAACTCAGGGCCGGCTGGCTGTCGACTTTGCCCTCCCCCACACCATCCTTCTTGCCCCTCACGGCTCACTTTCCCACCCTTCTGCGTTTCCCTCTTACTATTTCTGTGAAGAGTAACATGCCCCTTTGGGAGTGGATGAGGCTGGTATTGGTCCATGCACCCCTTGGAGGAACTGGACAACTCCATGGCAACGGCGGGATGCCCCTCTTTCGAAGGGGGGACAGATTTTTGTGTCGTTTTATTTGTTTATACTTTTTCAATCGGGGGAGGGGAAATCCCCCTAAAAACCCTCCTGCCCTAGCTCCCCCTCCTCAGGATCGCTGCATTTGGCCCTGAACTTTCCAAACAGTAGTAGCGGTTATATAAAGTGAGCTGCCTAGCCTGGATGTGAGTAAAGAAACACAGAAATTCCCATGACGTCACGTCACGTTGTTGAATAAAGACTATTTTTTTATGATTTGATTATTTAAAAACAGTTTAAAAAAAAACAAAAAACAATATATCCTCATGTTATATTGCATTAAAAATTTGGCTGGAAAATTTGGCCGTGAGAGAAAATAATTTGGCCGAATTTGGCTGTATTTTGACTTGAGTTTGGCCGCAGAACCAAGCTGCGATCTGGCAACCCTGATGCGCTCGCCCCGAGGCTGCGTCTATCGGCTGATCGAAGTGGCTGGTTGTTAAGCCTGGGTTCCCCAACCAGGGTTAGGTAGACAAGCTAAACAGAATGTGCAGCGTTAGTCAGATAGGCACACAGATAAATGAGTGAGCTAAGCTTGTATGTTTATTAACATACAGTAAAAATAACAGATACGCTTGTGCTATCAAGAATATATTTTATTCCAGTATAAGTTTATGGCATAGTCAAATAACAGTCCAATATTCATTTACCATGTAGTCAGTCCATTCAGGGGTATTCATTTAGCAAAGTCCATGTAGAATATCCTATGTCAGTTCACTTACAAAATCAGTCCTTTGTTGTCTCTCCCGTTCGAGCAATGCAGTCTTGATTCCAAGCAGTAATCAGGGATCATCAAAGCCAGAGAGAGAGAGAGAGCAAGCCGTAGTCTTGCTACTTTTATATTGTTTTCTTAACCACTCCCACAATTGCTATTTCACAGTTAAAGCTGCATACACTAACTATGATTCATAGTTATTATTTCACCTAAACCAGTTAGGGTAAACAATGTTATCCCTAACACTGGTGACTGCATTTGGGGACCTTCCATCACCCGAAAGAGACTGCCTAAAGGCGAGGGGACATAGGCAGCCATGCCTCACCCCGAAGCAGCTCAGGACTCTGCCTTCAAGGGAGCTTTCATCTGCTGAAAGAAGCAGCTTCATGGTGAGGGGAATATGTACGTGTGTATGCGCTCACCCTGATGCCGCTTCTACCTGGCTGATCGAAATGGCTGGTGACTGCATTTTGGGGAGCTTCCATCACCCGAAAGAGACTTCCTAAAGGCGAGGGGACATGGGCATCCACGCCACACCCTGAAGCAGCTGTGGACTCTGCCTTCGGGAAGCTTTTATCGGCTGATAGAAGTGGCCTCACGGCGAGGTACGTGCGTATGGGCCGCTCTAGATGGGGGAGGAAATTAAGTCACCCCCGAAAAGACAGCACAAAGAAGTTGTTCTAGTTGAGTGCTTTCAACCCTGACTACTCTTAAGATAGCTGGAGTTCAACTGCCAGAATTGACAGCATTCTGGGGACATTGAGGTTCACATTTTTTAAAGCTGCCAAGGTTGGGAAGACAGATTTTGAGTGCAATCTTTGAGTGCAACAAGTACAGGCCTGCAGTTATTCACAAGTTTGCACAATGCCACTCCCACAAAGCAGTTTGATAGTCAACTTTGAATTAACATGAAGCAAGTTACACCTGACTGGAGCCATTTGCAAAATTTTTCTAATTGCCTTGTGGTTAGTGCTAGATGAGATTGAGCTGACCTTGCATTTAAGCTTCTAGTAAGTTGGTAATGGCCTAGCAATTACTTGTTCTTCATTTTTGTCCTCATCTCTCACAGCTACAATATCTAGTAACTCCAAACATAAAATGGTAACAAAGAATAGAATGGAATTGTGAAGCGATTGACTCCAGTCCTCCAACACTGCAAGAAATAAGCTGTCTCAGCTCTGCTTGAAGCATTCTGGTAGGGGAAGATCTCACCTGTGCTGCATATATTTTTTTCTCCAGACTGACTCAAATTTATTCTGATTTTTCCTCACAGGATTTGTTTTTCATATTCTCTGATCATTTCCTTCAGATTTTGAAGGAATAGAGAGATGATCTCTTAATGATAACCTCTTATTCTTATTCTTCAAATGCTCTTTAGAGTAAGAAGTGTTCCATATATTCACCACCAGGAATATAAATCTTACAAGGTAGAATTACTGCCTTCCCAACTAAATGCTTTGTAAGATTTCCACAGCTTGCAGACTTGCCAGTACTGACTGGAAAGTTGGTCTAACATAACTGACAGTTGCCAGGCAGGGAAGGCTGCCTTGAAACTAAAATGTGGGGCAATTTACTTTCTTGGGAGCCAAATAGCCCTTTAGAAACCATTTAAAAGATGCTTATTGTATGTTCTGGACCTTGCAACCTCTAGCTGATTCTAAATCAGACAGTTAACTCCACAAAGCATCCATACAAAGTCTTTTTATTGGTTCATCAGGCATCCTCAATATAACTCACAGTTACGTCGAGATTGATCTCAATGTCCAACAGTGTCCAACATAATTGACTTTCTGATGTAAAAGGATGGGAATCGCTTATCCCACATCGAAGGATCAAGGAGGTGAGATGACAGCATGATGTTGGGTTCAGGCAAGAGTGAAGGAACCTCCCACAACCCACCAAGGATCAATTCAGTGACCAATCATGATTACAGATGTGGCTAAATGACATGGACTACATTTCCCAGGATACCTTAACTACATTTACCATGATGTATTCCCTTAAGGGGACAGCTCCCAATTCCTAACTAACTATCCCAGTTCCCTATTAACTATAACTGGCTGGACAGCACATTCCCCGCCTGGAATTATAAATTCAACTACTAACTAACTATCAATTAAACAATTAAGATAAACAGTAAACAGTAATATAGAATCAAACAAAGCAAAGCATGCAAAGCTTGAGGTTCAATCTTCAATTCAACCTTTCTCTGCAGCAACACTAGGTCGGCGACCGGTCTGGTGTAGAGCTTCTTGATGAAAGTCTGCTGGTCGCAGGAAGAATCTTGTGACCTCGTTATCAGGACCTCGACTTGGTGGACTAGTCCATCAGAGCTGAGTAGGACTTGCTGTACAAGTCCCATAGGACACAAGTTCCAATGCACATCCTTGTCTTAGCAAAACAAGGTCTCCTTCAAGGTTCGGTTCTTTGGTCTTCCATTTACAATGGTCTTGTATGGTAGACAGGTATTCTTGCTTCCAACAGTTCCAAAACGTATTGGCAAGCTGTTGAACTTGTCTCCATTGTTGTTTGTACAAGTCCTTAGAGTCAAAGTTCCTTAACCAGGTATACAAGTACTTCATTGTGCTTCAGGTGTGCTGCCTGAATGTTGCGCATGAAAATTCTCTTCCATAGCAGATATCCTCTGCCTGGCTTGTCAGAGAATTTGTATACACCGTTGGCGGCCAAATCTAGCTTTCCTCTCCTTAGGGCCAACTCTCTCCAGTATGCTGGATCATCTGCTGAAGTGGTGTAGAGGTTGTAGGTGAGGGACATTGACACAGAGGAATCTCCCCTTGGATTTTCGTAGAGTAGGTCCTGGTTGTATCTCAAATCATAGTCTTCCTCCCAGTACTTACTGAGGAAGTTGTCCTGCTATGCTGTAGATGATGATGGAGCTTCACGCTGCTGTGTAGGCTGGTCATGCACAGATTGACCTGTTAGTGTTGCTGGACCCTTGGTGTAATGTAACAAGAAGTTGCTAAAATTAGGAAACTTCCTGTAAATTCAGTACTTCCTGTAAATTCAGCGACAGGATGGAGATCCTTGAGTTGGGTGGCAAGGGTTGCTGTAAGCTTAGTTCAAAATTTTTTTTGTTGTTTAGAATTTTCCTGTGAAATTTTCTACTTTCCACCAGATGGTGCTGTAGGCGAGTAGTTGAATGGCAGCCAATTAGGCTGAGATGAAAAGTCATTAAATAGATGCAATACTTTAGTACATTGCATGAACACTGTGATTAAATAATTTCTCTTTGCTTTTAGATTGCTTCTAATTTTGTTAAAGGAAAAAAAAATCCTTCTTGGCTTCATCAGTAAAGAGAAAGGAAAGCTGCTTTCTTTGTTTAAATTGCTTGCTAAATTAAGTGTCTCTCTTCAGCAGAGGGATGTGCCCATTGCTATGGAGATGGCTCTGGCAAGAGGAATTTTTATGACTTGCAAGATGGCCTCTTAATTGTTCTCTTCCTGGCAATGAGCAGAAAAGAATCAGCTCTAGTTTTTGTTTAAAGACACAAGCAAGATTCCTCAGACTCTCTCACTGCATTTGTAAAGGGTTTTAAGACAGAAGTTTGATTTTCTCTTGAGAGACAGGGAATTTCTGGCTCTCCCAGCAGTTCAAACACTCGCCCTCTTGTTATGCAAATTGAGTCTTTGAGATAGCAGGAAGACAACAGAGATGCAAATTGAGACAGAAAGTTAATAGCTTATAAGTTCTCCCGCTGAAGAGAGGAGGGGATTTCAGACCGCCTCCCTGTGAATTCAAATAGATTTGGTAACTTTGTGGCTCAGAAAGAGAAAAATAATTCAGGGAGAGAATTCAGGCAATCTGATTGCTTATAACTTTGCTTTGGAGACTCAGATTAGCATTGTACTTTATTTTTCCAGGAATCCAGATAAACAACATTCTTTACTGTGGAATTTTCCTTTTACTGTTGGGAATCCTGATTCATTGTTTTCAGATCTCATCATCATTTTACTGGGAATCCAGATTCATCCTTTTACTGTTTTGGACCTTATAACCACTAGCTGATTATA
Organism: Laticauda colubrina; assembly: GCA_015471245.1. Classification (NCBI taxonomy): domain Eukaryota; kingdom Metazoa; phylum Chordata; class Lepidosauria; order Squamata; family Elapidae; genus Laticauda; species Laticauda colubrina. Next base: position 1,512,909 of record BLBF01000051.1, read on the forward strand.
AAGCAGACAGTTAACTCCACAAAGCATCCATACAAAGTCTTTTTATTGGTTCATGAGGCATCCTCAATATAACTCACAGTTACATCGAGATTCATCTCAATGTCCAACTCTTTGCATAACTGACTTCCTGGTGTAAAAGGATAGTAATCTCTTATCCCACATCGAAGGAGCAAGGAGGTGAGATGACAGCATGATGCTGAGTTCAGGCAAGAGTGAAGGAACCTCCCACAACCCACCAAGGATCAATTCAGTGACCAATTAGGATTACAGATGTGGCCAAATGACATGGACTACATTTCCCAAGATACCTTAACTACATTTGCCATGATGCATTCCCTTAAGGGGACAGCTCCCAATTCCTAACTAACTATCCCAATTCCCTATTAACTATAACTGGCTGGACAGCACAGTGTATGTTTCTTTTATCCTGCTATTGTTTCTGGCTCCACCAAATTCTCCAAACCCAGTTTAAGTATATACATGCAATATAGAGAGGTCTGTGGATATTAAATATCTGGAAATTCTCAGTAATCCAGGTCATGGTTATCTCAAAGGTGCTTCAAGAGGCAATTGGACTTTCTGTTATTGTTGTTGTTTGTTGTTGTTGTTTTTGATGACATTTTGCTTCTCACCCAAGAAGTTTCTTCAGTTCTGAAGAAGTTTCTTGGTTGAAAAATGAAATGTCTTCAAAGAAAAACCAGTTGCCTCTTGAAAAAGCACTTTTGGGACATCTGTGGAGATTCCTAGTCATCCAGGTCACAGTTGTCTTAAAAGCCTTTTGCTTTTTCAAAAGGCAGTCAGACTGTTTTTTCCCTGAATTTTTCCCTCAGGAAAAAAAAGAGTTCAGATGTCTTTTGGAAAATAACCCTTGGCAATATAGGAACTGAGAAAATTGAGAAACCCTCTGCGCCAAATCAGAAAGCTCAAACTGCCCAAGGAGCTGCTGATACAATCCTACAGAGGAATCATTGAGTCTATCATCTGCATCTTTGTAACTGTCTGGTTTGGTTCTGCAACCCAGCAGGACAGACACAGACTTCAAAAGATAATTAGGACTACAGAAAAAACAATTACTACCAACATGCCTTCATTTGAGGACCTGTATACTGCAGGCGTCAAAAAGAGGGCTGTGAAAATATTTACAGACCCCTCATATCACGGACATAAACTGTTTCAACTCCTTCCCTCAAAATGACGCTATAGAGCACTGTACACCAGAACAACTAGACACAAGAACAGTTTTTTCCAAAAAGCATCACTCTGCTAAACAAATATTTCCCTCAACATTGTTCAACTATTACAAAGTGCACTACTATTGCTGTTAATCTTCTCACCACTCCTTATCATCCATCCCCTCCCACTTGTGATGTATGACTGTAACTTTGCCGCTTGTATACTTACGATTTATATTGACTGTTTCTTAGTATGATTTGGTTGTTTATTGTACACTTGATGAAGGTATTTTTTCTTTTATGTATACTGAGAGTATTTACACCAAGACAAATTTCTTGTGTGTCCATAAGAGGGCAGTAGAGTTCTTCCTTTACAAGAGCATTGCTTAGACCAGTTTTTTCAATCTTGGTAATATTAAAATGTGTGGACTTCAGCTCCCAAAATTTCCCACCGAATATGCGCGTTAAAGTCTATACATCTTAATGTTGCTAATGTTGAGAAACACTGGACTAGATTGTTTCATGATAATTGAGCAATAAGCAGAAAAACAGAAGTATATTTTCCATATAGGGAGAGTTAAATTAAACTATTTTAAAAGAGCTGTGTAGCACATAAGATACCCCTCTGATTTTCAATAAAATTTCCACTGATTTGAGCTTTACTTATAGTAGTTTCATATCCGTATCTATATCATTTTCATGGTAACAGTATGATATACAAACATTCATTTAGTGACCATTCAGAGTTACAACAACACTGGATAAAGTGATTTATGACTACTCCTTGAGTAGTCATCACAGTATCCCTATAGTTACGGTATCTAAATTTGCACACTTTGGCAACCAGTAGCAATGTCCTGGAGTCATATGGTCACTATTTTCAACCACCTTCCAACAAACAAAGTCAATGAGGCAAGGCAGATTTGCTTAACAACGACGTGATTCAAAAACTCAATGACTTGCTCAACAACCATGATAAAAAGGGTGGTAAAATCAGACGAGATTCACTTAAAAACTGCATAGATTAGCAAAATATTGGTCCCATTTGTGGCCATAAGTCAAAGAATACTTGGAATTCAAATTCCTTTGTTTGTAAGCTGTCCTGTTTATTATTATTATTTTTTAAAGTTTATAAATGATTCAAAGATGTAAGAAAGCTAATCACTAATTTTAAGATATCATGTTTTTTACATCCCATTATATTGTAAGTACATTATAATGTCTTATAATGTACTTTAAAATAAATTAAGAGTTGCATAACATTGTGGCCAAATTCTGGTTTACTTAAGTGTGACCAAATCACTTTGAAGATACAATTTTATTAACATGTAAGTAATACAATGTAAACTGGCTCCTAGAAAGCATTGTCAGCTTGCTGGGCAGACATGATCAAAAGCAGAACCTTTTGTTGATTACATTTCAAAGAAAAAGGCAGAGCCAGTATACAGTACTGTAAATTACAACCTGATGTTGGCATATTTTTTGATAAACTCATCTGTGTGATTTTATTTATTCCTCTGACAGGCTAGCTCCATATATCTGAGGTATGGCTGGTGAATATAAACAATTTGATTTCCTGTGCCACAGACTTCTGACTGATTCTTCCTTCTGCCACTATTCAGGGTCCATTCAGCAGGCTTTGAATGTTTAATTATAAGGTTTAATTGAAGGAACACCCATACCCACATGGAGGAATCTCATAGGTTTTGCAGTGAATGAAGCTCATGTGGGAAGGGATATCTTTTATCACTAGAGTAGATTAACATCTGCCGTCAATCTCTAGTTTTCTTGCCTTACGTAGATTGCAAAATATGAAATTGACTTAGTTTCCACAACATTCAAATCATACTATCAATAGCACACTAGCTGAAATGGTGCAATATGGTAAACTCAATCAAGAAAAACTTGTGATATCCTACAGCCAGGTGCATCTTGGAGACGGGTTGGTTTCTTGAGACCAAAGGCCTTACCTCACTTCCCCTTTTGCTAATCAAACCATCTCTCTTTGTCTCTCCTCATATTTTCTCAACAGACTTTTGCAATAGCAGCAATTTGCCAGAAGTGGAAATCATCAGCCTTCTGGGGGAACAACTGCCCTTGTATAAACTCCGGGCAGACACAATATTTGGATATGACCACAAAGATTGGATTCAGACACCCCAGTTCTCCTCTGATGCTACTGCTGCCCTCACATTCAAGCAGATTGAAGAGACACTGGAATATTTCTGTAAGTAACCTCTGGGGAGAAGTCAGACCAATCTATGAGTGTAACAGTAACTTTTAGTTTTTAAATTTCTTTTTGACTCCTTAGAGCAAGGTATACATGCTGTTTTGAAAAAAAAATCACAATAACTTTATGAGGTAAGACGTTATTATTGATGCGGTGCAAAAGGAGGAGAAGCTGGGTGTCAGCCGTGAGGTCATGATCTGATTGCGGTGGTGTCCAGGAAATTCTGAAGGAACTGAGATGAGGCTTCAGTAAAATAATCCCTATTCCTAACAGCTATCTTTTTATGTTACTCATAGTGGTATATTTCTATACTACCATTGTAGAATTCACTTCCTGGGCTTTTGACCTTGTGGACCACATGGTATATCTTTCTTACTCATGAACATTTTAAACATATTTACAGTACTCAGAAGGGCTAGCTCCTTGCCAATCCTTTTTTATTTAATTAAGCTACTCCTTTTTTAAAGTAATCATTGTGATAAAGGAACAAGAAATGTTTTCCAGAATTGTTATTATGAGAATCTGTAAAAAGAACAAAAGAAAGACCTGATTTTTCACAAGAGGAGGTGAGAATGATACCATTGCATTATATACATTTTCATGGAAATAATTCCCACTATGTTCAGGAAGTTGTTTTTTTAAAAACAAACAAACTTTATTGATTACAAAACCAAAATATCAAACAAACACAACACACAGAAGAAGAAAAGAAATAGAAAAAAAGAAAATGATTAAAAAACTAACAATTCTACTATCGACAGTCTATGGTTCCTTATTTGTTATCAATATTGGTGATACATTTATAAATATGTCTTATTGTGAATATATAATTATGATTTACATTTTTCATTATTTACTAATATATTTTCTATTTTTGTTCTATCCAGTCATACCAGCATTCCGAGCTTCTATAATATTTTGATGTTTCTTTTTCCTTAAGTGCTAAGGTTAACTTGTCCATCTCTGCACAGGCTGTTATCTTCTTATAACCATACCCTCTGTTGGAATATCTGCTTGTCTCCAATACTGTGCAACTGTTATTCTGGCTGCAGTAAGAATATACAATATTATATATTTGACATTTTTAGGAATTTGTCTATTAAATATCCCCAATAGGAAGAATTATGGTTTTAATTCAATTTGCTCCACCGTTATTTCTTCTAACCATTTTTTTATTCTATGCCAGTATCTTTGGGCTTCAGTGCAGGACCACCACATATGAAAAAATGTTCCCTGTTTTTTTTTTACATTTCCAGCAATTTGGATTCATGTTAGGAGACATTTTCGCTATTCTCAAGGGTGAGAGATGCCATCTATAAAACATTTTATAGGCATTTTCTTTATATGCTGCTGATCTTGTAATTTTATTATTCCTTGTCCAAACCTTTCCCCATTCTAGTTATGTAATGCTAAGTCCTATGTTTCTGCTCCAAGCTATCATGTTGCCTTTGACTACTTCCTCTTCTAATTCCGTCTCTAGTAAATAATTATAAAATTTAGTTATATATTTTTTTATCTGGACCTAATAAAATTTTATCTATTTGTTGTGCCTTAGTATAAATTCCAAAATTTTTCTTGTCCTGGCTATAATTTTTTGAATTTGCAGGTAAGCCCACCGGTCTACTTGTAGCCCCTGTTCTTGGAGATCTTGCCATGATTTTAAAGTTCCTTGCGTATCCAAGTCTTTGTATTTTATCATTTTATTAAGATCTAGATTATTTGGATGTATCATCACCTCCATCGTTGAGATCCAAATTGGGATTTTAAAATAATGTTTTTTGTTTTTTTTAATTTTGTTCCAATTAGCCAAGAAGGAATCTCTAATTATATGTCTGTGGAAATACTTCTGCTTAATTTTCCCAATGTCCCATAAAAATGCATGCCATCCCCTCTGTAAATCATGGCCTTCTAAAAATAAGATCCTTTTATTCGACAGATTTACCCACTCTTTCAGCCAGAGTCAGGAGGCTGCACTATAGTATAATTCCCAATTTGGGAGTGCCATACCTCCCCTGCTCTTCATATCTTGCATTGCCTTTAAGTTTATCCTTGGTTTTTTTCCCTTGCCAGATAAATTTAGTGATTATCTTGTTAAGTTCCACGAAGTAATTTTTATGTATTTTTATTGGTATTGTTTGGAATAAGTAAATAAATTTGGGCAGAATATTCATTTTTATAGTGGCAATCCTCCCTAATAAGGAGATTTACAATTTAACCCATATCTCTAAATCTTTTTTAATTTGCTGTAATAATTTATTATAATTATTTTCCATTAGAGTTTTGCATTGAGCCATCAACCAAATTCCTAGGTATTTAACTTTTTTTACTGTTTGTAATCCCATTATCCTTTCCAATTTTAGTTTTTGTTTTTCTGTTAAATTTTTAATTTTTACTTTCATTTTTCCCTATTAATTTTAAGTCCTGTAACTTTCCCAAATTGATCTAACTCTTTCAGTAATTCTTGACCTGTTTCAATTGGTTCCTCCATGAAAAATACCATATCATCCACAAATGACTGGAGTTTATATTTTTCTTTTTTAATTTTTAGTTCTTTTATTCCTAGGTTCTGTCTAATTCGTGCAAGCAATGTTTCCAAAGATAATATGAAGAGCAGGGGGGATAATGGACATCCCTGTCTGACTCCTTTCTCTATTTTTATTGAGCGCGTGTACTCTCAATTAATTATAATATTCGTCTTTTGTGAATCATAAATAGTAGTCATGATGTTTTCAAACTTAGTGCCTAGATTCATATTGTAAATTTGTTGAATTAGGAATTGCCAATTTAAATTGTCAAAGGCGTTCTTTGCATCCAAGAATACAAGGGCTATTTGTTTTTCTGGGTGGGCTTGGTAGTATTCCTGATTTGTCGATTAGGAAGAAATCTATTTTGATCTTTATGTATATATTCATTCAATATTTTTTTCAGTTTGCTATAATATAAAAGGAAATATTTTATAATCAATTGGTCAATTGGGAAATTGGTCAATAGTTTGTATATGTCGTGCATCTGAATCTTCTTTCGGAATCAACGATATCAATGTCTCCTTCCATGAATCCGGCGTTCTTGCTGCTAGTAGGACCTCATTATATACTTCTACCATGAGAGGTCTCATTTGTTCTCCTATTTTTTTATAAAGTTCCCCTGGTATCCGGTTGGGTCCTGGGGGGGGTTTATTGTTCTTTTGGTTTTCTCTTGCTGCTTTTAGCTCGGGCCACGTAATATCTCTAATTAACATTTCCTTCATTTCCTCCTTGTTTTATCTTTAGTAATACCCAAATATTTTCTTATCATATCCTCATTTACCTCCTTCTTTTTATAAAGATCTTCAAAAATTTTATATGCAATTTCTTTTTTCTGTTCTATCCTTTGTTGGGCATCCCCGTTCTAATCTATTAATTGGTAGATCAATCTTTTTTCTTTTTCTTTTTTAAGTTTATAGGCCAAACACCTTCCTGGTTTATTGGCATGTTCAAAGAATATCTGTCTGGCTGTATTTAGCTTTGAGACCATTCCCTCTTGTTCGATTAAATTTAATTTATGTTTAGTTATTATCATCTGTTTTTTCAATTTGCAATCTTTTGGGGTGTTTTGCAACTGAATTTCTAATTCTTTGATTCTTTGTTCTAATTTATTTTGTTGGGCATATTTTTCTTTATTTCTTTTATGATGTATGGTGTATGATATTGTTATGCCTCTTATTATTGCCTTCATTGTATCCCAAATATTCTATTTTGTAGTTGCCTCCTTATTATTTTCTTTTAAAAAATAGTCTAATTTCTCATCAAGTTTATTCATAAATTCTTTCTCTTTAATTAACTGTGTATTTAAGGTCCACCTTTTCCTTGGTTTCTTCCTGCCTTTCCACACTATCTGAATTGGGTTGTGATCTGCCCATTCATTTGGTAAGATTTCAATCTCTTTTAATTCCTTTACTAATTCACCATTCATCCACACCATATCAATTTGTGTCCATGATTGGTGAGTGTTGGAGTAAAATGTAAATTGCTTTTTCTCAGGGTTTAATTTCCTCTTCTGTCTATCAAATTTAGTTCAATCATTTGTTCAATCATCATTTGTTTTTGGTAGTTCTCTTTTTTTCTTCCTCCCCCCACCCCCACTATGATCTTTATGGTGGTCCACAATAGCATCGAAATTTCCCAAGATACAAATATTCCTTTTATCTAATTCCACTAATTTCTCTTGTAATTGTTTAAAAATTTCCTTTTGGTTATCATTAGGGGCATAGATTACCACTGGTAGAATTAGAATTGATTTAATCCAAATTTGTAACACCAGAATTCTTCCATTGGGTTCTATCCAAATTGGCTCTGCTTTCATATCATCTTTCACATATATTGCTATCCCTTTCTTTTTCCTAAAATCTGCTGGTGACATATAAAAATTCCCTAGCTTGGGGCATTCTAAATATTTTTCTTCTTCCTTCCCGATATGAATTTCATGTAAACATATTATATCTACATTTTGTTTAATTAATTTGGTTAATATTCTTTTCCTTTTTATCCTAGAGTTTAGGCCATTTATGTTAACTGATAGTATTTTTTTTTCTTCATCCATCATCTAATTGACTCTTGCTCTTTGTCTTGTAGTTACTCCTGTCTCTCTTTATGGCTGATTGTGCATCTTCGGTTCTTCTCTCTCTTGAGGTTGTTTATTTTTTGAATTCCTACAATTCTCATCTCTATTTTTTTGGTAGTTTTGGTCGTCTTGCAAATTCATTTCTAACTCGTCTCTACTACTCGAATCTTCATGGCCTATCAATCATTCATAGAATTCTTGGGCTTTTTCCATGGAGTCTACTTTAATTTTTCTTTCTTCCCAAGTGATCAGCATTCCCTCTGGGATTAGCCATCTAAATATGATACCTTTTTGATTTAATTGGTTTGCCAAGAATTTATAATCTCACCTCTGTTCTCTCACTCTTCTTGGGATTTGTTTAAGCACCAAGATTTCTTTCCCTTTGTATGTAATTGTTTCTTCTCGAGAAATTTTATATATTGTTAGGGATAACATTGTTCACCCTAACTGGTTTAGGTGAAATAATAACTATGAATCATAGTTAGTGTATGTTAGAGTGTATACAGCTTTAACTGGGAAATAGCAATTAAAGGAGTGGCTATGAAAACAATATAAAAGTAGCAAGACTACGGCTTGCTCTCTCTCTCTCTGGCTTTGATGATCCCTGATTACTGCTTTGGAATCAAGACTGCATTGCTCGAACGGGAGAGACAACAAAGGACTGATTTTGTAAGTGAACTGACATAGGATATTCTACATGGACTTTGCTAACTGAATATCCCTGAATGGACTGACTACATGGTAAATGAATATTGGACTGATATTTGACTATGCCATAAACTTATACTGGAATAAAATATATTCTTGA
>BLBF01000051.1:1521817-1552398 GCA_015471245.1 Laticauda colubrina
CTCTGGCTTTGATGATCCCTGATTACTGCTTGGAATCAAGACTGCATTGCTCGAACGGGAGAGACAACAAAGGACTGATTTTGTAAGTGAACTGACATAGGATATTCTACATGGACTTTGCTAACTGAATATCCCTGAATGGACTGACTACATGGTAAATGAATATTGGACTGATATTTGACTATGCCATAAACTTATACTGGAATAAAATATATTCTTGATAGCACAAGCGTATCTGTTATTTTTACTGTATGTTAATAAACATACAAGCTTAGCTCACTCATTTATCTGTGTGCCTATCTGACTAACGCTGCACATTCTGTTTAGCTTGTCTACCTAACCCTGGTTGGGGAACCCAGGCTTAACATATATAATATCTCAAACTTTCCTTCTGACAAATCTCACATAGACCTCTTTTGGATGTTTATGTCGTCTTGCATAATTGTGCTCTGTATACTTTGTCTAATTCTTTCAGAATGTCATCCTTATCTTTTTCCAATAGGTCTGCTAATACTTCTACCATCACTTGTTCTAAGTCCTTGTCTTTAGATTCCATTATATTTTGGAATCTTAGATATGCTGCGGCCTTATCCATTTCCAAATATACCAAGGAGTCGTCCATTTCTTTCCTCACATTTCTAAATTGCTGACCAACCATTTCCAGCTTCTTTTCTGTTTTTTCCATTCTTTTCTCAACCTCCTTTATTGTTGATTCATTCCTTTCTTGTGTTGCTGTATTGTTTCAATTTTTTTGATCCAGCTTTCGGATGTCTAGTTTCATTTCTGCCTTTAAATTTCCCATCTCTTCTTTCAGTTCATTTGTGTCAGCTCTTGATTCGATATGATTTTTTACCACTATTTCCTGAAGCTTCAGGATTCCTTCACTAAGTGCACTGGAAGTACAGAGTTGCTAAGTCATGTCTCTGATTTCACTATCTCATGACACTTTCCGCTGTAGTTGTTTCTCCTTTCGTTTGAAAGTTTAACAGGTCAATTTTTAGATTCAAATAGTCTCTTTTTTAAATCTTCTCCACTTACTACAACTCCAGTCCAATAATCCAAAAGGACTAGTAAATTATTCAGTTTCGTTCGATGAATATTTAAAGTTGTAATTTAATTCCTTACTTCAAGTCTCCCACATCTCAAGTTTGTCCTTCCAATTTTCCCCAAAGTCCACAATTCAAATCCTTCAAAGTTCCCTTAAATTAAATTATTGTTCTTTCTTTCTTCTTTTTTTTTCGCTCCCCCAATTATTATCAGTCTCTTAGATCCCTCTGATTCTCTTATCTTCTCTGTCTGATTGCTCACGTCCTTATCCTCTTCCATCTCATGAGCCCTTTCACTTTCGCTGCCACTTGTATCTGCTTTGGCCGCTGTTTTCGAGCTTCGCTCCAACTAAGATACTCCAATATTCAATGCTCAATCAGGATCGCAAATTCTTTCACTCGCACTCTTTGTTCACCACAGTCTGTCACTCACGTGCTTCCTCACTCACGTGCTTCTTCATTCCTCTTGTATGCAACGATCAAGGTTTTAGGACCGCCATTGCTGACAGTCTCTTGTTGTCGGTCTCCACAGGGTTTCTCTACATCGCAATGAGAATCGCCTTTTCCACACCGCGACTTGAGTCTCCCCACACTGGCACACTTCTCTACAAGATGCGTGCACCCCTAAGGGTCACTCCAGCAGCAAGAGGAGATGGCATGAAATCCAGAGCGAGCTTCAGCACCTCCGTTTGCCCATATCTCATCACCAGAAGTCTATGTTCAGGAAGTTTTAGGAAGTTGTCTTCATTCCTAAATCTTTCTTAGGACTCAGTGTGCACATTATGCTATTCTTCAAAGCATAGTTACAAATCTCAGCAGGTTAGATAGACTCATCAACAATGAGCTTCCTAAACTTCAAGCAGCTTTTGGAAACCTTACTCCAAGCTATGAACTTTTATGGGGAAAATACTGTCATGAGGGCTTATTAACCTCCTTCGCTTGGTTCTGGATTGCCTATCTGCTAAGCCTGCATAAATACAATACATTAAATCATAATCACTAGGTTTGAATTGCACAAGAAGCCACCAAAAAACTAATCATTTTTGATGTGGTCAGCAAACCATCACAGCCATCTCTGTCCTGCTGCTTTGTGAACTTTAAACCTGCTTTTATTTTGATTTTACCCTCTGAGCGCTTGGTAAATTTAAGAATATGCTTTTTAGTGAATTAAACTTTTGACCTGTCCAGACTGATCTTTGTGCTAAATGAAGAGGCTGGGGCTGTTTCTAACTTGCATTATGTGAAATTTTCCAGCTTCTTCAGAGATGAAAATGTTATGTTGTGCATTAATTTTACCATGTTTTAATTTTATTTTATATTTTATTTATATGTGTTTGTGTATGGGCGTATATCTGTATATTTTCTTCATCCCTTATATTTTATAATGTGTACAGACATATATTGTGTGTGTGTTTGTGTATAAAATTTTCTTTTATCCATTCTATCCTGAAATGACAATACACCTGAAAACCGAACCCCAGTACTGCCCTCCCCTCCCCCCCAACCTCCCTGCATACACATATAATCTATTCCGCTGTCTTTAAGTCTAGTCCTAATGGTCTCTTGACTATTCATCTATAAAGAATATCTAACTTTTCTTCCAAACCATTTTTTTTTAAACTCAGTTTTGAAATATGAGGAAAACCTATTTGTGTTTCTATCTACCCTCTTATGGTGCTTATAAAGTTTTACTTTTGTTTGCCAATTTTAAAACAACTCCACATGAAATCTTCTACATTTGTCCAGAGGACTGGATGTCATTGTATTTTTTTCCATCACCTCTCATCCCTCTCCATCTTCCCCAACATAACTGAGAAATGGTCTATTAAGGGGGAACTGTAGGAAGACGGTGGGGAAGAGACTGGGAGTCCCTACCACAGCAATCACTAAACAAACAAAAAAGCAGTGGTGTGTTTTAGCTTTTGGCCTTCTGATTTTATCCTCTTGAGTACTTGGTAAACCTAGGAGTAAGCTTGTGGGCCTTGTCATTAGGCTGCCAAACAATGTTGGCCTTCTCATTAGGCAGCTTCAGTATCTGTCCTTCAAAATGATAGACAGGATTGTTTTCCTTTAGGATTGACTGAATTGATCTCCATGCAGTCAAGGGACTCTCAAGTCTTCTCCAGAACTACAATTCAAAAGCAATGAATTATAGGTATATATTCTTAATTCTTTGTCCTCAGTCAGGGCAGCCACTGTGGACTATTTATTTAAATCTGTTAGTTACCCAATGGACTACCTGCAGCAAAGGGGCAAATGCAGCTAAGTTATTCTCATTCCATATCAGACAATGGGCTTTTCCTCATAGTATGTGTGGATACTATAACAATCAAATGCCTTCCTTGCCAATTTTCTGGCCTTCAACTGAAGTTCTCCTCTTTTCCCTTACCCTGTGAGTCAAGCCCATATTAACAGATCAATTTAGGAGAGTTTTAGACTTTTGTAAAATATACTTGTATCTGCACACTAGTGCCTTCTTACTTCCCTGTTTATGCCCCTTTCTGCGCTTACTCATTGGTAGACCTGAAAGACCAGGTTGAGGATAGATCATCAAAAATATCTATGTGATCACTAAGAGTCAACAGTGACTTGATGGCACATAATCAGTCTGTATTTCCTGGTTCTACAAGCAATTCTTGTAAGGAAGGAAGCTACTTCTTTCTTAAGGATAATTTTACAAGCAGTTCCCTTATTCTCAAATGTCAAACTTTTGAACTGAAAGAGAGAACCATACCCATATTATACTGCTGCTTGGGAAGGATAACTTGATTCCCAATGATTTTTTTTTTAAAAATGCACATGCTCTATTTCACTCTAGATAGTAAGTAGAGGTGTATAATTAAAGATTGATTATGCACCAGTGTTGCATCATTTTCAAGTTGTGTCATCATCAACTTGTGCCAACAAATTGCAGGAGTGCCCCATTAGTATCAACATATAAAAATATATTAATGAGTTTATCATGGATTTTTGACATATGAATGTCTGAAACTTACAGGAATCCTGGAATATGATCAACATAGAGGTTAAAAAGCATTGGGACTAGGATACAATCCTATTCAATACTATTATGGGTGATTATACTCTTGGAGAACCATTTACACTTGCACAGACTTTCAAATGGGTTTGAGTAGTGGGCCTTAACCATAAGTAACAATCTGGATTCCATGTTTAAGTTGGCCAATTTCTTCTACAAAAAAGGTTTGTTTAAAGAGTGCACTGTGATCTACAAAAGTGGTAAACAAGTTTCTTGCCATTAGTTAATTGTTTTGTTATGAGATGGTGTAAAACAATTATCTATTGTGGAGTGCTTTGGTTTATATGTTTATGGAGATTCTCAATCATTCAGGCCATAGTTGTCCCAAAGATGCTTTTTCTCCAAACAGCAGGTGGACTTTGATTTTTCTTGAAGACATTTCTCATCTAAGAAGCTTCATTTCTAACTAACAGGTTGGGGAGTGGATTTATAGGATTTATACTTGTTAAATCATGGGTGAGAGAATACATGGGAGCCTCTGACTCTTTAAATTCTTTATTACATCGTTCAAAACAAAGAACAGCAGCCCTGGCAGCTCCCTTTCTACCCCCAGGCTGCCGCAGCTGCAACCAGTGACAGCTCTTCAGTTCCTGCCACCATGGACCAACCAATCAGGGCATATATGTAAATATCTAACACTCCTCCCCACCTGGTCCAGTTCACCCAGTCTTGTTCCACCTACTGTACTTAATCACGCAAGTAGACGGGACTCTTATGGGTGCGACCGGACCTGCGCAGCTCGGTCAAGGTTAGTTTCTGAGCTGCTTGGTTGGAATTATTGCCTCTCCTGCTCCCCTCCATGGACCCTCCTGGAATTTACTCATCATGGCGGCCGTTCTACTTCCACTAGATGCTACCCTTTTGCTTCCTTCCCTGGTTTGTTGCTGCCTGTGTGTGTCTGGTGGGTGTCTGCTACTTTCATTCGGTTCTTCCGGAGTGATTCTTAATGGTTGAGATTGAGATTGGCTGACTTCCAGCCATTTAGAGTATGTGTCCACTACGATAAGAAATGTGTGTCCCCTTACTGGCCCCACAAAATCAATATGTATTCTAGACCAGGGTCCCCTGGGTAATTCCCACTTGTGTTTGAGTGCTATGGGTGGTACTGGTCAGTTTTCCTGACAATCCTGACAGGTGGAGACCCAGGCCTCTTATTTCTTTATCCATCCCTGGCCACCAGACATAGCTCCTTGCTAATGATTTCATTTTAACTATTCCTGGGTACCCTGCATGCATCACTTCCATTATTTCATCCCTTAACATTGCTGGAATTATAACTCGATTACTACTTCAGTATGGATAGTTCAGTTTGTCTGTTTTTTGAAAGATTTAGTTTCTTCAATTTGTTCTTGTTCAGGCCACCTCCTTCCTACCCAGTTCAAAATGTGCACCAGAGTTCTGTCTTTCGCAGTTGCTCTCGTGATATCGGATGCTATAACTGGCGTTCATTGCACTGTCTCTATCAGTAGTGTAGTGGTGGCTCGTGCTGGGTCTTCGTCCTTGATGGGTAGGGGACATCTGCTTAATGCATCTGCATGATCAATCTCTTTTCCTGGTCTGTGGATCAAGTTGTAATCATTTGCAGATAAGAATTCTATCCAATGGGTCATTCTGGGGGACACGATGTTTGGGGTGGCTCTATCCCCTGTGATGATGCCCAAAAGCGGTTTGTGGTCAATGATCAATGTGAAATTCCATCCATATATGTATTCATGGAATTGCTTGATTCTGGTGACTGCAACTAACATTTCCTTGTCTAGTTGGCTCTAATTTCATTCAGGTTTGGATAAGTCTTTGAATAAAATGCTATTGGGGCTTCCTTTCCATTTGGCAAAAGGTGGCTGAGTACCACACCCACCCCAAATGGTGATGCATTGCAAGTTACGATTATTGGTAAAGTTTCATTGTATTGAATCAATAGGCATTCTGATGTAATTAAGTTCTTTATTTCTTTGAATGCTGCCTCTTCTCTATTTCCCCAAACCCAGGCTGCTTTCTTGTCAAGCAGTCTGTGGAGCGGTTCCACTACAGTTGCCTTCTGCAGTGAGAATATATGATAAAAGATAATTAGTCCCAGGAAAGCTAGTAATTTAGTTTTATTCTTTGGTCTGGGGGCATCCCTGATTGCTTTAGTTTTACTGTCCTTGGGATGGATGCTGTCTTTGTCTATTGAAAATCCAATTTTTCTTTTTCTACTTTAAGCCCCACCTCCTTGAAACAGTTGAGAATTTCCCTTAAGCGATCTTGTAATTGCTCTTTGTTCTCGGCTGAGGACATCATCAAAACAAGGCACTATCCCCTTTAGTCCATGCAGTAAGTGTTCCATGAGGCTCTGGAATAGTCCCGGGGCAACACTCACCCCAAATTCCAAACAGTTACATTTAAAAGCCCCTCTGTGAGTCACAATTGTCTGTGCTTCTGCTGTTTCAGCATCTGCTGGTAATTGCTGGTAGACTTGTGCAAGATGTAACTTTGCAAAAAATTTTCCATGCCCCAAGGAGTGCAAAAGGTGTTGCACCACTGGAATGGGGTAGGTACGTGCTCTGGTGTAAAGCCCAGTTCAGGGTTGTGTGGTAGTCTACACAGATGCGCAAAGATCCATCTGGCTTTATAGGGGTTATTGGGGTTTCCCACTTCGCATGATCTATGGGTTCTAGAATCCCTTGGAAAATGAGCTTGTCTAACTGCTCATCTATTTTTGATTTAAGTGTGAAGGGAACTTGCCTTGCTTTTAACCTGATCGGGGCAATATTTGGGTGTAAATTAAAAGAAATAAGGGACCCCAAGTACTTGCCTAATTTTCATCAAAGATATCCTGGAATTCCTCTATCAGTTGGTCTTCCCACTCACTATCCATGATGCTGTGTATGCCCGTGAATTCAATTCCCAATGGTTTGAACCACTCGAGTCCCAGCAGACTTGGCCGGTCCTGGTTGACCATGTTAAAGGCAGGATTCCAGAGTAATTTTGGAAGGATACTCTGAATTCTCCAATGCCAATGACTGGAATCTTGTTCCCTTGATAGTCTTTTAGGATTATTTTTTGTTTCTTTAGGTGCATTTTTGTTAGTTGGGGAATTATTTTTTTGATTGTATCCCACAATACCATTGATAGAAGAGATCCAGAATCCACTTCCATTTTACATGGTTCACCTTCTATTGTGACATGAACATGTACTTTCTTAGCATTTGGTATACTGGAGTGGCCCACGATTACCATTTGGTGTGTTTCACTTCTCTTTGTGCTAAGCTCATGGTTCCATCGATTCCTGCTATTTTGACCCCCATGGGCTTCAATTTGATTTTCTCTAGTTCTTGAGGCTGTACTTTGTCTTGGTCTTTGGTTGTTTGGCTTGAATGCTCGGCATGTTCTTGCGATGTGCCTCCTCCGCTCGCAGTGTTGGCAAATAGCATTTCAGAACCGGCATTCCGATCTAGGGTGATTTCCTTCACAATCCATACACCAAAATTCTTTCCGCTTTCTTTCTTGGCTTTTCTGGTGCAATTCAGGGTGGAGTTGATTCACTTCTTCATCATCTGCTGATCCCGACCTGGATTCGAGATCCTCATGGTGAATGGCGGCAGTGTCTTTTGGGGGGGGGGTTGTGAAGGGGGAGGTTGTGGATTCTTATTCATTTTTCTCATAGCTGCAGCAGATTTCTGTGACACTTCTACTGTGGCTGCTTCCTTGATGGCCTCTTTTAGTGTTATTTTTGGTTTTGTTAGGAGCCTGCTCTGTAAGGTCAGGTCTCTTCAGTCCCAGGATAACACAATCCCTCATTGCCTCAACCACATTCAGGAATTCACATGCCTCAGCAATGTCCATCAGATTAGTGACAAAATCGTTTATGTTTTCTCCTTCCTTCTGGTCTCAACGGTATAACTTGTGTCTTTTGACCAGGCTGGACACAGGGGGAGTATAATGTGCCCTCAGAATTCATTCTAGATCTGGCCATGCCAACGTCTTTACATCACTTGAGGCTGTGAGGGCTTTAGCCATCTTGAACACAGTGGGACTGCAATGCATGAGAAAAGCTGCTCTTTTCCTCTGTTCCATAATATTTACCAGGTTGCTGCTCTCTAGGAACATCTGGAAACGATTGATGTAGGAATCCCAGTCCTCAGTCATTGGGTCGGTGTGAGTGGCGTATTGTTCCCAGCCATGTTCTTTGTCCAGTTAGCTAGCCATATTGTCTCACTTCCTCTTCTCCCAGGATCCCACCTTCGTCGCCAGTGTTAGATCGTGGGCGGGAGGCTCTGACCATTTAAGTTTTTTAATTACATTGTTCAGAACAAAGAACAGCAGCCGCGGCAGCTCCTTCTTTATCCCCAGGCTGCCGCAGCTGCAACCAGTGACAGTTCTTCAATTTCCCACCGCCTCGGACCAACCAATCAGGACATATATATAAATATCTAACAATACTCTTCTCAGTTAACCAGCCATTAATACTCTGAAGGTCTTGAAACCATCTGGAGACTAATCTGTGTAATTTGTGTCCTCAGAGTGTCCTGAATCAGTGTGCAAATGAATGTCGAACCATCTTGGAATTGATGAAAAGACTGCATTGTAAATAGGAGATAGGTGGGGTTGTATCCTTTCCTCTTTGTTGAGAGAGGGCTGTTCAATTTTAACACAGGCAATCTATTTGACTCCTCCTTCAAACCAGTGATCTTCTTTGTCCAGAATATGAGCCTTGTTGTCTTTAAGGGAGTGGCCCTTGTCTTTTAGGTGCAGATGGATTCCTGAATCCTCTCCTGATGAGTTGGTTGTGCCATACATTTGTGGAATGGTTGTTTTGTTTCCCAATGTACAAGTCTGCACATGCCTTGCTGCACAGCACTGTATGGACTGCATTGTTCTGTTCATACCTGGGTGTTTTGTCCTTGGGGAAGACAAGTTTCTGTCTTAATGTGTTCCTGGATTTAAAGTATACACTGATGTTTTGTTTGTTGAAAATCCTGGGGAGATTTTCCAATATTCCAGCCTAAATGCAGCTTGTTTCTCCACTAAGAGATTTCTTTCCATTATCTACTTTTCTACAGGTGCTTGTTCAAAAGGTGTTTTGCATACATTTTAGTCACAATTCCAAGCTACCAATTTCTTGTAATTACACCTTATTTTTAAATTTTAGGATTTTTTTTTTCATCTTAAAGGTGTCACTGGGCCTGACACATTGCTGTCATCATTAATTTTTTGGTATGTAAACAGAATCAAACAAATATTTGAATTTACTTGCTGTTAGTTTCTGACTTGAAGTTTATGATTAAAAAGTTTTCAGCAAAAAATACAAATTAGGGTAATGGCTCAGACTTTTATATGCACCTTAGATAGAGGAGGAAATTGAGTTTGTCCAAGTGTAGGTATGTTCTTAGTTCAAAAAAATTAAAATTGAAAACTAAGGAACGCAGTGGCTCAGTGGCTAAGATGCTGAGCTTGTCCATCAGAAAGGTCAGCAGTTCAGCAGTTTGAGTCCCTAGCACTGTGTAATGGAGTGAGCTCCTGTTACTTGTCCCAGCTTCTGCCAACCTAGCAGTTTGAAAGCATGTGAAAATGCAAGTAGAAAAATACGGACCACTTTGGTGGGAAGGTCACAGCATTCCGTGCGCATAGTCATGCCGGCCACATGTCCACGGAGATGTCTTTGACAGTGTTGGCTCTTTGGCTTTGTAACAGAGATGAGCACTGCCCCCTAGAACTGGAAACAACTAGCATCTATGTGTGAGAAGAATCTTTACCTTTACCTAATTCAAAAAGATGGATATAATCATAGCATCAAGCCTATTGAGCTTTCTATCCCATCTTACTTCGGAAGCCTCTTATGAAGCATAACTGGGATCAGATTTGCCTTAAAAATGGAGTATAATTGGTCATCATTGCTATCTTCCCTCATATGAGCTTGGATGTCTGAACAAGCCCAGTCTTGTTTCATTCAACATATATGTAATCTAACACTGCTATAGTTTCCTGGATAATATTTAAATGGATACATTAAAGTAGGTTCTCTTCCTTCTGAAGTATGGAAGATTACATTTATAAATCAAGAAAACCAATTCTGAGCCTGAGCTATTTCTTTTAGGACAGAGAGCCAGGATGGAACATTTATAAGATAATCTTTAGAAACAACACTGAGGTGTACAAAATCTTCTAAAGAGGTATCCATCCTGGCAGTAACTTTGGGTGATATTAGAAGAAAGTGGGAAGACATGTGTAGTGATAGATATATGTTCAGTAGAACTATTTTAGAAAATTTATATGAAATTGTACAGCTAAATAATGGGGAAAGTCACCTCCAAAGAACAAAGGTGATCCCTGTTCTTGCCAGTTTAGCTCTACTTTGGCAAATGTAGTCTGTCCTCCTTGCCTTTTAGTATAATATTTCCTTGAAGGAATAGAAAAGGATCTAAATTCAAAGCATGAGAATTGAATTTTTTCCCTTATTTGTAATCAGCCATGTCTCTTGGAATGCTACAAAGTCAAAATTAAAGTAGAACTCCACTAGGTCCCCATCCATTACTTTGTCCTTTCAGCCAGCAATATTTCAAGTCAGTAACTGGATAGAACTAAATAATGTAATATTAATGGGCATGATTGGGAAGGAATTTGAATTTTGAATAGAAGGACATGGGTTTTTCAGTCTTTGAATAGGTCAGATGTTATCCAAAATTCCTGCAATGTCAAAAAATCACATTGGTTTGAAATTCGTCTACCCTCACCACTGCCTTGCTGGTTATAAGCTTTCGTACAGGGTTTCAAACTTGCGTCATCACATGTCTTGGCGCAACTTCCCCTTCACTAAACTTGGCATGGATTGTAATCAGTCTCATATCTTTCAAGGTCTCTTGCAGAGAGTCTCTAACCCAAAAGTAATGTAGCTGTGCAAACAAGAAATAAAAGCTGAAGAGAATGGGCTTTGGGTGGGATATTCAACGCAGGAGGATGAGAAACAAACCTCTGGTTATTTATTTTGTTCGTATACAGCAATCTACAATAAATCATAAAATCTAAATTAAAGTTAGACATCTGTAGTAAAAGATACTATTTTAGAGATTCAGTTCTTACAAAGGTCACCTGGGCTTTTCTTAAAATGAGTAAGTTTGATTAAATTGATTTGAAGTTCATGATGGATTGGACTTTAGCCATTAGATGACTGCAATGATAAGGGTTTTTGGTCCCTGCTACTTTACATGATGCTTTGTCTATTAGGTCCAAAAGATCTTACCAGTGCCTTCAAATTATTTATAGCCCTCTCAAAACCTGTCCTGTAAATGGCAAACATTGCCTTTTGTTTATAAAAGCTCTTTTCATTAACTCATTCCATTGTTAAAATCCATTTATTTTCAGCTGTCTTTAAACATTTTTCATATTGCCTGAAATGTCTTAATTGCTAGAAGCTATGGGATTCAGAAACATTATGAGGTTCTTGTATTTTTTTGGTTTGCTTAAAAACCAAACAACCCACATTTACCCCTCAAGGGAATTTTTACACCTTTCATTCATCTGTAAAGGCATATTAATTAACATTTGGCTTCCAATACTTCCCAATTTTTCCCTAAGTTACTGTGTGAACAATCCATGCTGGTCAGTTTTTTAAAAAAGAAATGCTAATTCTCCAGGTTTAACCTTAAGAAAGAAGATAGGTTCAAGAAGTGGCTGAAGTCACATCAGCCCACCCTCCCATTGAAAAATACTGCAGAAAGCTGGAGCTGGGATGGACCATTGTGCCACATAACAATAGGAGGAGGCAAAGCTTTACTTCCTCACCCACAAAACACCGTTAGTATTTCCATTTCAGCTCCAGTATCCAATCCTAGCCTTCACTTCTCCTATAAGATCTTTCTATCTTCAACGTTTCCTCTCTTTTAATTGATCATTGCGGGATCAGATATTCAGCAACTCCCCATCCCCCCATCTTACTCCGAAAAATGGATTCTTCCCAAACAGGTGGATCTCAGATTCTCTAAACGTAATTAGAGTGCTGGTAGGGCAAGGAAAGCCTGCAATGCAAATTAGCGCGCTGGAGGAAAGTGAGGATTTCTGAGCCGCGCAAGACAAGCATCTCTGACGGAGCTGATAGGCGTCTCTTGGCTTCCCCGTTTCACCTCTGGCAGGGTGGGATCCTTGAACCTGCAAAGTTAATGTTGCCCACCGAGGCAGAGGCTTTTCTCGGCTCTCCCAGAATGGAATTGTGGACCAGCCCCGCCACTTGCGACGAAGGGAACAGTGACCTGGATGGTCGTGAGGATATCCTGCCTGAGGAATTGGAGGAGGGTAAGGAGGAGGAAGGGACCCTCGGAGCGGTGTGTGTGTGTGTGGGGTGTGTGTGTGTGTGTGTGTGTGTGTGTGTGGCGTGGACCCTTCCCCTGTGGAGGGAAAAGCTGCTGCCTGTCGACCTTTTTATTTTTCTCAACTGTCTCTTTTGACAGAGGTGCAGTGTTTGGAAGGTGGGTTCAAACTCTAGACTGGTGTTTTTCAATCTCAGTAAGTTTAAAGTATGTGGAATTCAGCTCCCAGAACTTCCAGCAATGTGTAGATGGCAGTTTCCAAAATTGTCTAGCTAGTATGCTGTCTGGGGAATTTCGGGAAATGACATCCACACATTCCAAAATTGCTGCAGTCTGAAAAAAACTGTTCTAGAGATTTTCCTTTCAGCAAAGTTATTCAGGTGTGTCAGATTATAACTTCCATCACCCCCAGCCTGCAATATGTCTAATCCTGGAGATGCCAATCCAGATCTGAGAAATGCTGTTAATGGTCCATAAAGAAAGATAGGTGTGGGTCTACCTTTGCAGTACAAAACTCTGTTTGTTCCTGGTAACCCAGTTGCAGAATAAAACCTAGTTGATGCTGCCTTCCTTTCTTTCTTTATAGGAGATTGCCTGCTTGTTTCTCTGTGGACTTGCCCTCATAGTTTTGATGATTGCCTAATGTGTATAGATCTGCAGATTGCTACTTTCTCTATCAGTTTAATTTCAAAGCAGTAATATTTTATTTTGTTTGCCATGGATATGATTAAAAATTCCAATCTGTTTGGTTGGAAAAATCTAACTCCCAAACCAGTTGTTTTAACCAAACCTGCATAAGATTGGTTAAAGATAGTGAGAATTGTAGTTTTAAAAAAACCTTGAGAAGAGCTGTTTGTTACTGTTTTCTTTCTTTCTTATGGGCTCTATTTAGTCAGGTGCAAGGAAGAAACACCTGCTGTTGCATTCAAATTCTATGAACCTCCTGTCTTCAAGTTTTGTTTTGTTTTTAACTTATCCAAATGGGAAATAATGATCTTGAAAATAAGCTTAAGTAATAAGCCCAAAATTAGGTTAGTAGGTATGTATGTAAGAAGGACGTCATTTTATGTTACTGATAGCAAGTACCCACACAGAGTAATAGAACAAGTTCTGATGAAATATTTTAGAGAAAGAACTAAATTCAAAATCCTAAACTTTCTTGGCAATTATTGGAGGAATTCTCTTCGAGAAAAAACTTACTTTTAGAAAGGGAGAGGGGATTTAATGTCATTTTTTTTCATATGTGCTCATCTAACTTGAGAGAGGATGAAAACGCAGAAATCATTAAAATGTGCAAAGGGCTACTCTTATACAAGAATTCTCTCTTTAACTTAAGTGCAATCAAGGTTGAAGCCATTTTTCATTTTGCTTTAAATTTGAGTGGATTTTCTTCCAATCTGACCATTTTAAAGGTTGAGATTTATGTGTGACCTCAATGATATTTGCAATGAATCTAAAAAATGTGCATTACATAAATTGCTGCAGTTTTTCTAATTCAATGTGTGCTTTTTTGCTTTTGCTGTACAATATGAAACTTTTAGTTTGAAGAAATGAATCCACATGTTAAACTTTTGATTATTTGCCATAGTATTAGTTGCTCCTAGATGTTTCTCTGCTTCTTTAGGATAACAGGCAATACAACTAAAAGCTCTCTTAACCTTTCAATTGAAATGGTTCATTGATATATTACATGGTGATATTATTGAATGCTGAGCATCCTCTTGCAGACTATACTGTATGTTGTATAATTCAATTTAAGAAATAACATGAAAGGAAGTTGACTTCCTTACTACTGTGCAGTCAGTCCCTGAACTGGCCATTTATTCATATGTGGAACAGGGCACCACTGATTCTACCCTGATACTCTGGTAGGTTATAGTCTACTGAGCAAGTGGAACTGTCTTACAAATAAACCCAGAGATGATACTATCTCCTAGCAAGCTTTTTCTTCCATTTACTTATCAGTAATCACTTCTGGAGTAAAAGAGGGAAACAGATTGTTAAAAACATAGCTGCTCACCAGAACCAAACATAGTTACTCAAAAGCTTGCTTCTCTCAGTGTTCTTTCTTGCTAAGCAGGTTACTGCAATGTTCTTTTATCATCAAAAGCAGATATCCCATAGGGCCATCTTAATTTTGTTTAACTAAATGCTTTTGCTGTCTCATTTTAATTATAGGTTAATGAAATGGCCTTAAAACAGATTGCTTTTGTTTTTGGGGAGCTGTTTTAGTTATTTCTGTAGTGAAGAATGCAAAAATACTATCAATTTAATATTTTATTTTTCATGGATATGTAATACAAGGCATTACAAGGTCTAATAATGCCCATAGATTTTTTTGGTAACATGGCATATGTTTTTAATTACATGGCATAACATGGTGTTGGGAAATTTAGATCAGCAAATCTGGAGAACAATGAATTCAAAAGATTAATCAGAAATGTCCACCAAACCTAAAGTCAACATCCCATCAGTTACATCTTTTGCAGCTTTTTTTCTCTTAGTACAAACTTTTGTGCCCAAGAAATCTGATGCTAAGATTTGGATTAACTGTCTATAAAAAATGATCGGCAATATATTACCAGCTCTCATGTGCTTTCTGATAGATGCTCTTATCTCATTTGCAGTGAATGTAATCAGAGTAAATAATTTTAAATTTTCTAGTCCAGTCAAGAAGCATATACAGGAGTATCAACTCACCCTTTATTATAAAATTATAATTAACAAATTCTTGCAAATGTAAAAGTACATCTTTCCCCCTCAACTTTACAGTCCAAGAAACTAAGAAACTTCTGAGATGTTTGCCACATGTCCATTCCTTTTGTAGGCTCTTGTCTGATCTTTGTCTAGTCTGTTTCCCAAGGCCATTCTCACATACCATTACATCCTATTGTATGTTACATATTTTGGGTGAAATATAGGTAATTCTCAACTTACGATCACAATTGAGCCCCAAATTTTTTATTGCTAAGTGAGACAGTTAAGTTAGTTTTGTCCCATTTTATGACCTTACTTGCCAAAGTTGTTAAGTGAATTACTGTAATTGTGAAGTTAGTCATACGGTTATAAAGTGAACCTGGCTTTTCCATTGACTTTGCTTGTCAGTGTTCTGACCCAGGCTTCATCAAAGTTAATAAAATACAAACTGAATGTAAAAGTAAAACCCTTTTTAATGCGATGCTGGGAATTACTTGCATTCCCAGCCAAAACTCATTATACACAGTTCCTCCTGATAAGAACACGCTTTTCAGTGCTGTTGAATGCTGCCAAGAAACAGAAGTCCTATTAAGGCTCACATAAACCAACCCAAAACCCTAGGAAAAAACCAACCAGAGTACAGAGCTGAACTGCTTTGCTGCACTGGGAACAGGCTCCCCTGGGTCTTCTGCTTCACTGCTGCCAGACTCCAAAAGCAGCACCCCACTTTCAGATGGTCTTGGCCCCATCTCTGTCTCGGATGCAGGATTTCATCCAAATCCTCATCAGATTCCCTGACTGATTCCCTTTTGTCCTCGCTGTCCAATTCCGCTGCTGTCCACACCGGCTGCTGGCAAACTACAATAGTCAGAAGGTTGCAGAAGGTGATCACATGACCCTGGGACACTGCAACCATCATAAATATGAGGCAGTTGACAAGTATCTGAATTTTGACCACATTTGACTAGAGGGATACTGTAACGGTCATAAGTGTGAAAAACAATCATAAATCACATTTTTTTTCAGTGCTGTTATAATTTAAACAGTCACTAAATGACCTTTTGTAAGTTGAGGACTACCTGAATTGTCAGTTTTTGGGTATTTCCCTTTTGGTGAAGTTTTGAGAAAGAATGCTAAATGCCTAATTCTGTCCCGAGACATGACTTCATTTTACTGACTTAAGGTTTCAACTAAATATATATTTCTCCCAGGTATTGATGGAATATTTAATAAAATAGTGTTCCTTGATAATCACTTCCTTAAATGGCATTTTAAAGAATGGCAGAGGTTTTGATGATGTTGTTTACATAACTACATACTTCTTTCAAGAGCCTTGTAAGATCATGCCGCTTATTGCTATATAGGAGGAATTCCAAAGATGATTTAAAACTGCCTTCCCCAACCTGGTGCTCTTGTGATGTGATGAGATTTATCATGTTGGCTAGAATTCTATGAGTTTCCAACAGGAAGGACACTTGGTTGGGGAAGCCTGGTATAGTAAATCAGCCTTCCCATAGCTTGGGTTTCCTGTGGACTTCTATTCCCAGAGTTCTGAGCAATATTCAACCTGGCTGTGGAATTCTGGGAGGTTGGTCCATATAAATTGGTCAGATAGAGTAAGGCCATAATAAATTGTCTGTTTACTTTATTATTGAAACAGCATAATCTCAAATTATGTAATACAAACAGCATGCAAATTAAAACAAGCAGCATGCAAACTATAACTAAAAATGCTATATTTGCAGCATGCAAACTATCTCCTTCCATGAAGATGAACAGGAAAATAAGAAATTAAAAGCATATTTATAACTTTGTTCGATAGACTTCTGCTGCAGTATTTTTACTGAATTTAGTGCAATTTCTGTCCATAGTCATTATCTATCCTCAGCCTCAATTACTGAATGCTGTTAAAAATGGCATTCCCTATAAAGTAGTTATTAATTTGCAAGACATTGAGACAGAAACATTAAACAATTCAGCAATCCCAATTTTTATTTCCAGACTGAACTTGTTGGCCTTGTCTGAATTAGAAAAGATTGAATTGCCTCTTCAATCTGAACTTCTGGAGCAGAGACAAAGAGAACAATAGGAGAGCTATGTTAGACAGATGCTACACATGGGATAGCCATGCAAAAAAAACCTCTTAAAAGTTGCCTAGCTCTTTGTTTATCCATACTTTGCTGGAAAACATTCATGCTCTAATTATTTTCAATTATGGTTCAGTTGGATGCTAGCATGCCATATAGATCCCCAATGTAGCGAGGGGGAGATCATTACACATGCAACCTGGAGAGTGTCATGGTGTCTCTGATTGGTTCAAGATTGTGCCAGTAAGCATGCAAGCAGAAAGGGAAGAAGGATTAGCTGACTTGTTAGAATAGCAAGTGGACAGATAGGACAGGATGTTCTCTAGGATTGAGAATCATGACCACTTTACTGTGACTTGGCTCTATATTGCATAACATCCACCTCCGGGAACAGCATAATAAGATTGAATGTCTTTATTGATGTGTTAATCCACTTACTGCTCATCAAATAAGGAACATTTTAATTTTGCCATATTAATAAACTGCTCCTATCAATTACTGTAAGCATCTGGGTAGCGAACTGCAAAGCAAAATGGAAACAATAATAAAAATATCAATGCAATATCTTCCAGGATGAATGGCTACAATTGAGCTGCACAAGCACTGGAATACTATAGTTTTAACTGCCTTGCAGAATGAAAGGAGGAAACTCCCTCCAGAAGGGAGAAGGTCAGAGTACAGATGCTATAGTAAGGTTGCTACTCAGCCCACCCTTCTCATGAGGAAGGAGTTGCCACAGGAGATGTCTAGCAGTTTAGACTATACAGTAGAGGGAAATTAAGTTCTGGTAGGTCATGTTTTATGTAATCCCATGCTGTACCTTAATGGGCTTATTAACCTTTAAGAAACAGATTTATGTCTACAGGTAATAAGCTATGCTTTCTAATTTATTAAACAGCCCTGGGTTTGGCCATGGGGAGGAGATATCTTATTTAGGTTATTGCTAAATAGGTAAATCCTATGAGCCTTGAGTTTAATATTTCTTGATCTGTGGGGTGTTCGTTATGAAAACTGAAATTTCAGGTCATCCTCCCTCCCAAATCTCAGTGCCAGAATTCAGCATTTGAAAAGACCACATGACAGTCTTAGTAAATTCTGCTTCAATATATTGGAGAATTAGACAAACTTTTTCAACTCAGTCTAGTGGCATGGTTGTTGCTTATGTTTTTTTTAAGGCTAAAATAAACTGGAAAGTAGAGATTATTAGATTATTGATTATATTCAGTTCTATAACTTCTTCAGTTATTATGGGGAAAGATTTCTGTTTAGAAAAATGATGCCAACCTATGCCATTAATAGCGAATGAGATGGAACCCAAACTCTGATTTTAAAAGTTGTGCTTACCACAGATCAAAGATGGACTTGCAAATGAGCAAAATAACTATGGCTGCTTCTGCCATTTCGTGGTTTGTTTTCTTTTTCTTCTGCCAATATTTGTAAGAAATATGGAGAATGGAAAAGTCTATTAGTATTTTGACTAAGGACTACTATAGTAGTAAGCCATTTTACAGGGAGTCAGGATTTGCAAACCATGTTTTCAAATTATAGATTGTAGCCCCTAAAAGATTGCTTTCTTGGGATGGATTTGTACATTGAATTGTCACTATGGCTTAGTATAAAAGCTTCCTAATATTTCTAGCTTCCAAATAAAGTTTACATACAAAACTAATAAAAGCGACTAAAATGTGCATGTGTGCGCATCTATCTATCTATCTATCTATCTATCTATCTATCTATCTATCTATCTATCTATCTATCTGTTTAAGATCTTTCTAAAGGTCTGTTTTATAAGAATTTGTGTTGAGATTTCAATTTAGCTAATAAACTGAATATTAAAAATCGGCTTGATTTTGGACATTTGTAATAAAAGGCTCCTTCAACATTTTAGAAACCATCAGGGGGTATCTATTGCCTTTGATAATGCTGAAATATTACTTGAATCGTGCCTATAATTCATTAAATTACCTTGCTTTCTCTGACAAAGAGTCAGATCTGCTCATGAGTTAAGGAGCTTTGAACACTCTGCTTGGGGTGGTGGGGATAATTTATGAACATTTAATTGAGTCTGACAATTGTCCTTGGAGGATAATTGGGACAGAGATGGCATAGATTTCTGTGCCTTCTCCCAAATGTGTTTTTCAAACCTATCTTACTCTGGTTGTGTTTTTCCATTCCTTCTTTTGCAGCTTGAGGCAAGGTGCCTTTTGCCTAGGCAGATATGCTTGTTCATCAGGGTAAAGCAAAATTTATCTTTGCCAGGAATTTATTTAATATATCAGTTACTCCCTCAGTATTTAAATCTGGAACTAGAAATATGTTGGGATATTTTCTTAAGATGTTAAAATACTAATGGTTGAACTGAATTCTACGTAGATAGCACTGCAGAGATGTAAACACAATATTGCAAATTATGTAAAAGGCCTTCAGAATTTCTCACCTGCAAAATCTGGTTCAAGAACATTTGAGGTGGATCATTCTGAGTTTTGCATTGCATCCATGATATTTTTTCCAATGAAATATAATTGGCTATGTTAACATAACATATTAAGCCATAGCTTTTGGTTTACCAATTACAGTGCTGGGCTTATGTGGCATAGTGAACCGTTAGGACTTAATGTATGAATTGACCAGTGTACAATTGTGCCATGCAGTCACAGACCTAAAACCTTTTCACATTTTTTCAGATCTTGAAACCTATTAATTAAAATGATCAAAGGGCAAAGCTCTAGTGATAGAAAATGGACATGGATTTTTTTTTCTCCTTAATTTCTTGTGGAACCCTATGCTATGTGGGCCACAGTTTTTAAAAAAATGAACAGCAGTGAGAATTAAACTTAACATTCTAAGAATTTCTATTTTTTTTTAATTCTCTTTAGTTTTTTTTAAAACAAATATTTACCTATTATAAGTATGAAACGTGCTAAGTTCCTACTGACATTCCAATTGATTAATTTACTATATACAATGCAGATGAATTCAAATGTTATATGTTCATTAAACAATTTGCAATTTGCTTCTGTCAGTCTCCAAAAACCAAGTAATACATGCAGAGTTGTTTCTAAGCAATTTTCTTTTATTGCTCCTTATAGACAGAAATCTTCCCAAACTAAAGCAACTATTTCATTATCATTAAGGATATACTCTGATAAGTTCTAGGAAGGAACTTTCTTGATCCTCTTTCTTCTAATCAAATTATCTAAACTTTGCTGTCTCTTGGTTCTCTGGAATGCAGCCTCTTCTTCCTGAAAATCCAGACTACACTCCACCATATCTTCATATCAATGGAATATTTATTACCGTTTTCAAAAATTATTGAATTTTGCACATCGGGTTCTGTGCATATGTCCTTGGATCTCTGCCAGGCTCCCGGCCCCATAAAAAAATCTTTAAAAATAAAATTGAAATCTTACAAATTGTGACACTGAGTACTACTGTCCAACACGTTTTAGAATATAATTTAAATTTACTTAGAAAATAAAAATGATATGGTTGTAGTCCAGTGATTTCTTTAGAAGTTGCCACTTCCCATTAAACTCCCTTACCTCTGTAGAAGTCTATTTATCTTTTAAATAGACCTATCTATTAAGATCTATTTATCTTTTTTCTCAATAAATGGGGCTCCTCTGGCAGCATAGAATCCATTTCTAAATGTTCAAGGCATGATGTGAGCGCATATAGCTGGCTCTCAATCTACATTCCAAAGTGCCTGTACCTCTTATGTGTACCATGTTCAATTATCCTTCTCTTTGTTTTTTCCATAGTAATGTGTTCTGAGAGAGTTGAGAAGATCACCAAGACATATCATGATATAGATGCGGTCACTAACTTGCTGGAAGAGGTACCTTTCACCAACTGTTCTTTCAGAATCTTAAGTCAAAACATTGTGCAGCCTGGTACAGTGGTATGAAGGTCAAGGTGGTTTTGGTTTTTCCTAACAGCTGATCCTTATGACAAAGCATGGGCAGGAAAAATTCTACAAGGAAGTTCTTGGTTTAGAGTGTATGGGGAAGGCACAAAGAGGAGAAGAAATTGATTTAGGAGTGGCGAGTATTGAAAGACCTTTGTTGAGACAGTGATAATGTTAGAAACCAGGTAGTATGTGTGACGAGATAGAGTCCTATAAGGTGAAACTTTGCTCTCTTGTCTTCTCTGTTCTCACAGAAAGAACATGATTTGGAGTTAGCAGCCCGCATTGGGAAAACATTGCTCAAACAAAATCGGAGTTTGTCCGAACACAATGAGTTCTTGGAAGAACAGTTAGAATTAGCAAAAGAAGAGGTAAGGAAGAAGTCTATTCTGCATATGTACTGTTAAACAGAGAAGAAACAAATAAGTATTGGGCAATAGTAGATTTTGAGTTTGTTTTTTAAAAACACATTTGGAGAATCAAGTCAGGAATTATTTGAGTCTGACTCAGATTCTGAGATATCCACATTAGCTGAATGATGGTTTATGCAGCGCAACATCGCCTTCTCCAATTCGAAGTGACACTCATTCGGCAGGCTGAGGCAAAGAGGCAGTCTCAGAACCAGCGAAATTTGGGGGGCTGGATAGGGGACAGACTGTATCTGTCAGTGTGGAAGGGATTGCCACTCTCAAATTGGCCTTTTTAGCCACACAAGATGCTGTTTTTGGACCTCTTTTCAGAGCACAATACCATAATCTTTTGAGACGAAGGATGCCAATGTGTGTGAATGAATGATGGCTTAAGGTTTCATAGCTCCATGTCTTGTTGTTTATATCTCATTTCACTGTTTCTCCTAGAAGTTTGTTGATTTCTCATTCTACCCTATCTCCAATAAATTTTACAATAGTTTGTACATGGTTTAAGGCAGGGGTGTCAAACTCGAGGCCTGCAGGTTGGATTTGATCCACAATGTGATTGGATCCAGCTCGTGGAGCCATCCTGGTTTACCCAATGTGAAGAGGAAAGATCAGGCTAGGGTAGCTTTGGCCCAGTCTACCCAATGTGAAAAGGAAACATGCCGCAGTTTGGGGAGTGGCATCAAGCTGGCCACACCCACCCAGTTGGCCACGCCTACCCAGCCTCCCAAGGTCAATCACTGCCCTGATGCCATCTGCAATAAAATTGACTTTGACACCTCTGGTTTAAGGTGAGAAAGCAGCTGGCTAAAATCACATGGTTGGCTTCAAAGTCAATGAGGATTTGAATGTGGATCCTCCAAGCCCCTTGTCCAGTGTTCAAAACTAGCCATTTCCAAACTGCTGCTCACCCAATGTCTGGCTAGAAATTATTGAAATTGGAGTTCCAGCATATTTGAGGTGCTCCATTTTGGGGAAAGCAGAATCATAGGGTGTTGGACTCTATGGGGAATCCAACTCACCTGGGGAGAGCCAACTCATCTATGGAAGTTTCTCTTGATCCAACCTGACTTGCAGAGGTGGTATGTGGGAAGAATGGAAAGAGGAGGGCAGTTTGTGTTCCTGAACAAAAGCTACAATATAGATTTAACAAGTAAATGTATGACATATTTTGGGCTAGTGCAAGGTACGCATGCCAGAGTACAGGTAATCCTCAATTTATAACCATTTATTTATTCACCATTTAAAGTTTCAACAGCACTGGAAAAAAGTGTCTCATGACCAGTCCTGGCACTTAGACCACTATAGCATCCCCATAGTCATAAAATCAAATCTGCACTCATTTAACAACTGCATATGATTCACTTAACTGCAGTGATTTATATAACTAGGTAAAAAGGATTGTAAAATGGAGAAAATTTGCTTGCAACCACTTTACTTAGAAATTCTGGTCTCAATTGTGGTCAAGGGCATTTTATGTATATTTTTTCTGATTAACATTTTTATTAAGTTATAAAGTATTATAAAATTCAAAATACAAAAGTAAATAAAAGACCAGTGAAGAGGGAGAGGAAAGGGGAAAGAAAGTGAGGAAAAGTAGAGAAAAGAAAAGAAAAAGAAGCATTGACTTCCGACTCTCTCTGTTGCAGTAGAATAAGGCATTAGCATCAAATCCCAGCTTTTT
Source organism: Laticauda colubrina (assembly GCA_015471245.1). Classification (NCBI taxonomy): domain Eukaryota; kingdom Metazoa; phylum Chordata; class Lepidosauria; order Squamata; family Elapidae; genus Laticauda; species Laticauda colubrina. The sequence continues at coordinate 1,544,974 of BLBF01000051.1, forward strand.
GTTTTTCCATAATAATATGAACAAGTCATTTCTATAAAGATCAATCAATCCAATCTATTGGCTTTTTTATCTGAATGTTTTGTGTTTTTTAAAACCCAGATAGCTCAGTTGAAACATGAAATATCGATGCGGGATGATCTTCTTCACATGTTTACCAACAGCACTGAAGAGAGTGAGCCAACTTCCATCATTTCTACCCCGTGAGTATTTAGACAATGTTGTAGGGTGTATCCTCACTCCAACATATCCTTTGAAGAGAAACATCAGTGAGAAATGCTTGGAGGAAGGGTGGGGCATAAAGTAATTCTCCAATTCATTTAGGATACCATAATTTGTATAAAATGTGTATAAAATTTGTATAAAATAATCAGATTTGGATTAAATGTGATATTTGAAATGAAGTTAGTGGTGTTTTTTCTGTATGTAACCAACAAGAGGAGTGGAGAGAGATGCTACATCAAGCACAAATAACCAAAGAAATATTTGTCTTAATAGTAAGTTTATTGTTGTAACCATAGATCATAATATAGATCATAAATCATCATATGTACTATAAAACAGAATAAGCTAACTGTAAAATTGTAAAGTAATTAAAAATAGTATTAGATGTAAACAGGTTACAGCAATATAAAAGCAAAGCTACAATTACAACTAAGAACTAAGTATTTCTTAATGTAAATAACAACAGAATGAAAGTAGCAACTTAATTGCTCACAGTTTCGGACACGTCTGCTGTATTATTGGAATGCTTTGAGAAGGAACCTGTATTACTGGAATGCTTTGTGTGTTTCACAATGCATAAGGCAGCTTTCGTCCACGTGTTCCCTTCAGGTTTATGTTGACTTCAATCATTTTCTGCTCGCTGGCTGCAAATGAAGGTAGTTCTATCAAATACTGTACTTCTCATCCCCCCCCAATTGGGTTCCATGGACCACAACATTTAACTGTAACTGAAATTAAATATTATGCAATTGCAATATTAGTGTCAGAATGTAAACAATTTCAGCTGTGGAAAAGAAGGTGGGAAAATGTTGTCCAAGCATCTCTTCTCACTTCCACCCCCTCCCCCTTTTTCTCTCATCCTGTTTGGAGGTTAAGCAGTGGATTAAGCAGCTGTTATATCTATCTGAGACAGAAATTCTCAACAGTTAATTTCTTACTCAGCTGTAAAGTGATTATAGGTAATCCTTCACTTATGTCTATTTAATGATGGTATAAACTTACAACGGCCTCAGAAAAAATTACCACCTTCCAAAATTAGGACTGTGGGACCACTTTGCAATTTGGATGTTTGGCAATTGATTCTTACTTTGACAGTTGAGGTATCTTGTTGTCCACATGTTCACAATTTGTGACATTCACAGTCGGTTTCCGACAAGCAAAGTCAATGGGTTAATGACCACATGTTTTGCTTAATGACCACAGTAACAATGATTATAAAATTGGATTCTGTTCATGTTATGTTTAATAACACGATTTACCAAATCAAAAATTGTATTCACTGATTTGACATGATGTATGGATCCAAATGATTCATATGTGGAATCAAGCTACTATGGTTTGTTTAATAACCCTCTTTAATACAAACCCTGTATTAAACCCTGACTGGCAGTGGCTCTCTAGGCTTGGGCAAGTGGCTCTCTAGCCTTGTGGAGTGACTAAATCTTGAACTTTTCTGTGTACAGAGCTCTATAATTGTGCTAATGGCTCCATTTCCTTTCTCCTCTGCTGATTGTCCCACTTTCTCTCCAATAGGTTAGGAAGGAATGATTCTTCCCTCTCTTTGCAGCAGTGTTTGCAATATGATCTTCTTCAGCAGAAACTTAAAGGGTTGGAAGAGGAGAACCAGAAACTGCGTGTTGAAGTAAGACTTGGCTGCCTGTTGTGTATGTGTGTATAATCATCAGGCCTAGCAGTTTACTGTAAGATGAACTGTTTTATTTCTATTTTACGTTTTTAAATAGATAATCCCATACATTAAAAAAAGATGACTTTAATACATTTAATAAATTAGATTTGGTTTCAATTGGCTGGATCCCAGCAACAGCATAAAACTGAATTTTTTGATGATTTGGAATCTACAAATACTTTTATTAAAAACCAACCAAGCATGCAAGTTTCCACTAAAATTCTCTCAATAGATGCAAATTTCTGGAAAATTCTATCCTGCACATTCATTGTTGGTGCCACAAGCCTTCACATTTTCCCCAAATCCAACAAGCAGAACTTCAGTCAAAGCGAAGTGTCTTGTTCTATAATTTGAGGAATTCTTCAAAAAGAATTTTCCCCAGCCTCCTACTTATTACAATATCCACTTTTGCAGAGTTTTTATCTTAGGCTACATGCCAACAATACTCTTCAAACACCGTAAGAATATGTGGAGTCCTTATGCTTTTTGAGCTTCTTTGTTTGCCGGCAGATGTTTTCTCACTCAACTAGGAACTCCCATCAGTTCTTTCCAATTAGAATATTCTAGTAAACCAGCCTTATGGTCATTTGGGGATGGGTCAATAGAGTATTTGAGCCATATGGTCTCAAAATCTCCTTTACAGGGACTCTAAGATGATTCTCATTTATCCTATCCTGAAGACATTTCCAGGCAAAGAACAGAACTTCTATTTGTTGCTCCTCTTATCTGATAAAAAACAATATACACTGCTCAAAAGAATAAAGGTAACACTAAAACAACACAATATAACTCCAAGTCAATCACACTTCTGTGAAATCAAACTGTCCACTTAGGTAGCAACACTGAATGACAATCAATTTCACATGCTGTTGTGCAAATGGAATAGGCAACAAGTGGAAAGCATAGGCAGTTAGCAAGACATCGCCAATAAAGGAGCGGTTCTGCAGGTGGTGACCACAGACCTCTTCTCAGTTCCTATGCTTTCTAGCTGATGGTTTGGTCACTTTTGAATGCTGGCGGTGCTGTCATTCTAGTGGTAGCATGAGACGGAGTCTACAACCCACACAAGTAGCTCAGGTAGTGCAGCTCATCCAGGATGGCACATCAATGCGAGCTGTGGGAAGAAGGTTTGCTGTGTCTGTCAGCGTAGTGACCAGAGCATGGAGGCACTACCAGGAGACAGGCCAGTACATCAGGAGATGTGGAGGAGGCCGTAGGAGGGCAACAACCCAGCATCCAGGACCGCTACCTCCACCTTTGTGCAAGAAGGGACAGGAGGAGCACTGCCAGAGCCCTGCAAAATGATCTCCAGCAGGCCACAAATGTGCATGTGGCTGCTCAAAGTCAGAAACAGACTCCAGGAGGGTGGTAGGAGGGCCCGACGTCCACAGGTGGGGGTTGTGCTTACAGCCCAACACCATGCAGGACATTTGGCATTTGCCAGAGAACACCAAGATTGGCAACTTCGCCACTGGTGCCCTGTGATCTTCACAGATGAAAGCAGGTTCACACTGAGCACATGAGACAAACGTGACAGGGTCTGGAGACACCATGGAAAACGTTCTGCTGCCTGCAACATCCTCCAGCATGACCAGTTTGGCAGTGGGTCAGTAATGGTGTGGGTGCCATTTCTTTAGGGGGCCTCACAGCCCTCCATGTGCTCGCCAGAAGTAGCCTGACTGCCATTAGGTACTAAGATGAGATCCTCAGACCCCTTGTGAGACCATATGCTAGTGCGGTTAGCCCTGGTTCCCTCCTAATGCAAAACAATGCTAGACCCCATGTGGCTGGAGTGTGTCAGCAGTTCCTTCAAGACGAAGGCATTAATGCTATGGACTGGCCCACCCATTCCCCAGACCTGAATTCATTTGAGCACATCTGGGATATCATATCTCGTTCCATCCACCAACGCCACATTGCACCACAGACTGTCCAGGAGTTGGGGGATGCTTTAGTCCAGGTGTGTAAGGAGATCCCTCAAGAGACCATCTGCCACCTCATCAGGAGCATGCCCAGGCATTGTAGGGAAGTCATACAGTTACATGGAGGCCACACACATTACTGAGCCTCATTTTGACTTGTTTTAAGGACATTACATCAAAGTTGGATCAGCCTGTAGTGTTTTTTTCCACTTTAATTTTGAGTGTAACTCCAAATCCAGACCTCCATGGATTGCTAAATTTGATTTCTGTTGATAATTTTTGTATGATTTTGTTGTCTGCACATTCAACTATGTTATGAACAAAGTATTTAATAAGAATATTTCATTCATTCAGATCTAGGATGTCTTATTTTTGTGTTCCGCTTATTTTTTTGAGCAGTGTTTTTTATCCCAGGTTGTTTTGTGTTCTTGTCTATATGTGCTATTTATCTTACTTGTAGTTAAAGATTCTCATTCTCATTTCGTTACGTGCATTTTATGTTGTTTTATTCATTATTGTATTTTTATCCCTCTACTTTTATATTCTATTCTTATTCCTTGTTATAGATCTTATATTTACTACATGTTAATTGACATATATGCATATTTATATTTATTTCTTAGATTTTACATCACTGTTTTCTGGCTTTATGGATGTAATAAAGGAATTGGATTGGATTTTATTTTCTTCAAATTTTGTATCTATATTGTACAAATATTGTACCAAATGGTTATTCTTTGTCTTTCTCAGGCTACAAACATTGCCACAGAAACAAATGAATATGAGGAGCAGGAACAGAAGCTCATGCTTGATTGTGTGGAACAATTTTGTAAGTTTTTTTTCTTAGAGAGAGAGAAAAAAAAATGTTCATATGGGAGGGAAAATAGGAGCAATCTCTCAATAACTTTAAAGTTCTTCATTTTATGGTATGAAGGATACAATATAAGATGAAATGAATTGACTTTATGCTCTACCTATCTCCTGAGGCTCAGCAGTGCTTTGAAATGTAATAATTATTTCATTTATCTTTCAAATGCTCCCAACTGATTAATTCTTCCACACATTCCCATCTTGTTTACAGGTGGCTGCCCTGTCAAGGGATATTCATTGTATTTATCCAATGTTTCAATCCAATCCAATCCAACTATGTTTGGTGGCAGTTAGGTTGGAAAAAGTTGACACAAGCCAATCCATGAACAGTTTTGGTTATGCCTGATGTCAATAACAGTAAAATTATCTACAACTGTATCTCCCTACTGATGATATGCATGTCAGCATAAATGCATATACGCCTCAGCAGATTATTGTCCCTATCTGATCTTGCTGGACTTAACATAGAAATTAAGCAAACCCATGCAATATAATTGTTAATATTATCCCATTGTCTGAATTTAACTGTGGCTACATTTGAAGCAACTTTATATGTGTAATAAAAGGATTCAATTTCAGCACAAATGCCAATTGCCTCCTTTGTATTTGAAGCATTTTCCCCAGTGTAATAATACGTGCACATACAGCATAGTATTAACCATTAGGCAAGTGAAAATGAGCTCAATCGGTGTATTCTCCCAGTAGTCTGGATGCTTGAAAGGGGATGGAGGTAGAGCATAAAATGTAGGACAGAAGAAAGTAAATGTTACCTATTGCTATGCAATGCAGAATGTTGTTGAGTATTTCAGAAGCTGCTCTGCATTCCAAATAATAATAATAATAGCCTTATCTCCTCTCCTTTAGCTGATAGCAGCCAGCAAGTTCTCCTGATTTCTGAGGAGCTGGCTCTCAAGACAGAGGATTCAATCCGGCAACAGGAGGAGATTAGCCAACTTCTAGCTCAGATTGTAGAACAACAACAGAAGTGCCGTGCAGTAAGCAAAGGAACTGAGCAAATTTGGCCAGCTTTTGTGCTTTATTTATTTAATTGATTGATTTGATTTATATAACCTTCCATTTTGCATAACAGACTCTTAAGAATTTATAATGATTTAAAAAGAATTTAAAAGAGAATGCAGTCTAAAAACATATAAAATTATATTAATACTGTACAGGCGATCTTCAGCTTACAACAGTTCACTTGAAGTTACAACGGTACTGAAAAAAATGACTAATGACCATTTTTCACACTTATGATCATTGCTGCATCCGCATGGTTACATGACTGAAGTTCAGGCGCTTGGCAACTGACTCATATTTATGACAGTTACAGTGTTCTGAGGTCATATGATGCAAAGTCAGTGAAAAACCATATCCACTGAACAACCATGTTATTAATTTAATAACTGTAATAATTCACTTAACCAATGTGGCAACAAAAGTCATAAAATGGGGTAAAGCTTACTTAACAAATTTCTCATTTAGCAACATAAATTTCGGGCTCAGTTGTGGTCATAAGTTGAAGGTTACCTGTATAACAGTAGTGGAGATACAAAAACAGTCAGCAACATTCAACATAGTAATTGTGCAGGCTCTGCTGTAAACCCAGATCCTAAGTCCAGTGACATATCCATGTCTTAAAAGACTTATGACAGCCAGTACAAATGGGGCCTCCAGGAGATGACATTCCAAAAGACAGGTGCCATTTCAGAAAAGGCTTTCAATGTAAACCTTGCCACACATGCCACAGTCTAGCAGACTCAGGGTATATGCCAGAGTCATTAAACAGCTCCATTCTTAGTGTGTCAGTAATAATTCAGTCACATGGGAGATATATATATATATATATATGTATATATATGTTTTTTAAAGTTTTCGCGGGTACTTACATGTGTGCTGTTAAGCTTCCTTCGGGTATTATCCCACGTCATTGTAGTGCTTTTAAAGTTGTAGCAACGTTTCAGCAGAATCTCATCTGCCATCATTAGGCTTCTGTATTGAGTTTGTATGTGGGTCAGGCTATCACAGTCATTGGTTTTAAATTTGAGGCTAGCCTATTGCTGTGCCAGGATGTTTTTTTTTCTACATCCTGATTGGTTGGGAGTCTTGGTCTGTGTTTATTGGACTTGGAGTTTGTTTGATTGGTGTTTCTGGTTTCTTCTGTCTGTTTTGTGGCTTTGATTGGCTGGCAATACTGTGTTCCTATATTGTAGGCTTTCAGTATGTAGAAAAAGAAAACATCCTGGCACAGCAATAGGCTAGCCTCAAATTTAAAACCAACTGAAAAGAACAGAAATGGCTCTACTCAGGAACGAGGTTCACAGTAAGAGATTCCAATTGGATCGGTTAAACAAAGATTTGCTAGCACTACACCTGGAATTGAGCAGCAAAATCCACCCTCTACTTTGGGATAAGATAAAACAACTTACAACTTGGAGAGCTGAAACTGAAACCACTTACAAAAATGAAAAACTCTTGAAGAAACTAATGAAATTAGAACATGACAACAAACCCCCCAACAATTCAAAACAACACCTGAAACAATTAGCATATAACGTTTCCAACAGAGAACTCACCAAAACAGAAACAGATGTCCTAACCAAAGGATTCAATTATGCTATAGCTCCCAAAAAAATCCCCACAGAATCCATCATATGTGCAGTAGAATCCAGCCTAACCAAATTAAATACAGATGAAGCTGACAGAATAAGACACCAGGTTACT
>BLBF01000051.1:1557398-1611137 GCA_015471245.1 Laticauda colubrina
GCCCAGTACCAGGTGATGAAGCAGAAGATCACAGCACTTCTGCACAACCCTCAAGGCCCAGCTGAAGCTGCTCCTACCCAGTCCAGGTCTGCTCCTCCACCCCAGGCAATGTCACGGCCCCTCTATGGCTTTCAACAGCTCCTCACCTACCAAGGCTACGACTACCAGGACTTCCCACAGCAGAAGCAGAACTTCCCAGTCCAGGCCCAGGTTCATCACATGCCACAGACGCCAGTCCTCACCCAGCTGCAGACCAGACAGCCCCATTACACTCCTCCTTCCTCCACACCACAGCCAAGCCCGTCAACGGACAATCTGTCATCAGTATTGGGCCTGATGTCTCAAGTCCTTGATGAAGGGCCTGTCAACCTCACAGGACTGAGTCAGCTCTTGGATAGCTCCTTGAACACACCATCCCCTGTTGTACCCTCAGGGCCAAACACCCCAATGGTGCCTCAGACCAGCGCTCAAGCCACAGCCACCTCCACAGTCCCTGCCCGCTTAACAGTTAAGACCATGGACATGACTCAGAGTGACTGAGAATAGTGTCAGAGACTGAGTTGTACTTGTTAAGTTTATCTTTGCTTAAGACACTTTACTTGGTTCATTTTGCTTTTTTAATAAAGTCATAAAGTTTACCTAAGAAAGTTAAGAAAGGTTATCTTTGCTTAAGACACTTGGTTTATTTTTTTTACTGAATAAAGTGTTGGTGAAAACTTTGAAAAAACGGTTAAGCCTTTGTATGGTTGTGGAATAGATAAGGATAGTTGTGGGATAGATAAACCTCCAGTGCAACCATAGTGGGACTGTATGGTCCACCATCCCAGCAATCCAGATGATTTTCTCCCCCTTTTTATAGAAAATATCGGTTGTCCACTATGGGGCCTTCTACATACTCTAGACATACTCCAGACATCCTAAATATACGAGATACACTCCACATACAAACATTTTGTCCGTTTTTAATCCTTTATATACGAGATGCATACGCTTACATCCTTTCTATTTCCGTGCTACTAACGCTGTTTAGACATTCCGTGTACCTTTTGTTTCCTTCCTCTTTCCATTTTCAGCTGCAGCGGATGTGAGTTGAGGGGATGGCCAGAGGATGCAGAGAGGATACAGTGGATGTTTAACGGATGATAACGGACATAGAACATTTGTTGCCTGTATATGTCGCGGAGGTACATCGTACGGGGCGGAAAGTTCATCTGTTCACAAAGTTTTGTGCAGCTCAAAACTTCTTGCGCGGATGAAATCTCGGATGGATGCTCGACGGATAGAGTATATGAAACACGTATGCAATGAGTACACAATGGATACATAGCATTTTCCAACGGATGGCAAGCTTTTTTTAAGCTTTTACATCCTCTTTGCATCCATAAGTGCAGTGGGACCGGGCCTTTTCTCTGCAGTCTTGAAGCCTAAATTCATGATAACAATCTAATGCCATCCACATAGAGAACCGCTGTGGCTCATGAGGTAATACGCTAGGTCTGCACACCACTGAGGTCAGCAGCTTGGTGGCTCAATTTCTGTGAGCGAATAAACCACTGAGGGACAAGAAAGGAGCCTCCCTCGATTGCCTACCGGCATTCAGGCATCCTGATAACACTGCCCGAAAAAATTCACAGAGGCAACCAACCACCTTGATGATCAATCCCTGGCTAACCTTTGCCATACGCTAAATAAATAAATAAACCATCAGCTCAGAGAAAACATCCAGGGTCAAGATAGATAAGGAAGCAAGTTTGCCTTGAGAAGTCTGTAAATCCCTTAGAAAGAAAGAGGGATTCTCTTTTTGCCTTTTTTCCACTTCAAAAATCTATAGCAAGAAGGTAAAGGCCCCTCTGTTGTGTGTGTGTTTGTGTCTATTCAAGTTTCAGATTCTAAGCTTCAGATTCACACATTTCCTTCTGTAATCCTAGTGCAAGTGTTCTTCCACAAAAAAGATATTCAACACAGACATAAGATAGTAACGGCTAGTAAAATAGTGTTATTTTGATTACCCCGATGAATCTACCCAGATGAATTTCTGTAGCATTGCTATGGCACATGATGCCAGATGTTAGGGTTCATTTGTCATCAACCCAGCCAATTTGGCTTATGGGAAAAGCTTGTGGAACATGTAGTCAAACAACATCTGGAGCATCATCCACCTGTTCTCAGACAAATAGAACATTCCTTCCAGTTTGAGTTGTTTTCATAATATCTGTTGTACAATTTTCAACTAGACTAATTTTTAGTGGCTTTGGGTAATTGGATTGTTAATAAAACTGGAGACCCATTGTTCTTTAGCAGGCATGTATTCTGCTTCACCATGTTGCGCATATGCCATATTGCACATAGAATAGAATGGAATTCCAAAGGTGCTTTTTCTGGCTTTTCTTTGAAGACGTTTTGCTTCTCATCCAAGAAGCTTCTTCAGCTCTGGATAAGAAACAAAATGTCTTCAAAGAAAGACATTTGCAGTGAGGATCTTAAACAATTTATTATAGCACCCAAATTACTCACCTGAAAAATATATACCATATATAACTTTAGCAGTGTAAACCTGATGACTGATTTTTTTTCTCTTCCCTTTTCTCCTTCAGTATTGTGCTGAAGTGGAGCAATTGCAACAGCAACTCACTGTAGCCAAAGAAATCCAATCGCAACTTCGCAGAGAGGTAGGTCTCTTGAGCAGCAAAGAGGAGAGAGAAGTGGTTGTGTGGAAAGGATGGCAAGGAGCTTTGAGCTTTCCTTAAATTAACCCAAATGGCTTTATGGCAACATTACAGTTTTCTGTACAAACAGTGCAGCCTTTGATGGAGGGGTGTGTGGATCAGTCACAGTAGAGTTGACCACTGAGTGATTTTAAGGATCACATTTTTAAAAATAAGCAGTGCCAGGACAAAGCAGGTAGTTGGGCAGAACAGAATTATGATTTAAAATTATATTAGTATTTAATTTCAGCATTTCCCCACTTCTGCCCAGCCTAGAAGTTACATCTATCTTATTTAAATTGGCAGAAACTTCTGAATGAAAAAAGTCATCCTACACAAACGTACATCCAAATGCCATAGAAATATACATGCATAAAACAAATTGTTCTGGTAGTAATCAGTTATAAGATATGCTAAGATGCCTTGGTTAGATGTCTTGTTTCTGTAGTAACCTGGGTTCAACCTCTGCTGAGCAAAAAGGAAAAGAAAACATCATTGATGCTTTTTAGAACCCCTAGATAGCAAAAATGTCAGGAAATTATTGATTACTCAGGTGACATCTGGAAATGATGACTTGGCTTTAATTACCCATGTTACATCAACGTCATCAGGCAAACACTTGCTACATGATTTTGGCTCATAAATAGCTCTGTGGGAAAACCCCTTTGGTTTTAGTTAGTGTTTCTCTTCATTCCTTTGGCTTAATCCCATTAAATATGATGTTCCTGATTTTTTGTCCTATTCTGTGGTATCATTTCAGTTCCAGGACATACAGGAGAAATACATAGAATGTGAATCAATGTTGCATGAAGCTCAGGAAGACATTAAAGATCTTCGCAAGCGCAGTTTGCCAAACAGCACCATCCACCACAGTTCCCCCACCTTCTTACCCCTGGTAAGGATAGATAAATGCATACATATAAGATAAGAGAATATGTGTATACATGTGTGTGTGTGTGTGTGTGTATAAAAGTGGAATATATACTGTGTTTCTCCAATAATACGGCCTCCACCAATAGGAAGGCCCAGCATGATTTCTAGGCATGAGGTGAAATTAAGCCCCGCCCCCTAAATTTAGGCCTATTAAAACCATGTGTTTCCCCGCCATTTCTCACTTCGTTCGTTAGAACTTCATGAGGTGAAGAGAAATGGGGGGAAAGGGTGGGGGGGGAAGGGCGGGTGGGGGGGGGGAAAGAAAACTTGCCTTTAGGAGTGCCCTGCAGGTAGCCTAGGCCAGAATACCCTGATAGCTGATAGAAGCTCTCTTGAAGGCAGAGTCACCAGCCACTTCGATCGGCCAGTAGAAGCGGCCTCGGAGCGAGCACACACACACACTCCCCTCGCCACTCCCTTCTACTGTGACTTGATTGGGTGGGGGCTTGGCTGTGTTCTGATTGGGTCACACCTCCACTAGCAGTTAAAAGGAAGAAGCAGCTGCAAGCTCATATTACTCTGAGAAGCGCAGACCCGAAGAAACAAGCCTGAAGATGATGAATGAGACTTCATCGTGTGAGGTGGAAGCAGATAAAAAAACCACCAAAAGATTCATTGATCCAAGGAAAACAAGATTTTATTCACGTGTCTGCAGAGACGGGTCCCCTCAGGCATTGAAGGAACACAGAGCAAAATTCAGGCAGCATTTTTATCCCCTTGTACGAGGGCTTGGCTTACATTCTTTCTGTTTTCAAATTGATACATATATTTTGAAGGTTCATACTAGCTCCTTATCTAGCAAAAGTAGTTATACGGTTTCTGACATCGCAGCACTTTATTACAGTTCCCCATTGTTCTCTCCTTATCTTGTTTTTTTTCTCTTGTGCACAAACTGGAACACTTTCTTATTTAGCAGAACTACTGAGTTTGAGACACACTTCCTTATTCAATTCAATGGGCCATCCAACATGGCTTCGGTTCTGCTCACAATCCCCCCTTTTTTTCTTTTTCCACTCTTGTCTCAAATTCAAAGAGCAGATCCTCTGCTTCTTTCAGAGTGATTTCTCTCTGATACATCATTAGAGGTTCTGCTTCCTGCTTCTTCTCAAATCTTGAACCCAAGGATTTCCCTATCTTCCCACACGTTGTTATTGCACTAGGGAGACACTGAACACAACAACACAACAATACACAGCATATAATAATCAATATAATTCCCATTATGGTAGATCTAAACCAAGTGGAACTGGGAAGCCAAGACCATAGTGCTCCCCACAGGTCTGGCAATGAGGAGTCACCTCTTTGTGATAATAGATTAGAGCGAATACGTTCTTCCATTATTTTTACTGTCTTTGTAATATTGGGTTGGAAATCATGGATGTATACACAGCAATGTGAATGAATCAGAGCACACACACACCCTTTTGTAGCTAATACAATGTCTAAAGCATACCTATTTTGTAGAGCAACCTGTCTTACTTCAGAAAGCTCGGTGTTAATCATTTTAATATTCTTTATTGTATCATTGAACATTGTAACCGTGAAGTTATTTAGAATATGTATATCTCGGTAGTTCATGGCTACTCCCAATGGTGTTATTATACCACGGGAGATTTGGGTCCAGAGTCTCCGGGTAAGGCCAGATTCTGGGTCTCTTTTATTACGTATCCGGCCTTGGGGAAGGCCATCAAGTTTATATATCACCGTTATCACATACGCGAGTGTACATGTGCCACTCCAGTAAGGTGGCATCTCCCTGTATGCATATTTCCCACACAATACCCACGAAAGTTTTCCATAGCATAGCTCTGTTGTGATGTTCGGGTCCAATTGATCATATCTTCAAAATGCATACACATCTGATACTGATCATGATTAAAATAATCTAATTTATGATAACTCTTGGTATAGCTATGGTTACTACAGGATGATGGCATATCAAAAGTCTTTTTACATTTTCCCCAGTCTCCTAAATGGAGCCCTCTAGTTTCATTTCTCCTAAAATACACATACGCCGTTTCCCTTAAATGAACAAAAATCCTTCCTGTTATATTTCGTTCTACACCATATTTTTCTGTCCCGTGCCCCTGTGGTCTTAGTCTGTTCTGATCAAGTGGAATTGCGTGTAGGATTAATCCTTCACCTGTTCTTCCTGGCAGGTGCATGCATAACCAGCAATTGGTGATGTTCAAGGAACGTGAGAACTTCTTGAGGTCCTTTATGAACACATTGTCATCCCACAAGTCCGTTCCCAAGTCACCTGCAGGTCCAACACATTGTGAACTTCTTTGATGTATTAATGTAAATATAGTTGCAACAAATAATCCTCTCCAGAGTTCAGTCGATATCTCCATGGTGGTTTCTGCTGGCTATTTCTTCAAGGTTACCTTTAACGGCTGACCGTCCACTGGGATTGCTTTCCAAGGTTTCTCAGGTTCTGGTGCTTTCTTGACTCTGCTGTAATGCATCCAGCCTCCTTCCCGAGTACGGACTGCAGATTCAGTCGTCAGCAGGACCTGGTACGGACCTTCCCAGCTAGGTTGCAGTTTTTCACTTTTCCAAGTCTTTATCAGGACCCAGTCTCCAGCCTCATGTGGATGTTGGCTACCAGTCAAAGGTGGTCGTTGCACCAACAGTCCTTATTTGTGAAGAGAAAGCAAAGACCGAGACAGTGCCAGCAAATATTTCCGAAGGAACAAGTCCCTGAACTCTGGTATGGGATTGCCCAGTTTGGCCAAATAGGGTCTCCCCATCAGCATTTCAAAAGGAGAAACCCCTGTGTCTTTCCTTGGACAAGTTCTGATCCTGAGCAGAGCTAAGGGAAGATTCTTTGTCCATGGCAAGCCATTTTCAAGTTGTAGTTTGGTCAAGTGTTTCTTCAGTTCCATGTTCGCTTTTTCAATTTTTCCACTGGATTCAGGATGCCATGGCGTGTATAATTCCCATTTCACCCCCACCACCTCCATTACCCTTTGCAGAACCTTTTGGGTGAAATGAGTTCCTCTGTCTGAATCTATTGCTTCCATCATTCCATATCGTGGGATAATCTGTTCTAGTAAGATCTTGGTTACTGTGGGAGCTGTGGCTCTTCTAGTGGGATAAGCCTCTACCCACCCCATTAGTTGATCTTTGATCACAAGCAGATATTTCCAACCCCCTTTTTCTGGCAACTCAGTGAAATCAATTTGTGCTCTCTGAAAAGGCCATCCCACTAAGGGTCGCCCTCCCATCTCTTTCTTGCGTGCCGCTTTCTTATTTACTTTCAAACAAATCAAACATTTCCAGCAGATGCTCTGAGCTACTGTCCACATCCTCAGACTCCAATAGTGAGGTTTCATGGACATGACCAAGGCCTCCGTTCCCCAATGTCCTCCTTCATGAACTTTCTCCAATATTTTCCTCATGACAATGGGTGACACCACCTTGACTCTCTCTGACGTCTTCCATCCCTCTGGGGTTTTGACACATCCCTCTTTCTCCAACTCCAACTTTTCCTTTTTCTCTGATTCCCATTCCTCCCTCTCATCCTCCTTTTCCAGTATTGGTATAGATACCATTACCAACTCTATTTCCCCTGCAGCTTCCTTCGCCCATTTGTCCGCCCATCGGTTTCCCACAACCTCCGGTGTGTTCCCCTTCTGATGTGCATTCACATGGACAATTGATACTCGGCTGGGGAGTTGCAATGCCTCTAAGGCTTGTTCTACTAACTGCACTTGCTCTATCTGCTTCCCATCTGCCTTGATACCCTCTTTCTTTCCAGATTTTCCCAAACGTGTGCACCACCCCCCATGCATACTTGGAATCAGTCCAAATCATTACTTCCATCCCCTCAGCCAATTCCAAGGCTCTGGTCAGGGCAAACAATTCACATTTCTGGGCTGACCAAGCAGCTGGGAGTGACCCTTTCTCTATTACCTCACCTTCTCTGGTTACTATTGCAAACCCAGATTTTCGCTTTCCATTTTCCACCCTGCTAGATCCATCTATAAACCACCTCTCTCCCTTCTCCAATGGAGTCTCTTCCAAGTCCTCTCTAACCTTCGTCATAAGATCCACTTGCAATAGACAATCATGGTCTTCCGGTTCCCACGCCTGCCTTCTCCCCTCCAAGAATTCTGCTGGATTTAGATTCTTGTCTGTCCCTATTACCACATCAGGACTGGTTCTCAAAATTGTTTCATACTTCAATATCCTCCCTTCAGTCATCCAAGTGGTAGCCAGCTGGCTCAACACTGAGTTGACCTGATGAGGCGAATGCACCACCAAAGCTCCCCCAAAGGTTAACTTTTTGCTCTCCACCACCAACATCGCTGTTGCTGCCACAGCCTGAACACAAACTGGCCATCCTTTCACAACCGGCTCCAAACCCTTGCTTAGGAAGGCTACCGGCTGGTACTGCCCCCCCCCCCTTTTCTGGGCAAGGACTCCAAATACAAATGAAACGGTAATTTCAGGTTTGGCAAGGCTAAAACTGGAATGGTTGACAAAGCCTTCTTCAGCTCTTCCCACCTTTCACTATCTCCCTCCTCCCATTCTATGTGCTCTCCCTTTCCAGGCTGGTTTCTATGCAAAAATTGTGCCAACACTGCAAATTGGTCTACCCAGATTCTACAATACCCTAATAATCCCAACGCTTTCCGCACTTCTGTCTTGTTCCTGGGAGGAGCCAAGCTCATGATCCCCTTCACCCTTTCAGGGTCCAAGGACCTCACCCCCTGCTGAATGTAATGTCCCAAATATTTCACCTTTTTTTCAACAAACTGCAGCTTCTCTTTTGAGACTTTCAGGCCCTGCTCCTTCAGCCAATTCAACAGACTGACAGAAGCTGCTCTCACTTCCTTCTCTTTCTCCCCAGTTAACAACAAGTCATCCACATACTGAAGGAGGGTGATTCCTTTCTCTCTCTCAAACGACACCAATTTTTCTTCCAACGCCTGTCCAAACAACAAAGGGCTCTCGGTATATCCCTGAGGAAGTACTGTCCACCTCAACTGCTGTTTCCTTCCACTCTCAGGATCATTCCATTCAAAGGCAAACAAGTCTCTACTCCTCTCCTCCAAAGGGTATGCCCAAAAAGCATCCTTCAGATCTATCACAGTAAACCATTTGTCTTTGGGGGGAATCCGCCCCAAGATGGTATAGGGATCAGGAACCACTGGGAATCTAGGAACCACTATCTCATTGATCCTCCTCAAATCATTAACCAATCTATACTTCCCATCCTTTTTTATTACTGCTAAAACCGGTGAATTGAACGGTGACATAGTAGGTTCCAACAGTCCCTGTTTCAATAATCTGTCAGTCACTGGTTTCAACCCTTCCCTACCTCTCTTACTCAGAGAATATTGTGGAGTCCACAGTTTAGTTATTCCTAGTTGTATCTTGATCTGAATGGGCTGTATTGCCATCCTACTAACCCCTTCACCTCCTGCCCACACATCTGATGATATCTTCTCCCCATCTTCCGTTGTTAGCATACAAATGTGAACTTCCTTCCTTCTATCCCACAATTCTATTCCAAAAACATCCAACAAGTCTCTTCCTAGCAAGTTCACCCCTGAATCCGGAATATACAATATTTCGGTTTTCGTAACCACATCATTCAATTCCAATCTCACCTCTTCCAAAATCTTGACCTCTTGGGATTTCCCACTCACCCCAACCACCTTTAAAGTCTGCTTTGACCTGCATGCTCCCTCTACCGGATCGCATACAGATGTCCGGCTTGCGCCGGTGTCGATCAGGAACAGCCATTCCTGATGGTCAGGACCCACTACCACATTTACCAGTGGCTCCCCGTGGGTCCCTCTTGGGGAGCCGGAACTTCCCTAATCGTATAGGGCAAAGCTTCGTTCCTCTGAGTTTTGGGACATTAGCGCGCAAAATGTCCCTCTTTCCCGCACCTGAAGCAAGTTCTACTCTGGGACAGCCGTTGGAATTGACAACCTCGATTGCCCCCTGGACCTCCTCGCCTAACCGGGGGTCTCCACTCCCTGCTGGGAGATCTTTCATCTCTCCACCTTGGCCTCGGATCTGACATCTGGGTCTCCCTGTTTTTCCTAACTTCATTCTTGGCTGCCGTTTGCACAGCAGCTACTATAATCTAAGACTTCTGTTTGGTTTTAACTGAGTCTCGGTTCACAAAAACTTGTTGGGCTGCTCTCATCAAATCTGTCATGCCCAAATCAGTCCATCCCTCTGTCTTCTGGATCTTTTTCTGGATATCTGGCCATGCTTTGGTGACGAATTGCACCTTCAGGAGAGTCTCGAAGGCAGGGGTTTCTGACTCCACTCTGGAGTACTTGGTTAACCCTTCACAGACCCGAGCACAGAAATCCCCCGGGGACTCATCCTTTCCTTGTGTTATTTCAAATGCTTTGGTCAAGTTTTTTCCTTGAGGGATGGCCAATTTAATTCCTTCAATGATCATGTGTTTCATGTCTCTCATGTGCTCCCTATGAGCGTTGTCATTGATGTTCCAATTTGGATCGGCTATGGGGAACTTTGTGTCTGCAGCCACTGCTCCCTGTTGCCCTGCATGTCTCCTATCCCAGGCAGCTATTGCTGCCCTCCTAATGAGGTTCCTCTCTTCGGGGGTGAAAATGTGTCCAAGAATATACATCAGTTCTTGGTATGTGTATTCATTGGGCCCCAGAAACAATTCCAACTGTTCCGCCACTTCATGAGCATTCTCATGGAGTTTCGGAAGGGTCTTTTTCAGATCCCGTAACTCAGCAGATTTTATGGGGACAGCCACGAAAACGGTGACTGAATTCCCCTGCGCATTCATGCCATTTGGGACTTCTCTGACTGGGAAGGCCGACACGGGATTGGCCGACCTTCCTCCTAGAGGCAAATTCTCTAGGTCCTTGTTTAATTGAGCCAGTTCCCTTCTGAGTTCCCTTCTATTGTGTGGAGGTGGAGCCTGGGCAACTGGAGCTGGCAGGGGCGGTGGTGCCGGGACTGCCGAAGCCAATGCCGGTGGACTCCCCATCCAGTCCTCAGTTTCGCTTTCCTCCACCTTGCTGACAAAGTGTCCTACTTCTGTTTCTGGTGGAACTGGACCTTCAAAGTGAGCATGATACCATAACTCCACATAGGGTATTTGCTCCTTCATCCGGTGTTTCACTATATACTCTTTCAACTGAGTTATCCAGTACGTGCTGGTATTCCCTTCGGGATCCCAGTGGTAAGGAAACTCAGGGTCTACTAGAGGATACTTTGGCCACCTATATTGGCATAGGTAGATCATTTTCTTTTTCTCTAGACTCCGAGTGTAAGTTCTCAGATGGGGCAACGACCATTGTTGTTGTAGTTGACCCAATGGGGAATCAGTCGGAATCAGCCTTCTCGGGGTCTTTTCTATCTCAATACCCGTTCCAACAAAACAAAATAATAATGCTCTGTATACATATATAAATATCAATATATAACTTGGTAGATGACACTTGTGGCAGGAATGAACTGATAGAAGGATATAAACTACTCAAAAGGAACAGACCTAACAAAAAAGGAGGTGGAATTATATGTTAGAGATCACTTCCTTTCCATACAAATGCACAAAACCAAGGATGAAAGCCTGTTAGAATGCTAATGGGTCAACAAAAGGAAAAAAAGAGTGATATTATCATAGGCCACTATAGGCCATACTATAGGCCACTCAACCAAGCAGAAAAAATAGATGAACTTTTTGCTAAGCAGTTAACAAATGTATGTAGGAAATACATCACAGGAATAGTGGGAATTTGAATTACACAGACATTAACTGGGAAACAAACTCAGCAACAAGTGGGAAATTGAACAGGTTCCTGGCCAACCTAGTTGACAACTTTGTTATTCAAAAGGTAGAAAAGGCAACTAGAGGGACAGCCAGAATGGACCTTATTTTTACTAACAGAGAAGAAATGATAGAGGGGATTGAAGTTAAAGAAATTTGGGAGAGAGTGACCATGTTAGAATTCAAAACAAAACAGACACAAGCAACAGAACATAATCAAATCAGTCTTAGACTTTTAAAAAGTTTTTAAAAACTCAGAGCATGGATGAAAATCTTAAAGGGGAAATCAACTCAAGAAGCTTAGGAAACTTTGAAAAATATGATTATAAAAGCCCAGTCCAGCTCAATACCATTGAAAAAGAAAAACAAGAAATCCGAGAAAAAACAACAACATGGTTACATAAAGAACTCTCTGACTAACTGAAAAAAAAGAGAAGTACAAAAAGGTGGAAAGAGAGACACATAACTAAGAGAGTGTCAATAAATAGCCTGGACCTGCAAGGATGAAATTAGGAAAGCTAAAGCTCAGAATGATGTAAGACTTGCAACAAGTGTCAAAAATAGTAAAAAAAAAAAAAAAAAGGTTTCTTTCAACATATAAAAAAAACAAGAAACAAGTTACAGAAGCACTCAGTTCAGGCAAGGAAGTATCAGGCAGTAGAGAGAAAGAAGATTCCCTCTAATTCATTCTTTGCATCTGTTAACCTAACTTATCAAAAGCAGAACTGCAAAAGACAGGAATGCAAATTAAAATAAGAAAATAAGCAAACATAAGATAAGAGAAAATCTGTCAGCTCTAGATGGATTCAAATCACTAGGTCCTGAGAGATTACATCCCAGAATTCTGAAGGAACTGGCAGATGTTATCTCTGAACCATTGAACCATATCTTTCAAAGTTCTTGTAGGATTGGGGAACTATCTGAGGGTTGGAAAAGAACTGATGTGGTTCCCATCTTTAAAAAAGGGAAAATAACAGATCCAGGAAGTTACAGATCAATCATCCTGACATTAATACCTGGAAAAATCTTGGAAAATATAACCAAGCAATAAATTTGCAAACATCTGGAAGCGTTAACCAGTAATCAACATGGATTCATCAAAAACAGATAATTTTATTCTTTGACAAAGTGACTAATTTAGTGAATCAGCAAAATGCTGTGGACAAAATAAACTTAGATTTCAGTAAGGCATTTGATAAAGTAGACCACAATCTACTTCTCAGTAAGCTAGGAAATTGTGGGACCAGATAGATTTGTAACTGGCTGACAAACAATGCTCAATATGTAGCCTCAATTGAACTACATCCACATGGAGGGAAGTAAGTAGTGGGGTATCTGAAGGTTCTGTTTTAGGCCCAGTATTCTTCAAAATCTTCATAAACTTACCTAGATGAGGGAATAGAAGGGGAACTCATCAAATATGCAGATGACACCAAGCTGGTAGAAATAGTCAGCTCCCCAGAAGACTCAAGATCCAAAAGGATCTCAATAGACTTGAGCACTCATCCTTACCTAATAAAATGAAATTCAATATAGATAAATGTAAAGTTTTACATTTAGGCAAGAAAAAATTGCACAGATATAAACTAGGTGAAACTTGGCTTAATGCCGGTAACTGTGAGAGGGATCTTGGAGTCCAAGTGGACAATCACTTAAATATAAGCCAACAATGTTCAGTCACTGCCAAAAAAGCAAATTTAATCCAAGGTTTAAGATCATGGAAAATAATTGTACCACTTTACAAAGCCTTAATACAAGCACACTTGGAATACTGTTTCCAGAGATTCTCGAAAGAGTGCAGAAAAGAGCAGCAAAGATGATTAGGGAGATAGAGACTAAAACATATGAAGAACAGTTACAGGAATTGGGTAAGTCTACTCTAATGGGGGACAAAAAAGGATTAGGGGAGACACAATATGTTCCAATACTTGTTGGGCTGCCACAGAGATTAAGTGGTCAAACTATTTTCCAAAGCACCTGGAGGCAAGACAAGAAACAATGGATGGAATCTAATGAAGGAGAGAAGCAACCTAGAATTCAGGAGAAATTTCTTAATAGTGAGAACAATAACAACTGGAATGGTTTGCCTTCAGAAGTTGTGGTTGCCTGAACACTGGAGGCTTTCAAGAAGAGACTGGACAGCCATTGGTCTGAAATGGTATAGAGTCCCTGCTTGAACAGGAGGTTGGACTAGATCAGTGGTCGCCAACTGGTGGGCCATGACCCACTGGTGGGCCGTGAGAAAATTTTGGTGGGCCGAGAAATCTCACACCCCCCAGAGTACTTCCCCCAAAGCAATTAATCAAGGCTGCACAGAAACACAAGGCTGCGCCAGCCACATGACCCGTGGGAACCTTCCCCGCCCACTTACTCCTTACCCGGCAACCTGCCTGCTAAATTGCTATTTTTCCTTTTTCTGATCATCATCTGTTCTGCTGTGCCGGGAGATTTAGATTAGCTAGGAAGCAGGAAATGGTTGGATTTCTTGCTTTCTAGCTAGTCTTTAGACCTTTGGCTCTGCTTTTAAGCACAGCTGACCCACCCTTAGGACTGTTCTATTATTCAGTGCAGACTCAAGGTAAGCAAATTTAAGAGACTGCTAGCCAACGCTAGACAGATCACTGAATGATTCTATGAGCAACTCAATCTGCCTGCCTGCTTTGCCTGATTTTGGATAAAAGTTGCTCTTTTTTAATAAAAAAATCAATATTTACATACTTGGTGTGTTGTGAGTTAATTTTGTGAGTTTGCTTGTTAGCAAATTTTATGAGTATGCTTGCAAGCAAATTTTATGTGACAGACTGAGCTAACCAATGGCAGATAGATAGATTTCTGAATGAATCTGTAATTCTGTGAGCAACTCAATCTGTCTGCCTGCTTTGCCTGATTTTGGGTAAAAGTTGCTCTTTTCTTTATTAAAAAATTCAATATTTACATCAATATTTATAATATTTACATACAAGTCATGCCCAGCCAGTCACATGACCACCAAACCACACCCATAAATTAGGCCATACCCACAGAACCAGTTAGTGGTCCCTGAGGTCCAAAAGGTTGGTGACCCCTGGACTAGATGACCTCCAAGGTACCTTCCAACTATTCTGTTCTGCTCTGCTCTGCTCTGCTCTAATTTTAGTGATGAATAACTTCTAGCCTTTACAGAATGGGGAACATGGGGAGGGGGGGAAGAAAGCACATCTAAGAGTGTGATTATTTTAATTTGTCCAAGACTCAATTGCCAGAACTGTTTTGCAATGAACTGTTTTGCAGGTGTTAGAGGAATAGCATCTTTGAGTAATGGCTAAGAGAACAGTCAAGACTCAGTTTCCATATCACACTGAATCAGTGGTTTAATGAATACATATTTCTTGACTGGAGACAGAATACTATGCCATACTATGCCATAAATCTTAATTTGAAGAACTGGATTAATATATGCTGAGTTTAAACAATCACACATATTGTGGCTGGTGCTAATGTGTCTTCCTGGTGAGAGTTTAGGAGAACATTGTTCAACTCTGTGTTCTCACTTGGGAAGCTCTAGTCCAGTAGGAATAGAAAAAGAGAAATATTTTTAAGAACTTCCTAAGTACTATTACTTTTTGCTGCCAGAAGAATAGTCTGCCCATGGTTACTTTCTGTTACAGGATTCCCTGGCTGCAGAGATCAAGAGCACAATGAGAAAAGGGATGGACAGCTCTGGGTCATCTGAGTACAAGTGAGTGGAGAGTACAGTAGCATTCACAGATTGGCAAGAGACCTGAATTTAAAAAAAAAAAGCAGTTTATAGCTCTAGGGATATTATGGTGATGAAGGAAGAAGTAAGGGATGCTTACTACCAGGAGGTGATATTGTGCAGGAGCTGCTGAAGAAGGCTTCAAACTTGTGGAGTTGAACTGACTTAGACTGCAAGTAGGTGGAGCTTAGAATACTTCTTGGCATTATGGGCAGTAAAGGCTATGATTTTATTAAAAGCAACACTGGGAAAAATTGGCACCTGCAAGTATTTCAAAGATGTGACTTTTGAATCTTGACAAAGAGAGTGACTAACCTTCTCTTTGATTTCTATCACTGATTACACTATTTTCATCTTGTGCTTATTTTCAGAAGCTTCCGGCGTGTATTTGAGACAGTGAAGGTTGTGAATCAAACAATAAAGGCTAAATCAGGAAGGGCGACCCCTTTGAGTCTTCCTCCATGTTCTCCCAAAGTAGCTTCAGTGGCCTGCAGTCACTTTAGCACTCCACGTAACAGCCGCTATGGTTCAGATAGCCCCATTATGCCTGAAAAAGGACATCTTGCTTCTGAAGATCTCAATGATATCCAGTGAGTATTACTAGGATCTAGACTCCTCTGTGGGAATACAGCCTTGCAAATCCTGGAGGAGATATTTCATGGTTGAGTTAGCCCAGTTCACCATCTGACAATCTTCAGGTGAGTTAGGACTAGAGTTCTGGAAATTATAACCCCCAACTATCCAGAGCATGCTCTTAGGAAGGTTGCATTACATTTTAAAGGCCAAACCTAGTTCTGGCTCAGCAGCCTTGGATTATACCTATTTCCCAGGATTTTAAGTTCCATCCTCATTCCTTACCCATAGTTAATGGTGGGACATGAATCTATCCAAACAATTTATGGGCACCATATATTGCAGAGAAGTCTGTTTATCTTGATTCCAAACTTTCCAGACCATGCATAGTTTGAGGTAGTCCCATTGAAAGAAAAAAACCAGAAAGATTTGGGAACTACCTTTATCAGTATTTTGTCCGGCTGGGGCTTTGATGAAGAAAAAGCTGTCACATAACTACATTCCTATCTCTAGGAAGCAATTCCAGGCATGGGCTTTGAGATGAAAAAGCCATAAAAATGGGTAGCTAAAGAAACACAAGTCTCCTCATTCCTTCCTCACATCACCTTGGATTTTTCTAACAAAACAAGGAGAACAACTCTTTATCACCCTATTTTTCTAATAGCTATGCCTATCCTAGCAAAAGCTTTCAACTAGACTCCTTTGATGCTGTTTTTTCAAACTTTGATTTACAAACCAACAGTGTCCTCTTAACAACTTGCATTGTTGGACACAACCCATCAAACTACTGATGTATCCAAAAAATCTCCTGTCAATCCCAGGGAACTTACTTTCCATTCAAGTCATTTTCTGCCTCTAGTGAAAAATGTCTTGGTTGAAGTCTTGTAAGTCTGCAGTTGCCAAAAGCCCAGTCTTTGTTCTTGCTGAAATCAAGACAAAATGTCTTTGTTGGTTCTTTCTAATCTCTTATTGCCATATTGTCTCTCCCATCCAGTTTCAACAAAAAGCTTTTAGAGGCAGAGATCTGTTTCTGGGACAGATATTTATCTTTTTGTTGACTTAATGATTGATCATGGTCAGTCTATGCTTCTTCAAAAGATGTTGAACGACAGTTTCTAGAATTCCCCATTGTCATGATGCACATTGGAGCTCGAGGAGCTATCATACAGCAACATCTGAAGAACCAGGAATTCTCCCTCTGATAACATGCTAATGGTGATGCTTTCTGAATCATATCACCTTCACAACTCTCTTTATTTTAGCAGCAGCATGGATGCTACATCAGGTATACCTGGCCATCATGTCTTGGAAGCTGCTATCCAGAATTTGTCTGCTCGCCAGAAGAACCACAGTACTGAGCATTCATTTTTTGAGATGGAACGTGAATGCAAATTGAAGCGCCTGGCTTGGGAGGCGGAGAATTTCAGTGGGTGCCTGACCCCCAGTGAAAGCATCACATCCATAGGCACCAACTATTCAGGCAGTTCTGGCACATCCTTGAGCTCCTACTCTTTTTTCCCCGAAAAGCTTCAAATTGTCAAGCCTATGGAAGGTTAGTGCAACGGGGAAGCCCAGGCCTCTTCACTTGGAAAAAGAGCTTACTTTGAGTTGTTCATTTATTGTGTGTCTTTTGGCTTTCCAAGCTCATTATTTTCAGAGTGCCATTTCTGAATAATACAGGTAGTCCTTGACTTACAACAATTCATTTGGGGACTGTTTGAAGTTACGGCATTGAAAAAAATGACTTCAATTGGTTCCGCCAATTAATCACCCATCGACTTCTTCATTATGACCATTTTTCACTCTTTATGACTGTTGCAACATCCCCATGGTCACGAGATCAAAATTCGGATATTAGGAACAGATTCATATTTATGACGTTTGCAGAGTCCCAGGATCATGTGATCCTCTTTTGCGACCTTCTGACAAGCAAAGTCAATCTGGGGAAGCCAGATTCACTTAACAGCCGTGTTACTAACTTAACGACTGCTGTGATTCACTTAGCAAGTATGGCAAGAAAAGTCATAAAGTGGGGCAAAACTTACTTAACAAATGTTGGGCTCAGTTGTGGTTATAAGTCGAAGAGTATCTGTACTACAGTTCTGAAAGTAATCTTATGAAATTCTATAAGGGAAGGGAATTTCTAGGGGCAAACTTTAACTGGGAGGGTGAATTCCTGGCAGTTCCAAGATCTAGATTTGGGGGCAGGGGAGGGAAACTCTTATAGGACAGTGCTTCCCATTGAATGTTGAGAAAAGTACAGATTTTGGGGGAGGGTGTGTTTCTTTTTTTATTTTAAGCTATGTTAAATTCCTGGTAAGACTTACATGTACAGTAGTTCATGTAACAGTGATTGGAGTAATCCCCAGATTACCATGTAACCTAATGATTGGAACAGATTTTCCACTTACTGAGGATTGAACTCAGGAAAGGATTCAAAGAGGAGGCTAAGATACTGAGAGTAACCCCAACAGCCCAATCTAAGGAGACAAGAATGGAGCAGAAATAAGAAGGGAAGGAATCTAGGATTCTTCCTAGGCATCCTGATTTAAAAGGAGATGTCCTAGAAAGCAATAGAGACTTATAGTGACAGAAACTCCAAAATGTGAAATTCACCAAGGACCCTTGCAAAGAAAGACCCAATATTAAAACACTGTTGGTTAGCAGGAGAAAAGGAGGGAAACAAAGAGACAATACCCAGATTCCAAGAAAAATCAGGGCTGCTATTTTGAATTAGTTTTCATCGAAATACAGAGAAATAGTATATAGTAGTATAGTAGTTCCTCAGTAATATTGCAAGGCTATATTGGAACTACCTATGAAAATCCACAGCTTGGACATATGGGTAGAGATAGGACCACATACAGAAGTTTGGATTTTATTGGCCAGGCATTTGTAAAGATGTGGCACATTACTATGGATCCTGCCCTGTTTGTCAATTAGTGAAAGTCAAAACTGGAATATGATAAAGCTCCAATGGAGAGAATACATTTAATTCCCATTCCTTTTTCTGAAATAACCCTGAACATTGTAGTCATTCTGCCATGATCTAGTAAATGCAGTGAATATATCCTAGTTTGTGATTAAGCAACTTGGAACCCAGAACCAGTTCTACTGAGGAATGAGTCAGCTAAATGAATAGCTAAGGAACTGCTCAAAATCTTCAATAGGATAAGCACACCAACTGAGATCCTCACAAATGAAAGATCCAATTTCTAATCTGCCACAGGCAGATTATTTTACTGAAAGGATGAACCAGACCCTGAAATTATATTTAAGAAATATGCGGGCCAAGACCCAATATTTTGGGTTACATGGCTGTCCTTGTTTGCATTCAGGAAAATTCCCCAGACATCCAAGGAATTTTAGCACCCTTCTCCTTTTAATAAGAGATAATTTTAAGGTCTTTAGACATTATTAAGAAATGTTGGTGGGAAAATATAGAAAACCCTAAGAAC
This sequence comes from Laticauda colubrina, assembly GCA_015471245.1. Classification (NCBI taxonomy): domain Eukaryota; kingdom Metazoa; phylum Chordata; class Lepidosauria; order Squamata; family Elapidae; genus Laticauda; species Laticauda colubrina. Next base: position 1,576,584 of record BLBF01000051.1, read on the forward strand.
TTAATATATGTATTACAATTCACAGGAATAAGTTAAAAGCCCTATGACACATTGTCCAGGAGCACTTAGAGATAAATAGAGAAGGACAAAAGAGAGTCTGTGATAAAGGTTTAAAGGCAAAACAATTTACTATAGGAAAGCAAGTATTTGTTGTTATTGCCCAGTAAAGAAAGCAAATTGCAGGCTAAGAGGCAAGGCCCCTACATAGTAAAGAGAAGAACTGAGTCAGCAAATTATGAAATTGAACTGGAAGATAGAAAAAGCAAATCTCCCATGCTAACCTCCTGAGAAAAAGCCAAAATGGGTCTGGAACATGGGATGTTGTACTTTCCTTGTACTGAAAGAAAGCCATCCAGAATTATTGGACCAAGTGGTATGGCAGCTGTCCTATGGAAAGATCCATATTCATTCTGACCGAGGCACAATCAAAGTATAGATTTAGAAAAGTTGTTATGGGACTGTAAACATACAGCAGTTTTCCATGCAACCAGGTTTAAATGCTTTCGTAGAGCACAGAATAGAAATGGGTGAAACCCAACCAATTAGACAATGTTCCTATTGGATTCTTGAAGTGTTGAAATAGACAGATACCCCAGATGACATACCCCAGCTGTAAGTGACTGGTGCCCTTCAATTGAGGCTTAAAATTTTAAAGATTCCCTCTTGCCTTTCAATGTTGTCCATGTAGTTTGGAAATTTCTATTTCTTGTTAAAATGTTGGCTTGAGATTCCCCATACTTCTGTTGAGGCATGCTATAAATGATTTCTGCTGGGATTTGCCACTAGATCCAGCAAACTCAAGTAAACCTGTGTGCCTTTTCTTAGGTTCAATGACTCTGCATCAATGGCAGCAGCTGGCCCGTCCTCACCTGGCAGGAGTCCTGGACCCTCGACCAGGTGTCTTTACCAAAGATTTCTGCCAACTTGACACTGATCTTGGAGAGGTCCATAATCTCAATGACTTAGAAGAAGATGACATGGATGCCAGCGCCTTGTCTTCCCTTGCTACCTCAAGAATTAAAGCCAAAGAAACGCCAACTGGTAAGTGGGCTAAGCGGGATCACTGCTAATAGTATACATTAGCTTGTCTTGGTAAGATTTGAGGAAATCCTGCTTTGAAAGTTAATAAACATTACCTCATCTTTCCTGTAGGAAAGCAATCACAATTTATTGCCAGCTGTGATAGTTGGAATATGTGCCGATTAGTGAGATCCAAACTCAGCATCACTAGCAGATATACTATGGGTGTTTTGGCAGTGTTCCTGTGGCAGTGAATCGGGGTCATGAGAATGTGTCTGAGAGAAGGCTTCCAGGAGTAACTTTCTACTGGAGAACCTGTTCTCTTCTAGTTCACTGTTTATAATCTCAACGAATTTAAGATACATGAATTTTAATTCTCAGAATTCTCTTGACAGCAATGCTTGCTCTGTAATTCTGGAATTGAAGTCTATGCATCTAAAAAGTGCTGAGGTCTAGAAACACTGCTCTACATTTGCAGACAATCATTACCAGCAGATTCAACCAATCTTAGCCACAGTGAGGAATGCTGGAAGTTGTAGTTCAGTAAAATCTTGGGAGCCATGGGTTCTCCACCCCTTTTCCAACTGGAGGTTATGAATCATTGCTGACAAATTGGATGCAATTTAATGCCCTATTGTTTATAGAAGCTTTTCCGTTCACTTTTTCCCTTGATGTTTGTCCACCTCCATGACTCCCCTCCCTATTCTATTCACTTATTAACCCTTTGTTTTCCTATCCCATTTAGTTTTTCACTCCGTTAACAATCTGCCCCAGACCCCGCCTACTTTCACCATCACCACCTGTTGCATCACGCACCCTAGCAAAGCGGTTACCATGGTGACACCCAGGTAAGCATCCTGTTGCTCTTCCCTTAAGCTTTCCAACCACCTGTCCTTCTACATGGGAAGGCCATTTCCTAGATAAAGGATGTATACGGGCACATCTGTGATTTTTGTTTTCTACCTCTTGTCTTGCATTCTCCTCCTTCCTCATTGTCAAATCCTAATTTTAGGCATTTTCCTGATATGCGCAACTTCTGGGCACATGGATGGGAGCCCTGAAATAAGACATCCTTGCTTGCTGCTTTCTTCCTCTCCATCTAGCAACATAATTTCCCTCCTTGATTCATCTCCTCCTGAGTGACCCTGGGTGGGAAAAAAGGAGACCCAGGCCCATTGGATAATGGCTGCAGGGAGGAGCAAAGACTTGCAGAAAATAGAGAATGAAAGTTTATAGAACTGGTCTGATGAAGCCCTGGCTAAGGAAACACTTGCTGGGCAGCCCATAAAAAGTCATTGTGGGATAATAAAACACAGGCACCTGCCTTCAGTCAACATTAATGTTGAATGCAGTTGCTCAAATACTTCTTCAGAGGCTTTTAGTTGCTCTGAGCCTCTTCTTTCCCTTTATCTTTATGTTCAGATGCCAATTTGAAGGAGCCAAAGGTTCTTAGTTCAGAGGCATCAAATGAGCAGCCTTCTCCTGTTCTGGAGACCTTTTACATCTTGTGCTTGGTTAATGTTAAGAAGGTTTTGCTGAAGGATAATGATGAGGATTTGGGTGTTAAGCAAAGTATATGGGGTCTCTTTTCTCTTAAAAGCTCATTGTAAGAAAGAAACAAGGGAAGGAAGGAAGGGATTTATTAAGTCAGTTTTTCTCAGTCATTCACTAGAAAAAATTGGACTATAGCTCTTGTGATCCTGGTTTACATGGAGATTTATGAAATTATCCATAACATTGTGACTGATTGTATATGACACGCTTAAACTTTCAACCAGGTCAACAAAATCCAAACAGCTATGTCCAAATCACCATATTATAATTTAATTAATGAATAATAGTGGAGTTTCCATTGTTTGCTAAGCCATATGCTACTCAAACTCACTGTAGTATAACCTATAGCAGTTTGCAAATCCAGGAGTCATTCTCGGTGGTTGAAATGGGCAGCTAGATTCAACCTCTCTGGGAAAGTAAGATTTTAACCCACTAATTTATTTCAGACTTCACTGCCAATCTCTCTGCTTTTCTGCAAACTAACTGAAATGAAATTTGTGATTCTGACTTTCAGTGCTGAGGCTTCAACTTAATCCTGTTTTCAGAAAGATAAAAATGGATAGCTAACAAAACTAATGCTGTTGAGATCTTTTCCTAAATAAAAAATGGGCAATCATTAATATTTGGAGAAGGGTGGCAAGGAGACATTCTGTTGTGGAAAATGATATCAGTGGTGGTGTCATATCTGAGCCTGGAACATCATCTGTAAGTTTTGAATATTTCTTTATACAAAGCCTATTTCAGAACTTTCCTTTCTTCCAAGGTGGATAAAGTGAGGACCCAGATTGTTATGGACAATATGCTGACTCTGAAAACTGCTTAGAGGACTGTAAAGCACTGTGAAGCGGTATATAAGTCTAAGTGCTATGCTATTGCTATGCAAAAAAAGAAAAAAATCCAAACAATTGGAACCTACAGATTATTTATTTATTTACTTGTATCCTGCCTTTATTGCTTTTACAAGGCAGCGAGCATATCCAACACACTTTCCTCCTCCTTTGTTCCCCAAAGCAACAACCCTCTGAGGTGGGTTGGACAGAGAGAGTGATTGGTCCGAAGTAACACAGCTGGTTTTTCATGGCTAAGATATACAGAGTGAACCAGAAGTCAGGCCTCATAGGCCAAACACATGTTTTATTATTTATTTATGAATTTTTATGACACCCATGTCTCCTATAAGATGTCCCTAAGTGGCTTACAGCTATTAAAAAACAGAAAAATAATTAAAATATGTTAAAATATTAAAACCATGCAGATATAAATTTATAAATTATACAAAACTCAAAATGGCATGGGGATGAGGTCTTCTTACCCTATCATGTACCCGTTAATGTTTTTAAAGAGACAATGTTCCAGTCTTAGGAATGTTCCAACATTCTGAGTCAAAGAATTAGGGAATTTCTTAGAAGAACATGTATGTTATATTTAATGTAATTTATATAGTAGTCAACATGGCCTAATTTTTAGTATGTCCTCGGAATATATGTATGAATATGTTTGTAAAAATATATATTAGTCACTGAAGAAATGGAAAGAAAGGGGCTGAATAGCCAGTAGTTGCCTACCTGTGGCCTCAGTAAAAAACCCCACAATTGGTAATAATGTTAGGAGCCACTGTAGTATTGATAGATGGGTCAGAGCATTTCTGTCTTCACCATCTTTTTCTACCAGGTACCAAGATGGAAATATCTTCCTCCTGGACACCAAGAACAGGTACCTGATTTTAGAAAGCAGGAGCTGGCAGAAAGCTGGCATGACTGAGGAATTTTGGGAAATGTAGTCCCCACACACAAAGGGGGCCAGGTTAGGGAAGGTAGCTCTCCTGTAGCTCAGGAGAGTGCTAAAAAGAGTGTGTTACGGCTGATACAATACTGTTGATTTCACATGCTAGTTTGAACCCTTCTTTTGTTTTGCAGAAGGCCCAGTTAAAAATAAAGTTGTGGACGATTGGGCCTAAAAGAGTGTAGTTCTCAGTCAACCTCAGGTACAATCAAAGTCAGCTACTGTTCATGTGAATTGCAAGGAGCCTGCCTCAATTACCTGAAAGGGAACCAAAAAGTACCTTTTAAAAGCGTTGATGTTATAATTCGCAAAGAAAGTATGCAATGAGGGCAACTCTCTTTTCCTATTCACAAGCAAGAAAAAATTGCTGAAATGGAGCATAAGCCCACATCCTGCAAAGCTTTCCTTCATTTTCACTTTGCAGACTGAATGGAAGAGGGCAGAGTAAGCCATTTTTTCCATTCGGTTTGTTCCATTATGTGGATCTTTCTTATTTTATATAGAAAATTAGTATTTTCAGGGCCCAGTTAATTATGGGCATTTGCACCTAGTGGAGAAAATGCCATGTAATTTTGACACTGCTCTAAAGATTTTCTGTGAAAGAAACTTCCCAGTTGCCAGAATTCCCAGCCTGTACAGACTGAGAGGCTGTTGCAGAACAAAGCAAGGCAGGTTGGGATGTATGTTTGTAATTAAGCACCTAACCAAAACATATTGAAGTCTTAAGACTAAATGCTTGGTATTTTTTTCTTCTTCCTCCTCCTCCTCCTCTTTAGTCTTTATAATACAGTTGTGCCGTCTTGTGGGCCCTGCACGGGGCTGAGCCGGTCTTCCCCTCCTCAGTCCCACCTTAAGGAACTATGCAGGCAGGAGAAGAAAGAAAAGAAGCTTGGACTGGTGACTCTACTGGCAAAACAAGGCATTTCTGCACAGAGCAAAGGAGTGGCGTTTGTATCCCTGCCCCGTGCTATTAGGTACCCAACAGTCTCTTCTTGCTTTTCTCCTTCCTTGGTTTCACTGTGGCACTACCGCTCGGATAGTTTTGCTGATTGGACTTCAGGACTGCGTCTGCTGCACCACAAGAAGCCTGAAAAGAGCCCGAATAGCATCTTCAGCTTGAATCTGGTAGAGAAACTGCAGCAACTGGGGCTCAATAAGGTGTTGGCTAGAGGGGAAGCATCATACCTAACCTTACATCAGCAGGAACTTCACCAGGGAAAGAAATGTAGTTCTGGATTTGGAAACCAGCAAGATCCAGTGGGGCCTCAATAAAAATGAAGGAGGTGTTTGGGTGTCCTACTGCCTGGTTTAGGAAAGCTGCACGAGACTCGGTTGTACAGCTAGAACACTGGGTATACTGGGTTGAGGAGCACTTAAGTTCTGCTTTTAGAGCATTGTTTTCTTCACTACTTGTGAATCACTGTTGTTGGCATGTCTATTACAGGGGTACATTGCATCTTCATTTTTCAATTTCTTTTTCCCTCTTTCTCTCCTCCCCATTGCCGATGGAACATACTGATTCTCACACCGGTATCTGGTCGTATCCCCGATCCCAAGCTCATTTCTTCTGCCTCCCATTGTCAATCTTATTCTACGAGAATTTCACAAGTCACAGAGCCTCCTGGGTTAGGAGGCATGGGGCAAAAGGAGGGGGGAAACCCTTGAACTTCCCAGCTAGAAATGGTCATGGACAGACTGAGCCTTGGAAGCAGCGGCTGGAGTAGATAATTTTCTGGGATGAGAAGCACAGATTAGCAGCAGCTTTTCTATATCATCTTAGCTCCTTGTTTCCACCTGTCTCTGCCCTCTATATTTTTCAAAATTCTGCAGAGATGGTAAGCTAAGTAGAAATTTTGGTGGGGTGTTTTCTTTTATTGGGAGGAGTTGATTGAGAACATTCCTTCATTCTCTTTTACTATCAGTGCTGGTATCCTTGACTTTTGTTAACTGTGACATGGTATCTGGGTCTTCATCTTCAGGAAGCCTGTGGAGATTTTCCTACTTAGGAACATAATCACAGTTTGCTATACAAAAAAACATTGAAGAAAGTTCATCAAGCTTTGGTTGTGGTTGTATTATATTTCTGAACCAAGTGGCAGTTGCTTTATGTTTTGTGTATGAGAATTTTGCTTAGGAATGTAGAATTTCTTGCTTAATTTTCTTCCAGCACTTTATTTCTGCTTCCAAACTACTATACAAGCTGGATTCGTGTTTATGTTTCACCCAAGGTAAAACAGAAATAGTTCATGTTCCTTCCAATTCCTTCTGAATGACTGACTATTCTCGTTCTTTTCAGAGTTAAGCCAAGTTTGCCACGGCTTCCATATGTGTTGTGTTTTTTTCTTCTTCTCTTGAAAAGAATGCCTGCATTTTTCTATTTATGAATGTTAGGTTAAAAAGCCAATGTCATCCTTCTTGGACCTGTCTAGTTCTGTACTGCTTGTATGCTTGTATGTGTGTGCTTCACAAAATACCATTTGCACTCCTGCTCCAAAGGCCAGTTTGCACTCTTCCATATGTAGTTCTTTTCCTGTGACTTGGAAAAATTAAATGATGATGCTGTTTCCCTGACCAGTCTTCGGTGTTTTTGCCTATATACACACATTCAAACATGTACACATTTCACCTGTTGGGAAAGCTGAGCTAGAGCATTTCCTTCACGCATTCATATGGCTTAACTGATTTAATGGCAATGCCATTTAGACTTTGCACCATTCTTAGGGCAGTTTAGAATGTTAGCATATTCTAAAACATCTGGGTTTTCATTTTACCAACTTTGGCAGGGTGGAAGGATCTTGATGTCAAGATTGACCTACACAGTGGGCAGAGTTGGTCTGCAATGGTGCATTCTAACCACTACACCACATGAATCATTTAATTTAATATAGTGCTGAACCACCCATTGTTATTTATAAATCATCCTTTATTATACTTCAATGTTATTCCTGAATCATGCTCACAAATTATGGTTAAATGAATTATTGCACAACATGACCAGTAATTTGATGTGTCCTACTTTGGTACAAGTGCATTTCAAATTTGCAGGTAGAAAGAGTGATTGTAGTAGATAGATAAAAAGCTAAGTTCAGAGAGACATGTCAATCACAGCCTCATGTCCTGGCCATATTTCAGGATTTGTGCATTCAGATGAATGTCAGAAAGGCCTGCGATGGAGAAAGGTAGGTGGATAATGTAGAAATAAAATGTGTGACTTCTTCTGTATACATTTTTTGATTCTGATCAATATGATTCTGATATTTTAGTCCAACCTGCCTAGAAAATGCCACATCAGGAGCCGTTGGTTAGACAGTAAGAGTTATGTAGTTGTATTATCTCTCCACCTGCAGAATAGACGAGAGGGAAGAGATTGAGTAGATGCAATTGCTTGATCTAGCTGGGGGGGGTGGGGGCTGTAAAGATTCACTGTTGCAAAGCAAGATCCTTTGCTCTAACCTTTCTAGATTTAACTGTCTTGGAATTGTGTACTCCATAATATGACTAACAGCTCTCCCTTTGATTCTCTGTATGAGGGATCCCAGTTAGCCATAGGTGACTCAAAGTGCAGCATATTTGTCCACACAGAGAATATTTTCCTTTAAAAATCCAGCAGACTTTCCAATGGGAAGGAAGTTCTCATGTGCAATCTGCTCACCCCCATGTGTGGCAAAATATTCTTTAAATCATGAAACCCCATCTAAGATTAATCATCATTCTGTGAGGATAGTTGAATTGGAGCTAGAAGTTGAGTTGTGCTATTGATGAGTTGAGATAATTTCATTATAATTTACCCTTTCTCCAAAAATTCCTCCAAGAAAAGGTTTAGTTTGCTGGAATGAGAGAGAATCCCTTGCTAAGAAGCATTGTATTATACTTCCTCGAGAGATCTCTATCAGCCACTTTCCAGGGATGCTGAACTTGGGGCTGATTCCCCCGAAGCTTTTCATTGCTTGAAAGGGGGGTGTTACATGTGGTAGAGGCATTTACAGCTGATTTCAGGAAAGAAGTGAGTAGTCATTAAGGGAAGATTACATTCTCCTGAGACAGAGGAAGATGGCTTGAGGAAAGAAAACCTTAAAATTAATTTCAAAAGCCCAATGTGGTCTAGTGGTTAAGACACCAATTTATTTGCCAGGAGACTGGAGTTCTAGTCATACCTAAAAGCCATTTGGATGTCTTTGGAACAGATTCTAACTCTCAGACCAATCCACCTCATAAGTTTATGGTTGTGGAGAAAATAGGATAGGAAGAGAAATACCAGCCATGTTCACTGCATTGAGGTTTTTTTTTTCATAAACAATAATTAAAAACAGGATAAAAATCAAGTAAAATTATCCTACTTTGATTTTGTTTGATACAGGAGCACATCAAAAGAAACTTGGAATGTTTCTCCCTTATGACAATAAAGAATATTTTTCTTTATTGAATCCCTGCTGTGACAGCTTCTTAATCTCACTTAACTTGATAACATTTTTCTCTAAGCTTGATTTAAAAAGAAAATATACCACAAAAGCTTAGGAGTCATCAGTAACTGTATCAATACTCCAACCTTAATTCCAGCCAGATTTGGTGATTCCGTTCAGACAGATACTGCTTACCTGCCCCGTATCATCTTAAAAAACAATAACCCTGTTCCCTGTCATACCTGCCTGGCCCTTTTCCCAATGTTAAGTCCAGTATAAAAACTAGCACATTTCAGCTTGAGCACATCTATACAATGAATTATACACCTATTAGACCAGCATACCCTCCTTTCTAAAATATATCAGAAATGTATCAATCCAGCTTTACATAGCCCTGTCTTTTGATTCAGGTGGAGAAAAGAAAACTCTAAATGCTCATTTGTCCTCTGAAATTCTGCTCCAGAAGCTATCATTTTCAATTGCAGTACTGTATTATTATGCAAAATGGAAAGAGAAAAGAAAAACTAAAGGAAAGAAACAAATTGATGACAGAGCTGCAAGAAATTAAAGATCCAGACAAGAAGAGGGCAATGTGCCCTACAAACATGATATCAGATGTGTATCAACTGTAACCATTTGAATTATGCCAAGTAACCAAGAAATTACAATGGGGATGTTGAGATTTAACTTTCTCTCTGTCCGCTCATTTATCCACCCACTTACCCACCTACCTATCATATTTCTCTCTCTCAGGAGCGAAGAAACGACTGCAATACCTTGGGTAAATGTTGCCCAATAATAGACTTAAACTAAATGCCTTGGGAAAGACATTTTAAAAAGTCGTATGATTGTGTTCAAAATCTTGTTACAATTTTTAAACATTGTATTTCTGTTTCATAACTAATTGCATAAGGAAAAGTGGAAAAATGTGAGATACAGCTTTTTCCTATAAAAATAACTATCCCATTAATTAAAAACAGATTATCAATCAAGACAGTGCCAACCACTTAACATAAATCTAAGCAGAGTTATTGTTAGAATAATTGGAATTAAATCTCTTGAGAAGCTAGCCCTAGGATTTCTAGTGTCAGATATCTATGTTCACGCAGATATAAGCCATGTAACCATGACAGACATTTTGCAAATAAATAGTCCCTCCATTTATCACAGCTTCAAGATACAAAATAGTCTTTCAACAGCATTCTTATGAGCTACCCCAATCCTTCAGGAGCTGCTGAGTCATCCAACTCTGACCCACAACTGCCAGCTTGTGCCTGAAGATGGGCCTTTCCCAGAACGTTGACGTTATAGGTACATGCACATAGCACCCTTAGTGGCCAATATTTGCACAGCATGCCAAACTTAGTGTTCAATTTGTTAAATGTGAGCCAACTGATACAAACCCAGCTTGTTTGTTTAGCTCATATCAGTGTTTTTCAAACCTGACAACTTTTAAGATTTGTGGACTTCAGTTTCCAGTATTCTCCCAGCCAGCATTCTGGGAGCTGAAGTCCACACATCCTAAAAGTTGCCAACTTTGAAAAAACATTTATATCTTAATACAGTGGTCCCCAATCTTTCCAGCTCTTTGGACTGATTGTGGTAGTGGTGGTGGTGAGAGAGGGGATGGTTTCATCATGTGCATGCCCATTGGGGGCTGGGGGTTGGGGACTCCTGGCTTAATGCATTACAGGAGTATCTGCCAGACTACTGCAGTCCCTAGGAATTGTAGTTTGCTGGCAGCTGGTGCAGATAGCAGCCAATCGGACAGTGAGGAGGAAAGGGGGACTAGTCAGGGAGTCAGGAGAGGACTTGGATAAAGGTCCTGTCTGATGCAGGGATGGGGCCAGGACCATCTGGGAGTGAGGTGCTGCTTTCAGAGCCTTCAGAGTCTGGCAGCAGCGAAGCAGAGGACCCAGGGGAGCCTGTTCCCAGTGCACTTGTGTGTAAAGCTGATAGAAGGCGAGAGCAACTGAAACAGAAGGGGTTACTCAGGAGTAAGGCTGGGAAGTGATTGCTCCTCCCATAAGAGATAGAAGTCAGACCTCAATGACAAAATATTTGCAGGAAGCAAAGTAGTTCAATAGATTCTGAGTCCTTGAAGTTCTGCGTACTCTGGGTTTTTTTTCTGGTACTTTGGTTGGTTTCTGTTATAATTAATTGGATACTTTTGTTTTTGGCAGTATTCCAAAGCATTGAAAGGCATGTGCTTATCTTGGGGAACTGTTTAAGATTAATTCTGGCTGGGAATGAAAGTAATTCCCAGCATTGTGATAAAATAGGTTTTACTTTTAAAACAAGTTTGTGTTTCATTGCGTTTGACGAAGCTTGGGTCAGAAGAGAAATAACAATAGCACACAAACCACTTTCACTCTCAGACAAGAATTAACAATGATCAAAGATAGAACATGGAAAGAAAAAAGCACCATCTTAATATACAAAATTAACTGCAAAAATTGTAACCAGTTCTACATTGGATAAACAGGACAATTAAAAGCCAGAATTCATGAGCACCACCTGACAGTCAAGCAACATGACCCAAAATCCTAGATCCAACCCTACTGACAGCAAATAACAATTCCTTTTCAACTGGGACAAAATTGAAGTTGGCCACACCAAAAAATACACAAATCCATTGAAGCCTGGCACTGTACCAATGGATCCATCAACAAACACATTGACTTTGAACCAGCATATTAACCAATAAGGAAACAGATCACCAGAACCATCAATCAATGACAAAATTGACCACTTCCTCATATCAGTGATTGATATCATGGATACTTTCTGGATGCCTTCCACCTCACCTGTGAATTTCGCGCCTCAGAACAATAAGTCACACAAACAACTGAGCATATAAACAACTCATCACATCAACAACTGACCACAACACCAAACAGAGTGTGTGTTTCTTCTCTATATAAGCAGAGAAGAAAATAAATGAGACATTTTATCCAAAAACCCGCTGAAGATATTATCTAGTGTGGGAGCTAAACAAAAAGCTTGGGGAACAGACTACTGCCAACACCTAAACCCAAGCTATAAATATTCTCAACAATTTCTAATAGAGTTTGTGTATGTGTGTATATATGTTTAAAGCAGAGATCCCTACTCCTTCTGGAAAGTGAGCTGCACAAGGGGTAGGCAAGCATATGCAGCATCATTTGCACAAATGACAAACATGTGCAAAACCATCCCTTCCTCCCTCCCATCCACCAAGACAGAAAGGCTGGGGACAGCTGGTTTACTGCTGGTTCTGAATGGGGTTATCACAGATCTTCCTGATCCAATGTTGCCCCTAAAAACCTGAGCAGCCTCTGTGACAAGAAATAAACATTCTTCATCAGTTTTGGCTGATAAACTAGTTCAGATTTTTCCTGCAGGTGGCAACTCATCTACTCTTCATCCTGTTGTGGTTATGTTCCATGGTGTATTATTTTCAAGGGTCTTGAAATTTCAGTTGGCCAAAATAATGTCACAAGATTTTTTTAAGAGACTGAGCAATTTGTCATACTCCTCCAGTGATATATTAACTGCACAGAATGTTTGTGGGCTCCATTGCTCTTTGGAATTGAGACCAACATTTTAGAAATATCACATCTCAATTTGCACCCTAAAAGCCTTCCCAGAGGTTGTTTTCAGGTGCTCCTGACAAATGAAGTAAAGAAAATAGAATGTTTTCACTAAAAAAGGGAAATAGTCTTATAAAGTTAATTTTGTTATTTTGCCATCAAGTAATATTGCTTTATTACCCAGCCTTTTTAATATCTACTATGTTTTCATTTTGTACTATAAATGTGAATTCTTAGTCACACACTGAGTTTTATTTCACTCCCTGTTACTTTTTTATGTTACAGTTCATAATCATATTTATAGTTCAAAATATACATGGATACTGTATTGTGTATTTGGAAACCTGAAAATATTGAACATTTTACAGAGATGCAATAAATAAATGCGTACATGGGAAGATAATCTTGGCTCCATATAAACATCATGTGAAGGTCCTACACATTGGGAAAGCATCTTTCTGGCACCAGGAAACTATATATTTTATCAATCATATGGCAGTCACTATGGCTATGAATAGTAAGAAACTTAGTCTAACATAAATGCAGTTGTTCCAGATGGGATAATGGCTATTCTGAAATGTTTTAAAGCATTAGCATAAGAATATCAATAAAAAGTTATATGTCAGATAATATATTTAATAATATTCAATATAAACCACAAAAGAAAATTTTACAGTGGCTTAGGTGATATACAGCTTTATTCCAGCTATACATCAATATAGAATGATAGGTTTTCTTCACCTCCCTCTTCTTCTCTTGAACTTCTGTAGATATAAAAAGAATAAAAAAAATGACATTACAATGTGCTAATTAAACTGCAGGTAAATATTTTTCCAGGCAGTCAGTTCAGCTTTAGTCAAGTATTATCACTGAGGTAGATCCAGTGTCCTTATTCTCAGATGGTTCTAAAATAATTGTCTATATAATACTGTATATCTATATATATCTGTATATATTATTTATACTGAGGTGCCATTATTTTTTTGAGAAGAGAAAGAATTTTGACATTTCATAGCTATTGAATTTCTGCCATGCAGAGTAGCTAATACACAGAAAAGAGCAGAAGAGAGTAACTGCACATAGCAAAGATCAAAGGTGTCCTAAGACAGGCCTGTCACAATTCATTGCTTTTCCAATTGTTCAAGCAGATAAAAGTAGGAAGATAATGGAAAAATGAAAAAGGTAAAGTTTTTCCCTGTCCAGCCATGTCTCACTCCTTTGCCTGCTCATTTCAGTTTCTTAACGGGAGCCAGTTGTACGAAGATACTTCCTATCATGTGGGCAGCATGATTATACACCAGAGGTGTCAAACTGGCGGCCCGTGGGCCAGATGCATCACATCCTGATCATGCCCATCCCAGTTCTGCAAATGGGAAAACATGAAACATCATGTGATTATGTGACAAGTTTGACACCTGTGTTATACAACAAAGACACATAGACCACTGTTACCTTTCCACTGGAGTGGTACCTATTTATCTATTTGTGTTCACATGCTTTTGAACTGCTTGGTGGGCAGAAACTGGAACAAGCTAGGGGAGCTCATCGTAGTCAGATGGTGCTTGGGTTTCGAACCCAGGCTGTCAGATTTCCAGCTGACAAGCTTAGTGTCTTTTAACTACTGAGCCATCATGGTCCTTCGAGAGAAAATTACCATCTCTTTTTTCGATTTGATGTACCAACCAGCCAATGATACTGCCAAAAAGAGCTTGAAAAAAATATTGAGGGATTATGAATAACTAGGCACGATGGCAAGAGTTTAAATGATGCAAGTGATGGTTTCATCCATATTTCCAAAATAAAGTAGAATGGACATGTTGCTGCTTAGAACCAGAGCATCCGTTGCCACTATTTGCTTTCCTAGTAGGTTTTCTGACTGATGTCCATTTTGCTAAGAGCTTTATTGATACAACACACTGTCTTGTGAGGAAGTGAACTCATTTACTGAATTAGCCCAATTTCCCACATTGGCAGAACACATGGAACCATCAAATAGCCAAGCATGATTTCGCCTAGCATTTCATGTGAACTCAGCCAAAATATAGTTGCTAAGAGGACAATTCAGGTCCTGAGAATGTTAACTGTTCTAGAAGTTTTTAATACAGAACAAAGGATGAAAAACAATTTCAACAGCACTTTGGTAGCCAGCAACTCTTAAGAGAAGAGGCCTCGGTAATCACCCATGTAATCTCATGACAGCATCACTTTCTACCTGTGGTAGGGAGAGGGAAAGAGAAATGAAGCTCTAAGGTGAGCAGGAAAGCAGAGGCTTCGGGGCTGAGGAAAAATCTGTGCTCAAGCTTCTCTTTCTTGACCTGCTTGAATGAAAGTAATCACTTACAATATTAATAAATGTTGTAATCCCCCTGGAGTCACTTATGTGTGAGTTGGGCGACTATATACATTTGTTTAATGAATTAAAAAATGAAATGCATGACTACTTTTCTACCCCAGCAAACAAACAAATTTTATGAGCTAAATAAAATTAGTTCTACAGGTAGGAGGAGTAAAATGGATCCAACTAAAAATAGAGCTCTGTTTATTCTTGGTAAACCAGTGTTTGGAAGGATTCTTATTATGGCATCGAAATGTAAGCTTGCTTAGGAATAAAACACAATATAATCTCTGGGGTATATCTGTGAATTGGATATATAGACTCAGAATATTTTTGTATCACAATCCCAGAATTATAACAGGCAGAATACAATAATCTCTTGTCCACTGAGATATTTTTAGCAGTCCTTTGAGTTTCTGTTTGTTTTCCACTTTTTATTTTTTCTCAACAGTCTTGACATCTTTTTCTCCAGTTTACCAACTTAACCTCATCTCACGGCTTGCAGTACATTCTGCCTTGAGTAGTACAGCTAATTATGTTGCAAGATAAACATTTTCTTTTTTGCCAGAAAAAGAAGATTGACTTCAAAATCTGCATTTCCAGACGCTATTAAACATCATTATATATTTTAGCATACATTGGAAAATATGACCTCCCCAACCTGAATATATTAAGAAAACCTGGAAAGTCAGGCATAAATATGCAAATTCTCATATTCCCTCTCTGAACTGCCATGTTGCAAGCTAGGTATTTTGGAAAGGACTTATATTTTCTCTGAGAAGATCTAGATCTGACAAACATAGGAAAACCACCTAAAATCATTGAAGCATGAAGCTAAGTTTTTCATCCCTGACTGGAGATTTTACAGCATCCTTCCCCTGCTACGCCCACCAAGCCATGCCCACAGAACTGGTAGTAAAAAAAATTGAATCCCACCATTGCCCTATATGCATTCAATTATAGTTCTCATCATTCTGATCCTTAACCAAGGATCATAAAAGTTAAGGCTTGACTTCAAGAAAACAGAAATATTGTTTTAGTTCCTTAATCTCTGGCATGATTTTTTTTTAAAATCCATTTTATGTTGTCAACAATGTTCACTGCTCTTTCTGAAATAGCAGAAATAATATGAGGGTTTTCTAGTTTTTATTTTTCCTACTAGAACTTTGTTCAACTGTTGAACAATGAAGTAAGCAAGTTATGACGTATTTTACACATTAGGTATCCAGTAAATGTGGATCTGCAGATGCATTCTGAACCACTTTAAAAATTCTTGAAGAGAAATAATCCTGACTTGCACACTGAGGCTACTTACACTTTCTTTGAAGTTTCTTTGGTTCCTCTTCTTCTGCTCCTGAGGTACTAGTAAAAAAATTAAAATTAAGTATTGCTCTAGCAGAAGTTTGAATATTTTATCATTACCTACCCAGCTTGGCTTAGTCATTTACTTATTAGATTTTATTGCCACCGATCTTGTTTCAAGGCAACCCTAGGTGATTTATAGCATTAAAAGTATTAAAACTATAAAATATTATTTTTAAGATGATAAAAATGAAGTTACAATCAAAGATAAAATTAACAAAAGATAACTAAAAAGATAAAACAGGGAGGGAGGAAGCAGAATGTCCACTAGGTGGGAAGTAGCATTGCTTCTTAATTAATCAACCACCTCCACATTATGCTCTCCCATTTAGGCCCCAAACCATCTGGCAGAGCCAGGCCTTCAGGCCCTGATGGAAAGTCAGATGGGTGGGATCTCACCTCAGGAGGTAAGATATTCCAAATGGCAGGAGCTACAGCAGTCCTGGATGTCACCAACCAAAATTCCTTGACTGATGGGCCCTGCAGCATGTCTCCCCTACTGGCATGAATGGCATGAACCAGTTCCATTGGGCTGGGATGGTTCCTCAGGTAACTTGGACCTATGTCATACAAGCTTTTAAGAATAATAACCAGCACTTTAAATTGCATTCAGAAGCAACCAGTCCAGCTTGCAGAGCAGTGGTGTAACAAGAACGATGCTAGCCCCCCCCCCCAAGAACAGCCATAGCAACTTTGCGCTAGTTGACGCTTTTATGTAAGATTGCTTCTCGTATGTGTTCTGCATGCACTGGACATATCATGTTAGTCCTTTGCTTTGCTTTCTTTGTCCCTCCAACTGCAGTCATGAGGATTTTATGAATGCAACATGAGTAAGAAGGTATCCTTTCATCTCACATCTGGTTTCTTCTGTTGGGGTTGGAGGAAAGTCAATCTCATATCTAGGCCTTCTTATCCAACTCCCAGTGAACTGGAATACACTTTCTAGATAAATCAATTTGTGGCAGGCCAGCCTCAAAAGCTAAATTGTGCAAGGCACTTCTCCATTCTTATTATGCCAGGAAGCAAATAAATTTTGTAGTATCATTAAATCAATTCAATTCAATTCCAGCTAGAGAGAGTGGGAGACTTTATCATATTATTCTTTCATAGGCGCAAAATAAATTAAGCCTCCCCGGGAGAGAGGCGTTCTCTGCTGCTCAAATTTGGGCAGCAAATTATTTTGAGTACTTTCCTGCACTCAGCTAGAAACTCTCATTTGGATTTGGGGGAGGGCAATCTGACTTTCAACCAGCTTAGCAAGGTGCTAGAACTTGGAGGCATCCTCTGATTGACTTTCTGCCTACCCAGACCTGAAGTTTTAATCAAAAAACAAAGGTGTGATTGTGAGGGAATAATGTAAAGATTTTTCACAGTAAAAAAAAAAGAATCAATGACTGGTGCAGAGAACAATTTCTTTTTCTCTGTTTCTCAATAAGAAACTTGCTTTTTCCATCTTCTGTTTGTAAAATGTTATATGACTTCCAACATGAATGTTATATGACTTCCAACATGAACCTAATAAGGTCTTATGGATCAAATCAAGCCCACCAGGTCTCCTATCAGAACTGGAGATGGAATGAATCCAAGCTCAATACATCCATTTAATTACCCCTACTTGTCCCCCTCACCAATAATTGTACAAAAATCAGTTCCATTTTTTCTTGTGATGTTATTATATCTGCTGTGGCTCTTTGAGGTTGAACATATTATATTAAGGCCGTGTCACACTGCCCAACGGATGCAAAGAGGACACAACGGAAGAGAAAAATGTTACATCCATTGTATCCGCGCTCAAAAGGGGCGAAAATTTGCATAATTGGAGCGGATAACACGGACGCGGGGAGGACGCAGGGCGGATGCAAAGCGGATGCGGAACGGAAGCCCAGTGGATGCAGAACGGATGGCGCGTTCGCAGGGCTTCCGGGGGGTCTCAGAAAAGCGGACGCAGAACGGAAAAAACAGATACAGAACGGATGCACAGCGGATGAAGCGGATGCACAGCGGAAGCCTAGCGGATGCACAGCGGAAGCGGAACGGATGCCGTGTGTTAATTGCGCATGCGGGGGGGATGCATTGCGCAAGTCCCCCGGATATAAAGGGAAGCAGCTCGCACGTGGCCAGCATTCCGAGGAAAGACCTGCTGCTGGACACTTTGAGTTCCTTGCCTGCCCTGCCTGCGTGCCTGCCTCCCAGCCTCCTGGGCAGCCTCCTTGCCAGCCTGCCTTCCAGCCTCCCTGCCAGCCAGTCTGCCTGCCAGCCTTGGTGCCTGCTTTCCTGCCAGCCTTCCTGCCAGGCTTCCTAACAGGCTTCCTGCCAGGCTTCCTGCCAGCCTTGGTGTCTGCCAGCCTTCCTGCCAGCCAGCAACCCCACAACCATGGGGAAGAAGCGAAAGGCTCAGCAACCTGCCGCCATCCCTGGCAAGAGGGACAGGGCCACCCTCCCGCCCCATGTCCGTGACTCTGCTTCTGCTGGGGCTTCTGCTACTTGGGCTCGCTCTTCTCTTGCTGGAGCTTCTGCTGTAGCTGCTCCTGGCAGTGGTGCTCCTGCTGCGTACTCTGCTGAAGCTGTTCCTGGTCCTGCTGGTCCTGCTCGTTCTGCTTGTGCTCCTGGTCTTGCTGGTCCTGCAGCTGGTGCTTACTCTGCTGCTGCTCATCCTGGTTTTGCTGCTGCTGCTGCTGCTAATTCTGATTCTGATCCTGCTGGTGATTCTGCTGCTGCTGCTGATGATGATGATGATTATGATCCTGCTGGTGATGTTTCTGATGATGATGATTCTGCTGCTGCTGCTGCTGCTGCTGGTGGTGTGGAGGAGCAGCCCCTACAACCTCGAAGTCCCTCTGATGAGGGCCCATATGGCCCTGCCAGAGGGAGGAAGAGTTGTTCGCGTCAACGGGAGAGGAGGCAGTACTTTATTGAGGAGGCGCACGAGGATGAGGTGCTGGAGTGGCTGAGAGAGAACGACTATCTGTGGCGGAAGGGACACCGGCTGTACAGGGACACCAAGCGGAATCAGGCTGCTTTGAGAGAGAGGGCGGAGAGTCTGGGCTACACTTCAGAGGTGCTACTCAGCTGGTGGAAACATATGCACACCTGGTACGGGAAGCTGCACCGTAAAAAATCTGGCCAGGCCGCAGTCAAGCTGACGGACAGAGAGAACTACATCATGGCCAGGTGCAGCTTCCTGGAGGGTGAGATCCGCCACCGAGTAGCACTAGGAGCCCATCTATCTACCCTCACTCTCCGGCAGCCTGCTGCGACCCAGTTCTCTTCCGGCCGAGAGTCAGTCCCTGTCTCCAGGTAGGTTTCGGTGGAGCGTGCCACAGCGGAGAACCCCCAGGCAGGTGTTGAAAGCTTGGTGGAGAGCAAGGAGGACTCCCTGGTGCGGTGGGAGAAAGGAAACATCGAGTCCACCGCTGCCGAAGTCCCATCCACCCACATCGCCGCCTCCACAGGAAGGCAGAGAGCCAGACCGCAGGAGGGGGAGAGCCACAAGGTCCTGGTGGAGATCAGGGACACCATCCACACCAGCATAGGTCTCCTCTCTCAGCTGGTCCCCATCGAATCCTCATCCTCCAACCGCAAGCCCTTCCTCAATTGTTTGAACCAGACCCTGAAGGAGATGCCGGATCCCCAGTACCAGCTGGTGAAGGAGAGGATCTCCACGCTGATTAACAACCCTCCAGACCCAGAGGCACCTGCTACCACCCAGTCCAGGTCTGCTCCTCCACCCCAGGTGATGTCCCTCCCATACCAAGGCTTCCAACAGCCCCTCACCTACCAGGGCTACAGCTACCCCGAGGTCCATCAGCACAGGCAGCAGCCCTTCCCAGGCCAGGCACAGAGTCATCGGGCGGCACCGTTGCCAGCTGTTCCACTGATCCCGATGCCACCCACACCAATGATGCCACCGACGACATCGATGCCAACCACGCCACAGATGCCACCCACGCCACTCCTCAGCTCGCTGCACAGCAGGCAGTCCCACTACACTACTCCTTCCTCCATCCCACAGCCAAGCCCGGCCTCAGTACATCTGTCCTCGGTACTGGGGCTGACACCCCATGGCATGGAGGAAGGACCTCTCAGCATCGCGGGGATGAGCCAGCTGTCCGACACCTTTCTGAACACACCGTCCCCTGTTGTCCTCTCGGGGCCAGGCACTCCATCAGCACCTCAGACCAGCACTGCAGCAGCACCCACCTCCAGAGCACCTGCACCCTAAAAATTAGACTGGGCACACACCTCCGAGTGATCAAGCGGAGTACCAGATACTGGCTGCCTGGATATTTTTGTACTTTATTTGGACACTTGACTTGGTTCATGTTTACTTTTCAGGTTGTTATTAATAAAGTTTATCTTTGTTTCACACGCTTGCTTCATTATTTTTTTTCTATAAAGTCTGGGTGGAAACTTTTAGAAATGGTTTAGCCTTTGCATGCTTGTGGGATGGGTAAGGATAGCTGTGGGATGGGCAGGGATACCTTTGGGATGGTTAAGATAGCTGTGGGATGGGCAGGGAAACCTTTGGGTTAAGATAGCTGTGGGATGGGCAGGGATAACTTTGGGATGGGTTAAGATAGCTGTGGGATGGGCAGGGATACCTTTGGGTTAAGATAGCTGTGGGATGGGCAGGGATACCTGTGGGATGGGTTAAGATAGCTATGGGATGGGCAGGGATACCTTTGGGTTAAGATAGCTGTGGGATGGGCAGGGATACCTTTGGGATGGGTTAAGATAGCTGTGGGATGTGCAGGGATACCTTTGGGTTAAGATAGCTGTGGGATGGGAAGGGATACCTGTGGGATGGGTTAAGATAGCTGTGGGATAGATAAATCTCCAGTGCAAGCATAGTGGGACTGTATGGTCCACCCTCCCAGGTGCCACCCCTATGGCCCTTATCAATTACAATGTAAGCATTGATCCACACATGTCAACATAAACACAACTCTTTATTAAACGCCCTGTTCATTGTAGGCCAACCAAACATACATGGCCCAATCTCATCCGTGTGATGAGACAGGCTGAAGGAAACATCCATTAAGCATCTACCATCCTGTCTTGCCACTCCACTGCTCAAGCTGGGGAGTTGCACCAGTCTTTCAGAAGGTTGCGCTGCTTCTTCGCCTCACGTGAGGCTCTGTTGGGGCCTTGCACATCCTCAGTATCGATCAGGCTTCGCCCTTGCCTCCATTCCCCAGGCTCCATGTCCCCATTGCCTTGCTGGAGGTCCACGAGCCTGTTCTGCAACACTGGGTAGTGGGTGCACATGAGATTGTGCAGGATGCAGCAAGCTTCCACGATGCTCCTCACAGTCCCTGGGTGATACTGCATGGTGGTGAGAAGTATCTGGAACTTGTTGGCCAGGATGCCAAAGGCGTTCTCCACCACCCGCCTTGCCCTGGACAGCCTGTAGTTGAAGATCCTCTCTTCACGTGAGGTATTTGGAGGTGTAGGGCTTCATGAGGTAGGTTGAGAGGGAGAAGGCATCATCCCCCACGATGAAGTAGGGCACATCTTGCGTGTCGTTGGGCAGGGGTTCTGGATCTGGGAAGCCCACCATGAGGTTGCTTTCCAGCCCCTCCTTGAGGTGACTGTCATTGTATACCTGGGCATCGGAAGATGAGCCGTTGCCTGAAACATCAATGTACATGAACTTGTAGTCAGCATCGACCATGGCGAAGAGGATGATGCTGAAGAAGCCCTTGTAGTTGAAATAAGTGGACCCCGAGTTGGCTGGAACCTTGCAAGCCACGTGCTTGCCATCGATGGCTCCAACGGTGTGGGGTAAGTTCCACTTCTGATACCACTGCTCTGCAACTTTCTTCCATCCTTCTTCAGTGGTGGGGCACTGGAGGAGCTCCTCCTTATATTCTTCAAGGATGGCCCACACCACTTCTCTAACAACAAAGCTGATGGTGCTGGGTGGCACCCTCCAGCCGTACTGCATGCTCCTGTAGGGGGTCCCTGAGGCCAGGTGGCGCAGAGTGAGTGCCACCCTGAGCCCAGGTTCCAGGCTGGGCGGGAAGTTGGTTTTTGTCTTGCTCAACCTGGGTGTCAGGCGCTGCAGAAGTTTGTCAAACATGGCTGGAGGCATATTCATGAAGTTCTGGAACGCACGAGTGTCTTCGCTCCTGAGCTCCACCATCAGCTTGTCGTAAAGTTGGTACTGTGCTCTTCTGGCTAACCATCTTTGGACCCAGACTTTTTTTGGGTGCCTCCTTTTCTTGCCGTAGTAGAGTTCACAGAGACTGTTGATGGTTTCGCAGTGATGCAGAAGGATGTTGGCTGCCAAAAGGATTTTGTCGCAATCCAAGGTGGAGATGACTGGATGCTGTGGAAGAGGAAGACTCAGATGAAGGCTGCAGAGGTCTGCACCGCTGGTCTGAAAGTGCGATGCAGACTAGTTGCTCCGCCTTTTTATAGGCAGTATAGGTGTCCCTTTGCATCCTCTAGGCATCCTCTAGGCATCCTCTAGGCATCCTCTAGGCATCCTTAATATCCGAGATAGGTCCCCTCTACGAACGTTTTTTCCGTTTTAAACGCTTTGTTTCCGTTCTGCATCCGTTCTGCGTCCGTTCCACTTCCTCCCTGCGTCCGTTTACCACTGGAGCGGATGGAGTTCCGCGGATGCGTAGCGGATGCGTAGCAGATATAGCGGATGCGTAACGGATGCGTAATGGATGCGTAGCGGATGTAGAACGGACGAACTGGATACATTTTCTGTGCAAAAGTTTTAGGCAGCCTAAAACTTTTGGAGCGGATGAAATGTCAATAAACGGATGCTGGACGGATAGAGAGGAAGCCAAACGGAGGCAGTAAGTACATCGTGTTTTAGAACGGGTGGCAAGATTTTTTTTCCGTTTTGCTTCCTCTTTGCATCCGTTTTTGCACTGTGAAAGGGCCTTTACATCCTGGCTGCAGCAATGTGACAGTCTTGAGTTACAGAGTTTAAGAAAATATTAGCTCTTCACTGAAGCAATATATTGAAAGTTTGGAAAAAAATATCTTTTCATTACTGGACTTTGAGATATAATAAGTTAGAATATTGATATAAGAATCTCTAGACAAATATTATAGCTTACCGTAATCAAAACAATTATTGCAATCATAACCATCATCACCACTGCCACTGAAATACCCAACAGCAACTTTTGATAATACCCAGATTGTGGAATTCCCTGCCTTCCTATCTACAAGGTTAAACAAAGAGAAAGAAAATGGAAGACAGGTATTCATGTAGTTCAACATCTTCTCCATCCCGACTAGTGATGTAGAAAGCAATCTGTACTTATTAATATGTATCAGGCTGCCGTATAACAGCCTGGTTCTCAGATAATGCTATTGGTGTAATTTGAATATCTTCGCACATATCACCTCACTGTTCAATTTTAGCAGCAACTATAATCTAAACAATAACTTAACATTTATTTACTAATCCATAACATGTTTTAATCATGGTTTATCTTGAATATAGAATACTGGTTTATTAGTGGTTTATACTTTGCCATACCCAAGGCCCTTCCTTGTCAATTCATGGTAAACTTAAGACAAGACAAAGGCAAATTTCAGAACTCTTGATCTCCCTCCACAGTGTGATTTGTAATTTTTCCTGGCAACTTTTTCGTCATCTTAAATACTGGACAGATGGAAGAATCTGGAGTCTGTATACAAAATCGTCTATTAGCCCCACAAAGCATCAATTTCATTAAAAAATGTAATTATACTGGGGAGGGACCCCATAGGCAGAATCTTATAAAAGCATGCTCATAATAAACCCACTTCGGAATTATGACATTATAATGAACATGCATCTTTTAAAAGATAAGTTTACAAAACATTAACCAAACTCTTCATAAATCACTGACAAAATGTAGTCCTATAAATATAGATGGGGAAAGTATTATTGCTGCTAGGACATGGAAGATACCATATGTGTAAGAGTAAAAATATTTTTTAAAAGTAGCTAGGAAATAGATAAACAAGTGATGATTACTTTCCTTACGTGAAGTACTGTGTATAGCTTATTGGGAAAATCATGATTAAAGCAAATCTTATTTAATATAGATATTATGTTTATCATTATCCAAGTTTTCTTTAATCTACTATTTAAATTTTTTTTTGCAAAATTTAGCATTAAAAATATTTAGATACTAGCTCGATACTCTGCTTCACTAGTTTCACCACTAGTTTCACCACGAAACTATGTGGCCAGGCTTAGTTTTGGGGGAGGAAAATAAGGGGAAAAAATTCTGCCTCTGCCTGTCAGAATCCATTGGTATCCTGTCAATGTGTGGGAGAGTTGAAGGCTGTTTGGAAACTGAAACAGTATTGGCTGAGTGAGCAAGAAGGAGACAGCAAGGAGCCTGGGTATGTCTTAGCTCAACTGTTCTGTACTAAAGCTGCTTGGTGCTGGGAAACTAAAACTGAAACTAAAATTCCTCTCCTCTGCTTGTGTTTTGCATTTGGAACATATTTCTTTTCAGGTGGGGAGAGGAAACAGAACTCCTTAGCATCAGAGCATGTGAATAATACATGAAATTCTAATACTCTGAAGCTCATTTCAAAAAATCATTTTTAGTGAGCACCAAGAAGCCAAGAGGAACAAACATGCCAGATTTCAAGTTTGTAGGCTTTATAGTTCTGGAAATTTTGTGATGATGCATGAGTGGTATTTTGCTTTTATATATATAGATTTCTGACAATATTCATTCTGTTCCTTTGAAATAGCATCTAAAATTTCAAAAGCAGTTGATAAATCAGGACAGAGACAATGATATATCATTATCATCACTGTTATCTTAGCAAAGGGAACATTTGGCTATGCCATTGTTCAGTGTATCCATTTTATTTAATGACCAGTTATCATCTTTATGAAAGAAATATTGCAAACACTTGCAGTTCTTCTAATACATATACGAGGGCTATCCACAAAATAGATTACATTTTTGTCTGTAGCAAGAAAGGGTGGAGCTAGCACGGCCATCTTTGGTCTGTGCGTGTGCTGCTTAGTCTGCATCTAATCGTGCTAGTGGGAGGTTCGTATCATTGCCCGTTATTTCACAGCAAACATTTGAAATGAGTGCTGCAATTGAAAATCCTGCGAGTTGTGAGGTACGATCAGTGATAAGGTTTTTGTTGGCAAAAAACCATAAACCAATTGAAATTTTTCGGCAACTGTGTGAAGTGTACGGGGACAACATCATCACTGAAGGTGGAGTGCGCCAATGGTGCATTAAGTTTAAAAATGGATGAACTAACATTCATGATGAACAGCGGATTGGACGTCTGAGCATTGTGACTGATGAACTGGTCGCAAAAGTAGATGACAAGATTCGTGAAAACTGCTGTTTCACAGTAACGGAACTTTCGCTTAGTTTCCCACAAATTTCATGCAGTTTGTTGCATGAAATTGTTACACAAAAGCTAGCTTCCACAAATTTTGTGCAAGATGGGTGCCAAAAATCCTGACAGAAGATCACAAGAGTCAGCATATGGCTGCATCATTGACATTTCTGTATTCTTACGACAAAGATGGAGATTCATTTCTTGATCGAATTGTAACTGGAGACGAGATTTGGGTCAAATATGTGAACAGCGAGACCAAATTGCAGTCTATGGAGTGGGGGCACACAAATTTTCCCCCAAAACCAAGAAAATATTTGCAAATGTTCTCTGCAAGGAAGATTATGGCGACTGTTTTTTGGGATAGGCAAGGTGTGTTTCTTATTGATTTTCTAAAACATGGTGCAACAATAAACTCTGTGAGGTATTGTGAAACATTGCAAAAACTAAGAAAAGCAATTCAGAACAAGCATAGACGAAAATTAAGCTCAACAATTTTGTTTTTGCATGACAATGCCCGACCACACACAGCAAATCGCACTTGAGAAGTCCTGAATGCTTTTAAGTAGGAGATTTTTCCTCATCCACCCTACAGCCCCGATCTTGCACCAAGTGCACTACCACTTGTTTCTGAAGATGAAGACCTGGCTTGGAACACAGCGCTTTGACAACAACACGGAACTGCGGGCGGGCGTGACTGACTGGTTCAAATCTCAGGTGGCTGAATTTTATGACAATGGAATTACAAAGCTTGTTCACCGCTATGATAAGTGCCTCAATTTGTTCAGTGTATATGTTGAAAAATAGTATTTAAGTGTCACTTTCAAGTGTATATAATAAAATTTTTTTCCTACACTTTGTTTTTTTTCTATCACAAAACATAATCTATTTTGTGGATAGCCCTCGTAAAAGCTTCCTTCCCTAAAAAAGAAGTACATTTGGATCCAGCTCCCTTTTAAAAGCAATAGCAGTTTTTACAAATCTAGTTTTCTTAAAACCATATCATATCCGAAATCTCTGATTTAATTCTGATAAATTCTGCTTTTTTTTCCTTTTCACTTTCACTTTAGTTTTCACTTCACTCTCCCAAGATGCTGATCACCATTTGTAAGAACTTTACTTATATATACCTGTCTCTTTCCCTGGAGTACAGACAGGGGAATCAGGCAGAGAAGTGGTCTTCGCCCACACGCATTACTTTAAACAACCTCACAAGGCTTTTATCCAAAAACAATAATTGCCTTTACAGAAATGCATGTGCAATTAATTTACATCAATTTGATCTCCTGGCGAAAAAAGACACATCTAGGCAATCAGAGATTGTTAAAGGTCATAATAGGGCACTTGTTGGGACAACTTATCTAGGTTTGCCTTTACCTCATCAGATTTCTCCATTTTTCTAGAGCTTGCCGGAATCATATTATTTACATTCTTAGTGGGCCAAAAATAGGAGTTCCATAGAACAGATGTCTCCTGGCTGGTTTTCACATTGAAGTCATTCATGACAAGATCTATTGTAGAGATTAATTTCGCACAAGCCATCTGGATGCTGGGATCTCTGCAGTTCCTGTCCACAATACAAATCAGGAGGGAAAAGAGTTTCCTGATAGACTCATTTGGGAAGACAGGTGCCAACTCTCGATTTATAACTTCATAGAGTTCATCCTCAAGCAAATTGTCAACAACAACGTCTCTCAAAAGATGAAGCCAAGGGGGAGCAGAGCTGTTTTGTTCATGATGCTTCCAATGTATCTCATGAGACAATATTATATCAAGCAAATGTTTGTTCAAAGTTTCTGAGTCCTCAGCACCATCCTTAACTACAATAGAAGTAGTCAAGGGAGGCAGTTTTGTTGGAAGATGTGAAATGGAGGGACTCTGTAAAGAATGAAGTCCTGCTAGAAGAAGCCTGTTAAGGGAAGCAGCCTTCTGAAGTTCTTGTTCCCTTGCTAGCTTCTCCCATTTTTCTGCCATGGTATACAAAGCAAGTTTTTCTTGTTCCCCTGCAAGTTTTCCAAAGGCTTTTGCAAATTCTACATTTTTTCTGAGAAACCTAAGAAATAACCCTTTTTCCCTTTGATTTTTTCCAAGCCAGTGATCTCTCTTTACTCTTTTCAGATGGTTCTTTAATCTTTTCCTATGGCTTTTATTGCTCAGGATGATGTTGCCATAATCTGAAATTTCTACAGGCAATTCCTTTTGGACCTCCAAGTCTTGGGTCTCCTCTTCACTTTCTACTAATTTTGCTTTCAGAGCAACCTGTAGCAAATTTGTTAACTTGTACAGCTTCTCCAGCTCATTTCTATCAGACCATTTGATATCCACATATTCATCAGGAGTGAGTTCACTTATTCCACTGACTGATTTTAAAACATCTGGTGTGTCTTTATGAAAATGGATACCTAAATGAGTATGTCCGTGGGTCACCAATAGAGATAGAGTGACATTATGATGTTCAGGTTTTTCAGGGATAATATTTAATATGTTGGTGTCATTTAATTTTCTGGTTTCCAATACTTTCTTCAGTTCATCTTGCATAGTTCCCCAAAGTTCCTCTTTTTCTGCTCAGAAAGAAGAAAAGGGAGAAGGAAAAAAGTAATCAGGATTTTTCTTTCACTGGTAGCAAATGCTATGGGTGGAACAAATAACTGAGTTTGTTAGATATAAGCCAGCTTAGTCAATTAGCATTAGATGTGGCCTACAGTTCAATCTAGTACCTATTTAACTCAGTGTTAGTTCCAATTATTCTTAAGAAGACATGTTTCAGATTACACAATGGATGTTAAATAATCGGTGCAGGAGAACATCCTGATGTTTGAATGATTAGATGAAACTATACTCCAAGGGAAGATGCTAAAAAACTGCCTTGCTTGGCTAATACAAGAGTTTGTGGTGACAATCTGTTTGAAAACTAGAACCATATAGCTACTAATGGTACAGTTCTAACTGAGAAAGAAAGTAGAGTTTGCCACAGATAGTATGTGGTCATTATGTGGATCAGGTTTGATACATGGACTGAACCAGTCTTTCTCAACTTGGTGCTTTCCATACAAGATTGAAAGCACAGATCATAGATATCCCAGCTAAAGGATATCTAGAAAGTATCAGGTTGGGCAATGCTTGACCACTTAACATAATCTTTGGATTACAATTAAAAAATTAAATCCTACAAATCATAAATGTTTCCACTATGGTATTTTCTTCTAACTCAAGGAAAAATAATCTGAGAATGACAGCTATCTCAGTTATCACAAGTCACAAGATGGAGAAGGAAGATCACTCCTGAATTTCTGGGTTGTTCTTTAGTTCCCTCATAGTTAATGACACCCCCTCATCTATTTTGCTTAGACTGAGCAATTAAGACTCCTGGACTGGGTGAACAATAGTTCCAAGAAGGCAAGTCTCAAAAAGATAATGCAAGATCTTTTCAATAGAAATGGAAGGATCCCATGTAGCTATTGGGAGAAGGGGCTCTGTTATCTAGGAGTTTATCATCTTTGGTCTTGGATGGACTTTATTTACTTATTTATTTATTTTGTCAAACAATTGTTAGATAACAGGCATAAGTATAAACATGGTTATAAATACATGAAATGGATACGAATAAGAAAAAAAAGGAAGAAACAATAGGACAGGGATGGTAAGCACGTTTTGGTGTGCTTACGCACGTCCCCTACAGACCTCTTAGGAAAGGGGTGAGGTCAATAATGACTTGCATACCCTAGGTAGATCTGCTCTTCAAGTAGGGGACAGTTTTGCCTAGGAAGGCCTTTGCTTCACTTTGCATTGTGGGCTAGTTTTACCCTTTCTTGGAATATATTCACATGTTTGGACTATTGCAATACTCTACATGAGATTATCCTTGAAAAGTATTTGGAAGCATCATCTGGCAACAAAATATGGCCATGCAAGTAATCTTGGGTGTCCCTAAGAGCATGTAAAACCCCTACTGGGTGCCAATTTGTTTTCAGGTCCAATTCATGGTTTTCGTTATGACCTTTAATTCTATACATGACATAGGGTCAGATTACCTGCAAAAGTGTCTTTGCCCTATTGTATCGATCTATCCCACTCAGTCAGGCAGAGAAGGTATGTTATGGATTTGATCAGATAAACAATTCTGATTGGTATGGTCCAGGAAGAGAACTTTCTATGCTGCTGCCTCTGTGGTTTGAAATGATCTCCCCGCAGAGGTGAGGTGGGTCCTCATTCTGCTGGCCTTTCAGAAAAAACTGAAGACCTGGTCTGCCATATTGCTTGGGGCTCAAGCTTGCTTGAAAATATTTCCTTCTATCTCTTTCATTTTGACTTTACTATTTTGCCTCCTAATATTCATATGTGGTTTTTATGTTTTTAAATTTTACTGGTATACCACCAAAGTTGCTCTCTGAGGGAGAGAGGCATTTCCAAATTTGATATAGTAAAATAAAAATAAAAAGTGAAATGAAATAAAACAAATATATCACTTCCACAAGAGTTAATATTTGGAAGCAGATACCAGAAATGATAAGAATGTAAGGGGAAAAAAACCTCTGTCTGGCGTAATCAATTTTATGGTTCCTGCCAATGTTTGGTTATGCATCCATTTAATACACAATCAGTAATTTGTAAATAAATCATTCACATCTCATGTATTGTTCTGTCCCTAAGTCCCCCCCCCAAAAAAAAATTACTTAGAACTGTGAAAGGATTGTAATCAGTGGTAGGATTCAAAATTTTTTGCTACCAATTCTGTGGGCGTGGCTTGGTAGGCGTGGCATTGCTCGGTGGGCGTGGCTTGGCTGGCGTAGCAGAGGAAGGATACTGTAAAATCTCCATTCCCTCCCCACCTCACTAAGCTGATTTCCAGCTCCGTTCTCCTGTGCAGGACAACAAAAGAACACCCAGCCGATCAGCTGGGACTCAGGAGGCAGAGAATAGATGGGACAGGGACAGTCAGAGATGGTATTTTCCGGTTCTTCAAACTACTCAAAATTTCTGCTACTGGTTCTCCAGAATGGGTCAGAACCTGCTGAATACTGCTTCTGATTAGAATGGATACAAAGTATTTTGGAAAAGTGCTTTTAACCTACCATAGTCAAACACATTTGAAATACATTGTGTGGCGCATTCCAACTTGATAGTATTAGACAAGGTTTCAATGGTATCTTGATTTTGGCAAAGGCAACAGGTCATTTTCCTAGGCAAAATGCTGTGGATGAAAAAGGACAAGGGCTTCACAAACTTTTATTATTACCTCTACAAGCTAAATTTCAATTTAACCCTTTTAATCAGGTGTCAGTTTAGAACAATCACAAGGAAAGCTCTCTCTGTCCATGTGGTTCAGAACTGGTATAGAAGTAAAGGCCCGGTCCCAATGGCCGACGGATGCAAAACATATGCATAAAGGACACAGCGGACAAGCAAAAGCGTCTCCATCTGTTGTCATCCGCTCCAAAAAGTGGTGAAAATTTGCATAAATAGAACAGAAAAGAACGGAAAAGAACGGATGTGGGCAGTATATAGCGGGGATGTTAAACGGATGTTCATAGGAAGCCTAGCGGATGGAAGCGGATGACACCTCCGAAGGGGTTCCGGGGGAGAATTGCAAAGCGGACGCATAGCGGATGAAGCGGATGCATCACGTACGCCTAAAGGAAAGAAAGGGGATGCCGCACGGATGTATATCGGATTCAAACCGTTCACTGCTCATCCTTTCTATTTCTGTGCTACTAACGCTGTTCAGACATTCCGTGTACCTTTTGTGTTCTCCCTCTTTCCGTTTTCAGCTGCAGCGATTGTGAGTTGCGAGGATGCCCAGAGGATACAGAGAAGATACAGCAGACGTTTAACAGATGATAAACGGACATAGAACATTTGTTGCTCATATGTCACAGATTTACAACGTACATGGCAGAAAGTTCATCCGTTCACAAAGTTTTGTGCAGCTCAAAACTTCTTGCACGGATGAAATCACAGTGGATGGATTCTCGATGGATAGAGCATATGAAACATGTATGCAATGAGTACACAATGGATGCATAGCATTTTCCAACGGATGGCAAGCTTTTTTTAACATTTTACATCCTCTTTGCATCCGTACGTGCAGTGGGACAGGGCCTTAATGAGTTAAAGGCCTCATCCCATTGCACTTACAGATGCAAAGAGGATGTAAAACGTTAAAAAAACTTGCCATCCGTTGGAAAACGCTATGCATCCGTTGTGTACTCATTGCATACGTGTTTTATACGCTCTATCTGTCGAGCATCCGTCTACTGAGATTTCATCCGTGCAAGAAGTTTTGAGCTGCACAAAACTTTGTGAACGGATGAACTTTCCGCCGTGTACGATCTACATCCGCAACATATATGGGCAATAAATGTTCTATGTCCATTATCATCCATTAAACATCCGCTGTATCCTCTCTGCATCCTCTGGCCATCCCCTCAACTCACATCTGCTGCAGCTGAAAACGGAAAGAGGGAGGAAACAAAAGGTACACGGAATGTCGACACAGCGTTAGTAGCACAGAAATAGAAAGGATGTAAGCATATGCATCTTGTATATAAAGGTTTAAAAACGGACAAAATATTTGTATCTGGGATGTATCTTGTATATTTAGGATGTCTGGAGTATGTCTAGACTATGTAGAAGGACACCTAGCGGACAACCGATATTTTCTATAAAAAGGGGGAGAAAATCTTCTGGATCTCAGTATGAGTCCAGCAGCCATGGTGTACAAACTTCTTCACCCTTGGTCTTGGTCTTCAACATTATCCACCATGGATGATGACACAGTCCATATGATAGCTACACTCATTCATCACCAGAACCAAAACCTGTTCAGACTGTTTCACCTTTTCTACGCAAGGAGAAGGAGACATCCAAGAGCTGTGTGGGTCCGATGATGGATGGGGAGAAGAGTTTGGATTGTATGACAAGCTGACGGTGGAGCTGAGGAATGAAGACACTCGTGCATTCCAGCACATCATGAGGATGCCACCAGCCATGTTTGACGAACTTGTTGAGCATCTGAGACCCAGGTTGACCAAACAGAGCACCAACTTCCATCCTGGACCCTGGGCCCTGGACTGAAGGTGGCACTGACTCTGCGCCACCTGGCCTCTGGAACCAAATACAGAAACATGCAGTATGCATGGAGGATGCCACACAACAGCATCAGCAAAGTGGTCAGAGAAGTGGTGCAGGCCATCATTGAAGAATATGTGGAGGAGCTCCTCAAGTGCCCCACCACTGAACAAGGCTGGAGAAAACTTGCAGAAGAGTGGTATCAGAGGTGGAACTTTCCCCATACCGTTGGAGCCATAGATGGGAAGCACGTGGCCTGCAAAGCTCCAGCCAATTCAGGGTCCACTTATTACAACTACAAGGGCTTCTTCAGTATCATCCTCTTTGCCATGGTTGATGCTGACTACAAGTTTATCTACATTGATGCTTCAAACAATGGGTCAGCTTCAGATGGCCAGGTATACAACACCAGTGACCTCAAGGATGAGCTGGAACACAACCTCATCGTGGGTTTTCCAGATCCAGACCCCCTACCCAACGACACACAAGATGTGCCCTACTTCATCGTGGGGGATAACGCCTTCTCCCTCAGAACCTACCTTATGAAGCCCTACACTTCCAGATGCCTCACCCATGAAGAGAGGATCTTCAACTACAGGCTGTCCAGGGCAAGACGGGTGGTGGGGAACCCCTTTGGCATCCTGGCCAACAGGTTCCAGATACTTCTCACCACCATGCAGTATCACCCAGGGACTGTGAGGAGCATCGTGGAAGCTTGCTGCATCCTGCACAATCTCATGTGCACCCACTACCCAGTGTTGCAGAACAGACTTGTCGACCATCAACAAGGGAATGGGACATGGAGCCTGGTGAATGGAGGCAAGGACATAACCTGATAGACACTGTGGATGTGCAAGGCCCCAACAGAGCTTCACATGAAGGGAAGAAGCAGTGCAACCTACTGAGACACTGGTGCAACTCCCCAACTGGAGCAGTGGAATGGCAAGACAGGATGATAGATGATTAATGGATGCTTCCTTGAGCCTGTTGCATAACACTGATGAGATTGTGCCATGTATGTTGAGTGGTCCTACAATGAATAGGACATTAATAAAGAGCTTTGTTTATTTTAAAATGTGTTGATCAATGAATAAATTGTTATTGATAATAAAGGTCCATATGTGTGGCAGCTGGGATGGTGGACCATACAGTCCCACTATGCTTGCACTGGAGGTTTATTTATCCCACAACTATCCTTATCTATCCCACAAGCATCGAAAGGCTTAACCATTTTTTCAAAGTTTTCACCAACATTTTATTAAGTAAAAAAAATGAACCAAGTGTCTTAAGCAAAGATAATCTTTATTAACTTTCTTAGGTAAACTTTATGACTTTATTAAATAAGCAAAATGAACCAAGTAAAGTGTCTTAAATGTCTTAAGCAAAGATAACCTTTATTAACTTTCTTAACTTTATTAAATAAGCAAAATGAACCAAGTAAACTGTATTAAGTGTGTTAAGCAAAGATAACCTTTATTAACTTTCTTAGGTAAACTTTATGACTTTATTAAAAAAGCAAAATGAACCAAGTAAAGTGTCTTTCTTAAGCAAAGATAAACTTAACAAGTTCAACTCAGTCTCTGACACTATTCCCAGTCACTCTGAGTCATGTCCCTGGTCTCAGCTGTTAAGCGGGCAGGGACTGTGGAGGTGGCTGTGGCTTGAGTGCTGGTCTGAGGCACCATTGGGGTGCTTGGCCCTGAGGGTACAACAGGGGATGGTGTGTTAAGGAAGCTGTCCGAGAGCTGACTCAGTCCTGTGAGGTTGAGAGGCCCTTCATCAAGGACTTGAGTTGTGAAGCCCAATACTGATGACAGATTGTCCGTTGACGGGCTTGGCTGTGGGGTGGAGGAAGGAGGAGTGTAATGGGGCTGTCTGGTCTGCAGCTGGGTGAGGACTGGCGTCTGTGGCATGTGATGAACCTGGGCCTGGACTGGGAAGTTCTGCTTCTGCTGTGGGAAGTCCTGGTAGTCGTAGCCTTGGTAGGTGAGGGGCTGTTGAAAGCCGTGGAGGGGCTGTGACATTGCCTGGGGTGGAGGAGCAGACCTGGATTGGGTAGGAACAGCTTCAACTTGTGCAGAAGTGCTGTGATCTTCTGCTTCATCACCTGGTACTGGGC
>BLBF01000051.1:1616137-1655801 GCA_015471245.1 Laticauda colubrina
TAGTATTTCACCTAAAACAGTTAGGGTGAACAATGTTATCCCTAACAGGGGGGGTCTCTGCCGTGGGGCCCTCTGAAGACACCTGCTTGGACAGAGTAGCTGGCTCCTGGCTGGAAGAGGACTGGCTGTCTGTAGGCTGTCTGAGGGAGAGGGGTCTCAGAGGAGCTGCTCCTCCGTGGCGGATCTCACCCTCCAGGAAACTGCACTTGGCCATGACGTACATCTCCTGGTCAGTGAGCTTGACAGCGGCCTGCCCAGATTTCTTGAGGTGTAGCTTGCCATACCAGGTGTGCATGTGCTTCCACCATCCAAGGAATACTTCTGCAATGTACCCCAGGCTCTCTGACTTGTTTTTCCAAAGTGCCTGCTTCTTCTTGGTGTCCCGATACAGTCTCTGGCCCTTTCTCCAGAGGTACTCGTTCTCCCTCAGCCATTCGAGCACCTCATCCTCATGCTCCTCGGAAACGGTGTACTGTTTCCTCTCTCCCTTCTGCTTCCCTTGCCTGTTCCTCCCTCTGGCAGGGGCTTCAGCAGGGCCTTCAGGGGCTTGAGCAGCAGGACCTTCAGGAGTTTGAGCAGCAGGGCCTTTAGGGGCTTGAGCAGCAGGGCCTTCAGCAGCAGGGCTTTGAGGGCCTTGGGGCTGGTCCACCACAGCAGCAGCAGCAGCTTCAGAGTCAGTGCCAGGGGGTGGGATGCTGCTTCTGGCCTTCTTTCCAGGGCTGGAACGAGTAGGCACGGGCTTCCTCTTTTTCCCTGACTGACGAACCATGGTGTTCCTGCTAGATATATGTGGCAGCATGTCTTTCCCCTGTATGCTGACTGCATGTGTGCTGCATCCTTTTATATTCGCGGAGCTGACGCAATTCATACTCCCCGCATGCGCAGTGAATGCTTTGCATCCGATATAAATCTGCGCGGCATCCCCTTTGTTTCCTATAGGCGTCCGTGATGCATCCGCTTCATCCACTATGCATCCGCCCCTTCTGCTATGCATCCGCTTTGAAATTCTCCCCCAGAACCCCTTCGGATGCGTCATCAGCTTCCATCCGCTTTCATCCACTAGGCTTCCTATGAACATCCGTTTAACATCCCCACTACATACTATCCACATCCATTCTTTTCCGTTCTGTTTATGCAAATTTTTGCCACTTTTTGGAGCCGATGACAACGGATGGAGCCACCCCCAAAATTTTGCTCATCCGCTGTGTCCTTTTTGCATACATTTTGCGTCCGTCAGCCAGTGGGACCGGGCCTTAAGGTACAGATAGCAAACAATGATGATAATAGCTCCTATGCATGCAAGCATAAGACTATATGACCGCTAGTCGGATATTATATTTCTATGCAGCATTAGGCAGTCAAGAGGATGAAGCAAAGAGTTATCAGGAAAAGGCCTTCATTACTAGATTTAAGTTGTGCAGGCAGGAAAACAAGTATTGAGGGGAAAGTTTCTTAGGTTTTGTGTATCTGGTACTACAACTCAAGACTCTTCTTGAATTCAGAATTTAGGCATAGTAGTAGAATCTTGCTGGAATCCGGCTTTATCAGATCCTTGTACATTTAAGTGGTACAAATGCTCAGGAGATTACACTGAGATTATCAGATTTTTATGCTTTCTAAATTTTTTATAAATATATTACTAATACTATGGTTTGATCTCAGGGATTACTTTCTATATTAACTAGTCTTCTCCAGACCTCCAGACACATCTGCCACACAATATGTATTTAGAGTATTTTAGGCACTTTTAATCCTAAACCTCTTATCGGTGTTCACTGTTGAACATTAATGGGATATACCTTGGATGTCCCTGCTCTCCTTCTTGCCTGCAGTTTATACTGTATGTATGTGAATGAACAAGAGTGACAGCAATGTACAAACTATCTCTTAAGGAATTTTTACCTGCCATTTCTGATGTTTCCATTAATACATTTTAGTTGGTAGGTTCTAAGGAACTCTAGCTTTTTTTTGAGAATTAATGTGCACAGAAAATGTTCTGGGACAACCACCTTGTCCATGGTCAACATTCACGATAATTGAGCATTCTTGTTGGGAAATGTGAATTACTAGTGGCTTGAACAACTAG
Organism: Laticauda colubrina; assembly: GCA_015471245.1. NCBI lineage: Eukaryota > Metazoa > Chordata > Lepidosauria > Squamata > Elapidae > Laticauda > Laticauda colubrina. Next base: position 1,618,224 of record BLBF01000051.1, read on the forward strand.
TTTTAATATTAGTAAAATGCTCCCTGTGAGGAAATGACAACATCTGCATTGCCATTTTCAAAAGGATGAGAGGTGGGAAAAGGAAGAGAAGGGGGGAAAGGGATAATATGCCCCCCTTCCCATTTGGTCTTAGAAGTTACAGAAAAAGATCAAGAAACTTACAGAGTTTTCAACTTGAAGGAAATTTTGAGCAAATTCTCCAGTATGTCTGTAGTTATTTCTGTATAACCAAGATCTCTGCAAAAAAAGGACATGCAGCCTTTTCAGAGATAGGGAGAGAGAGATAATTTTCAACACAGAGCAGGGGAAAATACTTTCATGAAATTGAGTGAGAAACTTAGTCTCATTGGTTATCCTTTGACCTAGTTTATGACTGGGCTTACAACACAGGTAACCAAGTTATGACCTAGCATCTACAGTCAATAATAGGCAAAACTAAATTATGTTAAATCTTACCTTGTGCTTTTGTTGCTGTTGTTGTTGTTGTTGTTGGCTTAGCATGATATGCTTACGGTTCAGTACACCGAGCAAACACAATGCACATTTAGTAGCCATTTTTTTATATTCAATAACCAATTTAAGTGTCGTGAATTCAGTTTATCTGATTGGATTGCTCAAATATAAAATGAATAAATATTACTATTTCACTGCTTTGAGCTCCTTGAGGAAAAGGACACAAACAACAATGTGGTAATTTAAAAGTAATCAAATGATGTGACCAGCTGCTGTAGTGAGCTAGGAAAGAGATTGTATCTGCTGAACAATACTGTACACAACTCTTCATCATGCAGAGCCAGAATGGAAAGTTGCCATGACCTAGCCCTCAAGCTGAATTTCAAATGCCAGGATGTTGATCCTGCCACATGTGGATTAATGCTTAAAATAAGAAAAGAAATACACATAAAGATCTTCCTTCCAATTAAATAAGCACAGCCCATCATTGAGATTGTTGGCACTGCTTTCCATAGGAGTGTCAGAGTGATTAAGGTGCTAGTCTGGGCATGGGAAGACCCAAGCTCCAGTCTCCACTTAATTGTCTGAACTCCCTTGATGACTTTGGATCAGCCACTCATTCTCAGCCATTCTAACCCATAAGGCTCTTGTTGTAGGGGAATACATAAGTCTTGTGATAAGTTCACACCAAATAAAAATACTAACTGTTGATTTTGAACAAGGCTTGAGCTTATTCTAAAAATTAGCTTTATAAATCAATTTGCTCAAAGTCTTCCAGTGGGTACAAAATATATTGGGATGATTTCCTTTGCTGTGTGCTGATACAAAAACAAATGTAAAATTAAAGCAACTTCATGTAGTTCCATGGATTCATTCATAAATTCCAGCCTAGGTGTGAGAATCAGGACTCAGGATTAAAAATCTATCATTAATGTAATGAAATGGTGACAACCGCAAATACAAAATATACAATGCTTTCCTGATCTTTTTCCTCTTCTTTACATACACATATAATTCATGCCTATTTTGTTTTCTCCTCACAAAAATAACCTTCTGAAGTGATTACAGTTATCAACTTTTCCTTGAGATCTCAAGGCCATTTACCTAACCGTCTCAACTAAGCGATCTGGACAATGTTAAAGTGCTGACAAGACTAATCCATGGTTACCTATTCCGTGGCTGTAAGAAAATCTGGACCTAGGTACTTCTGACCCTGATCAAGGACCATATTGATTTTCATATATACTAGCCAAAGTTAAATTAATGAGGAAAAGAAAAGCTGCATACATTCCAGAGTAAATAACCCTTAATAAAGAACTTCACACATACAGAAATTTCAGTGAAGGCAATTTGTAGAGATGGGAATCCTCAATCTTTCTCAGTGGATTATGGTTGAGAATCCTGAAGGACAAAAGAACTGGTTATAAGTTTGGCACAAACATAAAACAGGAAGAATTCAGGTATAAGCAACAAGTTATTCATATTTTTTGTTTTTGATCTTAAATAACTTTATTACTAATTACTAATCCCACTAGTAAGAAATAATTAGTAAAACAAATTAAAGATAGTAGATATGAAAAAAAGAAATATAAAACCAGTTTATATCAGCATTTTTACTTTATGTCTCCGTATTTTTCTACCTTAGCATCCTTGTTATTACAGAACAAGAAGAAAAAGATTATTATAAAATTTGGAATTTATTTTATGAATGGCTAGATAGAAGAGTAAGAAATTGAAATATGTAAGTACAGTATAATATTTATTACTGATAAATGAATGAATTAGACATGGTAAGAAAATGAAATATTTTCTTACTATATTATTGAAAATCAATAAATATGTTAAGGCTGATTTAATAAGTGATATATGTGATATAAAATACTGATTAGAAGGATTAAATATATATATATATAAGCAAAATATGTATGATAATAGTATTATGTGCATAAAAATGTGTACCCAACTAACACACTGATGAACAGAAAGGTTTTGTTTGTTTTTGTTGTTTGTTATAAAAAAATAAAAATAAAAAAGCAAGCATCCTTGTTGCTATGCCCATCCCACATGTTGCCTTTAAATTTTCCCCTTCTCTTTTGAGACCCTCATCAACTCCATCCAGTTATATTTTCCATTTCTCCCAGTCCTCTTTCTTCATGTATTTGTTTTGCATTTCAGTTCCCATTCAGTTTAACAAATTGCATCTCTTCCATACTAGCTAATTACTTTTTTGTTTAATCTGCATTTGTTCATTGTCAATTTCTTATGGACCCTATGATTTCTTTTTATGAAGTAATATACTTCTTGAGTAACTCGTATCCAGGGCATTCAATTTTTTAAATATTTATCTGGAATACTTAATTCTCACTTCCAGTTAAAAAAAAAAAAAGGCAAGGGAATGCTCTTATACCTAGCAGCATTCCCTGAATGCTCAAGACTAGTAGCCTTTAATGGATCCTTTCTCCATCTCCCTTTAGAACTACCCAAGTTCTAATATTTGCTACTTTTTATGATAAAGAATTTATCTGGCTTATTTTGTATCAGATAAAATGATATATGAGTCATGGTGGTGCAGTGGTTAGAGTACAGTACTGCAGACTACTTCTGCTGCCTGCTAGCTGCCTGCAATTTGGCAGTTCAAATCCCACCAGGCTCAAGGTTGACTTAGCTTTCCATCCTTTCAAGGTAAGTAAAATGAGGACTCAGATTGGGGGCAATATGCTGACTCTGTAAACTGCTTAGAGAGGGCTAAAAAGCACTGTAAAACGTCTAAGTGATATTGCTATTTTCAAGTGCCCTAAACCTAGTTTTGATTGTCCTATTCTTCCCTTTCATTTTTTCCATTTAATTAAATAAAAGGTTCCTCTTACCACCAAATTTATTTAAAAGCTCCTAATAAGGAACTTTGCCTCTTTTTTTAATCAGTACATCATTTCGGAGTATTTTTTTTGAGCTCAATATGATTGCATGTATGTAAAATGTAGCAAAGCCACAATTCTCTACTTGTTCTATAAGATCTTGTACTAGATTAAGGGCAAACCTAAATTTTTATTCTTTAGGATCATTTCTCCCAAAATGATTCTATTCCATCAAAGGCTTTTTCTCACATTTTAAGACTGAACATTAAAATTAAAGCTACTTAAATTTGAGAGATTAATATTCTCATGGAATACTTTCCAATTTAGTGATTCTTTGCTCACAGAGTTTTGAGAATAAGGTTCCGGATAATGTAGATTACCAGATCACCTGTTTAAATTTTGCGAATATTTCTACTACAGCACTTACCTTTTTGTTAAAAACTAAGGTTATGGAGGCATGATATCCTTTCCTTTCTTCCCTCTCTAAGTTGTTTGAACATGAAAAAGGGTTTCTGAAAAAATGCTTAGTATCTCAAAAGGTCGTCTTAAAGTTATGCCACTGTATTTTGGGTGACTTGCCTTAAGAATATATTGTAACAACAATGTATTTAAGGACTGTTGCATACAGACAGTCCCTTGAATCTCACTTATCTATATTCATATAGCTCAGTAAGAATTCATCACAAAATTCTAGTTATTGTTACTCCAAGGAAATAGTGTGGAATAATCATAGGTAGAACCAATGGTATGGGAGAAATCTGAACAATATAAGAAAATATCCCAGATATGTCCTGGTGGATTTGGAGAGTAAGACATCTGTCTTGGAGAGCAACATTAAAGATTGGCTGTCCCTGCTCAGAACCTATATCTTCTTCTCCTTCAAAAGAGGAGTGTTTGGGATTGAAAGACATCAGACAAGCCTGTCGATCTCCTGCAAAGCTTTAGAGGAGAGTTTGTGTGCCATTCTAAGAAACCATCTATCTCACCCACTATCTGAAAGAGTTTCACTTTCACTTACAACTTGTATAGAAACTGCATCCCGTGCCAGGCCTGAAAAGCTCCCTGAGTTATCCGTAAAATACGGTTGCCGCTGAGATTGCTGGAAAGGAAAGCAAGAGAGCCATCTAGAATGTCTTCCACTGTATTAAATAAACAACAGATAAAATAAAAGAACCCAGGATCTTTTTTCTTCTTCATTGACTGGGGATGTGGGAATTACATGCAGGGTGAGGGTCATTTCTTCCTTTTCCAATGAACTAGCTGTATATTACCACTCTGGCCTTTTGAATAATCCTTCCAGGCTTCCTCCAATTATCATGCTAGTTCTTCAGTCAGAAGCCTCAATGCATGTTTAGGGTTGAGGTATCATTACTTAATAGGAGGCAGAGCTCATGATTCAAAGGGTAAATTAAATCTCCTGCAAGCAATATAATTTTAACTTTAGAGATTCCAAGTTCATAGTAAGCCCTGTAACCCCATAAAAACACTTTAGGGTTTTCCCACTTATGAAAACTCAGGTCTGGGCACTAACAATCAAAGTTAGAGCTGAAACTTGATCCACTCATAGTTCAGTCTGAACTGATATGTTACTTCTTGGAAAATTGTCTTCCCTGGGTCAAGCCCTCCTCCTTCATCCTCGAGTCCAAGTTCCCCCTCCCCATTTTAATGATAGTTGAGGGTGGATCAATCTTTCAGTAATAAATCATTGGCACACTGACAGCTGGGAAGATTAATTGCTATATGATTTCAGTTTGCCTCCCCCAATTTTCACCATGGTTTAAACTGGATTTTTGTTTTTTGGCTTAATGACTTACATAGATTGCAGAAGTGGAGCAGGTTCAAATGCATTTTTCTCAATGGTCTGGATATGATTATATGAGACATCCCTGTTTAAAAGAGCACACACATTATATTATACCTGGAAGAAAATGTTAGCTCCACCTTCACCTTGCATAGTTGCTTTATGTGTTTTTCATTTATTTGCTTGCCTGTAATATGTAACTTTAATATAACAAGCCAACATGTGGTACATAGATGAGATAACCCTCCGCATACCATTGTTTTTCCATCCATCCCATCAGTTTCATTCTTGTTTGCAGCAGTATTGGGCATGGTAGCAGGTAGAACATTCAAAATGGGGAATTATAGCCCCACATACAGCCAATTTGCTGTAGTGGCAAATGCACAATGCTAGAAGCCAGGAGACTGTGAGTTCTAGTTCCACCTTATTTATGAAAAATGGCTGGGACACTTGGACGAGTCACTTTCTCTTTCAGAAAAACTCACCTCACAGGTTGGTTGTTGTAGGGAAAATAGGAAGAGGAGGAAGGAGTATATTGTGTATCTATTGTCTCGAGTTATTAATAAAAATAATAAAAGTGGAATATAAGCAACCTATCTGGACAGCATCAGCTTGGAGAAAGCTGCTCTAAAAGTTTGCAGATTTGTCTATTTCCCACACTGCTGCTTTTAGTAAAAGGTTGAAGATAAGCACATATCTAGAAAGCTTTTGAGGACTGATGTCATATATTTGTTTTAGTTTTATCAACTGTTTTTCTTACTCTTTACTGTATTTCTGTATGTTGTTGGTCACCAATACAATCTTGTAATTGTGTTGGCAAGCAACTTTGTTGCCTAAGCAAATAGGCATGAAGAAATCCCCCAGAACTATAAGATTGGGGAACTCAGTGCCAATCTGCATATGGCATCAAGTAGCAGATGCAAGGAGGTTGGTACCAGCAATCTCATCTAATTCTACACCTTATAAGTAAGGCTTCATACCCAGCTATCTAAAGGCAGTACCCATTCTCCACTCCCACCCAAAACATAGCAATTCTGCTAACATAGCTTTGGTGCCATTCTCCTTCTTCATGCTCAGCCAGGTCTCAGTAATGCACAGCAAGATGGCTGCCCACGGATTAAATCTAAAATTAGGGTTAGGGCTTTATTAAAAACCAACGTGTTATACAAAGGCACCAGCCAGAGTCCAAAGCCATGTAAGGAAATTGGAGATCAGCACAAAAAATTAGGACTCAGAACCAAAACAGTACACTGAAACTGTATATTCAGCTTACTCTCCACCTCCAACTCTATCTCTCTCTGCCCAAAACCACCACCACATTTCTACTTGCCCCCAAGACCCACCCATCCCTGGCCCTTGCACTTCTAATTGGTAGTAGGGTGCTTTTAATAGACACAAACCACACAATCTTTCCATCCAATCTCTAATCATCCACTCTACTCCCAGGTTCCCTACTATTACTGATGAATTGAAGGTAAAACAACAGCCAACCATCAAAAATTAGGTCAAACTGTTACCCCCTCTAATTCCCAACAAGCGAAAGATTAGGCAGCTCCTATTATCCTTAAATTCAAGCAATTCAAACATAGCCAAGCCTTTCTAATTCAAAGTTCCTTTTGCCTTTGATGAAAGTTCAGGCAACGGAGTAGCAGAATCTTAAAGAGGATCATGAGATCTTTGGACATATGTCTATTTTGGCTGCTCTTAGTATCCTCAGAACCCTTCATGATGTAAAGTAAATGAAATAATTGCCTTCCTCTTCCAGGCACTGTATCACAAACAAGGCAAGATGGCTACTATTCTTTTAAGCTCTCTACCAGGGTATAGTCCACAAGAGCCCCACTCATTCTCCATTCCTGAAAAAAAAAAAACATTCTTATGAGAGGAGCAAACCCCAAGATAGCCAATGCTAATGGAGTATTATTTCTGACATCCTATGTGGTCTTTGCAGCAAGGAGTGAAGCTATTGTAAAGCATTCTCAATGTTACATTTTCCAGAAGAGAGCTTGATTGAATAATCAGTACTTCAAAGGATATTCAGTACTGATCCAATTCAATTTGCTAGAAGGCTGAGGATAATCTCAGAATAACAAAATCTTTCAACTGTCAGCCTTCCAAATAGTCTAGGGCTGATTTGGACTGTTTTGACAATTTTAAACACCAGGACATCGTAGTTATATGCATATAAGATGATAGAAATTGTAAAGAAGAGCTTATCAGGGTTGGCCTGGTTTGATTAGTAGTTGAACTGAACACAGACTTCTTAGCCAAACCACATCCATTCACTGGTCAACTCAGTATTTTTTCTCATCCTGCTTTCTTTGATCAATGCCTACATTCATATTGCTTCACCCTTCACACAAAAATAATAATTTTAATAAATCTAATTTCCCACCATGTTTTTGTGCTCATTGAGGAAATCCCAATACCTCTGCCTTTTGGCTTAATGCCAGCCCATTGCTACTAAAGCCCATGTCCCACTGCACCAACGGATGCAAAGAGGATGTAAAACAGACAAAAAAGCTTGCCATCCGTTTGAAAACACGATGCATCCGTTCTGTACTCACTGCATACGTGTTTCATATGCTCTATCCGTCAAACATCCGTCTACTGCTATTTCATCCGCTCAAAAAGTTTTGAGCTGCACAAAACCTTTTGAGCGGATGAACTTTCCGCCGCGTACGATGTACATCTGCGATACATACAGGCAACAAACATTCTACCTCCGTTGTCATCCGTTACACGTCCGCTGTATCCTCTCGGCATCCTCTGGCCATCCCCTCAACTCACATCCGCTCCAGCTGAAAGCGGAAAGAGGGAGGAAGCGAAAGGTACACGGAACGTCCACACAGCGTCAGTAGCACAGAAATAGAAAGGATGTAAGCGGATGCATCTCGTATATTAAGCATTAAAACGGACAAAACGTTTGTATATGGGACGTATCTCAGATATTTAGGATGTCTGGCGTATGCCTAGAATATGTGCAAGGACACCTAGCGGAAAACCGATATTTCCTATAAAAAGGGGGAGGAAATCACTTGGATCTCACTATCAGTCCAGCAGCCGTGGTATACAGACCTCTTCACCTTGGTTTTGCTCTTCCACATCATCCATTGATCTCCACCATGGATCATCACACACTCCTTATGGTAGCTGCCATCATTCAACACCAGAACCAAGCCCTGTTCAGACTGTTTCACCTTTTCTACGCAAGGAGAAGAAGGAGACGTCCAAGAGCTGTGTGGGTCCGACGATGGATCGGGAGAAGAGTGGAGTTTGGACTGTATGACAAGCTGACGGTGGAGCTGAGGAATGAAGACACTCGTGCATTCCAGCACTTCATGAGGATGCCACCAGCCATGTTTGATGAACTTGTTGAGCGTCTGAGACCCAGGTTGACCAAGCAGAGCACCAACTTCCATCCTGGGCCCTGGACCCTGGACTGAAGGTGGCACTGACTCTGCGCCACCTGGCCTCTGGAACCACATACAGAAACATGCAGTATGCCTGAAGAGTGCCATACAACACCATCAGCATTGTAGTCAGAGAAGTGGTGCAGGCCATCATCAAAGAATACGTGGAGGAGCTCCTCCAGTGCCCCACCACTGAAGAAGGCTGGAGGAAAGTTTCAGAACAGTGGTATCAGAAGTGGAACTTTCCCCAAACTGCTGGAGCCATAGATGGCAAGCACGTGGCCTGCAAAGCTCCAGCCAACTCAGGGTCCTCTTATCACAACTACAAGGGCTTTTTCAGTATCATCCTCTTTGCCATGGTTGATGCTGACTACAAGTTCATGTACATTGATGCTTCAGGCAACGGGTCAGCTTCAGATAGCCAGGTATACAACGCCAGGATGGTCTGGAACATAACCTCATCATGGGTTTTCCAGATCCAGACCCCCTACCCAATGACACACAAGATGTGCCCTACTTCATCATGGGTGATGATGCCTTCTCCCTCAGAACCTACCTCATGAAGCCCTACAGTTCCAGATACCTCACCCGTGCAGAGAGGATCTTCAACTACAGGCTGTCCAGGGCAAGACGGGTGGTGGAGAACGCCTTTGGCATCCTGGCCAACAGATTCCAGGTACTTCTCACCACCATGCAGCATCACCCAGGGACTGTGAGGAGCATTGTGGAAGCTTGCTGTATCCTGCACAATCTCATGCGCACCCGCTACCCAGTGTTGCAGAACATTTGTGGACCATCAATAAGGCAATGGGGACATGGAGCCTGGTGAATGGAGGCAAGGACATAACCTGATAGACACTGTGGATGTACAAGGCCTCAACAGAGCTTCACGTGAAGGGAAGAATCAACGCAACCTCCTGAAACACTGGTGCAACTCCCCAGCTGGAGCAGTGGAGTGGCAAGACAGGATGGTAGATGCTTAATGGATGCTTCCTTGAGCCTGTCTCATCACACTGATGAGATTGTGCCATGTATGTTGAGTGGCCCTACAATGAATAGGACATTAACAAAGAGCTTTGTTTATTTTGAAATGTGTTGATCAATGAATAAATTGTTATTGATAAAAAGGGCCATATGTGTGGCAGCTGGGAGGGTGGACCATACAGTCCCACTATACTTGCACTGGAGGTTTATCAATCCTACAGCTATCCTTACCCATCCCACAACTATCCTTGCCCATCCCACAACTATCCTTACCTATCCCACAAGCATGCAAAGGCTTAACCCTTTTTTCAAAGTTTTCACCAACACCTTATTAAGTAAATAAAATGAACCAAGTGTGTGAAGCAAAGATAACCTTTATTAATAACTGTCTTAAGTAAACTGTATGACTTTATTAAAAAAGCAAAATGAACCAAGTAAAGTGTCTTTAAGCAAAGATAAAGTGAACAGGTAACAACTCAGTCTCTGGCACTATTCTCAGTCACTCTGAAGCATGTCCATGGTCTCAGCTGTTGAGCGGCCAGGAACTGTGGAGGTGGCTGTGGCTGGAGTGCTAGTCTGAGGCGCCATTGGGGTGCCTGGCCCCGAGAGTACAACAGGGGATGGTGTGTTCAGGAAGCTCTCAGAGAGCTGACTCAGTCCCATGAGGTTGAGACGCCCTTCCTTAAGGACCTGGGATGTCAGGCACAGTACTGATGACAAATTTTCTGTTGAGGGGCTTGGCTGTGGGGTGGAGGAAAGAGGAGTGTAGTGGGGCTGTCTGGTCTGCAGCTGGGTGAGGTGAGGCATCTGTGTCGTGCAATGTACCTGGGCCTGGACTGGGAAGGGCTGCCTCTCCTGTGGAAAGTCCTGGTACTCGTAGCCTTGATAGGTGAGGGGCTGTTGAAAGCCGTGGAAGGGCTGTGATATCGCCTGGGGTGGAGGAGCAGTCCTGGAGTGGGTCGGAGCAGGTTCAGCTGGGCCTGGAGGTTGGTGCAGAAGTGCTGTGATCTTCTGCTTCATCACCTGGTACTGGGCCTCGGGCAGGTCCATGAGGGTCTGGCTCACATACGTGATGAAGGGCTTGCAGTTCGAGGATGGTATGTTGCTGTGGACCAGCTGAGAGAGAAGATCTGTGCTGGCTTTGATTGTGTCCCTGATCTCCAGCAGGACAGTGTGGCTCTGGCCCTCCAGTCTGCCTCTCTGCTTGCTTTCTGTGGAGGTGGAGCTGGGGGTGGGGGTGGGTTGGTCTCTGGCTGCTGCTTCTTCTTGCTCCATTTGAGACAGGGGATCCTCCACGTCCTCTGGCATGGGGAGTGCAGCTGTCAGGGGGGTCTCTGCCATGGGGCCCTCCGAAGACACCTGCCTGGACATGGTAGCTGTCTCCTGGCTGGAAGAGGAGTGGCTGTCTGTGGGCTGTCTGAGGGAGAGGGTTAACATAGGGGCTGCTCCTTGGTGATGGACCTCACCCTCCAGGAAGCTGCACTTGGCCATGACATACATCTCCCTGTCAGTGAGCTTGACAGCGGCCTGGCCAGATTTCTTCAGGTGCAGCTTGCCATACCAGGTGTGCATGTGCTTCCACCATCCCAGGAGTACATCTGAAGTGTAGCTCAGGCTCTCTGCCTTGTCTCTCCACGCTGCCTGCTTTCTCTTGGTGTCGCGATAGAGTATGTGGCCCTTTCTCCACAGGTACTCGTTCTCCCTCAGCCATTCCAGCACCTCCTCCTCATGGTCCTCAGAAATGGAGTACTGTTTCCTCTCTCCATTCTCATTGCCTTGCCTGTTCCTCCCTCTGGCAGGGGCTTCAGGGCCTTCAGCAGCAGGGCTGTGAGGGCCTTGGGGCTGGTCCAGCACAGCAGCAGCACCAGCAGGAGAAGCACCAGCAGCACCAGCAGGAAAAGCACCAGCAGCACCAGCAGGAGAAGCACCAGCAGCACCAGCAGCACCAGCAGCAGCAGGAGAAGCACCAGCAGCACCAGCAGGAGAAGCACCAGCAGCACCAGCAGGAGAAGCACCACCACCAGCAGCAGAAGCACCAGCAGCTTCAGAGTCAGCGCCAGGGGGTGGGATGGTGGTTCTGTCCTTCTTGCCAGGGCTGGCAGGAGTAGGCACAGGCTTTCTCTTCTTCCCTGACTGACGAACCATGGTGTTCTTTCAAGATGTCTCTGGCAGCAGGTGTTTCCTCTGAATGGTGACTGCTTGCGAGCTGCATCCTTTTATATCCACGGAGCTGACGTAATTCATCCTCCCCGCATGCGCAGTGACCGCTTTGCATCCGCTACGCATCTGCTATGCATCCTCTAGGCGTCCGTGATGCATCTGCATCATCCGCTACACATCTGCTCCTTCCGCTACGCGCCTGCTTCGCTATTCTCCCCCGGAAGCCCTGCGGATGTATCATCCGCTTCCATCCGCTTCCATCCGCTTCCATCCGCTAGGATTCCTACAAAAATCCACTTACCATCCTCGCTACGTACTACCCCCGTCCATTCATTTCCGTTGTTGTCCGTTCTGTTTATGCAAATTTTCACCACTTTTGAGAGCGGATAACAACGGATGGAGCCACCCCCGAAATTTTGCTCATCCGCTGTGTCCTTTTTGCATACGTTTTGCATCCGTCGGCCAGTGTGACCTAGCTTTAAGCAATTTCAGTGTCAGGAAACCAGATGAGGCAATCATTTCAAAGGACCTCCAGGAATACAGCTTCAAATGCAAGGAAGCAAATCACTCCTTCAAAAGGGAAGACCCAAAGCCCAGAGAAATCACAAGACTAAAGTGTAACTCAGAAACTTGATCATTAGGAGTTTTACTCAGTGTGAAAGTGGGACAGTCCTTTGGGAGATAGCAAATAAGACACGGCTAGAGATAAAAACTTACAGGTGTGTGAGTGAAAGCAAGCCATCTAGAGACGTATTATCCAGTCTACTCAAATGATTGTTCTTGAGGATCCTAAAGAGATGGAAGAAAATTTAGAACAACATATAAACAAAATCACAGCCTTTCGCTATGGTGGAAGATGGACACCATACTGTCCATTTTACTAGTCTACCTGCAGTAGTGAGATACTTGTGGTGCATAACCATCAAGGATTCTAGTGGACAGGGAACATTCCCCTTGTGCATCCAGCTACCTCAGGGATAACCTACGTCCAGGTTACAGTAAAGAAGGACAATAGAAATGGACATTCCTTCCATGTTAGTAACATAGGATGAGCCTGAAAATATACTCACAAGTATTCAGTCCAAGGATAGGCCCACCACATCTGTTTGTTAATGAACGAAATTGTGTTTCCAGTAAAATCCCTGGAGGGAAAAAATGAATATGAGAGCATACAATTCAAATGAATATAATGTCTTGAAATAAACATCATGGTCTATCTTTGATCTGCATACCATATTAATTTTACACACTAAATGGATACACATCTGAAAAGAAAATGATACAACTTGAGACACCACACAATCTTCTCAAGATCAGCCACAGGTGTTTAAAGAGAAGCAGGGAAAGAGTTTCAGATGTGTTTCCACTTAGACACATTCATAACTTTGTTTTTCACAGATTAGTGACTCTACTTATAGGCAACTTTCCAGAGGTGGCTGAACTGCAACTGTCAGCATTTCTCACAATTGCAGTTCAGCCTGCAACTCTGGAAAGTTGCCTATATGTAGACCTTAAAATGAAATATTAGGAAGAAACTGATCTTACAATATTTCTGGAGTTGACTTTACACTGGGGCAAACAGCTGCCTTGACATTTCTGCTAAAAAACAAACTGAAAATTGAGAACATAACAACTCTTCTTAGACCATATAAGGCAGTTATGCTTGTTGATTTGTCTATATTCTGAAAATAATACAGCAGGCTTAGACAAAATATGTCGGGACTATAGCTTCATCTTCATCATCATCACATGAACTTTCCAATTTCTAGATATATCACTAGAATTGGAAGACAATTGGGTTTTGTGCCTAAGGGAAACCTAGAACTCAGAGTTTAATGATTTTTAGGCCTATAACAATTATACTAAACTGGCTATTTTATATAACACAAATAGATGAAGTTATTTTGTTATTTTGTCAGCTCCTTCTATTGATATTCCCTACTGAGTCTATGTAGATGATTTTTATATAAATATATATATGCTTTTTATATAAATATAGATGTTTCTAAGTAATATAGATACACACATTTGTTGAAATTTAATAATTATTTTTTTATTTGATAAGCTGTATTGTTTTTAAAAGTGCCTTTGGCTTTTCTAACAACTTATTTGCCTAATCTGAAACATAATGTTAACAGTGCATTCAAAGGTGTATTTTATGCCCATCTGACTACAGTGTCACAATTATGCAATCCACATTATGCAAAGTTTAAGGATTATATACGATTTGGTCCACATATTGAATGAAACTCAAATCCAAATATGGAAAAAAAAATAGTAAGCCTTAAAAGTAGTAAAAGCTGCCTTGGAAAATGGCATCCAGCCCTGGAGGTCACTTATGTGGTTTGATATGTGACTTTTTACAATGATTCCTGGACAATTATGTAACTATATCTAACAAACATGTTTTGTAACTTGTTGTGTTTTAATAAGTAAATGTCAGGTTTTTAGCTGGAACATGGGGTTGTATTTCTTGGCGTTAGGTTATATGTGGGAGATAATACGGATGTGGCTTAGGGAGATATGTAGTTGGATAATGAACCCAGGAAAGGGGCAGAGACAGTATATTTGAAACTGTATATAAACCCCAGCCCTCCTGGGGAAAATGTCTTCTGCCATGAGCAGAATTCCCTTTTGCAAAAGCTTAATAATAAAGCTCTTGTTCACTGTCTCTGGCTATATTTTGTGATTATTATCACATCAGCAACTACATCCACATGTCATTCCATTATGGAGGCTGCACTAGTGAGGCTGGTGGTGGAGAAGGCATTCCAAGGGTTCCATTTTGTTGTGACATCATTTTACCATGATTCCTGATATCATAGAATTGCCATAACTATGACAGCAATATAGGTAGTGGTCTCTTTTAAAGATAACAAATTAATTTCATGAGATACTTGTGATTATTTTTTTCGGTCAGAATTACTGTGGAGAATATTGTATATTTCAACTGGAAAATCAGATTGTAAGGCTTGGCTTTCATTTTCCAGCTACTAAAAGACATCATCAGAAATTACCAAGGCTCAAAAAAAGGGGAATAAAGAATGGAGGAAAGAGGGTAGTAGAACTTAACTTATACACCATCCCACAATGCTATATAGTGTTTTCTGATTTTATAATATCAGTGTATTGATTCCAATAATCTGGGTCCTCATTTTACCAGCCTCGAAAAGATGGAAGGCTAAGTCAACCTTGAGCCTATCAGGATTGAATTCCAGGCTATGGACAGAGTTAGCCTGCTATACTACATAATCATCCTCAGAAGAAACAGCAGATAAATGAGAAACAAACTTCCCACTATATCCTGCTTTCTTCCTTTCCACCTATTTATTTATTGTATTTGTGTCACATCGCCTTGGAGGCTTACATGAATACTATCAATGGGACAATTTACAACTTGACAATATTAAAAATGACAACTTAGGAAAAATTAGTACCAACAACAAAAAACATTACCAAAACTTTAAAATGCTTTCCAGAATAACTTAAATCTTTTGACAAAGTAGGCCACAACCTACTTGTTGATCTAGAAAAATGTGGGAAAGACAGCATCATCACCAGATGGATTTTTATTTAGCTGACAACATGTTCTCAAAGAGTAGATCCAAATGGTACTATGTCCACATAGACAGAAGTAAGCTGTGGGGTACAAGGTTCTGTCTAAAGACCCTGTCACACAGCACCAACGGATGGAAAGAGGATGTAAAATGGAGAGAAATACTTGCCATCCGTTGGTTAACGCGATGCTTCCGTTCTGTACTCACTGCCTCCGTTTTTCATCCTCTCTATCTGTCCAGCATCCGTCTATTGACATTTCATCCGCTCAAAAAGTTTTGAGCTGCTCAAAACTTTTTGAGCGGAAAATGTATCCGAGTCCGTTCTTCATCCGCAACGCATATGGGGAACATCCGTTCTACATCCGTTGTCATCCGTTACGTGTCCGCTATATCTGCTAGGGCATCCGCTACGCATCCACGCAACTCGCATCCGCTCCAGTGGAAAACGGACACAGGCAGAAAGTGAAACGGACACGGAACGGACACAAAGCGTTAGTAGCACGGATGGAGAAAGGATGAAAGCAGATGCAGCTCGCATACAAAACATTAAAACAGAAAAAGCGTTCGCAGAGGGGACCTATCACGCATATTTAGGATGTCTGTAGGATGTCTAGAGGATGCAAAAGGACATCTAGCGGAAAACCTATATTTCCTATAAAAGGGGGGAGGAACTCACCTGGATCTCACTTTCAGTCCAGCAGCCCTGCTGTGCAGACCTCTTCAGCCTTCATCTGGCTGAAGAAGTCTGCACAGCAGGGCTGCCACAGCATCCAGTCATCTCCACCATGGATCATCACACACTCCTTTTGGTAGCCACCATCGTTCTACAACAGTGCGAAGCCATCTACAGGCTCTTTCACCTGTTCTACGTGAAGAAAAGGAGGCGGCCGAGAAGTGTCTGGGTCCGAAGATGGATCGTCAGAAGAGCAGAGTATGGACTGTACAACACGCTGATGGTGGAGCTGAGGAACGAAGACCCTCGTGCATTTCAGCACTTCATGAGGATGCCTCCAGCCATGTTGGAAGAAGTTGTGGAGCGGCTGAGACCCAGGTTGACCAAGCAGAGCACCAACCTCCGGCCCAGCCTGGACCCTGGGCTCAAGGTGGCACTGACTCTGTGCCACCTGGCCTCAGGGACCACGTACAGGAGCATGCAGTACGGCTGGAGGGTGTCACACAACACCATCAGCATTGTGGTCAGAGAAGTGGTGCAGGCCATCATCGAAGAATACCTGGAGGAGCTCCTCCAGTGCCCCTCCACTGAAGAAGGCTGGAAGAAAGTTGCAGAGCAGTGGTATCAGAAGTGAAACTTCCCCCACACCGTTGGAACCATAGATGGCAAGCACGTGGCCTGCAAAGCTCCAGCCAAGTCAGGGTCCACTTATTTCAACTACAAGGGCTTCTTCAGCATCATCCTCTTCACCATGGTCGATGCTGACTACAAGTTCATATACATCGATGCTTCAGGCAATGGCTCATCTTCAGATGCCCAGGTACACAACACCAGTCACCTCAAGGAGGGGCTGGAACGCAACCTCATGGTGGGCTTCCCAGATCCAGACCCCCTGCCCAACGACACAAAAGATGTGCCCTACTTCATCGTGGGGGATGACGCCTTCTCCCTCAGAACCTACCTCATGAAGCCCTAAACCTCTAGATGCCTCACCCGTGAAGAGAGGATCTTCAACTACAGGCTGTCTAGGGCAAGACGGGTGGTGGAGAACGCCTTTGGCAACCTGGCCAACAGGTTCCAGGTACTTCTCATCACCATGCAGCATCGCCCAGAGACCGTGGAAGCTTGCTGCATCCTGCACAATCTCATGCACACCCGCTACCCAGTCTTGCAGAACATGCTTGTAGACCTCCAACAAGGCAATGGGGACATGGAGCCTGGTGAATGGAGGCAAGGGCATAACCTGATAGACACTGTGGATGTGCAAGGCCCCAACAGAGCTTCACGTGAAGGGAAGAAGCAGCGCAACCTCCTGAAACGTTGGTGCAAGTCCCCAGCTGGAGCAGTGGAGTGGCAAGACAGGATGATAGATGCTTAATGGATGCTTCTTCAGCCTGTCTCATCACACTGATGAGATTGGGCCATGTATGTTGAGTGGCCCTACAATGAACAGGGCATTTAATAAAGAGTTGTGTTTATGTTGAAATGTGTGGATCAATGATTACATTGTTATTGATAATAAAGGGCCATAGGTGTGGCACCTGGGAGCGTGGACCATACAGTCCCACTATGCTTGCACTGGAGGTTGATCTATCTCACAAGTATTACCCATCCCACAGGTATCCAAACCCATCCCACAGCTATTACTCATCCCAAAGGTATCCCTGCCCATCCCACTGCTATCCTTACCCATCCCACAAGCATGCAAAGGGTTAAACCATTTCTAAAAGTTTCCACCAATTCTTTATTTAATAAAATAAATGAAGCAAGTGTGTGAAGCAAAGATAATCTTTATTAATAACAAGCTGTAAAAGCAAAATGACCCAAGTCAAGTGTCCAAAGCAAAGATAAAGTCAACAGGTAGCCACCCAGTCTCTGGCACTCTTCTTGGTCACTCTGAGGCATGCCCAGTCTCAGGGGTGAAGGGTCCAGGTGCTGTGGAGGTGGCTGCTGCTGGAGTGCTGGTCTGAGGCATCATTGGGGTGCCTGGCCCCGAGAGGAGAACAGGGGACGGTGTGTGGAGGAAGCTCTCAGAGAGGTGGCTCAGTCCTGTGATGTTGAGAGCCCCTTCCTCCAGGACACGGGGTGTCAGCCCCAATACTGATGACAGATGTTCTGAGGCCGGGCTTGGCTGTGGGGTGGAGGAAGGAGCAGTGTAGTGGGGATGTCTGGACTGCAGCTGAGCGAGGTGAGGCATGGGTGGCATCTGTGGCATGGGTGGCATCGGTGGTGTCAGTGGCATCGGTGGTACCAGTGGCGTACGATGTACCTGTGCCTGGACTGGGAAGGGCTGCCTGTGCTGCTGGAGCTCCTGGTAGCCGTAGCCTTGGTAGGTGAGGGCCTGTGGAAAGCCTTGGAAGGGCAGTGACATCACCTGGGGTGGAGGAGCAGGCCTGGACTGGGTGGGAGCAGGTTCATCTGGGTCTGGAGGGTTGTGAAGAAGACCGGTGATCCTGTTCTTTACCACCTGGTACTGTGATTCCGACATGTTCATGAGGGTCTGGTTGACGTAGGTGAGGAAGGGCTTGCGGTTGGAAGATGGGACGTCGGTGTGTTCCAGCTGAGAGAGGAGATCTACGCTGCTTCTGATGGTGTCCCTGATCTCCAGCAGGACAGTGTGGCTCTGCCCCTCCGATTTGCCTCTCTGTCTTTCTGTGGAGGTGGAGCTGGGGGTGGATGTGGGTTGGCCTGTGGTGAAAGTGCCCTCTCCTTGCTCCCACTGCGTCAGGGAGTCCTCCACACGCTCCGCCACGGGTAGTGCAGCTGTCGGGGGGTTCTCTGTCATGGCACGCTCCACAGATACCTGCCTGGACACAGGAGCTGACTCTTGGCCAGAAGAGGACTGGCTCTCAGCGGGCTGCCTGAGAGAGAGGGTTGTGAGAGGGGCTGCTCCTCGGTGGCAGATCTCACCCTCCAAGAAGCTTTACTTGGCCATCACGTAGGTCTCTCGGTCCGTCAGCTTGACCACGGCCTGGCCAGATTTCTTGAGGTGAAGCTTCCCGTACCAGGTGTGCATGTGCTTCCACCAGCCGAGGAGCACCTCCGAAGTGTAGCCCAGGCTCTCCGCCTTCTCTCTCCAAGCAGCCTGCTTCCTTTTGGTGTCTCGATAGAGCCTGTGTCCCTTCCGCCATAGATACTCGTTCTCCCTCAGCCATTCCAGCACCTCATCCTCATTTTCCTCTTCGATTGAGTATTGCCTCCTGTCCCGTTCACGCATCTGCCTCTTCCTTCCTCTGGCAGGGCCATATGGGCCCTCATCATAGGGGTTTCGAGGTTGTAGGGGCTGCTCCTCCACACCACCACCACCAGCAGTAGCAACAACAACAGTAGCAGCAAAAGCAGGACCAGCAGGACCACCACCACCAGCAGCAGCACCAGCAGGACCAGGAGCAGCACCAGCAGAGTAAGCACCAGCAGAAGCACCAGCACCAGGAGCAGCGCCAGCAGAGTAAGCACCAGCAGAAGCTCCAGCACCAGGAGCAGCGCCAGCAGAGTAAGCCCCAACAGAAGCCCCAGCACCAGGAGCAGCACCAGCAGAGTAAGCCTCAGCAGAAGCACCAGCACCAGAAGAGTCAGCCCCAGCAGCAGAAGCCCCAGCAGAAGCAAGAGTCAGGGCCAGGGGGTGGGATGGTGGCCCTGTCCCTCTTGCCAGGGCTGGCAGCAGATGGCAGAGGCTTTCTCTTCTTCCCCATGGTTATTGGGTTGTTGGCTTGCTGGCTGGCTGGCTGGCTGGAGCTGTGTCTGGCAGCAGGTCTTTCCTCTGAATGGTGACCTGCTTGCAAGCTGCTTCCCTTTATATCCGCGGGGCTGACGCAATGCATCCTCCCCGCATGCGCAGTGAACACTGTGCATCCGCTAGGCCTCCGTTCTGCATCCGCTTCATCCGCTTGGCATCCGCTCTGCATCCACTCTTTCCGCTGCGCGTCTGCTTCGCTGTGCTTCCCCGGAAGCCCTGCGGATGTGCCATCTGCTCCCATCCACTTCCATCCGCTAGGCTTCCGTTCCGCATCCGCTTTCCATCCCCTCTACATTCCTCCCCTTGTCTGTTCCTTTCCGCTGTTGTCCGCTCTGGTTATGCAAATTCGGGGCACTTTTGAGAGCAGATAACAATAGATGGAACATTTTCTCATCCGCTGTGTCCTTTTTACAAACATTTTGCATCTGTCGGCCAATGTGACAGGCCCTTTAGGCCCAGTACTCACCAATATCTTCATACATAAGTTACATGAGGCAATAGAAGGGGAACTCATCAAATTTGTAGAAGATACTAAGCTAGCATGAATAGCCAACAACCTAGAAGACAAGCTCAAGATCCAAAAAGATTTTGACAGAATTGAACAAACATGAAATTTAATATGAGGAAAAGTAAGGTTTTACACCTAGATGAGAAAAACGGTACAAGGACAGTTTAGGCAATACATAGCTAAGAAACAGTGAGAGGAATCTTGGAGTGCTCGTGGATGATCACTTAAACATGAGCCAGCAGCAGCCAAAAAAGTGAATACAATCCTTGGTTGTATAAACAGAGGCACAGAATCAAAATCATGTGAAATATTAGTACTTCTTTATAGATCCTTAGTAAGGTTATTCCACACCTGGAATAATGCATTCAGTTTTGGTCACCACATTACAAAAAAGATGTTGAGACTTTGGAAACAGTGCAAAAAAAAAAAAAAAAGCAACTAAGATGATTCAGAGTCTGGAGATAAAAACATGAAAAACTGTTGCAAATGGTATGGTCAGTCTGGAGATAAAAAGGACTAGTGGTGACATGATAGCAGTATTCCAGTACTTGAGGGGGTGATACCATGAAGAAGGGATCAACTTATTTTCCAAAGCATCTGAAGGCAAGACAAGAAACAATGAATGGAAACTAATCAAGGACAGAAGCAATATGGAATTTAGGAGAAACTTCCTAATAGTGAACACAATTAACCAGGGAAACAGCTTGCCTTCAGAAGTTGTGGGTGTTTCATCACTGGAGGCTTTTAAGAAGAGTGGACTCCCACTTCTTTGAAATGTTATGGGGTCTGCTGCTTTAGCAGGGGACTAGACTAGTAACTACCGTGTTTCTCCAACAATATGGCCTCCACCAATAGGAAGGCCCAGCATGATTTCTAGGCATGAGGTGAATTTAAGCCCTGCCCCCTAAATTTAGGCCTATTAAAACCATGCATTTCCCCATTTCTCACATTGTTCGTCAGAACTTCATGAGGTGAAGAGAAATGGGGGGAAAGGGCAGGTGTGGGGGGGGGAAGGGCGGGTGTGGAGGTGGGGGAAAACCTGCCTTTAGGAGTGCCCTGCAGGTAGCCTAGGCCAGAATACCCTGATAGCCGATAGAAGCTCTCTTGAAGGCAGAGTCACCAGCCACTTCGATCGGCCGGTAGAAGCGGCCTCAGAGCAAGCGCATACACACACTCCCCTCGCCACAAGGCCGCTTCTATCGGCCAATCGAAAGCTCCCTTGAGGACACAGTCCCCAGCTGCTTCGGGGAAATGCGTGGCTCCCTGTCCCCTCACCTTTAGGGCAGTCTCTTTCTGGCAATTGGAGCTCCCCAAGTGCGGTCAACAGTCACTTCGATTGGCCGGTAGAAGCGGCCAGGGGTGAGCGCACACACACACTCCCCTTGCCACGAGGCTGCTTCTATCAGCCGATCAAGGTGACTGTTGACCGCACTTGGGGAGCTCCAATCGCCAGAAAGAGACTGCCCTAAAGGTGAGGGGACAGGCAGCCACGCATTGCCCCGAAGCAGCTGGGGACTATGTCCTCAAGGGAGCTAGCTTTCGATCAGCAGATAGAAGCGGCCTCACGGTGAGGCAGTGTGTGTGTGCGCTCGCCCCTGGCCGCTTCTACCGGCCAATCGAAGTGACTGTTGACCGCACTTGGGGAGCTCCAATCGCCGGAAAGAGACTGCCCTAAAGGTGAGGGGACAGGCAGCCACACATCACCCCGAAGCAGCTGGGGACTGTGTCCTCAAGGGAGCTAGCTTTCGATCGGCCGATAGAAGCGGCCTCGTGGCGAGGGGAGTGTGTGTGCGCTCGCCTCAGGCCGCTTCTACCAGCCGATCAAAGTGGCTTGACCACACTTGGGGAGCTCCAATCACTGGAAAGAGACTGCCCTAAAGGCAAGGGGATTGGTGCAGCCAGGCCTCGTCCCGAAGTAGCTGGGGACTGTGTCCTCAAGGGAGCTTTCAATCGGTAGATACGATAGAAGCGGCCTTGCGGCGAGGGGAGTGTGTGTGTGCCCTTGCCCCAGGCCGTTTCTACCGGCCGATCGAAGTGACTGTTGACCGCACTTGGGAAGCTCCAATCGCTGGAAAGAGACTGCCCGGAAGTCTCTTGGTGGGCCGCTCTTGGTGGGGGAGGAAATTAAGTCACCCCCCAAAAGACGGCCTACCGTTTTTTCGGGGGTCAAAAAATAACATAATCAAAGTCCTTTCCAGATCTATTCTGAGTGTTGATCTGTTTGAATACCATCCCCCTTATATCCAAACAACTAGTTAAACTGAAAAGCAGTCCCTCCTGCTTCCCATTTATCATACTTGGGGATGATAGACATAAGAATATTTGTGGGGAGCAGGGAACAAATTTTGGCATTGTACAGAAAATGCCATGGCATATAGTACACAGTCATGCTATATATGTATAACATGAAGAACCAAATGAAATTCAAAACACAAATACAAAATTATCAATTTATTTGTATTAAAAATACCAAAATAGTCATCATATAGAGGGCCAAATAAAATACAATCCACATTGTGCAATGTATAAAGATTATGTTATTGCATGAACCTCAAGTCCAAACATGAAAAAAAAAATCCTAGCTGATTTCATGAGTAAAATTGTAAAATGTAGTTTACAAACCAGTGGCTAGCTTCACCAAACTGTCATGCCAAAACAAAAAAAAGCCACAATGTTCAAAGCATTGAGTTCAAAGCATTATGAGTTAGACCAATACAATTCAGGATATACAACTTTCCATCTTTATACTTATTGTACCTGAGAATATTATGCCTCATCTTTCCCTTACTTGTAACAAAAATCTCCTTCTCTTAAAATGGACTTCCCTTCTCAGTTATAGGTGTGGTAATTGCCTCCAAGATTTAAATACTCACAGCATGACAAATACATAGGGATGACCAAATGGCTCTGGAATAGGCACATGGTTGAGACCAGGAAAATTGATAGTCGTGCTGCAGTTGAGGATTTTTAAAGTACAAGGGCACGAGGCTGGGCACGGCTGTATTGCTGCATCCAACCACCTAACAGGCTCCAATAAGATTCCATGGAAGAAAAGAAGGGTAGCAGAGGCCGCTACCTGTCCCATCATTTTCATATGCCCCAGTAAGGGCTGCCTTGAAAAATGGCATCAAACCCTGGAGATCACTCTATATGGTTACCAAGCAACTGCATCCACATGTCATTCCATATGGAGGCTGCACTAGTGAGGCTGGTGGTAGTGAAGGCATTCCAAGAGTTCCGTTTCGTTGTGATATCATTTTACCATGATTCCTGACATCATAGAATTGACAGAACTATGGCAACAATATAGGAAGTGGTCTCTTTTACAGATAACGAGCTGATTTCATGAGATGACTCAGATATTTGTCATTATTTTTTTGCATCAGAGCCATAATGGGGAATACTGTATATTTCAACTGGAAAATCAGATTGTAAATTCTGACTGTCATTCTCCAGCTACTAAAAGACATCACTGCAAATTACCCAAGGTTCAAAAAAAGAGGGACAAGTAGGGAGAAAAGAGGGTAGTAGCACTTAAGACTTATATACATCTCTCACAGTGCTACACAGCATTCTCTGATTTTATGTCAGGATATTGCCCTCAACAATCTGGATCCTCATTTTATTGACCTCAGAAGGATGGAAGGCTGAGTCAATCTTGAGCCAATCATGTTTGAACTCTAGACTATGGGCAGAGTTAGCCTGCAATACTCGTCATCCTCAGAAGAAACAGCAGATAAATTAGAAACAGAAACTTCATATGCAACACCCAGCTTTCTTCCTTTGTACCTAATTTATTTATTGCATTTGTATCATATTGCAAGCAATCCAAATTTTAGAGGTTTTTAGAGTTAAGTACTATCAGCGGGGCAATTTACAATACCTAGGGTGAATCTAAAAATATAAAATCAACCTTGAGAATATAAAAAATGACAACTAAGGAGAAAATAGCAATAATAACAAAAAAAAAACCCACCCCAAAAATATTAAAATGCTTTCCAGAACAACTTAATCAGATCAAGCCTGATTTCCATAGGAAGATTTTTCCAAAGAACAGTTAAAGTGAAAAGCAGTAAATGATTGCTGGAGATTTGGGGTGATTAAATTATCACAACATCTTGCAACAGTGATTTGCTGTGGCAGTTGTTACAAAATCTACTTTTGAAGAAAAGGATAAGGCAGCACAAAAATGATTATTTCATTTAATAGCCAATTTAAATTATTTTCCTGTAAAATAGTATGCTCCCATTTATATTACTGAGCAATCTCATTCTATATCCACTATTTATATACAAACCTTACACACACACACAAGCATACTGACCATAGCATCCCCCAGACATTTTACTTCTGGGATGGGATGAGGATCTGCACGAGAGAAAGTTGAGGTAAAATCTGGATTGAGGAAAGAAAAAAGTAAATGTAAAGAGAGTAAAGACATCTCTTGTTTCTTTTCTTTTCAATAGTTTGTTCTATTTTTATTGGCCCACTCCCTCACTTCTTAATTATTTGGGAGTGGGGGGGATGATAATCCCCTATTGCAGGGGTCCCCAACCACCAGGCCCCGGACTGGTACCGGTCCATGGATCATTTTGTACTGGGCCGCAAAGAATGAATAATTGTGATTAAAATATATATAAAAATATGTTTTTAGTAAAGAAATAGTAAAGAAGCCCTTTACTATTGGGGAAGAATTGATTTTGCTGGTACTTGAAAGTGTTTCTGCGTGAAACTGGTCCCTGGTACAAAAAAGGTTGGGGACCACTGCCCTATTGGATATTTATGATACAAAGTTAGTATCTATTTTATTGAAAATATTGGCTCCTATAAAAAAAGATAGAATCAAGTTGTCTTTTCTATCAGTAAATCATTTATTAGAAAAATATAAAACCCAACAATACTAGTACCTTTCCAATCATCACTCTTTATAAATAGGCAATTAATCTTTCCTTGGAAGAGTACTATCTTCTGATTGGTAGCTTGCATTTGGTAGCTTCATCACCCAAGTGCTGAAAAAACAAGGAGAACCGAGTTCCAGGATGATGGATAATGTGCTTAGCAGAGAACAGGATACCCTTCCACATCAGCAAGAAGAAAACAGAATCTGTCAATAATCTGCTATTCTCCATCCATGTTAAAATTGCACAAGATCTCTTCTTCTCCTAGAGGGTCCAGCTGTGAAAATGACAATTCAGTAATCTGGGAAAAGAGGGAAAGAACACCTTGATAATTTGCAAAGGCTGAATTCTTAAATTGTCACAAATTTTTAATACAAAACATTTTTAAGTTATCTTGGATGCTTTCTGCATAGTTTAACAGAAGCCCCAAAATGGGTTCCTTCTACATACAATTTCATTCTTTTTCCCAGCAACTGTCTTTCCCTCTAAATTTTCAGAAGGAACTCTTGGATTGACATAGGAGGTTACTTATGTCAATCCAAAGTTCTCCATCTTTCAGACAGAATCTTGTTAAGACATCATACAAAGCCTTCGAAAATTGTTTTAGTACGTGAATCAAATCACCCTAGTTTACAAACTATACCAGATGTGATTACTGAACCCAACTAAATGTAGTTAAATCAATAATTACAACTAAACAAACCATGACTTACTGCACTCTGCAAATACTATTTAAAAAACATTGTTGAGGTAATTCCCTGTTAGGAGAATGAGCGCATACACGGAGACGTATAGAGTAGTGTTGGAATAATACACACACAGTACAGATACACTGTACAGTAAAGATTTTTACTTCCAGAAAGGTTTAAGCAAAGTCCAAAATAAGCAGTCCAAAAGTCATTCATAGGTTAATCAGTCAGTTTTTCAATCTAGGGATATTCCAATAACAAAGTCCAGTGTCAAAAACAGTTCAGTATCAGACTTACATTAAATCCAGTAATATCAGTCAATTAGAAAAATGGAGCAACAGCAATACTATCCAGCAGAAGGAAATAAAGATGCACTCTCTTCTGAGACTCAGACTAAAACTAAACAATCCAGGTTTCTGGCTCCATCTTATGGCCGTTTGAGAAACAACACCCAATTGCATGCTCTTGCATTCCCTTAAAGAGACAGTATTAAAATGTTTATCCTGGTTTATATATTTCTAACCCAAATACCTGTTAGGTGACTTATATTCCTAACATTCTCCCCTTTTGGGTAAGATAATATATACAACCTTACATTCTAGGTCCATAATCTTCACAGTTAGTCTTATGCTTTATGGAGCCTTGGGCCTTTGTAAAATGATCTGCTATATTGTTTTCTGACATACAGTATTCTAGCTTAATCATTTTACTTTGCACACATTGTCTCACATTTAAATATCTTAAATCTGTGTGCTTCGTTCTTGTTTTAACAGCAATATTTGAAGCCATCTGTATTGTTGATTGGTTATCTTCATAAACAACAATAGGATTTGTTACATTAATTCCCATATCAATTAATAATTGCTTATATAAAACTAAATCTGTACATAGTAAAAACAAACATGAGAATTCAGCCTCCATTGTTGACAAACTTAGATGTTCCTGTCTAATAGATCTCCATCCAATCAATGTTTTTTCCAATAATACAGCAGTACCTGAAGTAGAATTTCGTGTATTTATGTCTGTAGCAAAACTTGCATCAGCATATGCAGTTAAATTCAATTCATCTTTTGGCTCCAAATACAATGCATAATGCATTGTTTGCTTCAGATATCTTAACACACATTTAGCAATTTGCCAGTGACTTTCAGTGGGCTCAGCGTTAAATCTCGCTAATTGATTAACACTGTATGCAATATCTGGCCTTGACCAATTACTGAGATAAGATAAACTACCAATCAAAGACTGATAAATGTTCTTATTAAAAATAGGACTTTGAACACTATGGCTAAACTCCTGGCTCATTGGTGTTTTAGCCGGCTTACAAGGATGTTCCAAACAAAGTTCCATTTTATAACTTTTTAGTAATTGGTTAATTTTATCTGCCTTTGAGATCTTGTATCCTCCCCTAGTTCTGTCTATCTTCAAACCAAGATAATGTTTGATTTCTCCTGTTTTATTTTAAATTTATTTTCCAGCAGTGAAATTTTCAGTTATTTTCTCAGTAGCTTCTTGTTCAGTTGTGGTGATTAATGCTATATCATCAGTAAATAATAGCAATAATGACACTATAACATTACTTTCTTGTTACGTTCATACGCAGTCTTCACTCCGGTCCGTGCTTCTGGCGGAAGCGCGAACCGTTCCAATTGATTGATGTCATTTGACAGCCGGCTATAAAAGGAGCTGTCAAATGGCATCAGCTGTTGCCGCCAGCTGCCTGTTAGCCCAGTAGTCGCAGCAACCCTTTATTCTTGTAATAAAGTTACTTGACTGTTACTTGCCTCAATAATTACCACCTCTCTACAACACTGGCGACGAAGGAGGGATTCGAATAAGAGGCGGCCGGACAAGAAGCTGAGCTCAGTCACTTTCAAAAAGAGCTGAAGCCACTACGAGCTGACTGTCACAGCCGCAGGCACTATTTCGTGAGCGCGAAATTCAACCTCCCCGCTGAGGAGACAGACATCGCCAATACGAGATGACTTCAAACGCTGCGTTCCCTTCTTTCAGACTGACGACTGAGACTTGGGAGTCCTATAGGAACCGTTTTGACTGCTTCCTGGACGCTATAGACCTCACTGAAACTTCAGCCCATAGGAAAAAGTCCTATTTCTTAAGTTTTTGCGGAGCTGCAGTATTTGACACTGCCATGGCGTTGGTAGCTCCGCGTCCTGTCAGGGAAATTCCTTGGGGATAGTTACAAGAGATCCTTTCCAATCATTATTCCCCTAAACCATCTCAAATTGCAAGGAGGCATGCCTTCAGGCGACAAATTCAGGCTGAGGGAGAGACTATCAGTGAATATATGGCTGCCCTGAGGTCAGCTGCCTTACATTGTGGATTTAGAGACTATCTAGAGGATATGCTTTTAGACCAAATAGTCTGTGGAGTTAGGGACTTAAGGCTGCAAAGGCGGCTGTTAGCCAAAAGGGACCTAGCCCTAGCAGTAGCCATTGAAGAATCCCAGGCTGCTGAGCTATCTGCATTGTCTGCAGCAGAAATCCAGGGAAACTCCATCAGACAGAGTAGCTCAGCAGTCCATTTTGACAAGGTTTCTCCAGAGGGCTCTGAGGAATCAAACAATATAAATCGCCTCAGACAACTGAAACCTCTTCTGGAGGGAATGAGGCAAAAAACCAACTCCCCCCCCCCCCCCCCCACAGCAGCCCATCTGCCTGAGCTGTGGAGGAAACCACCTCAGGGCATTCTACAAGTTCAGAAATGCCATCTGCTTGAATTGCCAAAGGAAGGGTCACTTAGTCAGGGTCTGCCAAGCTGGGAAAACTTACACAGAGGCCTCAGACAACCCCCATCTTTAAAAGGCAAGTTGAAGACTGCTATACCTGTTACCACTCCAATCAGACAAACGAAGGCTCTAACAAAATCAGTATTTTTGTTTCCCTAGAAGGTAAACCCTGCAAGATGGAAGTTGACACAGGCTCTGCTCTATCCATCATTTCCTGGGAGACCCTAAAGAGACTACTTCCAAGACTATCAAAGAAGAAATTCCTTGACTGCCACCTGACTCTGCATGATTACCAAGGCAGAACCATCCCAGTCCTCGGAAAAGGCAAGTTTTTTATTCAATTCAAAAACTTTAAAGGTCACTTGCCTCTAGTTGTAGTGGATGGTGTCTTCCTAGCCTGTTAAGATTAGACTGGTTCCCTGCTCTTGGCCTCAACATAACAGGCATCCACTCTATTTTAAATACTGAAGTGGATACCTTATTCAAAGACTATTTGCTGATGTATTCAGCAAAGGCATCCCAATATCATTCAATGTAGATCCTCAGGCAATACCAATCCGCCTGAAACCTTGTAGAGCGCCCTTTGCAATTTGCCCCAAGTTGGATAAAAAACTAGAGAAACTAATCAAAGAAGAGGTATTGGAG
Source organism: Laticauda colubrina (assembly GCA_015471245.1). Lineage (NCBI taxonomy): Eukaryota > Metazoa > Chordata > Lepidosauria > Squamata > Elapidae > Laticauda > Laticauda colubrina. The sequence continues at coordinate 1,647,345 of BLBF01000051.1, forward strand.
CCTGTGGACTTTGCAAAATGGGAGACCCCCATAGTTACCCCACTTAAAAAAGATGGTAGTGTGAGAATCTGCGCTAATTACAAGACTTCCCTGAATAGATACCTACATATCAGCACCTATCCAGTCCCCGTCATACAATACCTTTTGCATTCTTTTGAACCTGGGACTATTTTTGAAAAACTAGACATGTCACAGGCATACCAACAGTTCCCTGTAGATGACCAAGAAGCAGAACTACAGACTATAGTAACACACAGGGGCACATTTAGGTGCAGGTGCCTCCAGTTTGGTGTGAGCGTAGCCCCTGGGATTTTCCAATCTTTAATGGAGAGGCTACTCCAAGGACTCCCAGGCAGTCCTCTATTTTGATGATATTTTAATTTCAGCCAAAGACAAACCTCAATTGCTACAAAGAGTCAGAGCAGTTCTTGATCGCTTCAGACAACAGGGTCTCAAGCTTAAAAAAGACAAGTGCACCATTGCCATTAAACAAGTAGATTTTTGGGGCTATAGAATTGACGCCTCTGGTATACCCAATTGAGTCCAAAGTCAGAGCCATCCACGAGGCACCCACACCTTCCAACAAGACTCAGCTCCAGGCCTTCTTAGGGCTTCTCAACTTCTATGCTGCATTCCTCCCTCACAAAGCTTCCATTGCAGAGCCTCTGCACAGACTTTTGGACAAACAATCCCCCTGGCATTGGGGACCCAAAGAAGTCCATGCTTTCCATGCTGTCAAATCTTTGCTCACACCCAAAGCGGTACTAATACAGTTCAATCAAAAGCTACCTTTAGTACTAGCTGCAGACGCTTCTCCTTTTGGCATAGGGGCTATTTTGAGTCATAGACTACCAAATGGTTCTGAGGCACCCATTGCCTTTTTCTCCAGAACCTTTTCTTCAGTCGAGCGCAACTACAGCCAGATTGACAAGGAGGCTTTGGCTGCAGTTGCTTCTGGCAAAAAATTTCATGAGTTCCTCTATGGGCACCATTTTGAATTAATCACCAATGGTGTGGGGAACGAGGGTGGTCATCCCTTCCAAACGACAGGACTCAGTTCTGAAGGTCCTGCATGAAGTCCATCCTGGCATTGTTAGAATAAAGGCTCTGGCTCGCAGTTACATGCGGTGGCCTGGCATGCATGCCCAGATCTCCAGCTGGATGAGCGCTTGCCAGCCATGCCAGGCTACCAGGCCAGTTCCACCCACTTCAACTCCAGGCAGGTGGAAGAACGCTGGAGCCCCTTAGTCCCGGTTGCATATTGATCTAGCCGGTCCTGTGCATGGGCGTACATTCCTGGTAATGGTAGATTCTTTCTCAAAGTGGATAGACTTGGCCCTGCTGCCCTCAACAACCACTCAAGCCATTACAAAGGCCTTAACTAGGGTATTCGTTATCCATGGCATCCCTGACACCATTGTGTCCGACAATGGGCCCCAATTCACCTCTACGAATTTGAAGTTTATTTAGCTAACCTGGGAATCAGGCACGCCCTTACAGCTCCTTTTCACGTTGCTAGTAATGGGATGGCTGAAAGGGCAATCAGGTCTGTTAAGGAGGCCCTGGAGAGGTTTGGCCAAGCTGACTGGCACTCTAAACTTTCTAGGTACCTGCTAACTCAAACATACAATCCCCTGTGCCATTACCAACAAGTCCCCGGCCAAGCTCCTTATGGACAGGCGCCTGAGAACCCTGGATAGGCTACATCCTCATTATGTCCCAGTCACCCCTTTAGGGTCTGATAGCCAGACCAGGAAGTTTGCCCTGCATGACCAAGTGTACACCCGCAATTACGCAGGCCACCCCTTATGGATGCCATAGGGTCTTGCTAGAGGATGATAGGACCTGGCGCCGGCACATCGACCAGCTGAGGAGGCGCTGGAAAGGGGCTATCGACGATCCCCGTTGCCTGCCAACCGACACAGACCCACCATTTGCTGAAGCTATCCCGGGGCACTGCGAGCGACGGGACCTACCTGGACCGTCGCCTGACCCTCTACCACAGTCACCCATCGACGAGGCTCCAGTCACGCCAAGCTCCAACGCAGCCAAGAAGCGGAGAACTTCTTCCCTGCTGCAGCTCCACCAGGACTAAGGCGATCTGGCCGTCTGCGCATGCTACGCATGCTCCTTGCCAGGGGAAAGGAGTGTTACATTCATACGCGATCTTCACTCCGGTCCGCGCTTCTGGTGGGAGCGTGAACCGCTCCCATTGGTTGATGCCGTTTGACAGCCAGCTATAAAAGCTGTCAAACAGCATCAGCTGTTACCGCCAGCTGACTGCCTGTTAGCCCGGCAGTCGCGGCAACCCTTTATTCTTGTAATAGTTACTTGACTGTTAGCTCCGTGTCCGCCTCAATAATTACTGCCGCTCTACAGCATTTCTCTTTTAAACAAACATGAATCATCCATGCCGGCTACAAAACCTATCTTAGTTAATTCTTTAACTATACATTGGTTCCACTCATATCCTGATTGCTTTAAACCATGAAGACTCTTTTTCAATTTCCAGCAATCATTGTCAGTATTATTATTTTTGAGACCCAAAGCTTTCTTTAAATATATAGTGTGTTGCAATGGTGCATGCAGATAAGCTGTCTCTATATCCAAATGATTTACAATATATTCCTCCTTAGCTGCCCATGCTGCCCTTAATGTAGTAGCCTTCAGACTAGGTGCAAACATCTCATCATAGTCATTTGCTGTCTGATTAAATCTTTGTGCTACTAACCTGGCTTTATGGGTAACAGTCCCATCTACACCTGTCTTCAGTTTATATACCCATTTACATCCTATGGCATGTTTACCTGGTGGTAACTTAACATTTTCGTATACCTCCAGGTTTTTTTTAATGATTCCAGTTCCTTATCCATTGCTTTCTGCCAAGCAGCCTGATCCTTTGCAGGATACAGTTTTAGTTCATTATAATTACTTGGAACTGTATTCACTTGGCATACAACACTAACCTGATATCTATCAGGTGGTTGTGTTACTCGGGTTGAACGTCTTGGTAATACAGGGCTTGCTGGTGGACTTTCCTGTGCCACCTGCTCCTGTTCTTCTATTTCTTCCTGTGTTTGTTCTACTACTTCCTCCTGTTCTTCCTCTTTAATGGCTATTTGGGGTGTACTGATTTTATCCTTAGGGACTATTTGGGTGTCAATATCATTGCTGGATTCCTGCTTATCCCAGTTTATCCCAGTTCCAGTTTATCCCACCCAACATGCTCAAGAAATTTGGCACTAGCACTACAGTAAACATGAGCTGTGCCTCGATCCCAGAATCTAAATGCTCTATGGTTGGCCTCATAACTCACAAAAAATAACTTCTTAGCTCTATGTTGCCCTTTCAGTCTTAGTTGTGAGGGAATATGCACCCATGCTGGACCTCCAAATGTGTGTAGGTAACTTAAATTTGGTTTTCTGCCATGCCAACGAGTGAATGGCAATTCCCCAATTGTTGTATTTACTACATTATTTAAAACATGGTTATTATGGCTTCACCCCACAGTGTTTCAGGTAAACCTGAGTCAGATAACATAGTGTGGGCCATGGCTTGCAATGTTTGCCCCCTTCATTTTATAAACAAGTTATGTTGCGGTCTGTAAGGTGCAGAACATTTATGCTCCACACCAGCCAATTTTAACATATTTTGGAATCTTTTGTTAACAAATTCAGTCCCATTATCACTTACTAAAGTAATTACTTTACTTTTCATTTTTCTCTCAGCAAACCTTAGCCAATTAAAGAAATGTTGGAATGTTTCTGTTTTGTTCTTCATAAGATAGCAGAAATCGTATCGTGAGTAATGGTCCATAATACTCAAAATATAACAGGCACCTCCTAAACTTGGTTTCTTAGGACCAATTATGTCAGCAAACACAACCTCTAAAGGTTCTTTGGTCTTAAACCCATTTAATCTGTTTGCTGGAGTAACTTTACTCTTTTCTTGACTACAAGCATTAGTGTAAATACTTGCTACAAGGTTTCAATTTTACTCCCTCTGACAATTCAACAGTTTGTCTGAGCATTTTGAAATTAATTAATTAAGACGTCTATGTAGTAAATGTATATATGCATCATGTGGCTTAACATTGTTATAAACTGAGTTAGCCCTCTTCAACTGATTATCATGTATTACATATAAATCATTTTTTAATGTAGCAGTAACACTTTTACCCTCTTTCTCTATTATACAGTTATCTCCCCTAAAGGTTACTACATAACCAAGATTAACTAAAGCCCTTACTGATAGCAAATTAAATTTCAGTTTTGGTACATATGGTTAAATGTTCATTTATACAAGAACAATATGCAGTACCTTCACCTGATGTTTTCATCTTCTATCCATTTGCCAATGATACATGTTGTTTACTCATGGACATCTTTACAAACCTGTTATTACCTTTAGTAATGCATTGTGATGCTCCACTATCAACAACCCACAAATCATGGTTTACAGTTGAATTACTAGACATAGCTAAACTAACATTCTTCTTAGCTTTCTGGTGTTTACTGGTATTCTTTTGTTTTCTTTTCTTACAGAATCTAGCTATATGTCCCCTAGCCCCACAAGAAAAACATTTCCTAACAGTACAGGCAGTTGAAGATAAATCCTCTTCTTGTGGTTGTTCCTTCCTCAGTTGGTCCCTATTCAGCCGTCTTCTTGCTTCTTCTAACAACCTTCCAGTTATGTCAGTCAATGTCAGTTTATCTCTGGACAGGATGTCCAGTGAAGATACACAGTCATCATAACTTTCATCCAATGAGGAAAGAATGATGTAAATTTGATGCAGTTCTGAAAATATCAGTTCTTTTTCATGTAGCTCTTGAAAAGTTCTTTTCATGAAATTCAAATGAGTTAACATATCTCCACCTTTCAGAATACGTGCTCTAAACAGTTTATGTGTCAGATGTATGTATGCACCTACACTGTCGCGAACATAAATCCTCTTCAAATTCTGCCAACACTTAGCAGCAGTCTCTTCTTCACGAATATGGACTAGCTGCTGGTCACTTAGTGTTAGTCCAATTATACAAAGAGCTCATTCGTTGTTCTGTTTAAAGTCAGCAATCTTCTTGGCATCATCCTCATTTTCTGGATCCCAAGCATTTACATCTGGTGGATTTTGAACTACATTCCATAAACTTTCTTTACGTAGAAGTAGACTGTATTTCATAGACTAGGAAATAGAGTTTGTTCCATCCAACTGGGTTATCAGTGATAGACTTGTTGAAGTGTCTTGTGCCATCTTTACCAGGATAGTAAACCACAATTAAACAGTAAACAGCTGTCTGTATACAGTACTGTGCATTCGCACTAACTCTCAGTTATCTGAGCCTGGTATGGCCTGGGCCCATAACCAGTGTTGAGGTAATTCCCCGTTAGGAGAATGAGCGCATACAGGGAGACGTATAGAGAGTAGTGTTGGAATAATACACACACAGTACAGATACACTGTACAGTAAAGATTTTTACTTCCAGAAAGGTTTAAGCAAAGTACAAAATAAGCATTCCAAAAGTCATTCATAGGTTAATCAGTCAGTTTTTCAATCTAGGGATATTCCAATAACAAAGTCCAGTGTCAAAAACAGTTCAGTATCAGACTTACATTAAATCCAGTAATATCAGTCAATTAGAAAAATGGAGCAACAGCAATACTATCCAGCAGAAGGAAATAAAGATGCACTCTCTTCTGAGACTCAGACTAAAACTAAACAATCCAGGTTTCTGGCTCCATCTTATGGCCATTTGAGAAACCACACCCAATTGCATGCTCTTGCATTCCCTTAAAGAGACAGTATTAAAATGTTTATCCTGGTTTATATATTTCTAATCCAAATACCTGTTAGGTGACTTATATTCCTAACAAACATGATTTAACTATGCAAACACATTCTAAAAGACCAACTGCTTGTTCAAATATTATACTCTAGCTCTGCAGATTTAGCTCCAAAAAATCCCTTAATATCTGGACAATAAATAAGTATATAGATGAAGCTATCTTATGTTTCTTTCTTTGGGAAGTAGGAGTACAGCCTAAGCTGATCCCCTGGGTGCATTTTATCATATGCTTTCTCCTGTTCTTTACTGGTCATTTTTAGTTATGCTTACATGCTGACGTAACCACTAGGACATTTAATATACTTTTGTGTATGCATGTATGCATTCACTATTTCTTTTGCTGTCTTTCTTCCCATGCCCTATTTCAGAATTCCCTTTCAGAATTCCCTTTCTGGCTTTGTGGATTGCTGGCAGGGGGGCGGGGGGGAGAATGGTTCCATGTAAGTGGCGGGCAAGCACGCACTCTATTTTTGTGGGGTGGCGGGCAGACGTGCTTGCCATTAATGCAAATTGGAGCGTGAGCACATACTTGTTTGCTGTTTGTGCAAGTGGATGCATGTGCACACACGTCTGCTGCTTCTGCACCCTGATACCAAACAGTTCATGGCTGACTAGTAGACCGTAGACTGGCATTTGGAGATCCCTGGCCTATTCGACAGCCAATTAAAAAAAAAAAGCTAAATCAGACAAGAGGTCAGTTCTTTTCATCTTTGAAAAGGAAAGAATAGCCTTATATGTCAGATCAAAGATGCAGCTAATTATATACAGTTTTTCATTGAGAGGGTGGACAGATGCTTCTAAGAAACTCAGATTTGACAAGGATCAATCTTCAATGCTTTTGTTGAGCTTCTAGTTTCCATATTTTACCACGATTATCAGAATTTATCTTATATATCTGGAGGATTTCAAGTTGAAGAGTGCTAATGGTGACAATTGTTCTCGTTTATCCATCGGCCTATAGCATATGTTGCTTAGTTATTTTTTTTCTTTTTTTTTTAAATACCGCAAGGTCCATACTTACTATTATGGATTTATCATTTTGTTTAAAATGGCTTTTGCCAACTAGACAGCTCTCAGCTAAGTTAGACTGCAGTTTCCAGAATTTCCGATCTTTAGTTCTGTATTTTTTTTAGGAGGACTGCCAACATCATTTAGAGTGGTCACAGCTTGTCAAAGATGCATACATTCTAGAGCTTTTCCATACCCTCACAATTTGAAAGGAATATAGAGCCTGAGAGGTAGACAACATTTTAAAGATGACACACATTGATACATTTCTTGGCATTTTTGGAAAATGAATTGTAAAAGTTTAGTCATTTCACCAAGAAATTCTTCTGTCTATTCTGTCCTATGCATTGTAATTGAAGCTGTAGAGAGAAGCCTATAGATAAGACATGTGCTTCTAGGAATGCTGATTAAACTGGAAACAATCCTTATCAAGAATTCACCACTCACAATCCTTCAAGCCTGGGAAGTCAGCAGTGCTGGAGTGCCAACCCTTGTTGCTAAGAGGAGCTGATGAGTGACCTATTATACACCATAGCATCTCTGGTTTTCAGTCCACTTGTCTCCCAACAGTATTTGATCCAAGTCTGATAAACTGATAAGTGCTCCAGCAATAATTGTATTCTAAAATGCTTGTGAGGGATAATTACTTCTATTTGTTCCTTTCAGATTCCACACACTTATGATATCAGTTGCTAATTGAAAGGATGTTGAAAGATTATGCTGCTTGTTGTTTGGAATGATTAAAAGACTGGATAAGTTTGAAAAATCTAAGGTATTTAGATCTTGAAGGTGATTTGAGATTTGGGTGGCATGCTTATTTGAGGTACGACAAAGTAAAAGTTAATTCTGGTTTTAAGAATCATATCATTATGCAATCAATTGGGCGAGTAGGGTAGAAATATATAAAAAAATTAACTAACGAAATGCCACTTTGGCTATCACCCCATGGAGTAACATGTAGAAAAGAGGTATCATTGGAATGCAAATGGATGACATAGTGGGATCTACTGGCATTTGAAGAGGAACTTAAGATAAAAACAAGAGAACAATAAGTAAGTGAAGGATTTGTTTTGATTGGTTTAATTATTATAGAATTTTTGAAAGATTTAAATTTGATAGTTTTATTTTTTTGTTTTTTTGAATTGGAGATCAATTTATGTTCTGGTGATGACCATCTGATTAATAAAGTATATAAAGTATAATCATATAAAATGGTTACTTAAAAAGATGAGTATGGAAGATAAATATGTCAAAGACAGTATGGTAAAGTTGGCAAAAAAATTGGGGTATAACATAATGCTGGATAAATGAAAGAATGTATGGACTAATAGTTTAAAATTTACTTTGACTTACACTTTGAATTTTTTATAAAATTATGTAGGTATTGTTGGTATTTGACCCCAGATAGACTTGTGAAATTGTATAGTGAAATCTCTAGCAAGCGGTGGAAATGTAAAACAAAATCCAAGTACATTTTTTCATATGTGGTGGTCTTGTAAACATGTTAAACCATACTGGATAAACATAATTATGATAATGCAAAAAATATTTAAGATACTGTTAGGGATAACATTGTTTACCCTAACTGGTTTAGGTGAAATAATA
>BLBF01000051.1:1659846-1681470 GCA_015471245.1 Laticauda colubrina
AAGGAAAGGAAAGGAAAGGAAAGGAAAGGAAAGGAAAGGAAAGGAAAAAAAAAGGAAAAAGAAAAAGAAAAAGAAAAAGGAAAGGATCTTTCCCTAGGCCTTGAAAGCATTTAAAAAAACAGCTTGGGCTAACTTCTAAGTAGATCTTATCGCTTTCCTCAGGACAGAAAAGGATTACAGGGCCACACCATATAGAACCAGTGACCAGTGTGGGGGGAGGGAGGAGGATGCCTTGGCCAAATTCTGTCAAAGCCTACAAGGGTGGATAAACCTTTGGGGGCTTGTAGAGTGGACCTTGTTACACCATTGCTCTGTGAACTGCATTGGCTGCCAGTTGTTTCCAGGTGCAATTCAAGATGTCAGTAATCACCTTTAAAGCCCTTCATGACATAGGTCCAGGTTACTTGAGGAATTGTCTATCACAATGGGATTGTTCTGCCCCACCCCTGCTAGCCCCATTTTGTGGGTCCCATCAGCCTGGCTGCTGGGCTTCAGAAGAGACTTCTTTGCTGTTACTCCTGCCCTTTGGAAGATCTTGACCTTTACAATGAAATCAACTCTTACCCTTCTGACCTTCTGCAATCTCCCTGCTTATCCTACTCCCTCCCCACCTCTTAGTTAGTTGATAATTTGTACTCTTATAGAATTTTATTTATATTATAGGTGTGTTTTATTCTTTTTAACATTGTAAGCTCCAGAGTTACCCTGTGGTAAATAGGTAGCAAACAAATCTAAATAAATAAATATCTTAATGGATAAGTAAATAAGCAGCCATAATAAGAAAACAAACATCCAAAGATGAAGTACAACTATCAATATAGATTTTCCTGAATTAATATTTTTCTCCAAACATTTCTTAGAACATCACAGTCCTTTAAGTAGAAAATGAACATTTAAATTATGTATCAAAAAGAATCAGTTAAAACATCTCATGTTGGCAAAGCATCACCTATAATCTAATTAAATCATCCTTATCTGATGTTTTCTAGGTGCATTGGAGAATATTCTTCCTCTTCCTGGCAGCATGGATAGGGAAAATGGGAATTGTTTGACACATCTGTAGATTACTGGCCTGTGGTAATTTAATTTACACATGTGGTCAACAAATGGCAAGTTTTAGGTCACTTTCATCAACTACTGAACAGTCAAATACTAAACAATGTATTTTCTTGTCCTGATGGTGCAGTGATATGCAATATTGCAGACAGACTCTGCCTACTGCCAGAAGTTAGACACTAAGGGGCTCGAGGTTAGCTCATCCTTCCATCCTTCTGAAGTCAGTAAAATGACCAGATTGTTGGGAGCAATATGCTGACATTGTAAACTGCTGAGAGTGGCATACAAACCAGTTGTATTGCTACTGCTATAGTCTTACGATCGTTATGAAAATAGAAAAATAAGAAACAAAATAAAAACCCAACTCATTCTTACAGTGACGATGCGACTGGACCAACCATTGAAACCAAGGTAGTAATTGGCTAATTCTTGGCTTTTGTAACTGTTCAAAGGTAATGTTTGCTTTGCAAGAGCCCTCTGTCTGGTACAAATGCAAACCTGAAAAAGAAGAATTTGATGTCTCATTAGAGGGATGTACTGAAATCCCCATTTTCTTCCAAAGCCATCAAAAATTGAATTTCACTCTTGCTAAGAACCTAACAGAAAATATATTACCAATCGATTACATGTATTTTCCCGTCTTTCACAAATAGGTAAAAAAGATAGATATATTTTATACAATTTTTTGGCTTTTCATAAATATTTAATATTTTTCAATAAAATGTGTAGAAATTGGAAAGAAAACTGTTTGTTACCAATATAAGAAGTGATAAAATAAAACTCCATTCCATGACAAAATTCAAACCTGAACTGGTTGCCTTCAGATATGCTGAATTTCATCCCATATAATTTTTAGCCAACACATGTTGATACTGTAGCATTTCATATTCTAAGATAGCTCACCATTTCAATCCCAAAGCTGTAGAAGTTTGCAGAAGTTTGGACTGCTTATATACAGTCAATAGTCCACAATTCAGCATCCTGGGTTACTTCAGATACTTTAAAAAGAGGAGACTGACCCTCCAAGAGAGCAAGGAGGGTCAGTATAGATATAGTGTACTGAGAGGTGGGCTTCAATAATTTGTGAAAAATGTGAGCGCCTTCCATGCTTCCATGCTGCTTTAAACACATGGAGATTTCATGCATGCGGCTTCCAGCACATGTCTTCTCGTGCAACTGGGGTGACTAGAGCACGCAAGGTGCAGAAATCAGCTGCGGGATGAGCTGGTGTGAACCGGCAGCAGCCCATCTCTGACTGTACCACCTGCATAGTGGGCCTACTAGAAGTCGTTAAGAAGTGCAACCAATGGCTGCTTCATGACAGCATTCAATCTGAAGCTTGACTGAGATTCAGATAATTTGCTAAAAGGTGGGCTCTTTGGAGCTGCAACACAACAGCTTCTCAACAACTTTATCCAAAATGGGAAGGTTAGAAATAGGTTGAAATTTTTCAGTACAGTCAATTTTTGAGGAATGGGTGGGAACCTAAAAGCAAGCAGAGCCACTCCCTTCTCAAGGAAGTATTTACCTCTGGCTTGGACTTAGTCACATACCATCTTTTGGAAGATTTTAATCAACTGTGAGAAGCATGGATGTAAGATACAGGTGGTTTGCTTACAGCTTCAAATATCCTGTCCACTTCTTCAGGGCCAGTCTTCACAGATAACCATGTAAGACTAGAGATGCAACACTGTTGAACTAAGCCCCGGCTATTAATGAGACATATGGAATTATAGAAGGATCAAAGAACAGAGTATCTTTAGTGACCTTGACATTCACTTACTGCAAGTTCACTGCTTCCCTTAGCAGGGTAAAACAACTTGCCTACAAAGGAAAAAGTCAGCACCTCATTCTAGATTATCTGCTAAAAAGTATTCAGGATCTTGATAAAATCAGGCTTCAAATCACTGAAAACTATCCTATGGCAGTAATTATTCTAAAAGACCTCAGCTGTAGAATCTGGTTCACATATTGTACTAGTGCAGTTTCTTAGGTTTTAATTTACAATGTTGTATGAACATAACCACAGAGGTCTGTAAAATTCAGTTATGTTTCATAGAGTAAAACAGTGATCCCCAGCCATTTTTGTACCAGGGACCAGTTTCACGATTATTCATTCTTCCACGGACCGGTACCTGAGTAACGCGAGACTCCACGGCCATCAGGATGGCTCTTCGTTCGAAGTCACCACCCCCTTCGACGAAACTAAGGTGCGAGAATTCCTTCAGCACCCAAACGCCGCTTTCTAACTGAAAACCGGGAAGCACTTTCCATCCGAAAACCCGGAAGCAACCAAAACCCCGGAAGCGCCATCAAAACAAGATGGCGGCGCCCAAGCTCTGCAGCCCGGTAAAAAATGATCCACGGACCGGTATCGGTCCGGGAACCGGTGGTTGGGGACCCCTGGAGTAAAACACCATTAAGCAAATCATAGTCTAATATGAGTTGTGGATTCCATGATCTTAGATTATGTTGTGACATACCTTCACAGCAGTTTTCTGAAACAGTGACCTCCCATTGCAAGCCTGTTGTGCCTTGCTAGCATCTCGGGCAGAGTAGAACTTAACAAAGGCATGATAGCCAGGCCCAGCTACTGGAGCGTTTCTGTGGAGTCTTACTGAATGGAGCAGTCCAAAGGCAGAGAAGGTAAGATGCAGAGCATACTGGAGGGAAAAAAGGCAAATACACGAAGGAATCTATTAAAAAAGACAGTATTTGTGAAAAAGCTAAAGTGTCTCAGATTGTGGGTCGTGAACAACTAAGAGTCACAATTTTCCTGAAAGTGGATTAGGCTTGGACTGAATGCAAACTGAAAACTGCTCACTCTTGCTTTGTTGGGCAAACCTTGAATAGTGATTCAGTTTCATGCTGGCTGATGAATTCCAGTATGGATACCTGTAATCTTTAGAGTACAGGTAGTCCTCAATTTACAACCATAAATAGCCCCAAAATTTGAGGCAGTCCTCATCTTACAACCAAATATGCTCAAAATTTTGTTGCTAAGTGAGACAGATGTTAAGTGAGTTTTGCCCCATTTTACAATCATTCTTGCCAGTTGTAAAGCAATTCGCTGTAACTATTAAGTGAATAATTACTTATATAATTATTAATAATAATTAGCAACTTAATAATTACTTCTCCACTGACTTTGCTTGTCAGAAGGTCACAGGAAGGGATTATATGACCTAGGGATACTCCATCAAAAATGAACGTCAGTTGCCAAGCACTCATTTTGATCACGTCACCATAAGGATATGCTAAATATGCTTAAGACTATCGTAAGTTCAATGAATTGAAGCAAAAAAAAGAAAAGAAAAGGATGAACTGTTTGGGCAAAGCGTAGTGTAGTTTTACTACCGCAAATACACAATCGCCTTCACTCTCGCCGTCCCCAACGGGGCAGAGCAGCAAATGCAGTTAGACCCAGCGATTCCCACGTTGATAAGGCAGGGAGCTTGCTGTAACAGCCCCAACGTTTAAGGCGGGAAGAAGGCGTTTTCCAAACACCGTTCCCACAGACTCAAGAGAACTTCCTTGCCAATAAATATTCTAACAAAGAAGCAGCGGACGGAGAGGTAACAAAAGCTGCTTTTGCCAGTTTACACAAATGCAATGAAAGAGCCTCCGGAAACTCTGAAAAGATGTCGATACACGGGGAAAGGTTGGAGGAAAACCCAGCCTTGTTTTATCGTCACTTGCCTCCGACGCATCCGACTCCAGCCCCAAGACGAGAAGAGTCCGGCCATTCCCCAGTGGGACGCGGAACTCCACAATCTCAGCCATGCCAGGCACGACCGTCAGGGGAAAAGGGGTAAATGCAGAGCGGGTAAAAACACTGCTTCCTTCTCGCCTAAAGGAGGTGAATGGATGTCGCGACCTTCAGTACTTCTGCAGCACGTCTGGATTCAGCTCTCAGATTGGCGGGAGAAAATAAACCCACGTGATGCAGGAAGAGAAGTCCCATTAAAAGCAGCTAGTCTTTGGGGGGGGGGGGAGGAGTTGTAGGTTTGGTCTTAGCAGTAAGCGTTGGGCTACGTTTTCTTGAATAATTTGGAAGCGAAGAGAAGGGAAGCAAAATAAGGATGAGGGAGGTGAAGGACGATATTTCCTAAAACCCTGTTTTTTCTTTCCTAAAATTGAAATCGGGAACGCGTGTACAAACGCTATGAAGTGCCTGGGTTTGCTTGATTTGCGTAAGAAAGGCGATCCGTTTTTCTTCTTAGATGCTGTTCTCTTATTTGTCTTCATTTTCTGTAGAATAATCCTCGATTTGCCATCAAAATTGAATCCAAAATTTCTATTGCTGAGGGGAGACAGTTTACCGAGTTTTCCTTTCTTTTTTTTTTTTTTTGTTCTTTCTAGCCACAGTCCAGTGAATCACTTCTGTTATTAAATTAATAACACACTTAAATGAACCTCAGCTTGCCTTCTGATTTTGCTTGTCAGAACTTTGTAAAAGTTTACATATCTCGGGATATTGCAACAGTTGTAAATATGAATCAGTTGCCAAGCATCTGAATTTTGATCACGTGAGTGGGGCTACTTCAGTGGTCATAAATGTGCAAGATATTCACAAGTCACATTTTTACTTTCCTTGTAACTTAGAAGAATCATTAAAGAAATGGTAGTAAGGCAAGGACTATCTATGCATCAGCCCTGAAATATTTTAAAATGCTCAGCTATTGATTGCTAAGCTGTCTGTTGGCTGAATCAAGTCATTTCAGTTATAAATCCTAAGGTCTTTTACTCAAACCAATACTGTACTAATAAATTAGTTCACTAACACAATTAGGGCAATTCATGAACTTAACTAAATTCTTATAGTCTTTGGGAAATAATTCCTGAATAACTGTAAGATGAAAGTTGCATTCTAAAGTATTGTGGAAAGGGAACTTCATGAGGACAGTGGTGTCACCCAAGCAGGAAAAGCCCGAAGGGAACATCAGGCCAGCCATAAAACAAACTTGCATAGGAAAAGAAATCAAATAAAAGGCACTAAGAGAAGCTCCTTAGACAAAAGCCAAATAATTAAGAAAACTAGGGAAACAAGGAAAAGAAAACCCTTACAAACACAGGATATGCCAAATCAGCAAAACAAACAGAAAAAAGACACAAAATAAATTACAAAGGAAACAAACAGAAGATTGCCGCAAAACAAATAGAAAAACCATTATAAAGCTAAAAGAGATTAGGAAAAAACCAATAGTACAATCAACCCACCCCGCACCTCGCTAAGTTTGCCTTTTGGTGAAAAATAAACTCTGACAGGATTTTAATATCTAAACATTAAACATAAAATGAACATTCATACACAAAAGGAGAAAAAAAGTATAAAAACCAGGGACTTACCATTCGAAGTTAGCTAGCGAGCCCCAGGAACGCAGCCTCGCTGTCTCTCGCCTTCCTGAAAAATAAAAAGATCCAATTTTCAAGCAGTTGTCTATATCCTTGCGCCAGAGCTCTCCCAGCAGGAAAATTCGAATCCTTGGAAAAAAGGCACTTTGACAGCCTTTCAACAATTGGCGACCATGAAGATTTTCCAGCCAATCCTGCCACCAGATCGGGCCCGCGGATCCATTCCCAGCCGGCGTGGACCTTCTTTGTCCAGGGACAACATCCACAGATCTAGCCCGGAAGGCATAAGGGTAGTAAAGGGAGTCCGTGGGCTTGTCTGCTCAACAGCTGTTTGAAAGCAGGTGAGTACCGCTTGAAATTTATAACCTTACTAGGTAGGAGAGTGGAAGCGTGAGTGGACCAGGTGTGTGATTGTGGGTTTTCTCTGCAGAAACAGTGGGACCTCACCTCCTCCATGATTGCCAGCCACACCCCAGCCAGCTGCTATCTCCAAAACAAGCCGTGACCAGCTGGATTTGGGAACACAAGGGGTGATCACGGAGTGTGAGTTCTTCTAAAGGACGTAAGAAAAACCGAGCGGGCTACAAAAGGAACTGGTGTTAGGAAATAAATAAAAAGCAGAAAATAGTCCCAGTGCCATCCCGCAAGCAAAGCCCTGTGCATTTAAGAAGGGGCCCATACTGGCTGCTGGAAAACAGAATTGGAAATAGTTTGCCTAAAAAAGAAGAGCAGGTCCTTTCAGATCCCCACTTTAAGGGAGATCTGAAAACAGACGGCGGAGTGTGGGGAGGGGCCCGTACCAGTGCTGCTAGGGGGCAGACAGTCCTCCAAGATCCCCGTTTTTTAGGGGGGGGGTCTTCAAACTGACAGCGGAGTTTCCCTAAGAAAAAAGGGCCCGTATTCTGTGTGTTGGGAAACTGGAGTCCTTTCCAGATCTTTTTTGTCTGAAAACTGATGCCGGTAGCCCGGCTAAACCAAAATAATCCCTACATCAGGTAGGGAATATGGGAAATTGTAGTTTGAGGGCAATGGAAGAGACCCCCTTGGATAAATTACTTGAGGCTTGGGACGAAAGGCAAGTGCCTGTCCTGCCTGGAATGAATAAAAGGGACACAAAAAGAATTTGCAAAAAGTGGGCTTTGCTGCGAGATGACACAGGAAGACAAATTTGGCCTGATAGCGGTACTTTAGATTGTAAAATACTGAAAGCACTTAGAATATGCATTAAACTCAGCCAAATACTCTATTGGTACTGCTGGGCTGAAATGGCTAGGACAAAAGACCTGACCAAGGGAAAAGATCAGGAAAAACCTGAAACCGATTCCCTGGAAGGACAAACTGAGGCACGGTTCATGGCTCCCCTTTTAAAAAAAACAGTGCCAGGCAGAACTAAGGGACAATTAGAATATGTTTTTACCCTACTCCCTTCTCTGCCTCTGACTTGGTCATCTGGAAAAAGGATACCCCATATTTCAGGGCTGATCCTCAAACAGTAATTCAAACTCTGAAATCTATCATAGACAGCCATAATCCATCCTGGGATGACATGACCCAGCTGCTACAAGTCTTTCTAATGAAAGATGAACAATTAAAACTATTTGAAAAAACAGACCAAATAGCTAAACTACCAACTATCCCTGGACAGGCAGCCCCAGCCTGCATCGCATGCCCAGTACATTGCCCTAACTGGGACTACAATGATACCAATCACCGGGATGAATACACAAGAACAAAAAATAATTGACTAGAAGCCTTAGAGGAAACTGGTAAAAAGCCTCCAAACTGGTCTGAATTCCAAAGAACCACACAAAGAGAAAAAGAAAAGCCTGATGCTTTTTGGGTCCGCCTGACAGAAGCAGCTATTACATATGCCCATCTAGACCTTAGGTGCCTGAAGGACCAAAGGATTTCAGCCTTCGTAGACCAGTCCACCATAGATATTAAAGAACATTTCCACCGCTTTGTCTCTAACTGGCCGACCTTGGACATAGCGCAGTTATGCAGGATCGCTAACTTTGTCTTTGACCAAAGAGACAAGTTGAAAGAGGAAGAGAAAGATAGAGATGAATAGAAAGACAGGAAGACTTGAAAATGTTTGCTGTAGGAGAGGAGGAGCTGGCGTCGCGACGATACTGCATGCAATCTTGGAGGTCTGAGATTGCAGCTGATATCTTTGCCCTGGACGGTCCAAATGGACCTAAACCATCCCGAAGAGACAGTGTTAGTGAAGGGCGCGTCCTGTAGATCCCAGGGATATCTCAAAGTCCCTGGTTGATCCAGGAGAAACCCTTTTGCCAGCGGCAGAGAGGCAACCATCAAAGCTGCTGAAGTTGGGACAGCTCCGAACGGAAGAGGCTGAAAGAGAAAGTGTGTCGGTTTAGTGAGAATTTTTCTTTTATTATTCTAAGACTTAAAAGGACCTTAAATGACACCCTAAGGGGAAAAAAAGAATCTGTAAAAGTTTTGACAGAAATGAATAAGCGGCGGTTTTTAAACAGAAGTGTCAAAGTAAGGCTTTGCTTTTTGTTTTTGTTTTTTTTATGGCTGGACTTCTATCGTGATTTTGCACTTGCTAACTGAACTGGTTTTTTCTCTATTTATATCTATTTTTTCTTTTCTTTTTTGACTTTGTAATATTCTAGGTTATAGGCTCCCTTTAGTTATTTTTATATACTTGGTTTTTTTTTTCTTTTTAACTTCTATAAGATTTTGTATGGGAAAGGAGGGGGGGAGTGAGAGTAAAGAAACTTTGTAACACTGCCAACTAGAAGCTTGAAAATATTTTAGACGAAGCTGAGAAAGAAAGCTTTGAAATTCTTTTTCAAGGACATTGCTACGTGATAAGATAGAGGGAAGAGCACGGGAGAGTGTTATTGCAGGAGTCCTGGATTTCTATCAACAATTGAAACTTGGCTTTGAAGCTTGGAGAGAGTTATGACAAGAGCTTTGGATAATTAAATAAAGTGCAGTGTGTCTTTTTTATGCTCTTAAGTTGTTCTACCCCCCCTCACCAGCTGTACTGTTCATTTTTTCTTTTTAAAACTTTTATTTTTGTAATATTTCCATTTTTGCGTAATATTCTAAAGGGAAAGCCTCAAAATTTTCTTCTTTTTCTCCTTTCTTGTTTGGGATTTTTTGTTTTTTGATTTATTCTTTTGGTTCATCTTTATGCTTTATTTTATTTGAGAATTCTCAATTGGATTAAGGTGTTGAAGAACCTGAAGAATTATTTTTATTTTCTCATTTTCTTTTGTTTGCTCTTTTTAAACCTTTTAATTTTTCTCCTTCCTTTCTACCTAATTATTGATTGGATTAAGGTTAAGAAGAACCTGAAGAATTTTTTTCTCCTTTTATTTTTATTATTATTGGGTTTTTCTCTCTACCATTTTTATTTTTCATTTTGGATCATAATTGGCTATTCCATAATTGGATTAGGGTTTAGAAGAACCTGAAGATCCTGAATTGTTTAAAATGAGTAGGAAGTTTATAGCTTCTGGCTCCCCAACTTCTACTTCCACCTCCCCACCATCTGGAGGACAACGTTCAATCCAGACAATGTTAAAACAAGACAAAGATCAAGAAAGAGTGACTTTACAGATGATTATGCAAGGAATCCAAGACCTTAAAATAAAATCAGACAACATTGAAAAGAACATAGAAAATATTGAGCAAAGAACAGGGAAAACTGATGAAAAGGTGGAGAATGAATATTCAACAAATGATGGTGAAGTATGATGAGAGATTCCAAAAAATTGAAGAAGATAAACAAAGAGATAAGAAGATTGGAGATATTGATAGCAGATTAACAGTGGTTGAACAAGATAAAAGTGGGATGCTGAAATGGGAGATGGACAGATCAGAATTCTATCTCAGATTTCAAAACATAGAGGAAGAAAAAGGACAAAATCTAGCTGAGATAATGATAGAAATATTGGCTGAAGCTTTGGAAATAACAGAAGAGAAGATGATGGATGGAGTAGATGAGGTATACCAAGTTTTGTACAAGATATGCGATGAGAAATAACCTACCAAGAGAAGTTCATATCAGATTTACAAAAAAAGCCATTAAAACACAAATATTACAAGTGGCAAGAGAGAAAACATTGAACTACAAAGGCAAGGAGATAGTGGTTTTAAAGCAAATACCCAGAAGAGTGAGAGAGATGAGAAGACAATACCGATTTCTGACTAAAATGCTATTGAAAAAAGAGGTGAATTATAGATGGCTAATCCCAGAAGGGTTAATGTTTATATGGCAAGAACAGAGACATGGAATTGATTCAATCGAGAAAGCAGAATTATTTTATGCAGAATTTTTTGGAAGGAGAGAGGAGGAGGCAGAAGAAGAGATTTCACTAATTGAATTCCAAGATGACCAAATGGAGACTGAAAAAGAAGAAGGCGCAGTAGGTGGATTGGTAGAGATTAAAGAACAATGTGAACCAAGATCTACGAGAGCTGCCAAACCCAATTATAAAGCATGGAAGAGAAAAAACTGATTACAATGAATATAAATGGACTTAATTCAGCTGTTAAAAGAAGGAAATTTTTTCACAAATTAGAGAAACTAAAATTTGATATAATTTGTCTACAAGAAGTACATATTAAAAAACAATATGAACAATTGTTGATACAACCAAAATTAGGGAAAATATTTACTTCTTTGACTCAATGTAAGAAAAGAGGAGTGGTTTTATATATTAGAGACCATCTTAGCAAAACTGATTTATACTGATGAAGACAGAAGAGTATTAATGGTGGAAATAATGGCCAATAATACGAAAACACTCTTGACTGCAATTTATGCTCCAAATGATAAACAAGAAGAATTTTATAAAAAATTACACATGAAAATAATTGAACTGGACTATGTCAATATAGTTATGATGGGAGATTTCAATGGAATTGTAGACAATAAACTGGACTATATAGCAACAACAACAACAAAGCAAAATAGAAAGACTCTCCCCAAATCCTTTTTAAAATGATAGATGAAATAAACTTAAAAGATATATGTTAAGAAAAAGAAAAGATATATGTTTAAAGAAATGTTAAAACCAAACAATACACTTTTTACTCAAATAGACGTTTATCATGGTCCAGAATAGATATGATTTTTCATGTCAATATTGGCAGAGAGACTCAAAAAATATTTAAATAATTTTATTCATCCTGACCAAAATGGATTTCTGCCAAAGAGACAAATTCAAAATAATATGAGAGTAATATTGAACACTTTGGAATATTATGAGGCACACCCTGAAAAACAAATGGCTTTGATATTTTTAGATGCACAAAAGGCATTTGATAATGTGAACTGGAGATTCATGTTATTATTGAAACAGATGGGCTTTGCCAGAAAATTTATTCAAGCAATACAAGCCATATATTATAAGCAAACGGCAAAGGTAATGATAGAGGGAGAATTAACAGACGGCAAAGGTAATGATAGAGGGAGAATTAACAGACTCTATCAATATAAGAAAAGGTACAAGACAAGGTTTCCCACTATCACCGTTGCTACTTATACTTACTTTGGAAGTGTTAAATAGAAACATTAGAGACGAAAAGAGTATAAAAGGAATGAAAATTAAAAAGGAAGAATTTAAATTGCAAGCTTTTGTGGATGACTTGGCCTTTATTTTAGAAGACCCTCTAGAAACAGCACCAAAACTATTGGAAAAGATAGAGGCATATGGCAAGGTGGCCGGCTTGAAAATAAACAAAGATAAGACAAAGATTTTGACAAAGAATATTCTACTAAGACAAAAAGAAGAATTGGCAGATGTATTGAAAATTCAAGTCACAAATAAGATTAAGTATTTGGGGATACATTTGACAGCAAGATGTAGTACACTAAAAGAGAACAACTACACTAAACTTAAACAACAGATAGCACAAGATTTGACGAAATGGGAGAACCTACAATTGTCACTAATAGGGAGAATTTCAACAATCAAAATGAGTATTTTACCCAGTATTTTATATTTGTTTCAAACAATACCAATTAGGCTTGGAAAGGACTACTTTGAAGATTTAAACAAAATTGTGTTGAAATATATATGGCAAGGTAAGAAAGCGAGAATAAAGTTAAAACTCTTACAAGATGCTAGAATTAGAGGAGGATTTGGTCTGTCTAATTGGGAGTTGTACTACCAAGCTACAAACTTGACATGGGCTAAGGAATGGATAACATTAAGAAATACTAGATTGTTGACATTAGAAGGACATGATTTGTTGCTGAGGTGGTATGCTTTTTTATGGTATAAGGGAACTAAAATACAGGGTTATTTTAGAAGACATCATATACGGGAGTCTCTGGTTAAATTGGGAGAAGATTAAAAGACAATGTTATTTTAAAATTCCAGTCTGGTTTTCGACTATTGAAGCATTTTCTTATCCTATAACATATAAGAAAGAAGAAACAGTTAGATATGGGGAAATTTTGAATGAAAAGGGTAAACTAAGTTCTATGCAATCTATGCAAATCTATGCAAAAATCTATGCAAAAACTAGTGGAACAAGGTATAAAGATGAATTGGTTTTCTTATGCGCAAATACATTCAAGTTATGAAAAAGATTCCAAAAGAGAAGGTTTTTATAATAAATTGACTGATTTAGATAAGATTTTGACAGGTACTGATGAAAAGGTGATTAAAAAACTGTATGGATGTTTATTAGAAATTAAACTAGAAGAACAAGTTAGAGACTATGATTACTTGGGGGAAGAATTTTGGACATGGGATTGATCTAGAGAAATGGCAAAAATTGTGGTCTCAAAATTATAAAATGACAATGTCAACAGCATTTAAAGAAAATTTGTATAAGATGTTTTACAGGTAGCATTTCCCCCCGACAAAAATAGCAAGAATGTTCAAGAATAAATCTGAAAGATGTTGGAAATGTCATCAGATAACTGGCTCATATTACCATATGTTGTGGACTTGTGCGGATGCAAAAAAATATTGGACTAAAATCCACATGTGGTTGGAAAAAATGACTAAAAAGCATATAGATTTAAAACCAGAGATATTTTTATTGGGAATTCTACTTGATACATACAGCAAAGATTTAAAATATTTGATTGTAAATGCATTAACAGCAGCTAGGATTGTATTTGCTAAAAATTGGAAAAATGAGAAAATACGATCGCAGGAGGAAACTATCAAGAAAACACTGGAATGTGCTGAAATGAGTAGATTGACATTTGAAATTAGAGAACAAGAGGATAAACAATTTTACAAAATTTGGGACCTTTTCTATCAATGGCTAGATAACAAAATATAACAATAGAATATGTAGAATTTTAGAAAATAATGAATATATAAGGATGTATTTCTTTTCTTTATTATTATTATATATATAAAATGTTTTTAGGATAGATTTGGGATGACTATATGAATTGTTATAAAATAAACTAAATAAAGCCCATGTCACACTGCACCAACGGAGGGAAAGAGGATGTAAAACAGAGAGAAACACTTGCCATCCGTTGGTTAACGCGATTCATCCGTTCTGTACTCACTGCCTCCGTTTTTCATCCTCTCTATCCATCCAGCATCTGTCGACTGAGGTTCCAACCGCTCAAAAAGTTTTGAGCTGCTCAAAACTTTTTCAGCAGAAAATATATCCAACGTGTCCATTCTGCATCTGCAACGCATACGGGGAATATCCGTTCTACATCCGACTTCATCTGTTACGCATCCGCTATATCCGCTAGGCATCCGCTGTGCATCTGCGCAACTCAAATCTGTTCCAGCGGAAAACGGACACAGGGAGGAAGCAAAACGGACACGGAACGGACACGCAGCGTTAGTAGCACGGACGGAGAAAGGATGAAAGCGGATGCAGCTCACATACAAAGCATTTAAAATGGAAAAAACGTTCGCAGAGGGGACCTATCTCGGATATTTAAGATGTCTGCAGGATGCCTAGAGGATGCAAAAGGACACCTAGTGGAAAACCTATATTGCCTATAAAAAGGGGGAGGAACTCACCTGGATCTCACTTTCAGTCCAGCAGCCCTGCTGTGCAGACCTCTGCAGCCTTCATCTGCCTCTTGCCCTTCCACAGCATCCAGTCATCTCCACCATGGATTGTAACAGAGTCCTTTTGGTAGCCACCATAGTTTTGCAACAGTGCGAAGCCATCTACAGGCTTTTTCAACTATTCAACAGGAAGAAAAGGAGGCGTCCAAGAAGTGTCTGGGTCCGAAGATGGATCGCAAGAAGAGCAGAGTACGGACTGTAAAACAAGCTGATGGTGGAGCTGAGGAACGAAGACCCTCGTGCATTCCAGAACTTCATGAGGATGCCTCCAGCCATGTTTGATGAAGTTGTAGAGCGGCTGAGACCCAGGTTGACCAAGGCAAATGCCAACTTCCGGCCCAGCCTGGACCCTGGGCTGAAGGTGGCACTGACTCTGCGCCACCTGGCCTCAGGGACCACCTACAGGAGCATGCAGTACGCCTGGAGGGTGCCACACAACACCATCAGCATTGTGGTCAGCGAAGTGGTGCAGGCCATCATCGAAGAATACCTGGAGGAGCTCCTCCAGTGCCCCTCCACTGAAGAAGACTGGAAGAAAGTTGCAGAGCAGTGGTATCAGAAGTGGAACTTTCCCCACACCGTTGGAACCATAGATTGGGAAGCACGCGGCCTGCAAAGCTCCAGCCAAGTAAGGGTCCACTTATCACAACTACAAGGGCTTCTTCAGCATCATCCTCTTTGCCATGGTCGATGCCGACTACAAGTTCATGTACATCGATGCTTCAGGCAACAACTCATCTTCAGATGCCCAGGTAAACAACGCTAGTCACCTCAAGGAGGGGCTGGAATGCAACCTCATCATGGGCTTCCCAGATCCAGACCCCCTGCCCAATGACACACAAGATGTGCCCTACTTCATCGTGGGGGATGATGCCTTCTCCCTCAGAACCTACCTCATGAAGCCCTACACTTCCAGATGTCTCACCCGTGAAGAGAGGATCTTTAACTACAGGCTGTCCAGGGCAAGACGGGTGGTGGAGAACGCCTTTGGCATCCTGGCCAACAGGTTCCAGGTACTTCTCACCACCATGCAGCATCGCCCAGAGACTGTGAGAAGGATCGTGGAAGCATGCTGCATCCTGAAAAATCTCATGCGCACCCACTACCCAGTGTTGCAGAACAGGCTCGTGGACCTCCAACAAGGCAATGGGGACATGGAGCTTGGGGAATGGAGGCAAGGGCGAAACCTGATAGACACTAAGGATGTGCAAGGCCCCAACAGAGCTTCACATGAGGGGAAGAAGCAGCGCAACCTCCTGAGACACTGGTGCAACTCCCCACCTGGAGCAGTGGAGTGGCAAGACAGGATGATAGATGATTAATGGATGCTTCCTTCAGCCTATCTCATCACACGGATGAGATTGGGCCATGTATGTTGGGTGGGCCTATAATGAACAGGGCATTTAATAAAGAGTTGTGTTTATGTTGACATGTGTGGATGATTGATTACATTATTATTGATAATAAAGGGCCATAAGTGTGGCACCTGGGAGGGTGGACCTTATAGTCCCACTATGCTTGCACTGGAGGCTTATCTATCCCACAGCTATTACCCATCCCAAAGGTATCCCTGCCCATCCCACAGCTATTACCCATCCCACAGGTATCCCTGCCCATCCCACTGCTATCCTTACCCATCCCACAAGCATGCAAAGGCTTAAACCATTTCTAAAATTTTCCACCAAGACTTTATTGACAAAAATAAATGAAGCAAGTATGTGAAGCAAAGATAATCTTTATTAATAACAAGCTGTAAAAGAAAAATGACCCAAGTCAAGTGTCCAAAGCAAAAATAAAGTCAACAGGTCGCCACCCAGTTTCTGGCACTCTTCTCAGTCAGTCTGAGGCATTCCCATCGTCTCAGGGGTGAAGGGTCCAGGTGCTGTGGAGGTGGCTGCTGCTGGAGTGCAGGTCTGAGGCGACACTGGGGTGCCTGGCCCCGAGAGGACAACAGGGGACGGTATGTTGAGGAAGCTCTCAGACAGCTTGCTCAGCCCTGTGATGTTGAGAGCCCCTTCCTCCATGACATGGGGTGTCAGCCACAATACCGATGACAGATGTACTGAGGCCGGGCTTGGCTGTGGGGTGGAGGAAGGAGCAGTGTAGTGGGGCTGTCTGGTCTGCAGCTGGATGAGGACTAGCATCGGCATCGGTAGCGTGGGTGGCATCAGTGGTATGGCTGGCATTGGTGGCGTGGGTGGCATGGCATCAGTGGCACCGGTGTCATCCGGTGTACCTGTTCCTGGACTGGGAAGGGCTTCCTGTGCTGCTGGAGCTCCTGGTAGCCGTAGCCTTGGTAGGTGAGGGCCTGTGGAAAGCCTTGGAAGGGCAATGACATCACCTGGGGTGGAGGAGCAGGCCTAGACTGGGTGGGAGCAGGTTCATCTTGGTCTGGAGGGTTGTGAAGAAGATCAGTGATCCTGTCCTCCACCACCTGGTACTGGGGTTCTGACATGTTCATGAGGGTCTGGTTGATGTAGGTGAGGAAGGTCTTGCGGTTAGAGGATGGGACATCGGTGTTTACCAGCTGAGAGAGGAGATCTATGCTGCTCCTGATGGTGACTCTTATCTCCAGCAGGACAGTGTGGCTCTGCCCCTCCTGCTGTCTGGCTCTCTGCCTTTCTGTGGAGGTGGAGCTGGGAGTGGATGCGGGTTGGGCTATGGTGGAAGTGCCATCTTCTTTCTCCCACTGCCTTTCTCCCACTCCCAGGGTGTCCACCAGGCGCTCTGCCAGGCGTAGTACAGCTGTCGGGGGGGTCTCCATTGTGGCACACTCCACAGATACCTGCTTGGACACAGGAGCTGACTCTTTGCCAGAAGAGGACTGGCTCTCAGCAGGCTGCCTGAGAGAGAAGGTTGTGAGAGGGGCTGCTCCTTAGTGACGGATCTCACCCTCCAAGAAGCTGCACTTGGCCATCATGTAGGTCTCCCGGTCCTGTCCAGATTTCTTTTTTTTTTTTTTTAAGTTTTTATTAATTTTCTACAAACAAACAAACATACAAAACATTAAAAACATCTACTCTCATATATACTTCCGGTGTATCGGTTGGTTCATCAGTTTTGTGCATTCATTTTATAGTGTCAATTACAATTATATTGCATAACCACTCATATTGTCAATCCATATTCTAATATTACTAAAGAAAAAAATAAAAAAAAAATTTTTTTCTGACTATACTTTTAATCATTCATGCTTTGCGAGATAACAATACTTCAAACAATTTGTCGTATAATCATAACAAATCAATCCTAAAAAACTCTTCATATATATAATATTAATGCTCTATTATTGTATTTTATCATCTAACCATTGATAAAAAAAACCCCAAATTGCATAAAATTGTTTATCTTCTTGTTCTCTAATTTCAAATGTCAATCTACTCATCTCAGCACATTCCAATATTTTCTTAATAATTTCTTCCTGCAATGGTATTTTCTCATTCTTCCAGTTTTTAGCAAATACAATCCTAGCCGCCGTTAATACATTTACAATCAAATATTTCAAGTCTTTATTATATATATCAGGTAAAATTCCCAATAAAAAGATCTCTGGCTTCAAGTCTATGTGTTTCTTTGTCATTTTTTCCAACCACATGTGAATTTTAGTCCAATATTTTCTAGCATTCTCACAAGTCCACCACATATGATAGTATGAGCCAGGTATCTGATGGCATTTCCAACATTTTTCAGATTTATTCTTGAACATTCTTGCTATTCTTGTCGGGGGAAGGTGCCACCTGTAAAACATCTTATACAAGTTTTCTTTATATGCTATTGACATTGTCATTTTATAATTTTGAGACCACAATTTTTGCCATTGCTCTAAATCAATTCCATATCCAAAATTCTTCCCCCATGCAATCATAGTTTCTTTAACTTGTTCTTCCTCTAGCTTAATTCCCAATAAATAACCATATAACTTTTTAATCACTTTCTCATCAGTACCCATCAATATCTTATCTAAATCAGTCTGTTTATCATAGAATCCTTCCGTTTTAAAATCTTCAAGATATCTTGAGTGTATTTGCGCATATGAAAACCAATTCATCCTTATACCTTGTTCCTCTAAATTTTGGATCGTTTTAAGTCCACCCTTTTCATCCAACAGTTCCCCATATCTAACTGTTTGTTCCTTTTTATAGATCATAGGATAGGAAAATGCTTCAATAGTCGATAACCAAATTGGAATTTTCAAATAACATTGTTTTTTTATCTTCTCCCAATTTAACCACAAAGACTCCCGTATATAATGTCTTCTGAAATACCCCTGTGTTTTAGTTCCCTTGTACCATAAAAAAGCATGCCAGCCCAACAGTAAATCATGTCCTTCTAATGTCAACAATCTATGTTTTCTTAATGTTATCCATTCTTTGACCCACATCAAACTTGCAGCTTGATAATACAATTCCCAATTAGGCAGGCCAAAACCTCCTCTATTTCTAGCATCTTGCAAAAGTTTTAACTTTATTCTCGCTTTTTTACCTTGCCATATAAACTTCAACATAGTTTTATTTAAATCTTCAAAATAGTCTTTTCCAAGTCTAATTGGTATTGTTTGAAAGAGAAATAAAATTCTAGGTAAAATATTCATCTTAATTGTTGAAATTCTCCCTATTAATGACAATTGTAAATTTTCCCATTTCTTCAAATCTGTAATTATCTGTTGTTTAAGTTTAATATAATTATTCTCTTTTAATGTGCTACATCTTGCTGTCAAATATATCCCCAGATACTTAACCTTGTTTGTAATTTGAATTTTCAAAAGATCTGTCAGTTCTTCTCTTTGTCTCAATAACATGTTTTTTGTCAAAATCTTTGTTTTATCTTTATTTATTTTCAAGCCAGCCATCTCACCATATGTCTCTACCTTTTCCAATAATTTTGGAGCGGTTTCTAACGGGTCTTCCAGAATAAAAGCTAAATCATCAGCAAAAGCTTGTAGTTTAAATTCTTCCTTTTTAATTTTCATTCCTTTTATATTTTTGTCATCTCTAATATTTCTATTCAACACTTCCAAAGTTAATACGAATAACAAAGGAGATAGGGGACATCCTTGTCTTGTACCTCTTCTTATATTAATAAGATCTGTAAATTCTCCCTCCATCATTACCTTTGCTGTCTGTTTATTATATATGGCTTCTATTGCTTGAATAAATTTTCTGGCAAAGCCCATCTGTTCCAATAGTAATAACATAAATCTCCAGTTCACGTTGTCAAATGCTTTTTGAGCATCTAGGAATATCAAAGCCATTTGTTTTTCAGGATGAGCCTCATAATATTCCAAGGTATCCAAAATTACTCTCATGTTGTCTCTAATTTGTCTCTTTGGTAGAAATCCATTTTGATCTGGATGGATAAAATTATTTAAATATTTTTTCAGTCTTTCTGCTAAGATTGAAGCAAAGATTTTATAATCTGCATTCAATAAGGAAATAGGTCTATAGTTCTTAATTTGCAACGGGTCAGCCTCTTCCTTTAAAATAAGTGTAATATAAGCCTCTGACCATGTTTTGGGTGTCATCTTTTTTAACATAACTTCATTCATAATTTCTAACAATGGAGTGTTCAATGATTCTTGAAATTTTTTATAGAATTCTGCCGGAAGTCCATCTGGACCTGGTGCTTTCCCATTATTTTGTCTTTTAAATGCTTCATTTAGTTCCATCATTGTTATATTGCTTTCTAACATTTCTTCAGTCTCTTTAGGTATCTTCGGTAAGTTAGCATTCTGTAAATACTGTTTAATTTTTTTCTCATCAATATTCTCTTGTTTATATAGTTGTCCATAATAATCTCGAATAATTTCCTTTTTCTCCTTATTACCACAACAAACTTGACCTTGATCATCTATTAGTTTCAATATTTTTCTTGATTCCTTCTCCTTTCTCAGTTTATATGCTAGCCATCTACCTGGTTTATTTGCATCTTCAAAATAATTCTGTTTAGAATTTCTAATTTTCTGTGCCAGTTCTTCTTTCTCTATTAATTCCATTTTATGCTTAATTACATCCAGTTTCAATTTAATATCTTTTTTCTGTGGTATTTTCTGTAATTCTTTTTCAAGTCTTATATATTCATCTTCCAAGGTCTTAGAGGTTTGTCTTTTCCTAATATTCTTTTTTCTTGTATAGTCTATTATCAAACCTCTTACATATGCCTTCATTGTATCCCAAACATTCTGTATTGAGGTATCTTCTTTTTTATTTTCTTTAAAAAAAAAGACTAATTCCTTCTCCATCCATTGTATAAAATCTTTCTCCTTTAAAATGGTATTGTTTAATGTCCATCTCGATCTTTTTTTTTGTCCCTTCCATTTAATTGTCATTGGACTATGATCTGCCCAAGTACTTATTTCAATATTTGTTTCTTGAATAGTAGATATTAATTCTGTTGAGATCCAAATCATATCTAACCTGGACCATGATAAATGTCTATTAGAATAAAAAGTATATTGTTTAGTTTTAACATTTCTTTCCCTCCAAATATCTTTTAAGGTTAATTCATCTGTCATTTTAAAAAAAGATTTAGGGAGAATCTTTCTATTTTGTTTTGTTGTTGTTGTTATATAGTCCAATTTATTGTCCACAATTCCATTAAAGTCTCCCATCATGATTATGTTAACATAGTCCAGTCTAATTATTTCCATATGTAGTTTTTTATAAAACTCTTCTTGTTTATCATTCGGAGCATAAATTGCAATCAAGAGTATTTTTTTATTATTATCCATTATTTCCACCATTAATACTCTTCCATCTTCATCCGTGTAGATCAGTTTTGCTGGAATATCTTCTTTAATATAGAGAACCACTCCTCTTTTCTTACATTGAATCAAAGAAGTAAATATTTTCCCTAATTTTGGCTGTACTAACAAATGCTCATGTTGCTTTTTAATATGAACTTCTTGTAAGCAAATTATATCAAATTTTAATTTCTCTAATTTGTGAAAAGTTTTCCTTCTTTTAACAGCTGAGTTAAGTCCATTTATATTCATTGTAATCAGTTTTTTTTCTTCCATGATTATGCTTTATATTTAGGTCTAACAACTCTCGTAGCTCTCACTTCACGTTGTTCTTTACTGTCTACCTGTCCACCTACAACTCCTTTCTCTTTTTCAGTCTCCAGTTGTTCCTCCAGAAGCTCAATTAATGAGATCTCTTTCTCTGCC
>BLBF01000051.1:1681870-1755222 GCA_015471245.1 Laticauda colubrina
CCAGTAGGGGAACCCATTGTTACCATTCTTATTGGAGGAAAGAAATATAATTGCTGAGTTGATACTGGAGCCACCTCCTCATGAATTACTGAACCACTATATAAAGCTTCAGTGGCTGAAGGGGCTCAGGATAACATAATGGGAGTGGGGGGGGAATGATCCCTGTATAATTTACCCACAACATACCAGTAGAACTAGGACCTTTCACAATAGACCATGCATTCACTATTTGTCCCCAGTCGCCACTATCCCTATTAGGAAGGGATCTCCTATGTAAAATGGGAGCTACCATAAGATGTGGTAAACTGGTTGCAATTGGAAATCCCAGGAAAAGGCACGCACAAAACAATCATGCTGATAACCAACAACATGGGGCTTCATGAGGATTTAAAAAGTCTACTACCCTCCTTATGGGGCTGGAACGCATCAGAAGTGGGACTACTTAAAGGAGCAACATCAGTTACTATCCAAGTAAAAAAGGGACCACCTCCATGTGTGCCCCAATACAAAATCCCTGCAGAGGCAATTCTCCCCATAAAAAAATTAAT
This sequence comes from Laticauda colubrina, assembly GCA_015471245.1. NCBI lineage: Eukaryota > Metazoa > Chordata > Lepidosauria > Squamata > Elapidae > Laticauda > Laticauda colubrina. Next base: position 1,682,419 of record BLBF01000051.1, read on the forward strand.
CCAAGCATACCTACAGCAGGGAGTTCTCATTAAACGTACCTCTCCCTGCAACACCCCCATTTTTCCTATGAAGAAATCTACAGTAGATAAAGATGGAAACCCCATCTTTAGATTTCTACATGATTTGAGGCTCATAAATAATCACGTGATACCAAGAGCCCCCATAGTACCTAACCCATCAACTCTAATCATCGAAGTGCCAGCCTCAGCCACTTATTTTTCAGTCATTGATTTGTGCTCTGCCTTTTTTAGCATTCCAGTGGATCCAGCATCCCAATATCTATTTGCCTTTACCTGGCAAGACCAACAATATATTTGGACTCGATTGCCACAAGGCTATACTGAGTGCCCCACCCTATTTTCACAAATATTAAAGGCAGATCTCCATTTCCCTACCACAGCTGTCTACCTTAATCCAATATGTTGATGATTTACTGCTGGCATCTCAAACGGAGCTAGTAAATACCCTGTACTTACTTAAAGCCCTGGCAGAAAGAGGGCACAAAGCCTCTCCCTCCAAATTGTAATATTTAAAACAAGAAATAACATATCTGGGCATTGCACCAGGAATTAGAAGACTGGCCCTGGTAATCGGGTAGAAACTATTTTAGCCATGAAACCACCCCAGACAAAATGACAAATAAGAGCTTTACTGGGAGTACTGGGTTTCTGCTGGCCATGGATCCCCTCGTTTGGAGAGTTAGCCCAACCACTTATTCAATTAATAGGCAAAAACATGCCTGACCCCATTGAATAGTCCAAATCTCTAGAGAAAATACTTCAGATCATGAAACAAACCCTGGCATCTGCCCCAGCACTCGGGCTACCTGACTATAGGAAATCTTTTACCTTATTCATCCATTAAAATTTATGTGTTGCCTCTGGCGTTCTAACACAGTGGACACACACACTGACCAGTCGCTTACTATTCTGTAACCCTGGATCCAGTACCTCAAGGGGCTGTCCCCTGCTTAAGAGCCGTGGCAGCTACAGTCGAACTGGTGAAACAATCTAAGGATTTGGTACTAAGGCATCCACTATTGCTAAAAGTCCCCCATGAAGTTTTTGCAGTTCTCTTAAAGAGCCAGACACAAGCCTTTACTCTGCAGCATTTGGCTCAATATGAAGCTGAACTTTTTACCTCTGATCACATTATGTTTGAAAGATATAATACTCTAAACCCAGCTCCCCTGCTCCCCACAGAACAGGAAGAAGGCAATCTCCATGATTGCCTCCATTTAGTGCATGACGCTGAACTACCCCACTCCGATTTAACAGATACCCCGCTACAAAACCCTGACATTGAACTTTTCACAGATGGTTCCTCTTATATGCACCAGAACAAAAGAGTAATGGGAGCAGCTGTAGTCTCTCTACAAGAAATCATCTGGGCTTCCCCCCTTCCTCCTTCCCAAAGATTACATACAAAGGGACATTGTGGCACACAAGCTATGGTGAATGCCATCAGGAAGTTATGGTATGCACCTGGAGCCTATAGTGAGGCTACAAGAAAAGGCACAACATGCCAAACCTGCCAAGCAAATAATACCACCTCCAGAAAAACAATTCATGAAGGAGGAAGACCCTGGGCACAGAAACCATTTAAAAAGATCCAAATGGATGATATACAACTACCTAAGGCAATGGGTATCAATATGCTCTTGTCTGTAAGGACCAACTAACTCACTGGGTAGAGGCCTTCCCATGCCACCATGCAACTGCTTTAGAAACAGCCAGACATCTCCTTAAGGATATTGTGCCTAGGTTTGGGGTCCCCACCATTCTGGACATGGATAGGGGAAAACATTTCATAGCACAAGTCCTCACACATATATTTCATGCTCTAGGCATTACCCAAAACCTCCATGTGTCCTATTCTCTAACTTCCTCAGGAGCCCTGGAGAGAGCTAACAGGGAGATAAAAACCCTACTGGGCAAGCTCTGTCAGGAGACACACCTCTCCTGGCCACAAGTGCTCCCAATTGCCCTCTTTTATCTCAGAACTAGACCAAGACAGGACATAGGTATTTCCCCCTTTGAAATCCTTTTTGGTCAGCCTCCCGATACCTTACAAGGTTTTGATCCTCATTCCCTCTGCCTAGATAGGGGGGATATGGTTCTCTCTTCTTATCTTGCAGCCCTGCAAAAGCATCTACAAACCCTCTGGACCCAGAGTGCGCTGACACAGACCTTACCCCTGGAAGAAGCCCTGCACCCATATGAGCCAGGAGATTGGGTGTGGATCAAGTTCTTCACCAGAACCTCACTTCTACAACCCAGGTGGAAAGGACTCTACCAAGTTTTACTAACTACTCACACTACCATTAAGATTGCAGAATGAGACTCTTGGATACATTGGACATATGCAAAGCCAGCAGTCATAGGCCACAGCCAAACTCCACCACAATCAATCCCACCCATCAAACTCAAGAAAAATCTGGACACAGATCAATGGACACTTGAGCATTCTTCAACACCGTTGAACCAAACAACTCTGAGGAACCAAGGCCAACCATTGAATTACACAAAACTGGACTCCCAGGTGCTGAGTTATAACACTCTATTTTTTATATATTTTTATTTTTACCTTCTCCATTTTTCCCCTTTTCTTTGTATTTTTTTTTAACAAAGAAGAGACTTTAATAATTTTTGATACTTGACCTATACTTTTTTTACATTTTTCACATTGTACAAATAAAAAAAAAGGAGGGGGGAAGGGAAGAAAGGAATCTAGCAATGGGAAACATGAAATGCAATATATACTATGTATTATTATTTTCTGTAACATTTGTAATACTTATAACACAAGCAACTGCGTTCCTGGAACTAAAGCTTTTCTCAGAGAAAGGAAACGTATGGGAATATTTAGCAAGGGAAATACTCAACACCACTAACTTTTGCTTAGCAGGAGGGAAATCAGTCAGTGACATCTTAACCACATGCCTAACAGGAATGACAACTAGACCATATAACATCATTAACTACACCACATTTAGAAACCTTCCTGACTACTACGAAAGAATTTTTAGCTGGGGCCACTCTACAAAAACCAAGGACCACACCATATACGCCTTACACATTGCTGCAGTAACCACCTCTGAGAGATGCTTTAATGTCATTGGGTGCAGCTCACCTAGGGTCACAGAATGCACCAGTCTTAGCAATACAGAACTAAAATGCAACTACACAGAGACCATATCATTTTCATATAGTTACCTGAAGCTCCCATCAGGATGGTTTTTCCTGTGTGGCTTAAAAGCCTACTCATATCTTCCTGCAAATGCCACAAATGGCCCCTGCACCTTGGGAAAGTTAACCATGCTTATGCCATCCTTACAGAGATGACACAGGAGAGCCTTCCAAACCCGAGACTCAGACTGTGACTCCAAAGTCTCCCTTCCCACCAAAACAGAATATGTCTCATTGGCAATATCCCTAGTGGGGGTACCTGGATTGACAGGGTGAAATTCTAAAAATTTGAATGGACTAGCATGTACCCTGGCAAAAAGCTTGAATTTGACCTTCCATGTCCTAGATGCCCTTAACAGAGAACTGAGGGAGGTCAGAGAGGCCACTCTGGAGAATAGGGAAGCAATATGCTTCCTTCTCTTGAAACATAACTATGGCTGCGAAACATTCAAAGGGATGTGTTGCTTCAATCTGAACGAAACCTCAGAACTCGTAGGGAGGGACATCCACCACCTAAAAGAGCTAGCTCAAAATATTGGCCAGGAGCAATCATCCCTGGACTTTTCATGGCTCTTCTCATGGATACCGGATTTCCATTGGCTCAAAATCCTTATAACAACCACAGTCACCATTTGTGTCTTTGGAGCCCTCATGTGTTGCCTCTGTAGGTGCATACCACCCTGTCTTAGCTGCCTAAAGGCCTGTATTCCCTCTAAAAGGAGAAAATTAAAAAGGGGACAGGCAGCTATGATGATGATCCAGATTGATCATGAATACCAAGTATACCCAGACATTCAATCAGAGACCACCCCCTAGAGAAAAAAATATGAGGGATTGTGGAAAGGGAACTTCATGAGAACAGTGGTGTCACCCAAGCAGGAATAGCCCGAAGGGAACATCAGGCCAGCCATAAAACAAACTTGCATAGGAAGAGAAATCAAATAAAAGGTATTAAAAGAAGCCCCTTAGACAAAAGCCAAATAATTAAGAAATAATAATTATTAAAGGCCCTGTCACACTGCCCAACGGATGCAAAACGGACACAACGGATGAGCAAAATGTTCCATCCGTTGATATCCGCTCTCAAAAGGGGCAAAAATTTGCATAACCGGAGCGGATAACACGGACACGGGGAGGACGCAGAGCGCATGGAAAGCGGATGTGGAACAGAAGCCCAGCGGATGGAAGCGGATGGGAGCAGATGGCACATCCGCAAGGCTTCCGGGGGGCCTCTGCAAAGCGGACACGGAATGGAAAGAGCAGATGCACAGCGGATGCACAGCAGATGAAGCGGATGCACAGCAGAAGCCTAACGGATGCCTGGCATTAATTGCGCATGCGGGGGGGATGCATTGCATAAGCCACGCGGATATAAAGGGAAGCAGCTCGCACGTGGCCAGCATTCGGAAGAAAGACCTGCTGCAGGATACACCAAGTCCTTGCCTGCCCTACCTGCATGCCTGCCTGCAAGCCTTGCTGCCAGCCTTCCTGCCAGCCTGCCTCCAAGCCTCCTGGCCAGCCTCCCTGCCAGCCTTGCTCTCTACCTGCCTGCCAGCCTTGCTGCTAGCCTGCCTTCCAGCCTCCCTGCCAGCCAGTCTGCCTGCCAGCCTTCCTGCCAGCCTTCCTGCCAGGCTTCCTGCCAGCCTTGGTGCCAGGCTTCCTGCCAGCCTTGGTGCCAGGCTTCCTGCAAGCCTTGGTGCCTGCCAGCCTCCCTGCCAGCCAGCAACCCCACAACCATGGGGAAGAAGCAAAAGTCTCAGCAACTTGCCGCCATCCCTGGCAAGAGGGAGAGGGCCACCCTCCCGCCCCCTGTCCCTGACTCTGCTTCTGCTGGGGCTTCTGCTGCTCGAGCTCACTCTTCTGGTGCTGGAGCTTCTGCTGAAGCTGCTCCTGGCGGTGGTGCTTCTGCTGCTGCGTACTCTGCTGAAGCTGCTCCTGGCAGTGGTGCTTCTGCTGCTGCGTACTCTGCTGAAGTTGCTCCTGGTCCTGCTGGTCCTGCTCGTCCTCCTCGTCCTCCTCGTGCTCCTGGACTTGCTCGTACTGCTCGTACTGCTCGTGCTCCTGATCTTGCTCATCCTGCTCGTGCTCCTGGTCCTGTTCGTGCTCCTGGTCCTGCTGGTGCTGGTGCTGCTGCTGTTGCTGTTGCTGCTGGGGCTCCTGGTGCTTACTCTGCTGCTGCTGATCCTGGTCCTGCTGATCCTACTGCTGCTGCTGCTGCTGCTGCTGATGATGATGATGATGATGATGATGATCCTGCTGCTGCTGCTGCTGATGATGATGATTATGATCCTGCTGGTGATGATGATGATGATCCTGCTAGTGCTGCTGCTGCTGCTGCTGGTGGTGTGGAGGAGGAGCCCCTACCACCTGGGATGAGGGCCCATCTGGTCCTGCCAAAGGGAGGAAGAGGCGTATGCGGGGACGGGAGAGGAGGCAATACTTCATCGAGGAGGATCACGAGGATGAGGTGCTGGAGTGGCTGAGAGAGAATTACTATCTCTGGCGGAAGGGACACCGGTTGTACAGGAACACCAAAAGGAAGCAGGCTGCTTGGAGAGAGAGGGCGGAGAGTATGGGTTACACTTCGGAGGTGCTCCTCGGCTGGTGGAAGCACATGCACACCTGGTACGGGAAGCTGCACCTGAAGAAATCTGGCCAGGCCACGGTTAAACTGACGGACAGAGAGACCTACGTCATGGCCAGGTGCAGCTTCCTGGAGGGTGAGATCCGCCACCGAGGAGCACCAGGAGCCCCTCTCACTACCCTCTCTCTCTGGCAGCCTGCTGAGAGCCAGTCCTCTTCTGGCCGAGAGTCAGTCCCTGTCTCCAGGCAGGTTTCTGTGGAGCGTGCCACGGCGGAGAACCCGCGGACAGGTGTTGTAACCATGGTGGAGCGCGTGGAGGACTCCCTGGTGCGGTGGGAGAAAGGAGACATTGAGTCCACCACAGTTGTAGCCGCATCCACCCTCCCCAGCTCCGCCTCCACAGAAAGGCAGAGAGCCAGACAGCAGGAGGGGCAGAGCCACACTGTCCTGCTGGAGATCAGGGACACCATCCGCACCAGTATAGATCTTCTCTCTCAGCTGGTCAGCACCGACTCCTCATCCTCCAACCGCAAGCCCTTCCTCACCTACATCAACCAGACCCTCATGAACATGTCAGAACCCCAGTACCAGGTGGTGAAGGACAGGATCACTGATCTTCTTCATAACCCTCCAGACCCAGAGGAACCTGCTCCCACCCAGTCTAGGCCTGCTCCTCCACCCCAGGTGATGTCATTGCCTTTCCAAGGCTTCCCACAGCCCCTCACCTACCAGGGCTACGGCTACCAGGAGGTCCAGCAGCACAGGCAGTAGCCCTTCCCAGTCCAGGCACAGAGTCATCGGATGACACCGTTGCCACCGTTTCCACTGATGCCACCGATGCCACCCACGACAATGATGCCACCAATGACAGCGATGCCACCCACGCCAGTCCTCACCCAGCCGCAGACCAGACAGCCCCACTACACTACTCCTTTATCCACCCCACAGCCAAGCCCGGCCTCAGTACATCTCCCATCATTACTGGGGCTGACACCCCATGGCATGGAGGAAGGACCTCTCAGCATCGTGGGTCAGAGCCAGTTGTCAACACACCATCCCCTGTTGTCCTCTCGGGGCCAGGCAACCCAATGACGATATAGACCAGCACTCCAGCACCACCCACCTCCACAGCACCTGGACCCTTCACCCCTGAGACTGGGCACACCTCCAAGTGACCAATAAGAGTGCCAGACACTGGGTCGCTGGCTACCTGTGGGCTTTATTTGGACACTTGACTTGGGTCATTTTTGTTTTACAGCTTGTCGTTCAATAAAGTTTATCTTTGATTCACACACTTGCTTCATTTCTTTTTTTGTAATAAAGTATTGGTGGAAACTTTTAGAATTGGTTTAAGCCTTTGCATGCTTGTGGGATGGGTTAAGATAGCAGTGGGGTGGACAGGGATACCTTTGGGATGGGTTAAGATAGCTGTGGGATAGATAAACCTCCAGTGCAAGCATAGTGGGACTGTATGGTCCACCCTCCCAGGTGCCACACCTTTGGCCCTTTATTATCAATAACAATGTAAGCATTGATCCACACATTTGAACATAAACACAACTCTTTATTAAATGCCCTGTTCATTGTAGGCCCACCCAACATCCATGGCCCAATCTCATCAGTGTGATGAGACAGGCTGAAGGAAGCACCCATTAATCATCTATCATCCTGTCTTGCCACTCCACTGCTCCAGCTGGGGAGTTGCACCAGTGTCTCAGGAGGTTGCGCTGCTTCTTCCCTTCACGTGAGGCTCTGTTTTGGACTTGCATATCCTGAGTGTTTATCAGGTTTCGCCCTTGCCTCCATTCCCCAGGCTCCATGTCCCCATGTTCCCATTGCCTTGCTAGAGGTCCACGAGCCTGTTCTGCAAGACTGGGTAGCGGGTGCGCATGAGATTGTGCAGGATGCAGCAAGCTTCCACGATCCTCCTCACGGTCTCTGGGCAATGCTGCATGGGGGTGAGAAGTACCTGGAACCTGTTGGCCAGGATGCCAAAGGGAGAAGGCATCATCCCCCATGATGAAGTAGGGCACATCTTGCGTGTCGTTGGGCAGGGGGTCTGGATCTTTGAAGCCCATGATGAGGTTGCCTTCCAGCCCCTCCTTGAGGTGACTGGCGTTGTATACCTGGGCATCTGAAGATGAGCCTCTGCCTGAAGCATCGATGTACATGAACTTGTCAGCATCGACCATGGCAAAGAGGACGATGCTGAAGAAGCCCTTGTAGTTGAAATAAGTGGAGCCCGACTTGGGTGGTGCTTTGCAGGCCATGTACTTGCCATCTATGGCTCCAACGGTGTGTGGGAAGTTCCACTTCTGATACCAAGGCTCTGCAACTTTCTTCCATCCTTCATCAGTGGAGGGGCACTGGAGGAGCTCCTGCAGGTATTCTTCGATGATGGCCTGCACCACTTCTCTGACCACAATGCTGATGGTGTTGTGTGGCACCCTCCAGCCGTACTGCATGCTCCTGTAGGTAGTCCCTGAGGCCAGGTGGCGCAGAGTGAGTGCCACCTTGAGCCCAGGGTCCAGGCTGGGCAGAAGTTGGTGTTTGCCTTGGTCAACCTGGGTGTCAGGCGGTGCACAACTTCATCAAACATGGCTGGAGGCATCCTCATGAAGTTCATGAATGCCCGAGTGTCTTCGTTCCTGAGCTCCACCATCAGCTTGTTGTACAGTCTGTACTCTGGTCTTCTCCCGATCCATCTTCGTACCCAGACGCTTCTTGGCCGCCTCTTTTTCTTCCCGTAGTAGAGTTCACAGAGCCTGTAGATTGCTTCGCACTGTTGCAGAAGGATGGTGGCTGCCAAAAGGACTGTGTTACGATCCATGGTGGACATGACTGGATGCTGCGGAAGAGCAAGAGTCAAATGAAGGCTGCAGAGGTCTGCACAGCTGGGCTGCTGGTCTGAAAGTGAGATGCAGGTGAGTTGCTCCCCCTTTTTATAGGCAGTATAGGTGTCCCTTTGCATCCTCTAGGCATCCTCAAGGCATCTTCTAGGCATCCTTAATATCCGAGATAGGTCCCCTCTGCGAACGTTTTTTCCATTTTAAACGCTTTGTTTCCGTGCTGTATCCGCTAGGCATCCGTTCTGCATCCGTTCCGCGTCCATTCCGCTTCCTCCCTGCGTCTGAGCGGATGCGAGTTGCGCAGATGCAGAACGGATGCCTAGCGGACATAGCGGATGTGTAACGGATGCGTAGCGAATGCGTAGCGGATGCAGAACAGACGAATTAGATACATTTTCCATGCAAAAGTTTTGAGCAGCTCAAAACTTTCTGAGCGGATGAAACGTCAATAAACAGATGCTGGACGAATAGAGAGGAAACAAAACGGAGGCAGTGAGTACATCGCGTTTTCCAACGGATGGCAAGCTTTTTTGTCCATTTTACATACTCTTTGCATCCGTTGGTGCAGTGTGAAAGGGGCTTAATTATTAATAATTAACTAATTATTAATTAACTAATTATTAATTAATAATTAACTAATTATTAATTAATAATTAACTAATAATTAATTAGGGGAACAAGGAAAAGAAACCCCTTACAAACACAGGACATGCCAAATCAGCAAAACAAACAGAAAAAAGACACAAAATAAATTACAAAGGAAACAAAGAGAAGATTGCGGCAAAACAAATAGAAAAACCATTATAAAGCTAAAAGAGATTAGGAAAAAACCGATAGTACAATCAACCCACCCCGCACCTCGCTAAGTTTGCCTTCTGGTGAAAAATAAACTCTAACAGGATTTTAATATCTAAACATTAAACACTAAACGAACATTCATACACAAAAGGAGAAAAAAGGTATAAAAACCAGGTACTTGCCGTTTAAAGTTAAACCCCTGTCACACAGCACCAATGGATGGAAAGAGGATGTAAAATGGAGAGAAACACTTGCCATCCATTGGTTAACGTGATGCTTCTGTTCTGTACTCACTGCGTCCGTTTTTCATCCTCTCTATCCGTCCAGCATCCGTCTACTGACATTTCATCTGCTCAAAAAGTTTTGAGCTGCACAAAACTTTTTGAGCGGAAAATGTATCCAACACGTCTGTTCTGCATCCACAACGTATACGGGGAACGTCCGTTCTACATCAGTCGTCATCCGTTACGCAACCGTTATATCCGCTAGGCATCCGCTGCGCATCCACGCAACTCACATCCGCTCCAGCGGAAAACAGATACAGGGAGGAAGCGAAACTGACGCGGAACAGACACGCAGCATTAGTAGCATGGACGGAGAAAGGATGAAAGCGGATGCAGCTCACATACAAAGCATTAAAAGGGAAAAAAATGTTTACATAGGGGACATATCTCGGATATTTAGGATGTCTGCAGGATGCCTAGAGGATGCAAAAGGACACTGAGCGGAAAACCTATATTTCCTATAAAAAGGGGGAGGAACACACCTAGATCTCACTTTCAGTCCAGCAGCCCTGCTGTGCAGACCTCTTCAGCCTTCATCTGGCTTTTGCTCTTCCACAGCATCCAGTCATCTCCATCATGGATCGTAACACACTCCTTTTGGTAGCCACCATCGTTCTGCAACAGTGCGAAGCCATCTACAGGCTCTTTCACCTGTTCCACGCGAAGAAAAGGAGGCGGCCAAGAAGTGTCTGGGTCCGAAGATGGATCGGGAGAAGAGCAGAGTACGGACTGTATAACAAGCTGATGGTGGAGCTGAGGAACGAAGACCCTTGTGCATTCCAGAACTTCATGAGGATGCCGCCAGCCATGTTTGACGAAGTTGTGGAGCGGCTGACACCCAGGTTGACCAAGCAGAGCACCAACTTCCGGCCTAGCCTGGACCCTGGGCTGAAGGTGGCACTGACTCTGCGCCACCTGGCTTCCGGGACCACTTACAGGAGCATGCAGTACAGCTGGAGGGTGCCACACAACACCATCAGCATTGTGGTCAGAGAAGTGGTGCAGGCCATCATCAAAGAATACCTGGAGGTGCACTGGAGGAGCTCCTGAAGAAGGCTGGAAGAAAGTTGCAGAGCAGTGGTATCAGAAGTGGAACTTCCCCCACACCGTTGGAGCCATAGATGGCCATCACTTGGCCTGCAAAGCTCCAGCCAAGTAAGGGTCCATTTATCACAACTACAAGGGCTTCTTCAGCATCATCCTCTTTGCCATGGTCGATGCTGACTACAAGTTCATGTACATCGATGCTTCAGGCAACGGCTCATCTTCAGATGCCCAGGTAAACAACGCTAGTCACCTCGAGGGGCTGGAACGCAACCTCATCATGGGCTTCCCAGATCCAGACCCCCTGCCCAAAGACACACAAGATGTGCCCTACTTCATCGTGGGGGATGCCGCCTTCTCCCTCAGAACCTACCTCATGAAGCCCAACACTTCCAGATGCCTCACCCGTGAAGAGAGGATCTTCAACTACAGGCTGTCCAGGGCAAGACGGGTGGTGGAGAACGCCTTTGGCATCCTGGCCAACAGGTTCCAGGTACTTCTCACCACCGTGCAGCATCACCCAGAGACCATGTGGAACATCGTGAAAGCTTGCTGCATCCTGCACAATCTCATGTGCACCCACTACGCAGTGTTGCAGAACAGGCTCGTGGACCACCAACAAGGCAATGGAGACATGGAGCCTGGTGAATGGAGGCAAGGGTGAAACCTGATAGACACTGTGGATGTGCAATACCCCAACAGAGCTTCACGTGAAGGGAAGAAGCAGCGCAACCTCCTGAAACTCTGGTGCAACTCCCCAGCTGGAGCAGTGGAGTGGCAAGACAGGATGATAGATGATTAATGGATGCTTCTTTGAGCCTTTCTCATCACACTGATGAGATTGTGCCATGTATGTTGGGTGGGCCTACAATGAACAGGGCATTTAATAAAGAGTTATGTTTATGTTGAAATGTGTTGATGAATGATTACATTGTTATTGATAATAAAGGGCCATAGGTGTGGCACCTGGGAGGGTGGACCATATAGTCCCACTATTCTTGCACTGAAGGTTCATCTATCCCACAACTATTACCCATCCCACAGGTATCCCTCGCACAGCTATTATCCATCAAAAGGTATCCTAACCCATCCCACAGCTGTTACCCATCCCAAAGGTATCCCTGCCCATCCCAAAGCGATTACCCATCCCAAAGGTATCCCTGCCCATCCCACAGCTATTACCCATCCCACAGGTATCCCTGCCCATCCCACAGCTATTACCCCCCACCCAAAGGTATCCCTGCCCATCCCACTGCTATCCTTACCCATCCCACAAGCATGCAAAGGCTTAAACCATTTCTAAAAGTTTCCACCAAGACTTTATTGACAAAAATAAATGAAGCAAGTGTGTGAAGCAAAGATAATCTTTATTAATAACAAGCTGTAAAAGAAAATGACCCAAGTGTCCCAAGCAAAGATAAAGTCAACAGGTAACCACCCAGTCTCTGAGGCGCTCCCATAGTCTCAGGGGTGATGGGACCAGGTGCTGTGGAGGTGGCTGCTGCTGGAGTGTTGGTCTGAGGCGCCATTGGGGTGCCTGGCCCCAAGAGGACAACAGGGGATGGTGTGTGGAGGAAGCTCTCAGAGAGCTGGCTCAGTCCTGTGATGTTGAGAGCCCCTTCCTCCAGGACATGGGGTGTCAGCCCCAATACCGATGACAGATGTTCTGAGGCCGGGCTTGGCTGTGGGGTTGAGGAAGGAGGAGTGTAATGGGGCTGTCTGGTCTGCAGGTGAGCGAGGTGAGGCGTGGGTGGCATCTGTGGCGTGGGTGGCATCTGTGGCGTGGGTGGCATCGGTAGCATGGTGGCATCGGTGGCACCGGTGGCGTTCAATGTACCTGTGCCTGGACTGCGAAGGGCTGCCTGTGCTACTGGAGCTCCTGGTAGCCGTAGCCTTGGTAGGTGAGGGCCTGTGGAAAGCCTTGGAAGGGCACTGATATCACCTGGGGTGGAGGAGCAGACCTGGACTGGGTGGGAGCAGGTTCAGCTGGGTCTGGAGGGTTGTGAAGAAGATCAGTGATCCTGTCCTTGATCACCTGGTACTGTGTCCATGCTGGTCTGGTTGACGTAGGTGAGGAAGGGCTTGCAGTTGGAGGATGGGATGTCGGTATGTACCAGCTGAGAGAGGAGATCTATGCTGCTTCTGATGGTGTCTCTTATCTCCAGCAGGACAGTGTGGCTCTGCCTCTCCGGTCTGCCTCTCTGCCTTTCTGTGGAGGTGGAGCTGGGCGTGGATGCGGGTTGGGCTGTGGTGGAAGTGCCCTCTCCTTGCTCCCACTGCATCAGGGGGTCCTCCACATGCTCCGCCACGGGGAGTGCAGCTGTCGGGGGAGTCTCCGTCGTGGCACGCTCCACAGATACCTGCTTGGACACAGGAGCTGACTCTTGGCCAGAAGAGGACTGGCTCTCTGCGGGCTGCCTGAGAGAGAGGGTTGTCAGAGGGGCTGCTCCTTGGTGGCAGATCTCACCCTCCGAGAAGCTGCACTTGGCCATCATGTAGGTCTCCCGTTCGGTGAGCTTGACCGCCGCCTGGCCAGACTTCTTCAGGTGCAGCTTCCTTTACCAGGTGTGCATGTGCTTCCACCAACTGAGGACCACCTCCGAAGTGTAGCCCAAGCTCTCCGCCTTCTCTCTCCAAGCAGCCTGCTTCCTTTTGGTGTCTCGATAGAGCCTGTGTCCCTTCTGCCAAAGATACTTGTTCTCCCTCAGCCATTCCAGCACCTCATCCTCATGTTCCTCTTCGATGGAGTATTGCCTCCTCTCCCATTCTCGTTCTCGCTTATGCCTCTTCCTCCCTCTGGCAGGGCCATCTGGGCCCTCATCAGAGGGGCTTCAAGCTTGTAGGGGCTGCTCCACCACACCACCACCAGCAGCAGCAGCAACAACAACAATAGCAGCAAAAGCAGGACCAGCAGCACCAGCAGGATCAGGATCAGCAGCAGCAGGGTAAGCACCAGCAGCGCCAGCAGGACCAGCAGGACCAGGATCAGCAGTAGCAGAATAAGCACCAGGAGCATCAGCAGCACCAGCAGCACCAGGAGCACCAGCAGGACCAGAAGGACCAGGAGCACAAGCAGCACCAGCAGGACCAGGAGCACGAGGAGCACCAGCAGGACCAGCAGGATCAGGAGCAGCGCCAGCCGAGTAAGCACCAACAGAAGCACCAGCACCAGGAGCAGCGCCAGCAGAGTAAGCACCAGCAGAAGCACCAGCACCAGGAGCAGCGCCAGCAGAGTAAGCACCAGAAGAAGCACCCGCACCAGGAGCAGCGCCAGCAGAGTAAGCACCAGCAGAAGCCCCAGTACCAGGAGCAGCACCAGCAGAGTAAGCACCAGCAGAAGCCCCAGCACCAGGAGCAGCATCAGCAGAAGCTCCAGCACCAGAAGAGTCAGCCCGAGCAGCAGAAGCCCCAGCAGAAGCAGAGTCAGGGCCAGGGGGTGGGATGGTGGCCCAGTCCCTCTTGCCAGGGCTGGCAGCAGATGGCAGAGGCTTTCTCTTCTTCCCCATGGTTGTTGGCTGTTTGGCTGGCTGGAGCTGTGTCTGGCAGCAGGTCTTTCCTCTGAATGGTGACCTGCTTGCGAGCTGCTTCCCTTTATATCCGCGGAGCTGATGCTTTGCATCCGCTAGGCATCCGCTAGGCATACTCTAGGCTTCCGCTCTACATCCGCTCTTCATCTGCTCGGCATCCGCTCTGCATCCGTTCCTTCCGCTGCACTTCCGCTTCGCTGTGCTCCCCCGGAAGCTCTGTGGATGTGCCATCCGCTTCCATCCGCTTCCATCCACTAGGCTTCCGTGGAGCATCCCCTTTCCATCCTGGCTTTGTCCTCTCCCCATCCGTTCCTTTCCGTTGTTGTCCGCTCTACTTATGCAAATTCGGGGCACTTTTGAGAGGGGATAACAATGGACGGAACATTTTCTCGTCCACTGTGTCCTTTTTACATACGTTTTGCATCTGTTGGCCTATGTGACAGGTCCTTTAGCTAGCTAGCCCCAGGAATGCAACCTCACTGTCTCTTGCCTTCCTGAAAAATAAAAAGATCCAGCTTTCAAGCAGTTGTCCGTATCCTTGCGCCGGAGCTCTCCCAGCGGGAAAATTTGAATCCTCGGAAGAAAGGCACTTTGACAGCCTTTGAACAGCATGATAAAGGCTATTACTGAAAAAATTGTTTAGATGTTTTTGTGAGATTCTTTTAATGAAAAAAAAAATGAAAATGATTAAAAACCTATTGTCCTTTTTGACAATATACTAAATAAATAACTTAAAAGTGAATAAGCTTATTTGAGTGGGGATCATTTAGGGGCTTCTTCATATAATCTTTTTTTTTAATTTATCTTAATTTTTTAGGACTTAAAGTGAAGGAAAATTACATTTATAAATAGGTTTAGAGATACCTTGTTTTGAGCAGAATGGCTATTCTGACAGCAACTTTGTTGGTCCTATGTAAAATAAGGTCAATGGCTTTAAGGTTGTGTCCTCTATCATTTAAGATTCAGATCTAATTGAGCCAGACAGTTTGCAACACTATTTTTTCAACAGCAAAATTCCACATTTTTGCATAGATGTAAAGGAGCATTGAGGGATATCACAAGTAGCAGGGCTTTGAAATGGTAGTAGGGTTGTTCTTTTCTTACTCAGGCACGTAGGCAGTTGGAACTGCAATTGCACATTCATTTTTTCAGATTCTAGAAAACTGAGCAGGAAAAATGGAATTGAGAGGTCATTCCTGCCCTTGCCTTTAGGGGACACAGATTATTTCTCTAAAATGAAGATGACAATGGTGTTTTATCACTCGCAGGAAGATCTCCATTTTGTGCAGGTTTTCCTGAAGCAGGACAAGAGATTGTAGTTTTTCAGCAAAGTGACTCCACAGATTGAACTCAAACTTTGCATAGCTGGGTTCAAGCAGCTGAAGGCCCCTGGAAGTCATGCTGATTATTAAATGGGTCATCATGTAATAAAGCTGATTTTACTTTTTTAAATGGTATTTAAGCAAATGCAAAAAAGTAAGTCCATTGTCCACAATGAGTATGTGTGTGTGGTTTTTTGTTCTTGTGTTTTTTGCTGGAAACCGGAAGTAAATGCCAATTTCCAGTAAGAAATCACATAAACTGCAGTGACCTAACAACAGCATTGCAAGACTGCAAGACTATAAATGAGCCCAAAATACATTCATGTGACCACAGAGGGAGTAACCATTGGAACTTTGAATCTTGGTCGCAAGTATCTTCAGCTACTACTGCTAGAATATGTATCTCTTGTTCCATCATCATGTAAAACTAATACATAATAGGGTCTGATTTCTTTTTGGCTTGATGTAGAAGCTTCTCTCTGCAGGTAGTAACTGTTTATAAGCAACAATGACATTTAATTAAGGCAAAAACAGACAGCATTATTGCTTTGCTTAATATGAAATTGGTTAAATGAAAGAAGGAATAAGGAGAAAATTTGCAGAAGTATCATTTGGAGACTAGCATGCTCTGCTGTGGATTGGCATAACATAACTGAGTTCATTATGCAAAACCATAATCTTTGTTTGGTTTTTGACAGTATGCTGTATGAATCCAGACTTGTGATTTTAAAGCATGGCTTCACTTTAGTGAAGTAGGTGACCTTAGCTCAGTGAATTAAAATGCTATTTGTGGATCTCTGCACTGATAGAAAAGTATGCCTGCAGAACATTTGTTGCCTTCTGTGCTGATCAGGGGTGAGATTCAATTTTTTTAACAACCAGTTCTGTGGGTGTGGCTTAGTTGGGGGGCATGGCTTGGTGGTCACATGACTGGGTGGACGTAGCTCAGTGGTCATATTATTGGCTGGGTGTGGCCAACTCAACATAACTCACATTGTGGCGCGCATCACCTCTCATGACTGTGGGGATGCTGCAACAGTCATAAGTGTGAAAAATTGTCATAAGTCACTTTTTTTCAGTGCCATTGTAACTTTGAATGATCACTCCACACAAGCAAAGTACCAGCAAAGGAGGGAAAAAAAACTCCAGAGAAGTTCCAGAGACAGGAAGTCTAGTCCTGCCAAGAATGTAATAAGGATTAACGGAGAGGCAGTTTCTGTAAGCAACACCAGAATGTTTCCTTCCTGCCTTACTTACAGGATTAGGCCAGTAATTTCTTCGAACAACCGGTTCTCCAAACTGCTTTGAATGTTAACAACTGGTTCTAGCAAATAGGTGCAAACCTGTAGAATCCCACCCCTGGTGCTGATCCTCATTCTTTTTTTTTTTTTTAAACAAATTTTATTCAGTTTTTCACATTAAAAACAAAAATCTCTTTTTAGTGTACAACATATTTCTGGGTCATCACCTTTACATACAAATATGACAGCAATTATACATTCATATATGCATACTTAATTCTATTATTATCTTTTCCATTCCAAATTTTCAGTAAGGAGAGAAACAAACACATTAATTCTAGCCTCTTTCATTAATCTCAATCGAAACATATTTTTGTTTCAATTATTTCAAATATAATCCGTTATATTTATTTTAAAAAGAAAGATAAACAATATGTGTTTGCCTCATAATAATAATGATAATAAAAAAGTTACTAATGTCTCTCCTTGCTTTTAATAGTCTATATTAACTTATTAATTTAGTTGGTTCTTTAGTCTGTCATATTCCTTTTCCATTACACATTCTTTTTATAAATTCTAGATTAATGCAAATTTCAACTAAAACGAAAACAAAAAAAACAAGTATAGGTTTCCCCCTTTTACTGTTTTGAGTGTGACACCTCAATGATGAAAATATACCTTTATTTCCTCATCTTGATTCCCAATAAACCATTATTTTTAAGAAGTTACAATGATAATCATTACATCTTTTCATTTGGATGCCGCAGCATATTTTCCCTGCTTGATTTTTAATAACAGTTACCAGTATCTATATTACCCTATCTTCTAAATATTTTTAATTGTAGAAATATTCTTATTACCCCTTGTCACCCTGCAGAATCCCCTTTTTAATTCATCAACCATTATCTCTGAAAAAACCAATTTCTTTTCAACATTTTACTATTTCTGTATTTATTTCATGCACCTGTTTCTTACTGCTTCTCCTCCCCCTCTTTCCCCCATGCCTTTTCTCATTCCAGTTTCTTTCTTAGTATCTTCCTTTCCCCTTTTCTGCTGGGCCTTTCTGCCTTTCCTGACTTCACAGGTATTCCCCCTTTTGATTGCCTTCTTAAATCTCAACTTTTTAACTTTCCTTCTTTCCCCACTTCTTTGTAGTGTTCTTTGTGTTAATTGTCTATTTAAAATGTTGAGGGTCTATTCCAGCCGAGGGTCTATACCAAAAACATCAATCAATCCCACAGTCAGTCTTGCCTTGCTTTTTCTTTATTCTGGTTCTGCTTTCACTTTCTAAGATTCTTACTTTGTTTCAATATTTCTTTAATGTTATATCCACACAAGTTCATTCAGAAACAGGATGCTTTCCCTTTTGTTTGAGCTCAAGTTTTTGTCAAAAGGTTGCACTCTCCATTATACAAAGTCTTCACCTTTTCCCCGTTTTTTTATTTAGGGTTTTTCGAACCTCAATATTCCAGCACAGTCCAGTCTCCAATTTGTAAACTTTATTATTATTATTTTTTGACAATCTTAAGTCCAGCTTTATTTTATGTCTGTTTATTCCCAAAATATTTTAGTCCAATTTAGTTAAATCTTTAGTTCCAGCTTCTTCCTTTCCCAGTTCGAAGCCCCGCTTAGCTGTCAAAAATATTTTCTTCTCTTTTCCCAAAATATGTAGACTTTTAGAAAATACTAAATATATAAAGATGTATTCTTTCCTTATTATATCTACAAAATGATTTTAGGATAGATTTGGGACGATAATATGAACTGTCACAAAACAAATTAAGTAAAATATGATTATTTCTTCAAGCAGGAATGAATAAAAGTATAGTCAAATGATTGATTAATAATGATATTAATGTATTTAATATTGGATTAAAAATACAAGATAATATACAATGTAATTGTAATTAAAGACTACTAAATGCAAGCACAAAACGATTTGTAATCCAACCGGCACACTGTATGTACATATATGGAAGATGACCTGATGTTTTTATGTTTTGTTTGTTTATGTTTGTTTTAAAACCAATAAAAATTTTTTTTTAAAATCCATGTTACCTTAATCCCGGGGTACTTTTGTTTAGTTGAATTGCCCAGTTGTCCCAGTTCAGATCTTTCTTCCCTCCTGCACAAATCTTAATCCAGCTGGGTCCTCCTCTTCGGGGTGGCCATTTTAAACCACCACTGCAGTCGTCTTCGGGGGAAAAAAGACCAAGCCCAGGGGGGGAGATGCAGCTCCCCTAAACCTGGTTTGCAGCTTCCCCTTATTCTACCGCCCCTCCAAGGCAACTTCAGCCCCTAATCATAATAATCGGGGCTCTCCAACAAAAGAGCATGGACCGTAGCCGCAGAGAGTCGTGATCTATGGTCTGCCAGCGAGGAGGCTCCACCTTCTTCCCCCGCTGATCCTCATTCTGATTCATTGTCTAATAGTGTTATTCTGATTACGAATTTAGCTCTTTCTTCATATCACTAGCTGATTGAAAAAACACCTACTAATTGTGCAGCAGATTCATACTATTGCCTCACAAGATCCTCCTTTGGGATGTGTGTGACATCAAAAGGAACATTGAAAAGGTATGGGGCAATGATGTCAGCCTGACCCCCCCCCTTCTCTAAAGCAATGAGGTACTCATAACACTGCAGCAACAAAGAATAGATATAATTTCAGAACAATTGTATCACTAGACTCCTTTCTGTGCTGCTTGTCCAAGCTGAATAAAGATTGGAGTCATGTAGGGAACTAAATGAGAAATATTTCTTTTTGTTTAGCATTCTTCTCCCTTGCCACGCCCTTTTTTATTAAAAAATTCCATATAACTGTGCTCTGTCTGGATATGGTGGGTGTATGGGAAGATATAGTCCCATGACTCCACTGTAATAATACTGTTGGGTAAAGAGTTTGGCATGGTCATGGAATTGTGATAGACCACTGCTGCTGTATCAAATTTGTTAAGGGAGAAAATGGCAGAATATCAGCAGAAGAGCTGGACAAGGCTAGAGATGAGAGGCATTTCTGAATCATCCTGGATCAGTCAATAAGCTCCTTTCTAATCCCATCCACTGTTGTTCATCTGACTACTTTTGATGAATGGGTGTACTCTTATGGCTATTGGATGCTATTAAAGAGGAAACACAAATACCAATACAGCTGAGAGCAAACATAGTATACCTGAGATGCAGAAAAATAAAATAAACAATGGCAAAAGTGGTGCAAATATTATTTAAGATGTAGCTTAACTCCTCTTCCACACAACTTTTAAAAATTATAATATGACATATGGTGGGGAAAGAGTACTGTGTGTATTTGTGTTTGTGTGCAAGAGTGAAAATATGTTTGTGTGGATCTATTCCCAATTGGTATTTGTTTAGACAAATGAAAAGAAAATGCAGAAATTAAGAGGATGCAGAAAGGAGGATGCTTGACTAACAAAAAATTAAACGGAATTAAAACACAAAGCTTTTTCAGGAGTCAAATTATTTTTTATAAATCTCTTAGTGACTGATGTTTAAAATCACTCTTTAAAAAGCATTAGGATGAGGACCAAAATTTTGTGGCATGAAATCATAATCATAATAAGCAACATGTTCATTATCCATGTGGACAGTATGTTATTAGTTACAATTCCTTTGAGCAATAATAGTTGATACTATCTAGCAATAATATAGTACCAGTGCTTTTCCTTCATAATATTAATACATATTATTAATACTAATTAGAATAATATCTTACAGTAATAATCCATAATGATAAAAATAATCTTTCTGTTATAATTTTCAATGTTCTAACATCTGTTTCTCTTATTTAACTATTGATAGAACAAATCCCATATCTCAAAATATTCAGTGTCTTCTTTAATTTCAAGGGTTGGTCTACTCATTTCTGTACATTCTAAGATTTTTTTTTTTTAATCTTTTCTTCTGTAAGGATCTCCTTGCCTTTCCAATGTTGCACAAATATGATTCTGGCTGCTGTTAACACATGTACCATTAAATACTAATTCCTTTTATCACATTTTTCTGGTATAATGCCCAATAGAAATATTTCCGGTTTTAGATCTATATGTTCTTTTATCATATTTTCTACCCAGATGTATATTTTTGTCCAATATATTTTTGATTTTGGATACGTCCACCACATGTGGTAGTGCAAACAAGGGATCTGGTTGCTCTTCCAACACTTGGTGGACATATTTTATTTTTTATTTTTGTTTGTCAATCCCTTAAAAGGTAATAGGTATAAGAATAAACATGAGTATGAATACAGCAAATAGATATGAATAAATGGGAACAATAGGACAGGGTCAGTAGGCATGATTGTGCACTTATGCACCCCGCTTATAGAGCTCTTAGGAATGGGATGAGGTCAGTAGTGGATTTAAACATTGTGGCTAATCTTGCTGGAGGGAAATGTCATCTATAAAACACCAAATGCTGATTATACTCTGGAGCAGACCAGGATGCAAGAAGGGACATTGGTGTGAAGAGGTAAATTTGAGAAGACTAAGGATCTCGTATATGGAATACATAATGGAGCAAATGGATATTCCTTTCTTGTTGCAACCGTGTTCCAATTGAGTGGATCACTTTCCTTACTGAGTAGTCCTCCCTCATCCCTCACGAGTCCAAAGTTCATCAGTGGCTATCAGAATTCAGACTTAATGAGATAGCAAAAAAAATAAAATAAATCAAGATGCTGAACTTAAAAGCAGAGGTCTGTAAAATTTCTATGCACGTGAAGTGAAATCTCATAATAGAGAACTAATCTAAGAGAAAGGTCTCTTTTATCAAACATGCCTCTTTTTGACATAATTCCCTTCCTACACTCCCTGCTTCCCACAATCATTGTTACCACCATCCTTTGCTTGGCAAAACAATCTCAATTGAAAACCAGTTTATTTATTACTGTGAGGTGAAGAAGAAGCTCCTCCACTGAAGATCTGCCTTTCGATCAGCGATCAGCGTTTCTTTCCTTTGCCTCGGGATTTGCTTTTCCGCCGGTTCCCCCAGGAGCAGAAACTGATAAGGGAAAGGATCTTGCTGGATTTCCGGGCTGAGTCTGCACAGAAACAAAGGGAACAAAATAAAATGCTTCTTCATAAAATAAAATGCATAGAATAAAATGCTGCTTCTTCTTCCCATGAGGTGCTGAGGGCAGAGACAGACATCTGCCTTTACATCCCTTTCTATTACTGGCAGTTGATTTATTTTAAAAAATTAATTCTCCCAGGCCACATGGTAGGGAATAACATGGAAAAGAATCACCCTCGGGAATGCCAACTGTGAGGGGAATGAATAATGTAGGCATGACACTGGCTATTATCTGGAGCACACCTCAAGAATAAGCAGCCATAGGGGAAGGGTCATTTGGATGACAGCCTGTCTTACCTTTCTGGGGTGATTTCTTTCTGTTCGCTCTGCTGCTCTTACTGGTTTTCCTGAAAGAACAGTCCCGAACAAACTCTTTCAATCTCCTGAGACTCTCCATAGAAATCCCTTAAGCTTTGCTCCTTTAATCACATTGGACTGAAGAACCCAAGCTCCTCTTTGCTGCAGACTTCCCAATCTTTGCCCTCCAGCGCTGGACTGTGATATTCGGATCCCCAAGTCTCTACTCAACTCATTGTGCTTTCTATAGAAAGCAGAATCTCAAAAGCCTATCTTGCATCAACTGTGGCAGAAATGTACAATTTTGCCAGGCTGATAACTACACTTGGCCATTATGATGGAAACAGAATAAAATCTACTTTTTTATATATCCGATCAGAGTCTATACTTGGTTCAAACTGCAGATAAATTAGATTTATGACTCAAATGTATTGTATTCCCTTTTTTTAACTGTAAGCTTTCCCAACAGGTGTCTTCCAATGTGTTAGGTTATACCTCCGATTATTTTTTAGAAATGATGGAAGCTGTAGATGAACACTTCCAGAACATATATCAATTGAGGACTTATTAGCTGAATAAAAATGTGAAGTGAAATTGCTGCTGTTAATACTTACAATATTTAATATACACTTCATTTATCATGCATTAACAGCAGCAAGGATTGTATTTGTGCAGCATTGGAAAAATGAAGAAATACTAATAGATGAAGAGATAATTAAGATATTAGACTGTGCAGAAATGGACAGACTTACATTGAAGATTAAACAGAAAGAACATACAGAATACTATCAAACATGGAATTTATGTAATCAGTGGAAACAATGGGAAAAAAAGGGGTAAAGATTAGGAATATACAGTAATTTGTATTTTTAAGCAAACAAATCACCTAGACAACACAGTGTTTATGAAGCACTAATTAAATGTAATAGCAGAAAATTAGTAAAATTTTATAAAAGAAAAAGAAATTTGAAGTGAAATCTTTCCAGTTCTAGTTATCAAGAGAGAGAAATTATAAACCCTTCCAGATGCTGCTGAATGTCAACATGAAGCATCTCCCAGTCTTGGCTGTGCTGGTTGAATGCTGGGAGCTGTCACTGAACAGCATCTGAAAGACCTAGGTTTCACTACTGATCAGGATATCTCACTTGCTTTAACAGTTGTTCCATGCACCTATAGATTGATGGTTTAGAGCTAAACCTCTATCAAAAAGGAGCATATTCTTTTGACCTCCCCACATGAAATCCAAATCCTTTTCTGATCATGGCGGCAAAAAAATATGGTCATAATAAACTGGATACCTGTTTGAAGAAGCAGTGCTTCCAGCCCTCTCCTTCCTACTACCTCGGCTCTTGCAACTGGGTGGTCTTTCAAAAGGCTGTGGTGGTGATCTCCTTCCCTCAGGCAGTGGGTAGCTGTCAAAGTCAAATATCTTTTCTTCACTGGCAATGGGAGACCAGCTGGGCCCTTGGGAGCTTGGCAGGCTCTCCATGGACATTATAAGACTATGTCTGCTTGCAACCTCTTCATGAATAAGGCTGGGAGTTTCAGATGCTAAGTATACACTCTGTACACTCACTTTTTCTTCTACATTGAAGGATTCTGCTGGACTCTACAATAAACAAGAACCAGAGAGGTCTGAGCAATAAATTTTACTTCTGCATCATTTTTGGAATGCTTTCCAAGCCATATAATAACCCCGAGTTGGTGTGGGAAAGACTCCTCCTAAAGCAGCTTTTTATGTTCCTTCCCTCTTCTCTATCAATGTCTTGGGATGGTCCCCTTTGCATACATTATTCCATAATATGCCATTCCACTAATGATATGAAAACAAAGTTAGCAATAGAAAGACAGTACACCTTTGACCTGGAGGTTTCATGTTTGGTCTTGTGGTGAGATTTTATGCTCAAGTCCAAAGGTGGTCGCAGCATATTGACCACCTTGACCCACAGGCCAAAGAGATCTTCTTGGGTGCCAGACTGGGAACAGAGCTGCAAATAAAAGGTACGGCCGCTTGCCAGCTTGAATCGTAGCTGCTGCTTCTCTGGATTGTGGATTGAGATCCTAACCAGACATAGAGGAAAAAGCCTGCAAGATAGGGAGAAAGAAAAGGGGCATGGAATATAGTTGACAACTTGTTCATATTTACAGCTATTTGAACACCAGTGAATAATGTTACTATTTGAAAGCTGTTATTTTGTTCAATATATTTCATTAAATTAAAGCAATTTAGCAATCTTTAATAAAATATTCTGCAATATCTTTCTGAGTTCATGCAATGAAATAATTAAATCATCCCCTAGTAAATGAGAGAAAAAATGTTTGAAATGTAGAGCTGGCACAAAGTTTATTATGACCACATAACATAATGGCACGAGAATGTTATGGGAGAAAGAGTGACAGATCCAAAGTTACTTAGTCATGTCTAGGTATAAACCTGGACTTGGACCAGGGTCTCATCATTTGCTATGCAACATTTCAATGACTAACGACACTGTCTTGTCCATTTCTTTCTTAACTCTACAGAAAGTACGTAAGCCCAATCAATAAAAAGAGGTGCCAATCTATAGTAGAAGATCTGAGAAAGATGAGACATCTCAGCCTCTGTCTTAGAGAGAAAAACTAAACCCACCTGGTGAGCTCATATCTCTTAGCTGGGTAGCAGGGATGAAAGAAGAATTTAAACTTTGGAGGAGGCTCTTCAGGAGGGAACAGGGGACGAGCCAGAAGTAATACATTGGGGACCAGCATACTGGGGCTTGTGCAGGCTACTGCAACAATGATTGTCTGAATTTGATTGTGCACGTCAATCATTTCTCCTCGCTTGCTAATCTGCAGAGAACAAGTCAGATTAATGCAGAGGCAGCCCTTTGTGAAGGCAAGGAAGCAGGTGACTCCTCCCTCCAGAATTTCAAGTGCCCTGAGGAAATAACCCTCAATAGGATTTCACATTGCTGAGGTTTTTTTTTTTTTTAAACAAATTTTATTCAGTTTTTCACATTAAAAACAAAAGTCTCTTTTTGGTGCACAACATATTTCTGGGTCATCACCTTTACATACAAATATGACAGCAATCATACATTCATATATGCATACTTAATTCTATTATTACCTTTTCCATTCCAAATTTTCAGTAAGGAGAGAAACAAACACATTAATTCTAGCCTCTTTCATTAATCTCAATCGAAACATATTTTTGTTTCAATTATTTCAAATATAATCCGTTATATTTATTTTAAAAAGAAAGATAAACAATATGTGTTTGCCTCATAATAATAATGATAATAATAAAAAAGTTACTAATGTCTCTCCTTGCTTTTAATAGTCTATATTAACTTATTAATTTAGTTGGTTCTTTAGTCTGTCATATTCCTTTTCCATTACACATTCTTTTTATAAATTCTAGATTAATACAAATTTTAACACTAAAAAAAAACAAAAAAGAACAAGTATAGGTTTCCCCCTTTTACTGTTTTGAGTGTGACACCTCAATGATGAAAATATACCTTTATTTCCTCATCTTGATTCCCAATAAACCATTATTTTTAAGAAGTTACAATAATAATCATTACATCTTTTCATTTGGATGCCGCAGCATATTTTCCCTGCTTGATTTTTAATAACAGTTACCAGTATCTATATTACCCTATTTTCTAAATATTTTTAATTGTAGAAATATTCTTATTACCCCTTGTCACCCGGCAGAATCCCCTTTTTAATTCATCAACCATTATCTCTGAAAAAACCAATTTCTTTTCAACATTTTACTATTTCTGTATTTCTTTATTTCATGCACCTGTTTCTTACTGCTTCTCCTCCCCCTCTTTCCCCCATACCTTTTCTCATTCCAGTTTATATCTCTCTCTTTCTTAATATCTTCCTTTCCCCTTTTCTGCTGGGTCTTTCTGCCTTTCCTGACTTCACAGTTATTCCCCCTTTTGATTGCCTTCTTAAATCTCAACTTTTTAACTTTCCTTCTTTCCCTACTTCTTTGTAGTGTTCTTTGTGTTAATTGTCTATTTAAAATGTCTTCTCCCTGAATCGACTCCTCCTCCTCTGAACCGCTTTCTTCTTCTTCAATCGCCATTTCCATTTTTTCTAACACAGAGCAAAGTGATTCACCTCTTTCCTGTAGTAATTCTCCCATATTTTTTAGTTCCATTTTTAATTCCCGAAGAGATATCATCATTACACACTCTTACATTTTATGATGGTTAAAGTCCACACACACAAAAAAACACTTACTTTCCTTCTTTCTTCTTTCAATTTTCTAAAGTTCTCAGTTATTCCAGCTGAGGGTCTATACCAAAAACATCAGTCAATCCCACAGTCAGTCTTTCCTTGCTTTTTTCTTTATTCTGGTTCTGCTTTCACTTTCTAAGATTCTTATTTTGTTTCAGTATTTCTTTAATGTTATATACACACAAGTTCATTCGGAAACAGGATGCTTTCCCTTTTGTTTGAGCTCAAGTTTTTGTCAAAAGGTGATACCCTCCATTCTCCAAAGTCTTCACCTTTTCCCCCTATTTTTTTATTTAGGGTTTTTCAAACCTCAATATTCCAGCACAGTCCAGTCTCCAATTTGTAATCTTTATTTTATTATTTTTTGACAATCTTAAGTCCAGCTTTATTTTATGCCTGTTTATTCCCAAAATATTTTTGTCCAATTTAGTTAAATCTTTAGTTCCAGCTTCTTCCTTTCCTGGTTCAAAGCCCCGCTTAGCTGTCAAAAAAATTTCTTTTTTTTCCCCCTGTCCCTTTGTAATTTTGCCGCTCACTTTTCTTTTCTTAAAAATTCCATGTTGCCTTAATCCTGGGGTACTTTTGTTGAGTTGTATTGCAATGTTGTCCCAGTTCAGATCTTTCTTCCCTCCTGCACAAATCTTAATCCAGCTGAGTCCTCTTCAGAGTGGCCATTTTAAACCACCTCTGCAGTTGTCTACAGGGGAAAAAAGACCAAGCCCAGGGGGGGGGGGAGATGCGGCTCCCCTCAACCTGGCTTGCAACTTCCCCTTATTCCGCCACCACTCCAAGGCAGCTTCAGCCCCTAATCATAATAATCGGTGCTCTCCAACGAAAGAGCATGGACCATAGCTGCAGAGAGTTGCGATCTATAGTCCGTCAGAGAGGAGGCTCGCCTTCTTCCTACATTGCTGAGATTTTTAATTTTGTAAATATTTCTTGCTTTTAGATGAATCAAATAAGAACAATGGATCTTCCTATTCAGAAGTTTAAGCTGTGTGCATCCATTCAGGCTTCCTTTACAGATGGGGTGCAAGGACGTAAGTCCCTAGTGATCCCCTTCCACAGGGAACCAAATTCCAATCATTTTCAGCCCCCAGTGGCTCTGCTGATGAGGAGGATGGGAGCTCTAGTTCCAATGTATTTGAGGGCAAGCATCTGAGCAGCCTCTGTGACAGTGGTACAGTTTACCCTCTTCTAGTCCATCACCTGTTTCACCTGTTTTCTATTAAACAAACCAAATCAAATTTTAAATATTTGAATCCCAGTTACCTAGCACCCTATTAACTCAGTCTCATCTCTTCAAATTTATCTTAAAATGAGCAAAGGACTTTGACTCTTCATGATTAGGA
Source organism: Laticauda colubrina (assembly GCA_015471245.1). Taxonomy (NCBI): domain Eukaryota; kingdom Metazoa; phylum Chordata; class Lepidosauria; order Squamata; family Elapidae; genus Laticauda; species Laticauda colubrina. The sequence continues at coordinate 1,710,236 of BLBF01000051.1, forward strand.
TTACAGTTTTAAACAGACCCCCTTACATATCCTTTGTTAGATACTTGCTCTCTGGGTTATTATCAGGTAGTAATATTTCTATAGCCAAATCATTATATCTTCACTTGCTAATTTATTAAAATCAAGGCTGTTAAGAGGCAAAAAAGCTGCCTTCACTGATTATACTGCCATTTGGCAGATTTCATTATTTTCTTATGTTTCCATGACGGCAGAAATTCTACAAATGCAGCTTTTTCTGAAATGTGTGGCAGTGAGGGGAAAGAGAGGCATATGCATGATTTGTTCAACTTCCACCTCTCCAGAAGCTGTAGCATAAGAGTTGGGGCCCCATTTAAGAAAGGATGGGATACTTCCTAAATGCTATCAACATAACTGGTTGGAGGATTCCAGGATAAGTATCAGCACATTTCAGCTGTGAATCTTTGGCTGATAAACACCATTATCTTGGCTGATAAACACCATTGGTTCCATTTAAAGCACCATTAAGACTCAAAATTTCTCATTCTCATTTGTGAGGGGAAAAGAGTGATCCTACAGTCACCACCTATTTTCCTGTCACTCTTCCTTGCTCTTTAATTGAAGCCTGTCAAGCAGATAATAAATCAGCTCCAGCTCTTATCACCATATTCCAGTTCCAACAGCGACAACTTCTCACTGCTAAATTTCCACATGCCACGATCACACTGATAAAACACTGAAACAACTGTTGTACTGGATGTTTTGGATTTTTTTTCCTACACATTTTGGATAGTTCCTTTATCAAGAACTCTATAATGTAAAATGCCAACCTAAAGTCTTCTTTATCTCACTTTGTCTTCCTTCTAGATAAAGTATTTAATCTAGAACCCATAGAAGAAAAAGTACAAAATTATCTGTTTTTAGAGGGGTTTTTTTTGCCTTTGCTTGTACTAGTGTTTAGATTTCCTTTTTTCCCCTTTCCAATAAAAGGGAATATGTATGTTTCATATACATATGTGCACAACTAGTTATCAACTCTGATAAGTCCCAGGAATACCATCAATTTAATCTCTGTATTTCTTATTTGGAAAAATTGTCATTCCTTATTTCCCTTATAATTTTACAAATATTTATTAATGTAGGTTAAATATATATAATAAAAAGACCAATAACAGAAGAATTTCTTTTTGGGTCTCGTTTTATGATCAGTTCTGCTTCGTATCCCAGAGTGAACACTCTCAATGTATACATTTTTTGATGAAATGATAGATAGGAGATGTAGTCCCAGTATAAAAACCAGTGGAAAGGCACCTGAGCAAATAGGGGGAGGGGGAAACAAATGGATTGTTTGGAATTTCCCATCTGTGGAATGATCCTTATCCACTCAGAAGCTCTTTCTGCTTCCATTGTTGGAACATATAGAATTTGCTTCAAGTTAATTTGCTCTGCTATCAGAAACTTAATTTTAAAAAGCATGTTTTCAATTGGTATGGTTGGCGACAAGTGACAAAACTAACAAACCTCTGGCAATCAACATCATTGTTAGACATACCTGCACAAAATCACTTTCCAACATGGGAGCAAACTTGAGTAGGTCATATTCTCCATGGTGAAGCTGTTCTTGCAAAGGTCCCATTTCCCTGCCGAAAAGATCTTTGCCATAATCGCCTCCTACTGAGACACTGGGCAGCCGGGACCGGAGCATTTTTCTTCATTCTAAACCAGCATTGTGCATAGAAAAATGTAAGAGCAGAATTTTCTGTGAGTTAATAACCTGCAGAGTTGAGTGGTTGGATGGCTACATAACTGCAAGTTCAAATTCCATAGCTAACCAGAAAATCTACCTGAATGTTTGGAAACAGCTGTCCAGAAAATTGCAGCTTGACTCTTGCAGAAAACTGTAAAAGCTTCATAAAACTCCCTTGTTAAAATAGCTCATATTGTCCAACTGCCTATTTTTAAGCAAAATTCAAAATTTGGCTAAGAATTATACAGTGCTCTGTTATTATAGATGACATTGAAAGGCAATTTTCTTTCTTTTGAGCCTGCTCCAATATAAAATCCACCCCCCCAAAAAAGAGACTCTTTTGTTGAAATTACTACTCTCAATATGTTTAGAAAGAATGGGCAAAACAGGCTTCCTAAGAGTTGCTCTTGAGGTTTTTGAGCTTATTGCTAAAGGAAATAAAGTTAGCTCTTTCTCCATTTTATCAAAGTAGACAAAATATGTTTATTCAGACCAAACTCTTCAGTTGTGTTTTTAAACACGTTTAACTTTAAATCTGGGTAGTGAGGTAGATGTCATATAAATTTAATTAGTAAAATGCATTTTATCTCTGATGATACATATACATATATATTTTACATATGAATGCATGTCTTGTATTTTGCATAAAATGGCATTTCTTAGTTGAAGATTGGTGCTGGGCACCAATTCAATAAATAAATGATACATGAAGGTGGAACATATTGACCATGATGTTATCCTTTGATCTTTCAAACTTGGAGCATTTAAGATGTCTCAGAATGTAAAATCCTTCATTCCAAAGAGAATACTAGTTTGAGAGGATAGAAGTTGTAGATGTCAGAATTTCTGTAGAATACTAGGATGGAGAAAGCTGGCACACAGGCTTATTTGGAAATACTTTAAACTGGTAACTGAATTAATTTATCCAACTAACTAACTATTGGTTTATTTTAGGTCTAATATCTCACATTCCAAATCTGTGCTTTCCTAAAATGTCTAGCAGATAATCGAAAAAGCAAACCATAGGATTCAACAGATTTTGGCTGTCCCAAAGCTCTAAATTAAATTCTTAATTTAAAGCTACAATTTTCAAAACAGCAGCATATTCAATATTTTGAAAATTCAGCACAGCATCTTAATTAAAACCAGCTTGTAATAAATGCGATTCAATGCCCAATTAATAAATTATATTTCTTTGCAGGAAGTTCCAGAGATAAGGGATATCGATTTCCCTTATTAAACATAAAAGTAACTGCAATAATCAGGCATTTTCCATTTAGATGGATGAAAGGGGTGATATCGTATCTATGAATGATTCCTCTGTGCACATTTATTAGTTGACAGGAAAGGCAGCCATAGAAGTGAATGATCCAATATTATTTTTTAACTAGCTTGCATCACTGCAGATTCAAATTTATTAAACTGAACTAGTCTTCATAATCAATTCTTATTCATGTATGAAACTTAATAATTAATTGGTGTTCATGCATGTGCATGAAGGACTATTTGACAAGGATTTTGGGTGCCCAGGTCAAAAGAAAAGAGAAAATTTGGAAGGACTGTTGATAGATTGGGGGCATGGGAGAAAAGCTTCTTGACTTTTGCTCATTTTTTTTCTTTAAAGCTTCATTTCCTTTACTGGATCTTATAGACATAGCTAGACATCATCATTTTTGTAGTCATTTAGGATGATTTCAGCTAGCCAGATCCCCTATATCTCACCCCAAAATCTAGGACTCACTGATTGTCTTTATGGAGCTTGTAATGTATGTTCTTCAGTATTTACTGCCCAGATCTGCTGGATTTCTGCCTCCTTTCTTTTGCCTTGGGGGAAATTTTGTGATGTCATCACTGTCTCTATGACCTTTTTAGCTCAAAGGTATGTGGGAGGTTAAATAGGACAGAGTTGGTGAGAGGAATCTCTACTCACCTCTCAGCTAAGTTCAAGATATAATGAAGTTCCTTCATCCCACATTAAGAAGCTTCCTTGTTTTTCCTGGAGAAGACGCTTGCTGAATTGAAGTCCATGCATCTTAAAGTAGCTGAGGTTTAGAAACACTGCTCTATTTTTGCAGACAGTCATTACCAGCAGTTTCAGCCAATCTTGGTCACAGTGAAGGATGCTGGGAGATGTAGTTAAGTAAAACCTTAGGAGCCACAAGATCCCCACATCTTTTCCAGCTGGAGATATAAATCATTGCCAACAAATTGGATGAAATATAATGCCCTATTGTTTATAGAAGCTTTCACTTCAGGGCATGGATAGGAGCCCTAAGTAAGACGTCCTTGCTTGCTATTTTCTTCCTCTCCATCCAGCAACAGAACTTCCCTTCTTGATTCATCTCCTCCTGAGTGACCCTGGGTTGGAAAAAGGGAGACCCAAGCCCATTAATAATGGCTTCAGAGAGGAGTAAGGCCTGGCAGGAAATAGAGGCTATAAGTTTATAGAACTGGGAGGAGGAAGTTATAACTCCTTAGTGCTGGAGTGATTTTAAATGATTTCTGTGCTCAAGCCTGTCCAGAAAATTGGCATAATAAACAACCAATTTATTTACATATTAAAAAGTACACTGCATATGTTTAGGGGCATCTTGCTTAACTGTCAGATGGTAAAAGCTGAGACTTGGCCCAGATGAAGCCCTGGCTAAGAAACCACTTTCTGGGCAGCCTATAAAAAGTCATTGTGGGATAATAAAACACAGGCACCTGCCTTCGGTCAGCATTAATGTTGGATGCAATTGCTCAAATACTTCTTCAGAGGCTTTTAGTTGCTCTGAGCCTCTTCCTTCCCTTTATCTTCCTGTTCAGTTGACAATTTGGAGGAGCCAAAGATTCTTAGTTCAGAGGCATCAAATGAGCAGCCTTCCCCTGTTCTGGAGATCTTCTTTGTCTTTGTTTGATTAATGTTAATGTTTTGTTGAAGGATAATGGATTTATGAGGATTAGGGTGATAAGTAAAATATATGGGTCTCCTTTCTCCTGTTGGAAGAAATATCCACCTGGTTCAGTTACAAGTGGGGAGAAAGACACTGGGAACATGGAGGCTGATTGGAAACCGATGGTTTATTGGTGAACAGAACTACATGGATTTGAAGTCCATGAAATGGAAAGTGAGGGTTATTTATACCCTCTCTTGGGCCTTGCCTTTGAGCTTCCTGTTCTGTGGCATGTATTCGGTTGGTTGTTGTAGGGCAACAGCTAACTTAGTAGGCTATCTGAGTCCCAGGCTTGGTTGAAGCTTGCTGGGCAATGCAATGAAGGGCAATTCCTATTATGGCTGAATGGCTTTGCCCTACCTTTGTTCAGAGTCAGACCTTGCTGCAGGCAATAATGGATGATCAAACCTGCATTTGTAAAGCTGCCCCAGCTCAGCATCTGCTTTGGGGGAGGGTTTCCAAGAGCATGTTTCTCAGTTTCTCATCCAAGGAAATATAATATTGTGCTTTTTGAGTATTTCCTAAACTATTTAATTCTTCTAGGAGGAGGGTTGCTAACTTTCTCCACTCCTAAACAGCTTATTGTAAGAAAAGAGCAAGGTAATGAAGGAAGGAACGGCCTTATTTAAGACAGTTTTTCTCAGTCATTCAACAGAAAATATTGGAATACAGCTCTTACGATCCTGGGTTACATGGAGATTTATGAAATTATCCATAACTTTGTGACTGATTGTATATGACAAGCTTAAACTTTCAACCCAAATCCAACAAAATCCAAACAGCTGTGTCCAGATCACCATATTATAATTTAACTAATAAACAATAGCGGAGCTTCCACTGTTTGCTGAGCCATATGCTACTCAAACTCACTGTAGCATAACTATAGCAGTTTGCAAACCCAAGAGTCATTCTCAGTGGATGAAATGGGCAGCTAGATTCAGCCTCTCTGGGAAAGTAAGATTTTATTCCACTATTATTTTTTTTGCAGACTTCACTGCCAATCTCTCTGCTTTTCTGCAAATTAGCTGAAATCAAAGCAGAAATCAAATTAGCTGAAAGCAAATTAGCTGAAATCAAATTTGTCATTCTGACTTTCAATGAGGCTGTCCTCAGAAATATAAAAATGAATAGCTAATGAACTAAAAAACCAATGCTGTTGAGACATTTTCCTAGAGCTAGAGCAAAAATGGGCATATATTAATATGGGAAAAGGTGTCAAGGAGCCATTCTGCTGTGAAAATGATGTCAGTGGTGGTGTCATATCTGAGCCTGGAACATCATCTGTAAGTTTTGAGTATTTTTTTTTTAATACAAATCCTATTTCGGAATGTATGCAAAAAAGGAAAAAAATAAAAGAACTACCTACATGTTATTTATTTATTTTCTTGTATCTTCCCTTTATTGTTTTTACAAATAAGTCAAGGTAGTGAGCACAACCAACACACCTTCCTCCTCCTTTAGTCCTCATAACAACAATCCTCTGAGGTGGTTGGGCAGAGAGAGAGTGATTGGCCCAAAGTAACACAGCTGGTTTTTATGGTTAAGATACACAGAGTGAACCAGACATCAGGCCTCCTAGACCAATCATAACATGTCTTAATATATATTTATTACATTTTTATGACACCCATGTCTCCTATAATGTGCTCTAAGTGGCTTACAGGAAGGTGTGGGATTCAAATTTTTTAACAACCGGTTCTGTGGGTATGGCTTAGTTGGTGGGTGTGGCTTGGTCATGGAACTGATGGGCATGGCCAACTCAACATCACTCACATCAAGGGGTGCTTCTCCTCGCCTGGCCTCTCATGAGAGTGGGGATGCTGCAACTGTCGTAAGTGTGAAAAACAGTCATAAGTCACTTTTTTCAATGTCATTGTAACTTTGAATGGTCACTAAATGAACTGTTGTAAGTCAAGGATTACCTGTATAAAAATACAAAAAGCTTCTTTGCTTGCAAAAACCTTTCCTAAATGCCAATCATTAGATTAAAAATACCTGCAAGCTGGAGTTACAATCAGGCAGGGTGCCAGAGCACCTTGAGGAATTAAAATAGTTAAAATGCAATGATAACTATCAGCAGCCAACTCTTGCTCATAAAGTGAAACCCTTTAGCAGAGAGGTAATTTAAGCTCTCCAGAAAGAGCACACCCAGAAAATCTTTAGATCCATTTGCACCACTTAAAGATATCACCTGGTCTCACTCACCTCAGAAAATATCAAGGGGTATCTTCAAACTTGACAGCTTTAAGACTTGTGGATTTGAACTCCCAGAATTCCTCCTCCAATCATGTTAGCTCAGGAATTCTGGGAGTTGAGTCCACAAGTCTTAAACTTGCCAAGTTTGAAGATCTTTGTCCTAATGAAATTATCCAGATTTCAGGAAATGTCACATGCCCCCCAGAAAGGCAGTAAAAAAAATCAGTGCCAAGTTTGCATCCTGCCTCTTGGAAGTACATCCCAAAATGACAGTGCCAGATACCATTAAAACAGTGAAGGAAGACCTTCACAGTGAAGGAAGATCTCCTCAGATAGAAAAAGAAACCATGAGGCAGGAAAAAATTCAAACACAAAACAAATAATTAAATCACATCAGTAGCTATTGCTTGTTAAACCAATTACCAGAACAATTAGACATAGGAGCCAGTCAGATTTCTCAAGCCAGGTTCTTTTTAGGAATATAGATTAACTTTTTTCCTTCCAAACAAAGCTGAAATTATCCCATCAATAAACACAGAATTAAATATTAAAAACCAGTTTTAGACCAAAACTCAGAAAGGGTATCTATACTCATGTTTGAATATCAATCTTTCTAGCTAGCCAAGAAGCCTTACTGAATGTCACTCATCTTGGTTCCTTGTCATTAAAAAGCTTCTTTCCGCAGCTCTGCTTTGTTATTTATTTCTTCAAAGTGGTGATCATTGCATGCCGACTGGAAGTGTTTCCAGAGGAGTATTTCTTTCCAACAGCAGTGTAAAAAGCTTAAAACAACCCTTCCCCTTTAAGAAAGTATCAGTGTTGAAAGGTATCAAAATACCTTTCTTTTGAGGATTCGATTTTCCCGCTGGGAGAGCTCCGACACAAGGATATGGATAACTGCTTGAAAGCTGGATCTTTTTATTTTTCAGGAAGGTGGAGAACAGCGAGAAGTCTGCGTTCCTGGGCTAGCTAGCTTCTTATGGTAAGTCCCTGGTTTTTTATACCCTTTTCTCCCTTTGTAGGTTTCAAATCCTGTTTGAGTTTGTCTTTATTTCTGTCGGAGTGCAAACTCCACAGGGTGGCCAGATTGTATTACTGGTTTTCTGTAATCTCTTTTAGCTTTAAGATAGTTTTTCATTTTTGTTCTATGGCAATCTCCTGTCTGTCCCTTTTGTAATTTATATTTTGTGTATTTTGTCTGTTTGTTTTGCTTATTTGGTATGTCCTGTGTTTGTAAGGATTTTCTAAATCATCTTTTGTTTCCTTTTCCTATTTGTCTAGTTTTCTTAATTACTTAGGCTTTTGTCTATAAGGATTCTTTAATACTTTTTTATTTGATTCCTTTTCCTATGCAGGTTTGTTTTCTGGCTGACCTGATGTTCCCCTTGGGCTTTTCTGTTTTTTGTAACAGTACTGCCTTCCTGAAATTCCACTTCCACATCAGGAAAGAAGAAAAAAACAACCTCCTTTGGAGACAGTAAGTCTAGACATACTGCTAAGAACGTTATTAGGGTGGAAAAAAACAAAAGGAATTTTCTTCTAACAACCTGTTCACCAAACTGCTTAGAAAATTAACAAGCGGTTCTATAGAACCAGTCAGAACTAAGAGAATCCCACCCCTCCTTACAGGTTATAATATATATATATATTAAAATATTAAAATCACAGAAATATAAATTTATAAACAATAGAAAACTCAAAACGGCACAGGGGTCTTCTTATCCTATCCTGTACCCCTTGATACTTTTAAAGAGAAAATGTTCCAGTCTTAGGAATTTATTGGAAGAACGTGTATATTATATTTAATGTAATCAACATTGCCTAATTTTGAGTATGCCCTAGAAATACATGTGTGAATATGTTTGTGTGTGTGTGTGTGTGTATGTGTGTGTGTGTGTGTGTGTGTGTGTGTATTTGTTTTCTGAGGTTGTTTTATATATATATAAAACTACATATATATAGTTACTGAAGAGATAGAAAAAAAGGGGCTGAATAGCCAGTAGTTGCCTACCTGTGGCCTCAGTAAAAAAAACCACAATTGGTAATAATGTTAGGAGCCACTGTAGTATTGATAGATGGGTCAGAGCATTTCTGTCTTCACCATCTTTTTCTACCAGATACCAAGATGGAAATATCTTCCTCCTGGACACCAAGAACAGGTACCTGATTTTAGAAAGCAGGAGCTGGCAGAAAGCTGGCATGACTGAGGAATTTTGGGAAATGTAGTCCCCACACACAAAGGGGGCCAGGTTAGGGAAGGTAGCTCTCCTGTAGCTCAGGAGAGTGCTAAAAAGAGTGTGTTACGGCTGATACAATACTGTTGATTTCACATGCTAGTTTGAACCCTTCTTTTGTTTTGCAGAAGGCCCAGTTAAAAATAAAGTTGTGGACGATTGGGCCTAAAAGAGTGTAGTTCTCAGTCAACCTCAGGTACAATCAAAGTCAGCTACTGTTCATGTGAATTGCAAGGAGCCTGCCTCAATTACCTGAAAGGGAACCAAAAAGTACCTTTTAAAAGCGTTGATGTTATAATTCGCAAAGAAAGTATGCAATGAGGGCAACTCTCTTTTCCTATTCACAAGCAAGAAAAAAATGCTGAAATGGAGCATAAGCCCACATCCTGCAAAGCTTTCCTTCATTTTCACTTTGCAGACTGAATGGAAGAGGGCAGAGTAAGCCATTTTTATCATTCGGTTTGTTCCATTATGTGGACCTTTCTTATTTTATATAGAAAATTAGTATTTTCAGGGCCCAGTTAATTATGGGCATTTGCACCTAGTGGAGAAAATGCCATGTAATTTTGACACTGCTCTAAAGATTTTCTGTGAAAGAAACTTCCCAGTTGCCAGAATTCCCAGCCCGTACAGATTGAAAGGCTGTTGCAGAACAAAGCAAGGCAGGTTGGGATATATGTTTGTAATTAAGCACCTAAACTAAACATATTAAAGTCTTAAGACTAAATGCTTGGTATTTTTTTCTTCCTCCTCCTCCTCCTCCTCTTCCTCTTTAGTCTTTATAATACAATTGTACCATCTTGTGGGCTCTGCACAGGACTGAGCCAGTCTTTCCCTCATCAGTCCTTTTATATTCTGGGCAAAGAATGGAAGTGAGGCCAGAGTGATTTCTATTCAATACTGCCTGTGAGGGAAATTAACTCCCTGGCTGACACAGCTCCCTTTATATGCAACTGTCCAACCAATCAGCCAATCAGGAGAGAGTATTTTCCCACTCCAACAGAGGACCAGAATGAAAATTTCAACTGACAACTATATACAATACATAACAAGTCCCATCTTAAGAAACTGTTGTTGGCATGTGTATTACAGGGGGTACATTATGTCTTCATTTTTCAATTTCTTTTTCCCTCCTTCTCTCCTCCCCAGTGCTGATAGAAGATTTCTGTCAAATTACAGTTCCCACACTGGTATTTGGTCGTATCTCTGATCCCAAGCCCATTTCTTCTGCCTTTTGTTCTCAATCTTATTCTATTAGAATTGCCTTCTGAGGTAGGAGGCATGGGTTAGGAGCTCTGAGTTACAGAGCCTCCTGGGTAAGGAGGCATGGGGCAAAAGGAGGGGGAAACCCTTGAACTTTCCAGCTAGAAATGGTCATGGATAGACTGAGCCTTGGAAGCAGCGGCTGGAGTAGATAATTTTCTGGGATGAGAAGCACAGATTAGCAGCAGCTTTTCTATATCATTTTAGTTCCTTGTTTCCACCTGTCTCTGCCCTCTTTATATTTCTCAGATTCTGCAGGGATGGCAGGCTAAGTAGAAATTTTGGTGGGAAGTTTTCTTTTATTGGGAGGAGTTGATTGAGAACATTCCTTCATTCTCTTTTACTACCAGTGCTGGTATCCTTGACTTTTGTTAACTGTGACATGGTGTCTGGATCTTCATCTTGAGGAAGCCTGTGGAGATTTCCTACTTAGAAACATAATCACAGTTTATTATTAAAAAAAAACATTGAAGAAAGTTCCTCAGGCTTTAGTTGTCATTCTATTATATTTCCAAACCAAGCAGCAGTTGCTTTTTGTTTGGTGTACGATAATTTCCTGCTTCTTAAAATTTTTTTCCAGCACTTTATTTCTCCTTCCAATATACTATACAAGCTGGATCCGTATTTATGTTTCACCCAAGGTAAAACAGGAATAGTTCATGTTCCTTCCAATTCCTCTTGAATGACTATTCTCATTTTTTCAGAGTTAAATCAAGTTTCCATGGCTTCCACATGTGTTGTTTTTTTCTTTCTTCTCTTGAAAAGAATGCCTGCATTTTTCTATTTACAAATGTTAGGTTAAAAAGCCAATCTCATCCTTCTTGGACAGGGGTGGGATTCATTTTTTTAACAACCGGTTCTGTGGGCATGACTTAATTGGTGGGCATGGCTTTTGTGGTAATGTGACTGGCTGGGTGTGGTCAACTCAATATCACTCACATTGAGGCACGCATCTCGCCTGGCCTCTCGTGACTGTGGAGATGCTGCAACAGTCATAAGTGTGAAATATGGTCATAAGTCACTTTTTTCAGTGCCATTGTAACTTTGAATGGTCACTCCACACAAGCAAAGTACCAGCAAAGGAGGGGGGAGAAGTTCCAGAGAAGTTCCAGAGACAGGAAGTCTAGTCCTGCCAAGAATGTAATAAGGATTAATAAGGAGAGACAGTTTCTGTAAGCAACACCAGAAAGTTTCCTTCCTGCCTTCCTGATAGGATTAGGCCAGTAATTTCTTCTAATAACCGGTTCTCCGAACTGCTTAGAATGTTAATAACCAGTTCTAGCAAATAGGTGCAAACCTGTAGAATCCCACACCTGCTCTTGGACCTGTCTACTTCTGTATTCCTTCCATGGTTGTATGTGTGTGCTTCACAAAGTGCCATTTGCATTCCTTCCCCAAAGGCCAGTTTACACTCCTCCACATTTACAGTTCTCTTCCAGTGACTTGAAAAAATTAAATCATGGTGTTGCTTTCTTGGCCATTCTCCTGTGATTTTGTTTACATATACGCATTCAAACATGTACATATTTCACCCATTGAGAAAGCTGAGCTAGTTCACGTGCTTCACCCATTAATATGGCTTAATTGTTTTAATTAATTTTAGTGCTAAAACCACCCATTGTTACTTATAAATCATTGTTTATTATAGGTCAATATTATTCTGAATCATGCTGACAAATTATTGTTAAATGAATTTTGGCATAAGATGAGTAATAAATGGTGGTTTTCTATTTTGGTACAAATGGCTTTGAAATTTGCAGGTAGGATCGTATAAAGATAGATACGAAGCAAATATGTCAATCATAGCTTATGTCCTGGACAATTCAAGCTTTGGACATTCAGATGAATGTCAGAAAGCCCTTCTGTAGTGGGAAAAGGTAGAGCATAATATGGAGGTAAAATATATATATTCTACATATTGTTTTTTCAAAAGACAACTGGACGTTGTTTTTTTTTTGAGGAAGAAAAATGTTTTCCTTCTCATCCAAGAAGCTTCATCAGTTTTGATTACTGGGGGGAGAGACTATGGAAGGATAAGTTCTGAATAGATGGTGGTAGTGAGGGATGGAAAGATTGTATTTCTTTGCAGTAATCTGGTTGTTAGCATTCTCTGATCAACCTATGCTAGAATTGAACACCCCTCCCTCAACTGAGGGAGAGGAATAAGATACTACCTATCTCCAGTTTATAATGAAGCCCTTGAAGCAGTTTCAAGAACTTTCTACAACCAATAGCACTCTCTTTCAGGTGACCCCAAAGGCACCTAAAACTCCTCAAATGGCTTCAATAGCTTTTAGAGAATACTAATGACCAGATGACTGCAAAGAAATACAATCTTTCTACCTCCCTTTCCCCACCATCCTATCAGAACTTATCCTTTCACCCACTCACCATCAAGTCTCAACTGTCAGTGACTATCCATCCATCCCTAGGCCATCAAGAATTGATAAAGCTTGGATGAGAAGTGAAATGTTTTCTTCTTCCTGAAGGAAAAAGCAATCCAGTTGCCTTTTGAAGAAAAAAACATATTTGAAGCAACTATGGATGACTCAGAGTCTCCACAGATTTCTTTCATATACATTTTTTATTCTGATCCAAGGTGAATCTGATATTTTAGTCCACCTGTGTAGAAAATGCTACATTGTTTGGTTAGATAATAAGGGTTATGTAGTTGTATTATCTCTCCACATGTAGAATACTGTAGATGAAAGACTGAGTAGATGCAATTGCTTGATCTAGCCAACAGAGGGCTGTAAAGATTCATTGCTGCAAAGCAAGATCTTTCACTCCAACCTGTCTAGATTTAACTGATTTGGAATTGTGTACTCCATAATATAACTAACAACTCTTCCTTTGATTACTCTCTATGTCTGGGATCCCAGTTAGCTGTAGATGACTCACTGCATATAGCATTTGTTCACACAGAGAATAAATTTTGTCCACTGGAATCTATCCCCAAAGTGCATTTTCATTATCATTGCAAACTTACTCAGATCCGTATATTAAAGGGATTTGAATGATAGATCTCTTGTGCCATCTGCCCACTTCCATGTGTGGCAAAGCATTCTTTAAATCATGAAACCCCACCTAAGATTAATCATCATTCTGTGAGGACAGTTGAATTGGAGTTAGAAGTTGAGTTGTGCTATTGATGAGTTGAGATAATTTTATAATAATTTACCCCTTCTCCAAAAGTTCCTCCAAGAAAAGGCTTAGTATGCTGGAATGAGAGAGAATCCCTTGCTAAGAAGCATCATATTATACTTCATCAAGAGATCTCTATCAGCCACTTTCCAAGGATGCTGAACTTGGGGCTGATATCCCTGAAGCTGTTCATTGCTTGAAAGGGGGGTGTTACATGTTGTAGAGGCATTTACAGCTGATTTCAGGAAAGAAATGAGTAGTCATTAAGGAAAGATTACACTCTCCTGAGACAGGAAGATGGTGTGAAGAAAGAATTTCAAAAGCCCAATGTAGTCTAGTGGTTAAGACACCAATTTATTTGCCAGGAGACTTGAGTTGCCATACTCCAGTTGGAATCTGATTCCGAGGGAGACATGGAACAGATGACAGGGAATGGGATTGTAGCTCTGGTGGCTATGGAGGAAACTGGGGAAGGGCACAGACTGGCTGGGAATTCACAGGAAGACCCAGGCCCATCCCATCTTCATCCTAGGGCACACAGAGAGGAACGGATAAGGGAGCAACATGGTTTACAGGAGCGGAAAGGGCCCTGATCCCCTTCATGGGCTGCAGCTGGAAAGATTGTTTAAAAGGGCAAATTGTGCATGGCAAAGTTGCTGGAAGCAAAGTGCGAATTATCTTCATCCAGGCTTATCTGGGTTTTGGTGTCTTCCCAACTGTGGGTGCTGTGTTATCTTTTGGAAGTCTGCAATTTATCATTCTGGCCTTTCGTGTTAATTACTTCAGTATGGTTTGTGTTGGTTTTTTTATTTCTAATTATCTTTATTTTGGGTTCGGACTGTATTTCTTCCCTTCGTAGACTGTTTTTGGAAGAGTTTGATCTCCAGTCGAGATAACTGGACATTGGAGGCCAAGTTGGAAGCATTAAAGGGAATTTATCTACTTTGGGGACTTTGTTGTTTTTGTGCCACATTCCAAGTCTTCACATGAGTTCTAGTCATACCTGAAAGCCAGCTGGGTGACTTTGGGACAGATTCTAGCTCTCAGCCCAATCTACCTCACAAGCTTCCCCATGATCATGTGATCAAAAATCATATGCTTGATAATTGGTTCATATTTTATACCATTACTGTATTTCAAGGTCATATGACCTTCTTTTGTAACCTTCTGACAAGCAAAGTCAATGGGGAAGCCAAATTCACCTAACAACTGGATTATTACCAACTGCAATGATTCACTTAACAATTGAGACAAGAAAGGTCATAAAATGGGGCAAAATTCATAACATATGTTTCACTTAACTGGAATTTTGGGCTTAATTTTGGTCATAAGTTGATGACTCCTGCAAACCACTTTAAGAATCATCAGTAATAGTGGCAATACTCCAACTTAATTCCATCCAGGTTTGCTGATTCCGTTCAGGCAGATACTGCTTACCTGCCCCGTATTATCTAAGAAAAAAGCAACCCTGAGCCTCTGTTCCCTGTCACATCTGCCTGGCCCTTTTCCCAATGTTTCAGAGAAATAATCTCCTCAGAGAAAAGATGTCGCAGCTTGCCAGCATTCAGAAGCACCGGACTCCATCCTGTCTCAGGTGCAGTAATTAGCAGGTCCAATGCTTAGTGGAAAACTCCATCAGGCCGGTCGAATGTTCCCATTCCCTGCAGCCTCCTGAGGATGTTAATGAAGGTGGCCTCAAGTAAAGAAAACACAGAGCTCGATGTTTCAGTTGTCTCAGGCACAGGGTAGCCCTAAGGTACAACAGGGCAGATTGATTTGTCTACAGAGTTTTCAGACTGGGGTTTGAACAAAAGAATGGCATGTCAGGAAGCCACTCTCTTGTGTTTTTCCTTCCTGCCCTGCCTCAGCATAAGTCAGCTACTTAACTTCTCTGTGTTCTGGCTTTCTGTAATGCATTAAGCCAGGAGTCCCCAACCCCCAGCCCCCAATGGGCATGCACATGATGAAACCATCTCCCCTCCCACCACCATCACTACCACAGTCAGTCCAAAGAGCTGGAAAGATTGGGGACCACTGTATTAAGGTATAAATAAGTGTTTTTTAAACTTGGCAACTTTAAGATGTGTGGACTTCAGCTCCCAGAATGCTGGCTGGGAGAATACTGGAAACTGAAGTCCACACATCTTAAAAGTTGTCAGGTTTGAAAAACACTGATATGAGCTAAACAAACAAGCTGAGTTTGTATCAGTTGGCTCACATTTAACAAATTGAACACTAAGTTTGGCATGCTGTGCAAATATTGGCCACTAAGGGTGCTATGTGCATGTACCTATAACGTCAACGTTCTGGGAAAGGCCCATCTTCAGGCACAAGCTGGCAGTCGTGGGTCAGAGTTGGATGACTCAGCAGCTCCTGAAGGATTGGGGTAGCTCATAAGAATGCTGTTGAAAGACTATTTTGTATCTTGAAGCTGTGATAAATGGAGGGACTATTTATTTGCAAAATGTCTGTCATAATTACATGGCTTATATCTGTGTGAACATGGATATCTGACACTAGAAATCCTAGGGCTAGCTTCTCAAGAGATTTAATTCCAATTATTCTAACAATAACTCTGCTTAGATTTATGTTAAGTGGTTGGCACTGTCTTGATTGATAATCTGTTTTTTATTAATGGGATAGTTATTTTTATAGGAAAAAGCTGTATCTCACATTTTCCCACTTTTCCTTATGCAATTAGTTATACAATGTATAGAAACAGAAATACAATGTTTAAAAATTGTAACAAGATTTTGAACACAATCATACGACTTTTTAAAATGTCTTTCCCAAGGCATTTAGTTTAAGTCTATTATTGGGCAACATTTACCCAAGGTATTGCAGTCGTTTCTTCGCTCCTGAGAGAGAGAAATATGATAGGTAGGTGGGTAAGTGGGTGGATAAATGAGCGGACAGAGAGAAAGTTAAATCTCAACATCCCCATTGTAATTTCTTGGTTACTTGGCATAATTCAAATGGTTACAGTTGATACACATCTGATATCATGTTTGTAGGGCACATTGCCCTCTTCTTGTCTGGATCTTTAATTTCTTGCAGCTCTGTCACCAATTTGTTTCTTTCCTTTAGTTTTTCTTTTCTCTTTCCATTTTGCATAATAATACAGTACTACAATTGAAAATGATAGCTTCTGGAGCAGAATTTCAGAGGACAAATGAGCATTTAGAGTTTTCTTTTCTCCACCTGAATCAAAAGACAGGGCTATGTAAAGCTGGATTGATACATTTCTGATATATTTTAGAAAGGAGGGTATGCTGGTCTAATAGGTGTATAATTCATTTTATAGATGTGCTCAAGCTGAAATGTGCTAGTTTTTATACGAGTTGAAATAATTAACCTACCTAGCAAAATAATTATGCATCCATTGAAGGCTAATCACAGCATTTCTAATCTGCTTTTCATTTAAAAGGAACCAACATTTCTTTTTATACATTTGAATGTAAATTATGATCAACACCATAGAAATGCTCAGATACAAAGGTCATTGTAATTCATTTCGTTCATTTTTCTCATATCAATTGTGCTGAAGCAAAGATTTAGAGAAATGGGTAAGATGGGGATAAGGAAATGGGGAGGAGAAACAGGCTTGCAGACCTGCCAACCCCTGATAAAGGAAAATCTGGAGACCCATGGAAAAAAATCTGGAGATTCTATAAAAAATAGTGAGATTCTATTTTTTCCCCGATCAAGATTAAACAAACCCCTTTTCCATCTAGAAAAGTCATTAACAGTTTATTTAAATGTTTTATTTGTGTTCCCTGTTGTAAGAAGATGCAGCTTTCTTTCTTCTATTGAAAAATCACCACCTCTTTTCGCCATGTTTATACGATTGCGATCGCTTTCCCGAGCTGAACTTACAAAGTACTGGGAAACTAGCCTGGTTCCCAGGGCCTACTCCCCTTTCAAAATGACACATGAAGAAAAACGATTACCGTATATACTTGCATATAAGCCGACCCCCAAATTTGAAAAAAAAAAAGCATTTTAAATTTGGCGTAAGATTGAGGAGCCTTGTCGTGAGACCGTGAGAAATGACAAAAAATCGTGAGACTCACGGCAGAACCGTGAGAGTTGGCAGGGCTGGGCTTGGCATGAAGAAAGGGAAACAGTCAGGAAAAATGACCTAACAACAAGGAAAACAATTTTCTAAGAGTAATTTTCATAATGGTAAACAAGGAACAGTGGTGCAAATATTATTTAAGATCAGATCTCCTCTCCCACACAAGTTTTAAAGATTATAATATGATTTGCATGTGGGTTGTGGTGGGGAAAGAATACTGTGTGCATTTGTGTTTGTATGTAAGAGTGAAAGAACAAATGTTTGTGTGGATCTATTCCCAACTGATATTTGTTAGACAAATGGAAAGAAAATGTAGAAATTAAGATAATGCAGAAAGGAGGATGCTTGACAAACAAAAAAAATGAAATGAAATTAAAACACAAAGCTTTTTCAGGAGTCAGATTATTTTTCCGAAGACTCTTAGTGACTGATGTTTAAAACCATTCTTTAAAAAGCCATTAGGATGAGGACCAACATTTTATGGCATGAAATCCCAAATGTTGATTGTACTCTGGGGCAGACTAGGATGCAAGAAGAGACATTGGTATGAAGAGGTAAACATGAGAAGAATAAGGATCTCGTAGTTGGGATACATAATGGAGCATATTGGTGTTCCTTTCTCATTGCCACCCTGCTCCCAATTGGATGTATCACTTTCCTCACTGAGTAGGCCTCCCTGATCCCTCACAAGTCCAAAGTTCATCAGTGGTTATCAGAATTCAGACTTAATGAGATAGCGAAAAATAAATAAATCAAGATGCTGAACATAAAAGCAGAGGTCTGCAAAATTTCTGTGCATGTGAAGTGAAATGTCATTATAGAGAACTAATCTAAAGCCCATGTCACATTACACCAATGGATGCAAATAGGATGTAAAATGTAGAAAAACGCTTGCCATCCGTTGGTTAACGCGATGCAGCCATTCTGTACTCATTGCGTGCGTGATTCATACGTTCTATCCGTCCAGCATCCGTCTACTGAGATTTCATCCACTCAAAAAGTTTTGAGCTGCACAAAACTTTTTGAGCAGATGAACTTTCCGCCGCGTCCATTCTACATCCGCTACACATACGGGGAACAAACGTCCTACGTCCGTCATCATCCGTTACACATCCGCTGTATCCGTTCAGCATCTGCTGTGCATCCGTGCAACTTGCATCCGCTCCAGCGGAAAATGGACACAGGGAGGAAGTGAAACGGATGCGGAATGTCCGCGCAGCGTAAGTAGCATGGACACAGAAAGGATGAAAGCGGATGCAGCTCGCATATAAAGCATTAAAACGGAAAAAACGTTCGTATAGGGGACGTATCTCAGACATTTAGGATGTCTGGAGGATATCTACAGGATGCAGAAGGATACCTAGTGGAAAACTGATATTTCCTATAAAAAGGGGGAGGAAATCACCTGGATCTCACTTTCAGTCCAGCAGCCCTGGTGTGCAGACCTCTTCAGCCTTGCTCTTGCTCTTGCTCTTCCACATCATCCAGTCATCTCCACTATGGATCGTTGCACACACCTTTTGGTAGCTGCCATCATTCTACACCAGTGCCAAGCCCTCTTCAGGCTCTTTCACCTATTCTACGCAAGGAAAAGGAGGTGTCCAAGAATTGTGTGGGTCCGAAGATGGATCCCGAGAAGAGCTGTATGTATGGACTGTATGACAAGCTGGTGGTGGAGCTGAGGAACGAAGACCCTCGTGCATTCCAGCACTTCATGAGGATGCCACCAGCCATGTTTGATGAAGTTGTGGAGCATCTGAGACCCAGGTTGACCAAGGCAAACACCAACTTCCGGCCCAGCCTGGACCCTGGGCTGAAGGTGGCACTCACTCTGCGCCACCTGGCCTCCGGGACCACGTACAGGAGCATGCAGTACAGCTGGAGGGTGCCACACAACACCATCAGCATTGTAGTCAGAGAAGTGGTGCAGGCCACCATCGAAGAATACTTGGAGGAGCTCCTCCAATGCCCCACCACTGAAGAAGGCTGGAAGAAAGTTGCAGAGCAGTGGTATCAGAGGTGGAACTTCCCCCACATCGTTGGAGCCATAGATGGGAAGCACGTGG
Source organism: Laticauda colubrina (assembly GCA_015471245.1). NCBI lineage: Eukaryota > Metazoa > Chordata > Lepidosauria > Squamata > Elapidae > Laticauda > Laticauda colubrina. The sequence continues at coordinate 1,729,858 of BLBF01000051.1, forward strand.
CCTGCAAAGCTCCAGCCAACTCAGGGTCCACTTATCACAACTACAAGGGCTTCTTCAGCATCATCCTCTTTGCCATGGTTGATGCTGACTACAAGTTCATGTACATCGATGCTTTAGGCAACGGCTCATCTTCAGATGCCCAGGTATACAATGCCAGTCACTTCAAGGAGGGGCTGGAACGCAACCTCATCATGGGCTTCCCAGATCCAGACCCCCTGCCCAACGACACACAAGATGTGCCCTACTTCATCGTGGGGCCTTCTCCCTCAGAACCTACCTCATGAAGCCCTACACTTCCAGATGCCTCACCCGTGAAGAGAGGATCTTCAACTACAGGCTGTCCAGGGCAAGACGGGTGGTGGAGAACGCCTTTGGCATCCTGGCCAACAGGTTCCAGGTACTTCTCACCACCATGCAGCATCGCCCAGAGACCGTGAGGAACATCGTGGAAGCTTGCTGCATCCTGCACAATCTCATGCGTACCCGCTACCCAGTATTGCAGAACTGGCTTGTGGACCACCAACAAGGCAATGGGGACATGGAGCCTGGTGAATGGAGGCAAGGACTAAACCTGATAGACACTGTGGATGTGCCAGGCCCCAACGGAGCTTCACGTGAAGGGAAGAAGCAGCGCAACCTCCTGAAACACTGGTGCAACTCCCCAGCTGGAGCAGTGGAGTGGCAAGACTGGATGGTAGATGCTTAATGGATGCTTCCTTGAGGCTGTCTCATCACACTGATGAGATTGTGCCATGTATGTTGAGTGGCCCTACAATGAATAGGGCATTGAATAAAGAGTTGTGCTTATGTTGAAATGTGTTGATGAATGATTAAATTGTTATTGATAATAAAGGGCCATAGGTGCACTGGAGGCTTATCTATCCCACAGCTATTACCCATCCCACAGGGTAATAACCTAACCTAAACTAATAATGGGTAATAACCCATCCCACGGGTATCCCTGCCCATCCCACTGCTATCCTTACCCATCCCACAGCTATCCATCCCACTGCTGTCCTTACCCATCCCACAGCTATTACCCATCCCACAGGTATCCCTGCCCATCCCACAGCTATCCTTACCCATCCCACAAGCATGCAAAGGCTTAAATCATTTCTAAAAGTTTCCACCAAGACTTTATTAAGTGAAAGAACTGAACCAAGTGTGTGAAGCAAAGATAACCTTTATTAATAACAAACTGTAGGACTTTATTAAAAAAGCAAAATGAACCAAGAAAAGTGTCCCAAGCAAAGATAAGTCAACAGGTAACAACCCAGTCTTTGGCACTGTTCTCAGTCACTCTGAGGCGTGCCCATGGTCTCAGGGGTGAAGGGTCCAGGGGCTGTGGAGGTGGCAGTGGGTGGAGTGCTGGTCTGAGGCACCATTGGGCTGCCTGGCCCCAAGAGGACAACAGGAGATGGTGTGTGCAGAAAGCTCTCAGAGAGCTGGCTCAGTCCTGTGATGTTGAGAGGCCCTTCCTCCAGGACATGGGATGTCAGTCCCAACACCGATGACAGATGTTCTGAGGTCGGGCTTGGCTGTGGGGTGGAGGAAGGAGGAGTGTAGTGGGGCTGTCTGGTCGGCAGGTGAGCGAGGTGAGGCATCGATGGCATCTGTGGCATTGGTGGCATCTGTGGCAGGCGAGGAACCTGTGCCTGGACTGGGGAGGGGTGCCTCTGTTGAGGAAAGTCCTGGTAGCCGTAGCCTTGGTAGGTGAGGGGCTGTTGAAAGCCTTGGAAGGGCTGTGACATCGCCTGGGGTGGAGGAGCAGACCAGGACTGGGTGGGAGCAGGTTCAGCTGGGCCTGGAGGGTGGTGCAGAAGACCTGTGATCCTCTCCTTGATCACCTGGTACTGGGCTTTGGGCATTTCCATGAGGGTCTGGTTGATGTAGGTGAGGAAGGGCTTTCTGTGAGAGGATGGAATCTCGAAGTGTACCAGCTGAGAGAGGAGATCTATGCTGCTCTTGATGGTGTCCCTGATCTCCAAGAGGACAGTGTGGCTCTGTCCCTCCAGTCTGCCTCTCTTCCTGCTTTCTGTGGAGGTGGAGCTGGGTGTGGGTGTGGGTTGGTCTCTGGTGGCCGCGGCCTCCTCTTTCTCCATCTGTGTCAGGGGATCCTCCACATGCTCCGGCATGGGGTGTGCAGCTGTTGGGGGGGTCTCCATCGTGGGGCACTCCAAAGATACCTGCCTGGACACAGGAGCTGATTCTTGGCCAGAAGAGGACTGGCTGTCTGTGAGCTGCTTGAGAGAGGGTTGGCAGAGGGGCTGCTCCTCGGTGGCAGATCTCACCCTCCAAGAAGCTGCACTTGGCCATCACGTAGGTCTCCTGGTTGGTGAGCTTGACCGCGGCCTGGCCAGACTTCTTCAGGTGCAGCTTCCCGTACCAGGTGTGCATGTGCTTTCACCACCCCAGGAGGACATCCGAAGTGTAGCCCAGGTTTTCCGCCTTCTCTCTCCAAGCCGCCTGCTTCTGCTTGGTGTCTCGATAGAGCTTGTGTCCCTTCCTGAACAGGTACTCGTTCTCCCTCAGACATTCAAGCACCTCCTCCTCATGTTCCTCTGCAATGGAGTACTGTCTCCTCTCCCCCTTTTCGCGCGATTGCCTCTTCCTCCCTCTGGCAGGCCTTCTGGGTCCTCATCAGCAGGGCTTTGAGGGCCTAGGGGCTGGTCCACCACACCACCACCAGCAGCAGCAGCAGCAGCAGTAGCACCACCAGCAGCAGAATCAGCACCAGCAGCACCAGCAGTAGCACGAGCAGCAGCAGCACCAGCAGGACCAGCAGCAGCACCAGCAGAAGCACCAACACCAGGAGCAGCACCAGCAGAAGCACCAGCACCAGCAGAGTCAGCACCAGCAGGAGCAGCAGCAGCAGAAGCACCAGCAGCAGAAGCACCAGCAGAAGCAGAGTCAGCACCAGGGGGTGGGATGATGGTCCTGTCCTTCTTGCCAGGGCTGGCAGGAGTAGGCACAGGCTTCCTTTTCTTCCCCATGGTTGTTGGCTGAAGATGTGTCTGGCAGCAGGTCTTTCCTCTGAATGGTGACCTGCTTGCGAGCTGCTTCCCTTTATATCCACGGGACTGACGCAATGCATCCTCCCCGCATGCGCAGTGCACGCTTTGCATCTGCTAGGCATCCACTAGATGTCCGTGATGCATCCGCGTGATCCGCTCGGCATCCACTATGCATCCGCTCCTTCCGCTGCACGTCCGCTTCACTATTCTCCCATGGAAGCCCTGCGGATGTGTTATCCGCTTCCATCCGCTTCCATCCGCTAGGCTTCTGTTGAGCATTCGCTTAACATCCTCGCTACATCCTCCCCACATCCGTTCCTTTCCATTGTTGTCCGTTCTCTTTATGCAAATTTGGGGCCCTTTTGAGAGCGGATAGCAACAGATGGAGCCACGGATGGAATTTTGCCCGTCCGCTGTGTCCTTTTTACATACGTTTTGCATCCGTCAGCCGATGTGACCTAGCCTTAAGAGAAAGGTCTGTTTTATCAAATAAGCCTCTTTTTTATTTAATTCCCTTCCCACATCCCCTGCTTCACATAATCATTGTCACCATCATCCTTTGCTTGAAGAACATAACAGAAGTTCTAAAACTGAGAACAGAACAGAAACTGATAAGGGAGAGGATGTTGCTGGATTTCTGGGCTGAATCTGCAGAGAAACAAAGGGAACAAAGGAAATGCTTCTTCAACTTCCCCTGAGGCGCTGAGGGCAAGGGTAGACCTCCCCTTCTGTGGCTGGCTCTCCCAGAGTTACACGGTAGGGGAATAACATGGAAAAAACAACCCCCAGGAATGCCAACTGTTGGGGGATGAATGATGCAGGCACAAGGCTGGCAATTATCTGGAGCACACCTCAAGAATAAGCAGCCACGGAGCAGGGACATTTGGTCTTACATTTCCAGGGTGATTTCTTTCTGTTTGCTGTGCCACTCTTACTGGTTTTCCTGAAAGAACATTCCCCAGCAAATTCTTTCAGTCTTCTCAAACTCTGAAGAACCCAAGCCCCATTTGCTGCAGATCTCCCCAATCTTTGCCCTCCAGTTGTATGTTGGATTGTAACAAGCCCCAGTATGCTGGTCCCCAATGTATTACTTCTGGCTCGTCCCCTGTTCCCTCCTGAAGAGCCTCCTCCAAAGTTTAAATTCTTCTTTCATCCCTGTTGCCCAGCTAAGAGATATGAGCTTACCAGGTGGGTTTAGTTTTTCTCTCTAAGACAGAGGCTGAGATGTCTCATCTTTCTCAGATCTTCTACTATAGATTGGCACCTCTTTTTATTGATTGGGCTTACGTACTTTCTGTAAAGTTAAGAATGAAATGGACAAGACAGTGTTGTTAGTCATTGAAATGTTGCATGGCAAATGATGAGACCCTGGTCCAAGTCCAGGTTTATACCTAGACATGACTAAGTAACTTTGGATCTGTCACTCTTTCTCCCATAACATTCTCGTGCCATTATGTTACGTGGTCATAATAAACTTTGTGCCAGCTCTACATTTCAAACATTTTTTCTCTCATTTACTAGGGGATGATTTAATTATTTCATTACATGAACTCAGAGAGATATTGCAGAATATTTTATTAAAGATTGTTAAATTGCTTTAATTTAATGAAATATATTGAACAAAATAACAGCTTTCAAATAGTAACATTATTCACTGGTGTTCAAATAGCTGTAAATATGAACAAGTTGTCAACTATATTCCATGCCCCTTTTCTTTCTCCCTATCTTTCAGGCTTTTTCCTCTATGTCTGGTTAGGATCTCAATCCACAATCCAGAGAAGCAGCAGCTACGATTCAAGCTGGCAAGCGGCCGTACCTTTTATTTGCAGCTCTGTTCCCAGCCTGGCACCCAAGAAGATCTCTTTGGCCTGTGGGTCAAGGTGGTCAATATGCTGCGACCACCTTTGGACTTGAGCATAAAATCTCACCACAAGACCAAACATGAAACCCCCAGGTCAAAGGTGTACTGTCTTTCTATTGCTAACTTCTATTTGTTTTCATATCATTAGTGGAATGGCATATTATGGAATAATGTATGCAAAGGGGACCATCCCAAGACATTGATAGAGAAGAGGGAAGGAACATAGAAAGCTGCTTTAGGAGGAGTCTTTTCCACACCAACTTAGAGTTACCTTCTTCTGGGTACTACCAGATGTAGTTCCTTAGGAGACAGGATCTGCAACATTCCTTGCCTGCTATGGTGGCTGGTCCATGTTTGACACTGGTAATTTAAGGTGGGGATTAATATGCTTATTAATATAAGAAACATGAGATGTTTCTTTGTGCTGATTGTGTTGCCTTATATTGGAGGAGTGGAGCAAGCTGTCCCAACATTTGGTTTGCCTTACTGTTAATCTCTTTGTCCATTTTACCATCTTCAGTTGATGTTGTTCCTAGATATTTGAACTTGGATACTTGTTTTATGCTTGTTCTTCAATTACTATGTTTAGGGTATACTTTTTTATTCTGATTGCCATTATATCTATTTTCTCATTGCTGATTTTCATAATATTTGTCTTGTATTCCTAATTCATGGTCATAAGATGTTGTTGCATTTTTCCTAGCTATACTTGCTATCTATGCCTGATTACCTGCAACAATTAGTTCATTTATGTTATTTTCATTCTTGAGTTTGTCTTCTTTGCTAATGCTGTCAATGTAGATGATAAAAAATAGTCGCGATAGTACACATCCCTGCTTTACTCTGGATGATACTGTGTAGGGTTATGATCAGGCGTAGGATTCTACCGGTTTGCAACTATTCGCTAGAACCAGTTGTTAACATTCTAAGCAGTTCAGAGAACCAGTTATTAGAATAAATTACTAGCCTAATCCTGTAAGGAAGGCAGGAAGGAAATATTCTGGTGTTGCTTTCAGAAACTGCCTCTTCATTAGCCCTTATTACATTCTTGGCAGGACTAGACTTCCTGGCTCAGGAACGTCTTTGGAGTCTTTTTCCCCTCCTTTGCTGGTACTTTGCTTGTGTCAAGTGACCATTCAAAGTTACAATGGCATTGAAAAAAGTGACTCATGACCATTTTTCACATTTATGACTGTTGCAGCATCCCCACAGTCATGAGAGGGCCAGATGAGGAGATGCGTGCCTCAATATTGAGTTGGCCATGCCCAGCCAGTCACATGACCACCAAGCCAGACCCACCATCTAAGCCACGCCCCAAGAATCAGTTGTTAAAAAAATTGAATTCCACCCGTGGTTCTGATGTTCTTTCATTTGTTCTGACTATGCTACTGCAATAATTATATATGTGCAGGCTACTGCAACAATGATTGTCTGAATTTGATTGTGCATGTCAATCGTTTCTCCTCGCTTGCTAATCTGCAGAGGACAAGTCAGATTAATGCAGAGGCAGCCCTTTTGTGAAGGCAAGTAAGCAGGTGACTCCTCCTTCCAGAATTTCAAGTGCCCTGAGGAAATAACCCTCAATAGGATTTCACATTGCTGAGGTTTTTATTTTTGTAAATATTTCTTGATTCTAGATGAATCAAATAAGAACAATGGATCTTCCTATTCAGAAGTTTAAGCTGTGTGCATCCATTCAGGCTTCCTTTACAGATGGGGTGCAAGGACGTAAGTCCCTAGTGATCCCCTTCCACAGGGAACCAAATTCCAATCATTTTCAGCCCCCAGTGGCTCTGCTGATGAGGAGGATGGGAGCTCTAGTTCCAATGTATTTGAGGGCAAGCATCTGAGCAGCCTCTGTGACAGTGGTACAGTTTACCCTCTTCTAGTCCATCACCTGTTTCACCTGTTTTCTATTAAACAAACCAAATCAAATTTTAAATATTTGAATCCCAGTTACCTAGCACCCTATTAACTCAGTCTCATCTCTTCAAATTTATCTTAAAATGAGCAGAAAGGACTTTGACTCTTCATGATTAGGATTACAGTTTTAAACAGCATAGAGTACGGCTGGAGGGTGACAAACAACACCGTCAGCATTGTGGTCAGAGAAGTGGTGCAGGCCACCATCGAAGAATACCTGGAGGAGCTCCTCCAGTGCCCCTCCACTGAAGAAGGCTGGAAGAAAGTTGCAGAGCAGTGGTATCAGAAGCGGAACTTCCCCCACACCGTTGGAGCCATAGATGGCAAGCACGTGGCCTGCAAAGCTCCAGCCAAGTCAGGGTCCACTTATTTCAACTACAAGGGCTTCTTCAGCATCATCCTCTTCGCCATGGTCGAAACTGACTACAAGTTCATGTACATCGATGCTTCAGGCAACGGGTCAGCTTCAGATGCCCAGGTATACAATGCCAGTGACCTCAAGGAGGGGCTGGAATGCAACCTCATCATGGGCTTCCCAGATCCAGACCCCCTGCCCAAGGACACGCAAGATGTACCCTACTTCATCGTGGGGGATGACGCCTTATCCCTCAGAACCTACCTCATGAAGCCCTACACTTCCAGACTCCTCACCCGTGAAGAGAGGATCTTCAACTACAGGCTGTCCAGGGCAAGGTGCCACTGGAGTGCCTGGCCCCGAGAGGACAACAGGGGATGGTGTGTTGAGGAAGCTCTCAGACAGCTGGCTCAGACCCGTGATGTTGAGAGCCCCTTCCTCCATGACATGGGGTGTCAGCCCCAATACCGATGACAGATGTACTGAGGCCAGGCTTGGCTGTGGGGTGGAGGAAGGAGCAGTGTAGTGGGGCTGTCTGGTCTGCAGCTGGGTGAGGACTGGCGTCGGTGGCATCTGTGGTGTGGGTGGCATCTGTGGCATGGGTGGCATCGGTGGTGTGGGTGGCATTGGTGGCATCAGTGGAACTGATGTGGTGGCGTCCGATGTACCTGTGCCTGGACTGGGAAGGTCTTCCTGTGCTGCTGGACCTCCTGGTAGCCGTAGCCTTGGTAGGGGAGGGCCTGTGGAAAGCCTTCGAAGGGCAGTGACATCACGTGGGGTGGAGGAGCAGGCCTGGACTGGGTGGGAGCAGGTTCATCTTGGTCTGGAGGGTTGTGAAGAAGATTGGTGATCCTGTCCTTCACCACCTGGTCCTGGGGTTCTGACATGTTCATGAGGGTCTGGTTGACGTAGGTGAGGAAGGGCTTGCGGTTGGAGGATGGGGCGTCGGTGTGTACCAGCTGAGAGAGGAGATCTACGCTGCTCCTGATGGTGTCTCTTATCTCCAGCAGGACAGTGTGGCTCTGCTCCTCCGGTCTGTCTCTCTGCCTTTCTGTGGAGGTGGAGCTGGGGGTGGATGCGGGTTGGGCTGTGGTGGAAGTGCCGTCTCCTTTCTCCCACTGCGTCAGGGGGTCCACCACGCGCTCCGCCAGGGGTAGTACAGCTGTCAGGGGGGTTCTCCATCGTGGAACGCTCCACAGATACCTGCCTGGACACAGGAGCTGACTCTTTGCCAGAAGAGGACTGGCTCTCAGCAGGCTGCCTGAGAGAGAGGGTTGTGAGAGGGGCTGCTCCTCAGTGGCGGATCTCACCCTCCAAGAAGCTGCACTTGGCCATCACGTAGGTCTCCCGGTCCGTCAGCTTGACCGCGGCCTGGCCAGATTTCTTGAGGTGTAGCTTCCTGTACCAGGTGTGCAGGTGCTTCCACCAGCCGGGGAGCACCTCCGAAGTGTAGCCCAAGCTCTCTGCTTTCTCTCTCCAAGCAGCCTGCTTCCTCTTGGTGTCTCGATAGAGCCTGTGTCCCTTCCGCCAAAGATACTTGTTCTTCTTCAGCCACTCCAGCACCTCCTCCTCATGTTCCTCTTTGATTGTGTATTGCCTCCTCTCCCGTTCACACGTCTGCCTCTTCCTCCCTTTGGGAGGGCCATGTGGGCCCTCATCAGAAGGGCTTCGAGGTTGTAGGGGCTGCTCCTCCACACCACCACCACCAGCAGAAGCAGCAACAACAGTAGCAGCAAAAGCAGGACCAGCAAGACCAGCAGGACCAGCACCAGCAGGACCAGCAGCACCAGCAGGACCAGGAGCAGGACCAGGAGCACCAGCAGGACCAGCAGGACCAGGAGCAGTGCCAGCAGTGTAAGCACCAGCAGAAGCACTCGCACCAAAAGCAGTGCCAGCAGAGTAAGCACCAGCAGAAGCACCACCACCAGGAGCAGTGCCAGCAGAGTAAGCACCAGCAGAAGCACCACCACCAGGAGCAGCATCAGCAGAGTAAGCACCAGCAGAAGCACCACCACCAGAAGCAGCATCAGCAGAAGCAGCATCAGCAGAGTAAGCACCAGCAGAAGCACCACCACCAGAAGCAGCATCAGCAGAAGCACCACCTCCAGAAGCAGCATCAGCAGAAGCCCCAGCACCAGAAAAGCGAGCCCGGGCAGCAGAAGCCCCAGCAGAAGCAGAGTCAGGGCCAGGGGGTGGGAGGGTGGCCCTGTCCCTCTTGCCAGGGCTGGCAGCAGATGGCAGAGGCTTCCATTTCTTCCCCTTGGTTGTTGGTTTGCTGGCTGGCTGGATGGATGGATGGATGCATGGCTGGCTGGCTGGCAAGCTGTGTCTGGAAGCAGGTCTTTCCTCTGAATGGTGACCTGCTTGCGAGCTGCTTCCCTTTATATCCACGGGGCTGATGCAATGCACCCTCCCCACATGCGCAGTGAACGCTAGGCATCCGCTAGGCTTCCGCTCTGCATCCGCTTCATCCGCTCAGAATCCGCTCTGCATCCGCTCTTTCCGTTCCGTATCCGCTTGGCTGTGCTCCCCCGGAAGCCTTGGGGATGTGCCATCCGCTTCCATCTGCTTCCATCTGCTAGGCTTCCGTGGAGCATCCGCTTTCCATCTGCCCTACGTCCTCCCCCCCGTCCGTTCCTTTCCGTGTTGTCCGCTCTGGTTATGCAAATTCGGGGCACTTTTGAGAGTGGATAACAATGGATGGAACATTTTGCTCGTCCGCTGTGTCCTTTTTACAAACGTTTTGCCTCCGTCGGTCAGTGTGACAGGGCCTTAAAGTATAGCTATCTCGCAAATTATGGATGAACAAAATTATAGTCAAATAATTGATTAATAATAATACTAGGATATTCAATTTTTGATTGATAATATGAGTTATTATGGAATGTAACTGTAACTGAGACTATGAAATCCAAGCACAAAGAATTTGCAAACCAACCGACACTGTTTGTATACTGTTTGTATATTTATGGAAGAAAGTTGGATGTTTTTATGTTTTGTTTGTTTTTTGTCTGTTTTCAAAAAATCAATAAAACTTAACCAAAAAAAAGAAAGAAAATGTTTGCTGTAATGCAACATAATGCCAGACAAATGCCAAGTAGAACTTCCTATAAGTCAAAGAAATGCTGGCATTGTGATAAAGCAGGGTGGTCGCAAGGCAAATGCCAGCATTGCTATAGGTGCAGAAACGAAGGGCATTTCAGCAGGCCATGTAGGCAACACCACTCCCGCAAACGGTATCACCCACCACCTTGAAACACGAGGCCAGGCAATATTCCAGTCCTTTACACTGAGCAACAAGGTTTCAGTCACCAGACACCCTTTCCTCCAATAAATATTAACAATAGACATCAATGGGACCAAAGGAGAGAACATGATTTACCCCTTTCTTGACTAGAACATGACAATGAAAGCACTGAATTCATGGCTACCTTTAACGGGCTGGCTATCCCCTTAAAAAATGGTCCAGTAGGGGAACCCATTGTTACCATTCTTATTGGAGGAAAGAAATATAATTGCTGAGTTGATACTGGAGCCACCTCCTCATTAATTACTGAACCACTATATAAAGCTTCAGTGGCTGAAGGGGCTCAGGATAACATAATGGGAGTGGGGGGGGGGGAATGATCCCTGTATAATTTACCCACAACATACCAGTAGAACTAGGACCTTTCACAATAGACCATGCGTTCACTATTTGTCCCCAGTCGCCACTATCCCTATCAGGAAGGGATCTCCTATGTAAAATGTGAGCTGCCATAACATGTGGTAAATAGGTTGCAATTGGAAATCCCAGGAAAAGGCACGCACAAAACAATCATGCTGATAACCAACAACATGGGGCTTCATGAGGATTTAAAAAGTCTACCACCCTCCTTATGGGGCTGGAACTCATCAGAAGTGGGACCACTTAAAGGAGCAACACCAGTTACTATCCAAGTAAAAAAGGGACCACCTCCATGTGTGCCCCAATACAAAATCCCTGCAGAGGCAATTCTCCCCATAAAAAAATTAATCCAAGCATACCTACAGCAGGGAGTTCTCATTAAACGTACCTCTCCCTGCAACACCCCCATTTTTCCTATGAAGAAATCTACAGTAGATAAAGATGGAAACCCCATCTTTAGATTTCTACATGATTTGAGGCTCATAAATAATCACGTGATACCAAGAGCCCCCATAGTACCTAACCCATCAACTCTAATCATCGAAGTGCCAGCCTCAGCCACTTATTTTTCAGTCATTGATTTGTGCTCTGCCTTTTTTAGCATTCCAGTGGATCCAGCATCCCAATATCTATTTGCCTTTACCTGGCAAGACCAACAATATATTTGGACTCGATTGCCACAAGGCTATACTGAGTCCCCCACCCTATTTTCACAAATATTAAAGGCAGATCTCCATTTCCCTACCACAGCCGTCTACCTTAATCCAATATGTTGATGATTTACTGCTGTTAAGCCTGGGTTCCCCAACCAGGGTTAGGTAGACAAGCTAAACAGAATGTGCAGCGTTAGTCAGATAGGCACACAGATAAATGAGTGAGCTAAACTTGTATGTTTATTAACATACAGTAAAAATAACAGATACGCTTGTGCTATCAAGAATATATTTTATTCCATTATAAGTTAATAGCATAGTCAAATAACAGTCCAATATTCATTTACCATGTAGTCAGTCCATTCAGGGGTATTCAGTTAGCAAAGTCCATGTAGAATATCCTATGTCAGTTCACTTACAAAATCAGTCCTTTGTTGTCTCTCCCGTTCGAGCAATGCAGTCTTGATTCCAAGCAGTAATCAGGGATCATCAAAGCCAGAGAGATAGCAAGCCGTAGTCTTGCTATTTTTATATTGTTTTCTTAACCACTCCTTTAATTGCTATTTCACAGTTAAAGCTGCATACACTCTAACATACACTAACTATGATTCATAGTTATTATTTCACCTAAACCAGTTAGGGTAAACAATGTTATCCCTAACAACTGTTGGCATCTCAAACGGAGCTAGTAAATACCCTGTACTTACTTAAAGCCCTGGCAGAAAGAGGGCACAAAGCCTCTCCCTCCAAATTGTAATATTTAAAACAAGAAATAACATATCTGGGCATTGCACCAGGAATTAGAAGACTGGCCCTGGTAATCGGGTAGAAACTATTTTAGCCATGAAACCACCCCAGACAAAATGACAAATAAGAGCTTTACTGGGAGTACTGGGTTTCTGCTGCCCATGGATCCCCTCGTTTGGAGAGTTAGCCCAACCACTTATTCAATTAATAGGCAAAAACATGCCTGACCCCATTGAATGGTCCAAATCTCTAGACAAAACACTTCAGATCATGAAACAAACCCTGGCATCAGCCCCAGCACTCGGGCTACCTGACTATAGGAAATCTTTTACCTTATTCATCCATTAAAATTTATGTGTTGCCTCTGGCGTTCTAACACAGCCTTTTGGACACACACACTGACCAGTCGCTTACTATTCTGTAACCCTGGATCCAGTACCTCAAGGGGCTGTCCCCTGCTTAAGAGCCATGGCAGCTACAGTCGAACTGGTGAAACAATCTAAGGATTTGGTACTAAGGCATCCACTATTGCTAAAAGTCCCCCATGAAATTTTTGCAGTTCTCTTAAAGAGCCAGACACAAGCCTTTACTCTGCAGCATTTGGCTCAATATGAAGCTGAACTTTTTACCTCTGATCACATTATGTTTGAAAGATATAATACTCTAAACCCAGCTCCCCTGCTCCCCACAGAACAGGAAGAAGGCAATCTCCATGATTGCCTCCATTTAGTGCATGACGCTGAACTACCCCACTCCGATTTAACAGATACCCCGCTACAAAACCCTGACATTGAACTTTTCACAGATGGTTCCTCTTATATGCACCAGAACAAAAGAGTAATGGGAGCAGCTGTAGTCTCTCTACAAGAAATCATCTGGGCTTCCCCCCTTCCTCCTTCCCAAAGATTACATACAAAGGGACATTGTGGCACACAAGCTATGGTGAATGCCATCAGGAAGTTATGGTATGCACCTGGAGCCTATAGTGAGGCTACAAGAAAAGGCACAACATGCCAAACCTGCCAAGCAAATAATACCACCTCCAGAAAAACAATTCATGAAGGAGGAAGACCCTGGGCACAGAAACCATTTAAAAAGATCCAAATGGATGATATACAACTACCTAAGGCAATGGGTATCAATATGCTCTTGTCTGTAAGGACCAACTAACTCACTGGGTAGAGGCCTTCCCATGCCACCATGCAACTGCTTTAGAAACAGCCAGACATCTCCTTAAGGATATTGTGCCTAGGTTTGGGGTCCCCACCATTCTGGACATGGATAGGGGAAAACATTTCATAGCACAAGTCCTCACACATATATTTCATGCTCTAGGCATTACCCAAAACCTCCATGTGTCCTATTCTCTAACTTCCTCAGGAGCCCTGGAGAGAGCTAACGGAGATAAAAACCTCTCTCTATTAGGAGACACACCTCTCCCAATTGCCCTCTTTTATCTCAGAACTAGACCAAGACAGGACATAGGTATTTCCCCCTTTGAAATCCTTTTTGGTCAGCCTCCCGATACCTTACAAGGTTTCGATCCTCATTCCCTCTGCCTAGATAGGGGGGATATGGTTCTCTCTTCTTATATGCCTAGCGGATGCCTAGCGTTCACTGTGCATGCGGGGAGGATGCATTGTGTCAGCCCCGTGGATAGAAAGGGAAGCAGCTCCCAAGCAGTTCACCATTCAGAGGAAAGACCTGCTTCCAGACACAGCTTGCCAGCCAGCCAGCCAGCAACCAACCCCACAACCATGGGGAAGAAAAGAAAGCCTCACCCATCTGCTGCCAGCCCTGGCAAGAGGGACAGGGCCACCCTCCCACCCCCTGGCCCTGACTCTGCTTCTGCTGGGGCTTCTGCAGCCCGGGCGCGCTCTTATGGGGCTGGAGTTTCTGCTGATGCTGCTTCTGGAGGTGGTGCTTCTGCTGATGCTGCTTCTGGTGGTTTTGCTTCTGCTGGTGCTTACTCTGCTGGTGCTGCTCCTCGTCCTGCTGGTCCTGCTGGTGCTCCTGATCTTGCTCGTGCTCCTGGTCCTGCTGGTACTCCTGGTCCTGCTCGTGCTGCTGGCGCTGCTGGTGCTTACTCTGCTGCTGCTGATCCTGGTCCTGCTGGTGCTGGTGCTGCTGCTGCTGCTGGTCCTGTTGGTCCTGCTTTTGCTGCTACTGTTGCTGCTGCTGCTGCTGGTGGTGGTGTGGAGGAGCAGCCCCTACAACCTGGAAGCCCCTCTGATGAGGGCCCATATGGTCCTGCCAAAGGGAGGAAGAGGCAGATGTGAGAATGGGAGAGGAGGCAATACAACATAGAAGAGGAACATGAGGATGAGGTGCTGGAGTGGCTGAGAGAGAACGAGTAACTATGGCAGAAGGGACACAGGCTCTATAGGGACACCAAAAGGAACCAGGCTGCTTGGAAAGAGAAGGTGGAGAGCCTGGGCTACACCTCTGAGGTGCTCCTCGGCTGGGGGAAGCACATGCACACCTGGTACAGGAAGCTGCACCTCAAGAAATCTGGCCAGGCTGCGGTCAAGCTGACGGACAGAGAGACCTACATGATGGCCAAGTGCAGCTTCCTGGAGGGTGAGATCCACCACTGAGGAGCAGCCCCTCTCACAACCCTCTCTCTCAGGTAGCCTGCTGAGAGCCAGTCCTCTTCCGGCAGAGAGTCAGCTCTTATGTCCAGGCAGGTATCTGTGGAGCCTGCCATGATGGAGACCCCCCAGACAGCTGTATTACCCATGGTGGAGCGCGTGGAGGACCCCCTGATGCAGTGGGTGAAAGGAGACGGCACTTCCACCACAGCCCAACCCGCATCCACCCCCAGCTCCACCTCCACAGAAAAGCAGAGAGGCAAACCAGAGGGACAGAGCCACACTGTCCTGCTGGAGATAAGAGATACCATCAGGAGCAGCATAGATCTCGTCTCTCAGCTGGTACACACCGACTCCTCATCCTCCAACTGCAAGCCTTTCCTCACCTATGTGAACCAGACCATCATGGACATGGCGGAACCCCAGTACCAGGTGGTGAAGGACAGGATCACCGATCTGCTTCACAACCCTCCAGACCAAGATGAACCTGCTCCCACCCAGTCCAGGTCTGCTCCTTCACCCCAGGTGATGTCACTCCCCTTCCAAGGCTTTCCACAGGCCCTCTCCTACCAAGGCTACGGCTACCAGGAGGTCCAGCAGCACAGGCAGCAGCCCTTCCCAGTCCAGGCACATGTACATCAGATGCCACCAGTGCCACTGATGCCACCGATGCCACCCATGCCACAGATGCCACCCACGCCACAGATGCCACCCATGCCACAGATGCCACCCATGCCAGTCCTCACCCAGCTACAGACCAGACAGCCCCACTACACTGCTTCTTCCTCCACCCCACAGGCAAGCCCGGCCTCAGTACATCTGTCATCGGTACTGGGGCTGACACCCCATGTCATGGAGGAAGGGGCTCTCAACATCAAGGGACTGAGCCAGCTGTCTGAGAGCTTCCTCAACACACCGTCCCCTATTGTCCTCTCGGGGCCAGGCATCCCAGTGGCGCTTCAGACCAGCACTCCAGCAGCAGCCACCTCCACAGCACCTGGACCTTTCACCCCTGAGACTGGGCATGCCTCCGAGTGACCAAGAAGAGTGCCAGAGACTGGGTGGCTACCTGTTGACTTTATTTTTTGCTTTGGATACTTGACTTGGGTCATATTTCTTTTACAGCTTGTTATTAATAAAGATTATCTTTGCTTCACACATTTGCTTCATTTATTTTATTAAATAAAGTCTTGGTGGAAACTTTTACAAATTGTTTAAGCCTTTGCATGCTTGTGGGATGGGTTAAGATAGTAGTGGGATGGGCAGGGATACCTTTGGGATGGGTAAGGATAGCAGTGGGATTGGCAGGGATACCTGTGGGATGGGTTAAGATAGCTGTGGATGGGCAGGGATACCTTTGGGATGGGTAGTAGCTGTGGGATAGATAAACCTCCAGTGCAAGCATAGTGGGACTGTATGGTCCACCCTCCCAGGTGCCACACCTATGGCCCTTTATTATCAATAATAATGTAATCAATCATCCACACATGTCAACATAAAAACAACTCTCTATTAAATGCCCTGTTCATTGTAGGCCCACCCAACATACATGGCCCAATCTCATCAGTGTGATGAGACAGGCTGAAGGAAGCATCCATTAATCATCTATCATCCTGTCTTGCCACTCCACTGCTCCAGCTGAGGAGTTGCACCAGTGTATCAGGAGGTTGCGCTGCTTCTTCCCTTTCCGTGAGGCTCTGTTGGGGTCTTACACATCCTCAGGGTCTATCAGGTTTCACCCTTGCCTCCATTCCCCAGGCTCCATGTCCCCATTGCCTTGTTGGAGGGCCACGAGCCTGTTCTGCAACACTGGGTAGCAGGTGTGCATGAAATTGTGCAGGATGCAGCAAGCTTCCACGATCCTCCTCACAGTCTCTGGGCGATGCTGCATGGTGGTGAGAAGTACCTGGAACCTGTTGGCCAGGATGCCAAAGGCGTTCTCCACCACCCGCCTTGCCCTGGACAGCCTGTAGTTGAAGATCCTCTCTTCACGGGTGAGGCATCTGGAAGTGTAGGGCTTCATGAGGTAGGTTCTGAGGGAGAAGGCATCATCCCTCACGATGAAGTAGGGCACATCTTGCGTGTTGTTGGGCAGGGAGTCTGGATCTGGGAAGCCCATGATGAGGTTGCATTCCAGCCCCTCCTTGAGGTCACTGGCATTGTATACCTGGGCATCTGAAGCTGACCCGTTGCCTGAAGCATCGATGTACATGAACTTGTAGTCAGCATCGACCATGACGAAGAGGATGATGCTGAAGAAGCCCTTGTAGTTGAAATAAGTGGACCCCGACTTGACTGGAGCTTTGCAGGCCATGTGCTTGTCATCTATGGCTCCAACAGTGTGTGGAAAGTTCCACCTCTGATACCACTGCTCTGCAACTTTCTTCCAGCCTTCTTCAGTGGAGGGGCACTGGAGGAGCTCCTCCAGGTATTCTTCGATGGTGGTCTGCACCAGTTCTCTGACCACAATGCTGATGGTGTGTGGCACCCTCCAGCCGTACTGCTTGCTCCTGTGGGTGGTCCCTGAGGCCAGGTGGCACAGAGTGAGTGCCACCTTGAGCCCAGGGTCCAGTTTGGGCTGGAAGTTGGTGCTCTGCTTGGTCAACCTGGGTGTCAGCCACTCCACAACTTTGTCAAACATGGCTGGAGGCATCCTCATGAAGTTCTGGAATGCACGAGGGTCTTCGTTTCTCAGCTCCACCATCAGCTTGTTGTGCAGTCCGTACTCTGCTCTTCTCCTGATCCATCTTCGGATCCAGATGCTTCTTGGCCGCCTCCTTTTCTTCCCGTAGGACAGTTGAAAGAGCCTGTAGATGGCTTCGCACTGTTGTAGAACGATGGTGGCTACCAAAAGGAGTGTGTTACGATCCATGGTGGACATGACTGGATGCTGTGGAAGAGGAAGAGGCAGATGAAGGCTGCAGAGGTCTGCACAGCAGGGCTGCTGGACTGAAAGTGAGATCCAGGTGAGTTGCTCCCCCTTTTTATAGGCAATATAGGTTTTCCACTATGTGTCCTTTTGCATCCTATAGGCATCCTCTAGACATCCTTATTATCCGAGATGGTCCCCTCTGCGAACTTTTTTTCCATTTTAAATGCTTTCTATGCAAGCGGCATCCACTTTCATCCTTTCTTCGTCTGTGCTACTTACACTGCGCGTCCGTTCCATGTCCGTTTCGCTTCCTGTGTCTGCTTTCCGCTGGAGTGGATGCAAGTTGCACGGATGCACAGCAGATGCCTAACGGATGTAGCGGACACATAACGGATGACGACGGATGCAGAACGGATGTTCACCGTATGCGTTGTGGATGCAGAATGCACGGGTTGGATACATTTTCCGCTCAAAAAGTTTTGTGCAGCTCAAAACTTTTTGAGCGGATGGAACTTCAGTTGACGGATGCTGGACGGATAGAGAGCAAGAAAAATGGACACAGTGAGTCCAGAACGGATGAATCGCGTTAACCAACGGATGGCAAGTGTTTCTCTCCGTTTAACATCCTCTTTCTATCCGTTGGTGCAGTGTGACATGGGCTTTAGATCCATTAGAAATTGATTGGGCAAGGCACTGCTACATAAATATATTGTGTGTAATTTTAGATATTGTCAGATCAGTATAAATATTATGACTACATTTTAAATACGATCACAGTTTTACAATTGTACATATTGTCCTATTTTATATAATTTTAGCTACTACTTCATTATAACCCAGAAGCAGGTTTTTCCTTTTGAAATTTACTCACAAGTCCTAGTCAGGTTGTTTTATTATTATAAATTTTGTCTCAAGTGATTTTTTAAAAATTTCATATGTGTCTGTATGTATGCTACAGATCACTCATGAATATTCTTATCTAAGACTGTAATAAACTGACTGACTACTGAGTGGGATTTTGGATATTATAATTTGATTTTGAACACAGCTGCAAGGTATTATGTGTGTGGATGAAACTGCAACTTATATATAAAAGACAAGTATCATTCACTCATCATGAAATCTCCAGAACTGTAAAGCCTACAAACTTGAAATTTGCATGTATGTTCCTCTTTGCTTCTAAATGCTTACTAAAGGCCCGGTTCCACTGGCTGACGGATGCAAAACGTATGCATAAAGGACACAGCGGATGAGCAAAATTTCGGGGGTGGCTCCATCCGTTGTCATCCACTCCAAAAAGTGGTGAAAATTTGCATAAACAGAATGGAAAAGAACGGACCTGGGTAGTATGTAGCGGGGATGTTAAACGGATGTTCATAGGAAGCCTAGTGGATGAAAGCAGATGGAAGTGGATGACACATCCGAAGGGGTTCTGGGGGAGAATTTTAAAGCGGACGCATAGCGGAAGGGACAGATGCTTAGTGGATGAAGCGGATGCATCACGGACGCCTATAGGAAACAAAGGGGATGCTGCGCAGATGTATATCGGATGCAAAGCATTCACTGCACATGCGGGGAGTATAATTGCGTCAGCTCCACGGATATAAAAGGATGCAGCACGCACGCAGTCAGCATACAGGGGAAAGACGTGCTGCCACATACATCGAGCAGGAACACCATGGTTCATCAGTCAGGCAACAAGAGGAAGCCCGTGCCTACTTGTTCAAGCCCTGGCAAGGTGAAGAAGGGCAGAACTAGCATCCCACCCCCTGGCACTGACTCTGAAGCTGCTGCAGCTGCTGCTGCTGCTGTGGTGGACCAGCCCCAAGGCCCTCAAAGCCCTGCTGCTGAAGGCCCTGCTGCTCAAGCCCCTGAAGGTCCTGCTGCTCAACAGGGCTCCCTGTTGAAGCCCCTGCCAGAGGGAGGAAGAGGCAATGGAAGGAGAAGGGAGAGAGGAAACAGTATACCGTTTCCGAGGACCATGAGGATGAGGTGCTGGAATGGCTGAGGGAGAACGAGTACCTCTGGAGAAAGGGCCACAGACTGTATCGGGACACCAAGAAGAAGCAGGCAGCTTGGAGAGACAAGGCAGAGAGCCTGGGCTACACTGCAAAAATACTCCTTGGATGGTGGAAGCACATGCTCACCTGGAATGGCAAGCTACGCCTCAATAAATCTGGGCAGACCGCTGTCAAGCTCACTGACCGGGAGATGTACATCATGGCCAAGTGCAGTTTCTTGGAGGGTGAGATCTGCCATCGAGGAGCATCCCCTCTGAGGCCCCTTTCCCTCAGACAGCCCACAGACAGCCAGTCTTCTTCCAGCCAGGAGCCAGCTACCCTGTCCAGGCAGGTGTCTTCAGAGGGCCCCACAGCAGAGACCCCCCTGACAGCTGCACTCCCCATGCCGGAAGACTTGGAGGATCCCGTGGAGGATGACGCCTTGCTGTCACAAATGGAGGAAGAAGCAGTAGCCACCAGAGGCCAACTCACCCCCACCCCCACCCCCAGCTCCAGAGGATGCAGGCAGAGAGGTAGACTGGAGACCCAGGACTACAGTGTGCTGTTGGAGATCAGGGACACAATGAAGACCAGCACAGAACTTCTCTCTCAGCTGGTCGACTTTGACAGAGCATCCTCGGGCCGGAACACCTTCATCACCTACTTGAGCCAGACCCTGAGGAACCTGCCAGTACCAGGTGATGGAACAGAAAATCACAGCACTTTTGCACAACCCTCAAGGCCCAGTTGAAGCTGCTCCTACCCAGTCCAGGTCTGCTCCTCCACCCCAAGCGATGTCACAGCCCTTCCACGGCTTTCAATAGCCCCTCACCTACCAAGGCTACAACTACAAGGACTTCCCACAGCAGAAGCAGAACTTCCCAGTCCAGGCCCAGGTTCATCGGACGCCACAGATGCCAGTCCTTACCCAGCTGCAGACCAGACAGCCCCACTACACTCCTCCTTCCTCCACCCCACAGCCAAGCCCAACGGACAATCTGTCATCAGTATTGGGCCTGACATCTCAAGTCATCTCAAGGGCCTTTCAACCTCACGGGACTGAGTCTGTTCTTGGATGGCTTCCTGAACACACCACCACCTGTTGTACCCTCGGGGCCAAGCACCCCAATGGTGCCTCAGACCAGCACTCAAGTCACAGCCACCTCCACAATCCCTGCCCACTTCACAGTTGAGACCATGGACATGACTCAGAGTGACTGAGAATAGTGTCAGAGGCTGAGTTGTTTACTTGTTAAATTTATATTTGCTTAAGACACTTTACTTGGTTCATTTTGCTTTTTTAATACAGTCAAAAAGGTTACCTAAGAAACTTTATCTTTGCTTAAGACACTTAATACAATTTAATTGGCTCATTTTGCTTATTTAATAAAGTCATAAAGTTTAGCTAAGAAAATTAATAAAGTTTATCTTTGCTTAAGACACTTAGTTTACT
Source organism: Laticauda colubrina (assembly GCA_015471245.1). Taxonomy (NCBI): domain Eukaryota; kingdom Metazoa; phylum Chordata; class Lepidosauria; order Squamata; family Elapidae; genus Laticauda; species Laticauda colubrina. The sequence goes on from BLBF01000051.1 coordinate 1,750,994, forward strand.
TGGTTCATTTTTTTTACTTAATAAAGTGTTGGTGAAAACTTTGAAAAATTGGTTAAGCCTTTGCATGCTTGTGGGATAGATAAGGATAGTTGTGGGATAGATAAACTTCCAGTGCAACCATAGTGGGACTGTGTGGTCCACCATCCCAGCGATCCAGATGATTTTCTCCCCCTTTTTATAGAAAATATCGGTTGTCCGCTAGGTATCCTTCTACATACTCTAGACATACTGCAGACATCCTAAATATACAAGATACATCCCAGTTACAAACTTTTTGTCCGTTTTGAATACTTTATATACGAGATGCATACGCTTACATCCTTTCTATTTCCATGCTACTAATGCTGTGTAGACATTCCGTGTACCTTTTGTTTCCTCCCTCTTTACGTTTTCAGCTGCAGCGGATGTGAGTTGAGGGGATGGCCAGAGGATGTAGAGAGGATACAGCGGACGTTTAACGGATGATAACGGACAGAGAAGGTTTGTTGCCCGTATATGTCACAGATGTACATCATCCGTTCACAAATTTTGTGCAGCTCAAAACTTCTTGCGCGGATGAAATTGCAGTGGACGGATGCTTGATGGATAGAGCGTATGAAACACGTATGCAGTGAGTACACAACGGATGCATAGCGTTTTCCAATAGATTGCAAGCTTTTTTTAACGTTTTACATCCTCTTTGCATCCGTACGTGCAGTGGGGCCGGGTTTTAGAAAGGATTTTTTGAAATGGCCATTGGATCATTAGTATTTCATTAGTATTTCTTATACAGTAATTAAAACTCTCTGATGCTAAGGAGTTCCCCCTCCCCACCTGAAAAGAACTCTGTTCCAACTGCCAGTTGCCTCACATTCTGTTACCTCAGTTCAAACCAGCAGACATTCCACTCCCTCACTCAGGAACAGTCTGGAACTCCTTACAGTACTAAATGTCAGTACCTCACCAAAATGTCTACACCTTCCACCTATGGAACAGCTTCTGGACTCTAGATGGTAGGAGCGATATTCCCTTATGTGTTTCAATCACTGACCACCACTGAGCCAACAGATTGTGAACAGAATTTCTCCTGCATAGCCCAATCACATAGTTTCATCACAAAGCATAGGTATTCAGCTAGCATTCTATAATCCTGATCCTGCAAGTTATTCTACATTTTGTGCCTTCTTACATCATCCATTTCTTCTCTATGTGCAGTGTGGTGCATTTCATTATTGGCAGCTGGCAAAGAAATATAAATATATCGATAGGAAAATAAGGGAAGGTAAGATTGGCAGCCAGGCATCTCCTGGTAGAAGTGTAATTGCCCTAGAATTGAAAAAGATGACTGGGCTTGGGCTTGGAAAAACAGACAAGGCTGGGTTGATAAATTTGATGCCATAGAGGTTAATAGAGTGATTCAGGGACAACTGGCAACCCAGAATAGTAAATAGTATTGAATGAAAACCTGTGTGACTTTTCAAATGGGTTGTCACTTTTTTAATAAATAAAAATGCACCTGCCTTTAATAGGTTTATAAGAAGCATTCATTGGGTATTCTTCCCACCACTGCATCTCTATGCTTGGAAAAACATTTACCTCTTAAATTTCTGCCTGTTATGTAGCTATTACACATCCCAGACTTTCCATCCATATTAATGCAAGCTTATTGAACTCAGTCTAACAGAGAACCCATGCCTTTCTGCCATCTCATTCTGTATGCTGTTTTTATAAGTTATTTTACTCTAGTAGTACTACTGTAATAGGACATGTAAAACTAAATGAAAATGAAACTATTACAGATGGTCTTATCTTGTAATAGTTGTAAGTTACTATTTCTTAACTTCTGTCCAAGTGATGTAACCTGCAATACTACCAATGTTTAGTGCAACACTCCCATAATCCCCAGGTAGCATAGTCAGTATTCAGATCTTGAAAGCTGATGTCCCAAACATTTTGAAGACTAGAATAACATAGTTGGAAGAGATCTTGGAGATCTTGTAGTCCAACCCTCTGCTCAACCCTATACCATTTCAGAAAAATAGTTATCTAGTCTTTTCTTTAAAAAACTGAAGTATTGTGACACCCACAATTTCTGGAGGCAAGTCATCCTACTGATTAATTGTTCTAACTGCCAGAAAATTTCTTCTTAGTTCTAGATTGCTTCTTTCCTTCATTAGTTTCCATCCATTGATTCTTGTCCTGCCTTTAGAGAATAGGTTGGCTCCCTCTTCTTTGTGGAAGCCCCTTAGATATTGGAACATTGCTATTATATTTTCAATAAACTAGACATACCCAATTCTTGCAACCATTCTTGTCTTTCCATCTTCCATATCAATCAGCATGCTTGTTGCAGCATAAACACCTAAAGCTCACAAAAACGAGACTGTGATTAATACAAATACTGCATTACTAGTGTGGTCCAATAAATGATATAGTAGATTTTCCAAATCTAGTATCCTGTGTTGAGCTTCAGATCCCATCATCCCATAAGACAGCAGGGGGAGTGATAAGAATAAATAGCTTGTCAGTCCCCCCAAACCCTGCCCCCCCAAAAAACATGTGGCAAATCTTCCAAGCAGGTTTCTTTGTTGTTCCACACTAATCAGGTAAAATCTTGTCAAACTGAAACACTCTTTTATCTACAATAAACATATATTCCGAGAACTATTGGGGGAGGCTGTCTGAACCTTTTTCTCTTACACAAACTATCTCAACTGAGTTGCCTCTTAATTCTCTGGGAAGCACCCCCTTCCTCTTGGAATCCAGCCAATCCTATGGTCAAACTGACTAGGATTATGAAATCTAAAGCCCTTTATATCCAGAAGGGCACCACGTGAGGGACATTTAAACTAAGATATAAGATAGAAAGGAAGCCTAGGACTAAAAGAGTGGTTTCAAAACAACAGACTATGTGAGCCATATTCAGTCCATCCAATAATGCCTTCCAAACTTCTCCATTTGACAGCATGGAGTGTTGACCAAAGCTATACATGAGGCAGACCCAAGTGACAATTAACAAGTCCCAAAGCAAAATGCACAATCCAGAAATCTATAAAACAGAACATTGCTTTGTGGTTGCTGCTGCTGCTATTGTTGTTGAGTGATTTGACTGTGTATACTAATTGACTAGGAATCTTGGCAGAAATGTATCAGAAAAATCAGGCCAGTAGATGAAATGCAATCAATGGCTATTCCTAATAATACTACACCAAAGCGCAGAATGTATATGTCGTGTGGATGATTGGTTACAGATTACTCTCATCAAAAGCAATGTTTCTTTTTTTAATAACCCGCTGCCAAGGAATACAGGTAGGTAATACCAGCAGCTTTTAGCTGAATAATTAAACCAAAACAAATGGGCGATACAGTACTACTGCCTCAGTTACGGCTTATAACAAATCAGTAGGCCATTGTGAGAAATGAATGCTGATCTATGGTAACTATTTCATTTAGCAAGTTGTCTTGCACAAAGAAAATTAGACATCAGGGAGAAGCAAATCTCACTCTAGAAGAGTTTCTTCTTTTGTGGGAGAAAATTCAGATAGGTCTTTCTTTCTTCTATAAGGATGGGGAGGAAGGGGAAGAGAAATAATTCTCCTTTTTAAAACAAACAATCATTTTACCATGCCTTACACAAATAATCCATTATTTCTAAGCATTTGTTTAGTGAGTGATTGAAATTACAATGGTACTAAGAAAAGTTACTTACAACAGGTCTTTGGACTTCCAACCATCACCATGTCATCACAGTCACAGGTCAAAATTTGGGCATTTGGCATGTATTTACAGCAGTATGCTAGGATCACATGACTGCTATTTGCAACCTCCCCCGCCTGCTTCTGGCAAGCAAAGTAAATGGGGGAAGCTAGATTTGTTAACAAGTGGATGATTGGTTTAATAAATGTTTTGAAAAAGACCATAAAATTGGTACGATTCATTTAACAATTGTTTTGCTTAATATTGAAAATCCTGGCCCCGGTTGTGGTTTTAAGTAAAGGATTACCTGTATTTATAGTCAGCCATCTTACTCTGGAATAATGTCCTTTTAAGTAGAAGGGTAGAAAGTTCTGGCACTGTGGTATGACCCAGAGTGACTACCATAATTCCCCTTGGAAGATAGCCTATTTCTTCCTGTGCTTGAGCAGTAAATCAGGGAAAAAACTTCTGCTGCTAAGATTTACTGAAAGAAAGATAGAAAGAAAGAAGAAAGAAAGAAAGAAAGAAAGAAAGAAAGAAAGAAAGAAAGAAAG
>BLBF01000051.1:1755394-1782738 GCA_015471245.1 Laticauda colubrina
AAAGAAAGAAAGAAAGAAAGAAAGAAAGAAAGAAAGAAAGAAAGAAAGAAAGAAAGAAAAAAAAGAAAGAAAAAGCCCAGATTTTTAGAATCAAACCATATTTTTAAATGAGGTCCACTCACAATACTTTATTTTTTGACTTGGCAAGATTGGAGATTTCTTCCCACTTCCCCAGTGCCAGCTGCCACTGCTCACGTTATTTATCACACCTGAATTGGTGCAAACAGCATGGCAAAGAGGCAGTTTTACCTTTGCAAGCTAGGGGAAGGACTTTTTGATCGATGGTTGCAGTGGCTTTCCTCAACTTTAGGCCTATTCTGAGCAGCCTCCACAAATGGTAATTCAGCACTGAGCATTTATTGTTGGGCAAAGGAAATGGCAGGCTGATAGATTTAATTTTTAGGGTTTCTGAACATACATCAAGTGCTTTTCTCTCACTGATTGGTAATCCACGTTGGACATTAAGGACAGACTTTTACTGTCTTAAACAACATGGTTCCTTTCAACTGTAAGATTAAATCTCCCCTCAACTTGCCTGAATACAGATGATGCCTTATTATGGTATGTCTGAGTGTCATTAACTGTACAGTGCAGAAGATAAATGTAGTGTTGAGATGGAAGTTTCCATCAAGCTGAGAATAAGATGGAAGAAACTGTTTCCTGCAGCTGGCAGTGGAACTGTCTCTTCTCAGGGAAAGGAAACTCTGCCCAAGTGCCAAAAGGGGATGCAAATAAGATGGAATGTCAAGAGATCTGCAAGTCCTAGCATCTGGTAAACTGGATCTGGAAAGGGCATGAGGAAAAAAATGTTTGCCACCAAAGAAAAAGAAGGATGGAAATAACATCAAAATAAGATTGAAAGAAAAGCAATATAAGCCCCTAAATGTTGAACAATTTGTATGTTTGAAACAAAAATAAAAAGTAAAAGCAAGGTGACTTGAACCAGTTACTCTCTTACTCTAAGCAGTAAGAAGGATGCAAGGGCAAACCACTTCTAGTAGGTTTACAAGAAAACAGCAAGGACAATGTAAGCTTTCACTAATTGAAAATCTGAAGACAGAAAAAGAGGGGGGAAGGAGGAAAAGTTGGTGGTATTTGTTTAGAGTTTATAAGGCAACATTCTAAGGTCTGGGCATTGCACTTTCTTGTGGGAGGTGGGAAATAACACTGCATCTGAAAATCACAGTGAATGGGACAGAAGCATTTAAGATGGGGAAAACAAGATTTCCCAGCATTGGGAATACTACATGAGCGGTGGTGACGCAGTGGTTAGAGTGCTGTACTGCAGGCTACTTCTGCTGATTGACATCTGCTTGCAATTTGGCAGTTCAAATCTCACCAGGCTGAAGACTGATTCAGCCTTCCATCCTTCTGAGGTGGGTAAAATGAGGACCCAGATTGTTGGGGGCAATAGGCTGATTCTGTAAACTGCTTAGAGAAGGATATAAAAGCACTATAAAGCAGGATAGAAGTCTAAGTGCTATTGCTATTGCTACTTACTGAAGTGCATCTGCTTTATAAGGTAAGCAGCAGAAATAGATATGAAGAAGGCATGTTGTCTAAGCAAACAGTCTGAAAAAGAGGTTACAGATATTCCTCAATTTACGACCACAATTGAGCCCAAAATATCCATTACTGAGATGTTTGTTAAGTGAGTTTTGCCCCAGGTTACTATCTTTCTTGCCACAGTTGATAAGTAAAGCGGTGCAGTTGTTAAGTTAGTAATACTGTCATTAAGTGAATGTGGCTTCCCTGTTGACTTTGCTTGTCAAAAAAATGCAAAACAGGATCATGGGATCCTCTGGGACACTGGAACCGTCATAAACGTGAGCATCTGAACGTGACCATGGGAATGCCACAAGGGTCATAAGTGTGAAAAACTGTCATAGGTCACTTTTTTCAATGCTGTTGTAATTTTAGAGGGTCACTAAATGAATAGTTGTAATTTGAGGACTATCTGTATTTCAGTCCCATGATTGCTTATCAATCAGATTCCCTCCACTGTTTTAATTGTTGTTGATATCTGCATGCTTCTTTTTTCTAGTTTAATTTCAAGTATGGAGAAATAAACTTTATAAGGCCTCTCTCTGAATTAAATGTGCTTGGGATTGCTTCTCCTGTATTTTTTGAACCTTTACATTTTTTTCTCCTTAGAAGAGATTTGAAGCAGGCAGCAGTTGGCAAATCATCAGCCAGAGAGGAAATGCTTCTCTGGCAGTATAATCCCGAGGCTGCGTTGCCTGGGTTAATTAAAACTAAATATAGACTCTGCTGGCTGGATAAATTGCAAAGAATGTTTCAAAGGGTCTGGGTATTTTTCTTCTGCTTACTTTCACCTGGAATGGCATTTTTAGGAGGTTGTAGGGAAAGTCACAATGGAGTAAAAGAAACTTCCCTTCCAAAATCATCATAAAGAAGAATAGGGTAATGCTGAGGTCTCTTGGGTAAAAAGTACTAATGCTGGCATTCTCAGGGTCAAATCCTATTCTCTGAAATGTGCACACTGACCCTCCCATTGTCAGCTGAGAAAGGTTAGCTATGGTATCTGTGTAATAGACTTTTTAGATGAACTCCTCCTCCTCTCCCCTTCCCTGGGGGATCTCCGGGGAGTCTCATGGTGAGGACAAATAGAGTCAATCTTTTCTTTTTCTCTCACTTCTGCATTTCTTTTTAGTTTTCCTTTGCGCAAGCTGATAGCAGAGAGATGGACTATTTCTCCTATGGTCCTATATAATTGTATGCCAGCCTAAGCCAATATTTACCATACAGGAATTACTTTTCTCTAAAGGAATACATTTGAAAAGCTTTTAAGACTACTGTTTAAATCCATATAGATATCTGAAATACTACACTCCAGAAATTTCAACATTGCATTACATTATGCTTAATGTTCCCATGAAAAATGCAGGTGCTACTGGTTGGAATAGTGGTACTATAGGAGGTAACTCTTAACAGTTGCAAGATGGTAGACATCACTGCATTTACATGGGGGGGAGGAGCAGTTTTTAGCCTCCCAGAAATCTCTGGAAGACCCTTTTAGCCTGATACTTGGATCATGTAGTCCAAGGTTGGGGAATTTGGCCCTCCAGGTATTATTGAACTCTAGTATTTCCCCCTATTGAGCCATGATGGTACAGTGGTTAGAATGCAGTACTACTACTGCTGAATGCCAGCTGACTGCTGTTTGGCAGTTCGATTCTTACTGGCTCAAGTTAAGTCAGCCTTCCATCCTTTCGAGGTCGGCAGAATGAGGACCCAGATTGTTTGTGGGCAATATGACTCTGTAAAACTGCTTAGAGACGGCTGTAAAGCATTGTGAAGTGGTATATAAGTCTAAGTGGTATTGCTGTTGTCTATGCTATCTGGAGTTTTTGGGAATTGTAGTTTAGCAACAGTTTGAGAATTACAGTTTCCTAGATCTGATCTAAGAGTTATATCACTGGGGAGTTGAATGCTGATTGAAGCCTACTGAAAATAAAAAAGATGTAATGCATCTAGTTAACTGAGGAATATCGAGCCTGTTTGCAATAGAACCACATTTCTCCAAATCAAAAGTAATAGTGGTTTTGTCATAGGCATTTTTTTGAGAGTACAGTTATGAACGGCATAAGAATCAGTACAGCCAAAATCAAACCAGCATTCATTCATTCTGATACTTTTCCTCTCCCTCTTTTCTCTTTCTGACATTCTATGCCAAGGAGGAGAAATTTCACTTGCTAAAAGTCTGACTCTCTTAAAAAGAACTTCCAAAATCAAGCATTGATTACACAGCCCTTGAATACTACTGAGCAAGTAGTTTGGGGATTTGACCAGGAGTGGGATTCATTTTTCTTAACAACTGGTTCTGTGGGTGTGGCTTAGTTGGTGGGCATGGATTGATGGTCATGTTATTGGCTGGGTGTGGCCAACTCAATATCACTCACATCGAGGCACGCATCTCCTTGCCTGGCCTCTCATGACTGTGGGGATGCTGCAACAATCGTAAGTGTGAAAAAATGGTCATAAGTCACTTTTTTCAGTGCCATTGTAACTTTGAATGGTCAAGCAAAATACCAGCAAAGGAGGGGGAAAAAACTCCAGAGAAGTACCAGAGACAGGAAGTTTAGTCCTTCCAAGAATGTAATAAGGGTTAACGGAGAGACAGTTTCTGTAAGCAACACCAGAATGTTTCCTTCCTGTCTTCCTTACAGGATTAGGCCAGTAATTTCTTCTAACAACCAGTTCTCCGAATTGCTTAGAATGTCAACAACCAGTTCTAGGAATAGGTGCAAACTGGTAGAATCCCACCCCTGGATTTAACCCTTTCATGATAGCTACTATAGAGAATAATTTCTACTACCCACTGCTTTTTTCTCTTGTTTTTTCCCCCCTATATGTGTATAAACTTTATCTATGGACATTTGTGTGTATATGTGTGAGAGTGATCACTGAGAAGACAAGGACAGCTTGCAAAGGATTTTGCATTTTGGTTTTGAATGTGATAGACCAGATGTCTACAAGATGTATTCCGCCTACAATTTCACTCTACTGCAAATATTACTTAATCCACAAAGCTTACCAATATTATTATAAGATGGTGAAAACTAAGCAGAAGTTTTCATGTGTCATACTCACAGGTAGATTTTTGCAACCCAGATAAAAGGCCCAAATGATTTCAAACTGTGGACCATGGGCCTTTTGTATTATAGCACTAAGATACAAGAAAAGAGTATACATTCTGACTGAAAGATTTTCTTGCCTTGGGTGAGGTGGACAAGGAAATAGCAAAGTTCACTAGGATGTGGAAAAGGCACAGTCCAAAATGGTTGGGATTCTTCCTTGTTTCTAGGCCTTGGACCGGGGCAGGATTCAATTTTTTTAACAACTGGTTCTTCTGTGGGCATGGCTTAGTTGGTAGGTGTGGCCAACTCGATGTCACTCACATCAAGGGGCACTTCTCCTCACCTGGCATCTCATGACAGTGGGGATGCTGCAATGGTCGTAAGTGTGAAAAATGGTCATGTCACTTTTTTCAGTGCCATTGTAACTTTGAATGGTCACCAGTTTGAGACCAAAACTCAAAAAGGGCATGTAAGCACGTTTGAATGTCAGTCTTTCTAGCTAGCCAAGAAGCCTTGCTGAATGTCACTCATCTTTGTTCCTTGTCATTAAAAGCTTCTTTCTGGTAGCTCTGCTTCATTATTCAATTATTTCTTCAAAGTGCTAACTCCAACAGGGGAGTATTTTCTCCAAACAGCAGTGTAAAAAGCTTAGAACAAACCCTTCCCCTTTAAGAAAGTACCACCACCACCAACAACAACAAAAAACCTCCTTCAAAGACAGTAAGTCTAGGCATATTGCCAAGAATGTAAGAAGAGCAGAGAAAAACAAAAGGAGATTTCTTCCAACAACCGATTCTCCAAACTGCTTAGAAAGTTAACAACCGGTTCTAGAGAATAGGTGAGAACCTATAGAATCCCACCCCTGCTTTGGACTGTTTCTCTCCCTGCCAGTTTACTCACTGTAATGTATGCACGTATATCCCTCCCTGACCACTCTCCTATTTTGTGCAGACTGTAATTTTGTGCAGACTGTAAAAGTTACGGAATAATACTTTTGTTTTTGTTTCCCCATAAACCAGCAGCTACTATTGCTGCCGCTCTTCTCACAAGGTATATGTTACTTTTATATATATATATATATCTGTGTTATCCATTGAAAGATCCTCAGCCCCTTGGTGTGCAAGACGTTTCCCTCAGCCTCATTTTTCAGTCCAGAAAAAGTGAGACAGAGTCTGCAGAAGCTCCTTCGCTTCTGGAATCAGTATCCCTACAGGTACCCACTATGCTCACTAAGGCCCAGGTGCCCACCTCCTGGAGGGAAGAACAAGAGGGGTGGGCCATTCTGTTCTCTGAGCCCTGTGGATTAAGGACATAGATGAGAGGGACAGGTTTAAAGTTCATTCTGGATTGTTTTTAGTGTCTTTTATCTATCCTTTCTTTGAAAAAAATGCGGATAAGGGAATAGGAGTGAATGGAACAGTGGACCTCTCATTGCCCTTTGAGACCTTTTTAGTAGTTTGATAGAGGCTTCCTGCCTGGAATTGGAAAATAGTTAAATATTTCTGTAAATAAATTGTCCCTTGGACAATTTAACATGCAGATAAAAGTATCTTACTTAGTTTGAATAATGAAATGTCTGCAAAAAAACAAGCTCGTAGAACACCAAACATCTCTCATATTTTGAATTGAACATTAAATACTCCGATTAATAGAGATTCCCTTAAAAGTATGATTTATGTTTACTGAAATTGTAATAGATTTTATGTCTTATTCCAACCAACAGATATTAGAGTATAATGACTGTTCTATGATGGACCACAATGTTTTGTTGTTGCTGTTGTTAAAACTCAGATCGCACATTTTCTGAATAGTTTTTATCCCAGAGCTATAATTGTACTTAAGAATGAACTTAAATAACACCATCAGTGAGCTGTTGGACAGTATTACTTGGTCTGTTGTTTCGGGCAGCGACTTCGCGCGATGAGAGCCAAGACTCTCATCGCGCGAAGCTGTCACGCTAAGTCGCTGCTCCAGCAAGTCACTGGAGCAAGTCGCCACGCTAAGTCGCTGCTGCAGCCCTCACCTGGCCCTTTGCAGCCCTCGCCTGGCCCTTTGCAGCCCTCGCCTGGCCCTTTGCAGCCCTCGCCTGGACCTTTGCAGTGACTTAGCTGATGAGATGAGAGCCAAGACTCTCATCGCACGAAGCTGCCACGCTAAGTCGCTGCTCCAGCAAATCAGATTTATGTGCGTATAAGCCGACCCCCAAATTTGGGGGGGAAAAAAAAGTATTCTAAAGTCGGCTTATATGCGAGTATATACAGTAAGTAAAATTGCTTTAGCCTAATTGGCTAATTGGTAAAACAAAGGGGCTTCTAGAATTCTTTCAGTCCTCTCCCAGATCAGCCATAAGTTTGTGTAAATATGTGTACTATACTGAGGGGATAGAGCAGAAACTAGTATCCTCAGTGAGTCTAGGATAACTTGTTGTGCCACCTCACTGCCCCCATCTTGCCACAGACATCTCATCCCAGCCAACTCACTGCAGGAACAACTTGCCAAGAACCTGGGCCTTCTACTCTGATTTGTAAAGCCAAACAAACTTAAAGTTTTCACCAGCCCACACTCTTTGTCCTAAGGCTTCCTTACCTTGCTACTCACATCCTTTATGCATGAATGATTCATTTCAGAGATTTGTAATTGTAAGCAGTTTTTCAGATTCATTTTGTCTTGAAATGTAAGACTGCAATGCATTTAATCAATCAGTCTTGGTGATGGGGTTATTACCAGATTTTGAAGCTACAGATGGCTAGGCAGCTTGATCTGAAACATAACCTTTTGGAAGTGTAGTAACTATCGATTCGTTATTAGAGAAGGCTCTTCAATCTTACTTATGACTGTCAATGTACACATTTATTTATGGCATCAAATGGAATTTTATGAATAGCACAGTATGGTTTCAAATATCAATGTGTATAACATTTCTGCTCTGTTTTACAATGTTAATGTTTGAAACATTTCCTATACAAAGGTTCATTCAGAGTTAAAATTAACCTAAGGGTCATGAACTCCATCTTACCACTCCAGACTGTAGCCTTACTCATATTTTCCTAAGGTGACTTCTACCACAACATCTATCCAGCCTGTCTACATAGAGATTAGGTTTAATAATACACTGAGCAATCAGGTAGCTGAACACATTTTAGCTTAGCTAGTTATGTTACCCTAACTAGTTGAGTTCATATTAATGCAGTATATTATGCAAAGCCAAAATCATTAGGATAACCAAATAAACATGGTTACATTAGCTATAAATAATTGTATTATGTGAATGCAATCAATGAATGTTGCCAGTACTGAATTACTACTTATATTTTAAAGAAGCTACTGGAAGAGACAAAGATTTTACTTTATTCTGCTTTTACAAGTGTTGTGGAGCGGCGGAATAACCTGAGGCAAATACAGAGCTAACTTCAGCTTTTACTTTATTGTAACAATAAAGCGTTGCCGTGGCTGCTGCGCTAACAAGGCAAGCTGTCTTGCCTTTTATAGCCAGCTGTCAAATGGCATCAGCCAACAGGAACGGTCCGTGTTCCCGCTGGAAACACGGACCGGAGTGAAGACTTCAGCTCAGTCTTTTCTGAATGCCACACTCCTTTCCCCCAGAACAGAGCATGCGTAGTCCTTCAGATAACTTGGGTGCTTGCACAGGCGACCAGATCTTCTAAGTCCTGATGAAGCAGCTGCTGAAGGAACTTCTCTGTTTGTTGGGTAACTTCTGGTGCCGATGAAGCTGGCGTCTCAGGTGTCTCAGGGCGAGGGACAGATGACTGTTCAGGAAGGCTTGCATTTCTGTCATACCCATGGGAAGTTTCTTTGGGCGCTGGTGGTCTCTTTGTTGCAGGAACGTCTTGAGGGCCATCTACAGACAAGCTCCAATGCCTTCTAAGTTGATCGATATGGCGGCGCCAGATGCGCCCATCTTGCAGTTGGACCCTGTAAGACTTAGGACCAGTTACCGCCACAATCTGCCCAGGCATCCATAAGGGGTATTCCGCATAGTTCCGAGCATAGACCTAGTCATTCTCAGTGAACTCCCTTGCCTGGCTATTTGACCCAAGGGACATGACTGGGGCGTAATGCATATGGAGTCTGTCTAGGGTGGTCCTCAGGCATCTACCCATGAGAAGTTCAGCCAGAGACCTATTAGTAGTGGCACAGGGAGTTGTGTGCTGGGTCAGGAGATACTTAGTGAGCCTAGAGTGCCAATCTATGGGCCCAAACCTTGCCAGGGCCTCCTTAACTGATCTGACTGCTCTTTCAGCCAGGCCATTACTGGCAGGATGAAAAGGCACTATAAGTGCATGCTTTATTCCTAGGTTGGCTAGGAAAACCTCAAATTCACAGGAAGTAAACTGGGGGCCATTTTCAGACACAATGGTGTCAGGGAGGCCATGGGTAGCAAATATCCTTGATAGAGCCTTAGTGGACAACTTCTGAAGTTGTGGTGGTCATCAAGGTCAGCTCTACCCATTTAGAAAAAGAATCGACCATCACCAGGAATGTACGCCCATGAATGGGGCCAGCCAGATCAATATGCACCCGGGACCAAGGGGCCACGGAATCATCCCACCTTCCTGGAGTGGATGTGGAGCAGGTCTGGTAGCTTGGCATGGCTGACAAGCATTCACCCAACTTGTAATCTGAGCATCCATGCCTGGCCACCATACATAACTGCAAGCTAGGGCCTTCATCCTGACAATGCCAGGATGGCCCTCATGCAGGACCTTTAAAACTGAGTCTTGCAACTTGGAAGGAATAACTACTCTAGTCCCCTAGTAGACAGCCTTGCAAGAAAATAGTTCTTTCTGGCGAGTTTTGAAAGGCACGAATTCGGGGGCATAAGTAATCGCCGGCCACCCCCTTCCCACCCAGTCAAGAACTTGGGTGATTACCTTGTCCCTAGCAGAGAGGGCAGCGATATCAAGGACAGTGATGGGAAGTTTGAGATTGTTGATCTGGAACACAGCATTAGTTGGTTCAGGATCCTCCACAGGAACAGGTAGGGGGCAGTGATTAAGAGCATCAGTGTGGCATAGACTCTTGCCAGGTCGATGAATCAGTGTATAGGAATAGGCACCCAGAAATAAAGTCCATCTGGTCATTCTTGGAGACAGAATCTGAGGAGTTTGTCTTTCGCCTGACAGAAGGCCTAATAGAGGCTTGTGATCAGTAATCAACTCGAAATAGTGTCCATTTAGAAACTCATGGAATTTTTTGACAGAAGCAACTACAGCAAAAGCCTCCTTGTCAATTTGGCTGTAGTTGCGCTCAGCTGAGGAAAAAGTTCTGGAGAAAAAGGCAATGGGTGCCTCAGAACTGTTCGACAGTCTATGACTTAAAACAGCACCTATGCCAAAAGGAAAAGGATCTGCTGCTAAAACTAAAGGTAAATGTCTATTAAATTGAATCAGGATAGCATTGAATGTAAGTAATGATTTGACAGCATGGCAGGCATGGGCTTCTCTAGGTCCCCAGTGCCAGGGGGACTGTTTATCCAAGAGTCTATGTCGAGGCTCTGCAACAGAAGCTTTTTGTGGCAAAAACGAAGCGTAAAAGTTAAGAAGTCCTAAAAAGGCCTGGAGCAGAGTTTTGTTAATTGGCGTGGGTGCCTCATGAATAGCTCTTACTTTGGATTCGATTGGATGAATACCAGAGGCGTCAGTTCTGTATCCCAAAAATTCTACCTGTGGGATGGCAATAGTGCACTTGTCTTTCTTTAACTTAAGACCATGCTTTCTGAAATGATCGAGGACTGCTCTGACTCTTTGCAGTAACTGAGACTTGCCAAGGGCAGATATTAAAATATCATCAAAATACGGGATTATGTCCGGTAATCCTTCAAGAAGTCTTTCCATTAAGAATTTGAAAATTCCTGGGGCCACACTTACGCCAAACTGGAGGCGCCTACATTTGAAAGCGCCCCTGTGCGTTACAATAGTTTGTAGTTCAGCAGTTGTGTCATCAACAGGGAACCTGTTGATAGGCCTGTGACATGTCTAATTTCATGAAAATGGTTCCTGGCTCAAAGGAATGTAGTAGGTGCTGGATAACAGGGACTGGATAAGCGCTGATTTGTAAATATTTATTCAATGATGTCTTGTAATCTGCACAGATTCTTACGCTACCATCTTTCTTTAGGGGTGTCACTATTGGGGTTTCCCATTCTGTGAAGTCCACTGGTTCTAATACACCCTGTTTAATTAATTTGTCAAGCTCAATGTCCAATCTGGGGTGGATTGCAAAAAGTACCCTTCGAGGCTTTAAATTGATTGGTACTGCCTGAGAGTCCAAGTTGAAAGATATTGGGGTTCCTGAATTGGGGTTCCAGTCCCTCGCTGAACACATCACCATAGTCATTGAACAAGGTGTCCACTTCAGCATTTGTAATAGAGTGGATTCCGCTTATATGGAGGCCAAGGGCAGGGAACCAATCTAAATCCAACAGGCTAGGGAGAGCACCATCCACTACTACTAAAGGCAAGTGACCTTTAAAATTTTGAATTTGTACAAAAAACTTGCCTTTTCCGATGGCTGGGATGGTTCAGCCTTGGTAGTCACACAGGGTTAACTGGCAGCCGTGAAGCTTCTTCTTCGTCATTCTGGGAAGTAGTTGTTTCAAGATGCTCCATGAGATGATGGACAGTGCTGAGCCTGTGTCAACCTCCATCCTGAAAAGTTTTCCTTCTATAGAAACAAAAACACTGATTTTTTTAGAGTGTTTGTTAGTCAGCTTGGCTTGATAGCAGGTAAAACAGTCTTCAACTTGTTTTTGGAAATGTTGGGTAGTCTGAGGCTTTAGGGCAAAAGTCTTTCCTGCTTGACAGAACCTGGCTAAATGACCCTTCCTTTGGCATTTTAGACAAATGGCATTCCTGAACTTGCAGGATGCCCTGAGGTGATTTCCTCCACAGCTTAGACAAATGGGCTGAGACTGTGGAGGTAGATTGGGGTTTGGCCTGTTCTCCCCTTGACTGGTTCTTTGCTGCCTGAGGCGATTTACATCATTAGCCTCTTCATAGCCTTCTTCTGAGGAGGTTTCATCGTAATGGATGGCTGAGCTGCTCTGGTTAATTGGATTTCCCTGAATTTCTGCTGCTGAAAGTGCTGATAGTTCAGCAGCTTGAGACTCTTCAATTGCTAATTTAAGGGTTAAATCCCCTTTAGCCAATAAATGCCTTTGTAGCCTTAAATCCCTGACTCCACAAACTAGTTGGTCTAATAACATGTCTTCCAGATAGTCTCCAAACCCACAATGCAAGGCAGCTGTTCGTAGGGCAGCCATGTACCCACTAATAGTCTCCCCCTCAGCCTGAATTTGTCTCCTAAAAGCATGACACTTGGCAACTCCGGATGGCTTAGGGGAATAGTGGTTGGAAAGAATTCCCTGCAATTGTTCCCATGGAGCAGTCTTAATTGAACGTGGAGCCAATAATGCTGTAGCAGTGTCAAATACTGTGGCTCCACAAAAACTTAAAAAGTAGGACTTTTTCCTATGTTTGGAAATGTCAGCAAGGTCTATTGGCATCTAGGAAACAGTCAAATCAGTTTCTGTAGGACTCCCATGTTTCCACTGTCAGTCTGAAAAGAGGGAATGCAGGGTTCAAAGTCATCTCGACTCAGCGGTGCCGGATCTTTCGAGGAAAGTTGAAATTCGCGCTCGTGAATAGTGACAGTAGCTCTTAAAGTGACATTCAGCTCTTTTTGTAGTGACTTCGCTCAGCGATTCTTTGCCCGGTTGCCTCTAAAATGTATCCTGCCCTCATCGCCAGTGTTGTAGAGCGGTGGAATAACCTGAGGCAAACATGGAACGAACTTCAGCTTTTATTTTATTGTAACAATAAAGGGTTGTCACGGCTGCCTAGCAAGGCAGCCAGCTGGTGGACAACAGCTGTTTGACAGCTCCTTTTTATACCCGGCTGTCAAACGGCATCAGCCAATAGGAACGGTCTGTGTTCCCGCTGGAAACACGGACCGTAGTGAAGACTTCAGCTCAGTCTTTTCTGAAAGCCACAACAAGCATTTCACATTTTTAAGGCTGAACATTACCATAATGTATGGCTTTCCATTGTGAAGTCATAATTATGATTGTTTATAATTGAGATAAACCATGGAAGTCACATTGAGTGAAGAGCAATTGTCTTATAAATATAAATATGTAATATAGTTAATGTATGTAAATATAGCTAACAATTACATAATTATGTAAAAAAAACTATGAACTTCTGAGGCCACATGACTAATTGTCCAGAACTGCATGTGGCCTACAGCCTGTGGGTTGGATATTCCTGATCTAAAGGCCCTGTCACACTGCCCAACTGATGCAAAACGTTAGTAAAAAGGACACAACGGATGAGAAAAATGTTCCATCCGTTGTTATCCGCTCTCAGAAGGGGCGAAAATTTGCATAACTGGAGCGGATAACACAGAAAGGAACGGATGCAGGGAGGACACAGAGCAGATGGAAAACGGATGCGGAACGGAAGCCTAGTGGATGGAAGCAGATGGGAGCGGATGGCACATCCGCTAGGCTTCTGGGGGACCACAGCAAAGCGGATGCGGAACAGATACAGCGGATGCACAGCAGACGCCAAGCGGATGAAGTGGATGCAGAGCGGAAGCCTAGCGTATGCACAGCGGAAGCCTAACGGATGCCTAGCGTTAATTGCGCATGTGGGGAGGATGCATTGCGTAAGCCCCGTGGATATAAGGGAAGCAGCTCGGAAGCAGGTCACCATTCAGAGGAAAGACCTGCTGCCGGATGGATTGACAGCCTTGCCTGCCCTGCCTGCAAGCCTTGCTGCAAGCCTTGCTGCAAGCCTTGCTACCAGCCTCCCTGCCAGCCTCCCTGCCAGCCTTGCTGTCTGCCTGCCTGCCAGCCTTGTTGTCTGCCTGCCTGCCAGCCTTGATGCCAGCCAGTCTGCCTGCCAGCCTTGCTGCCTGCCTTTCTGCCAGCCTTGGTTCATGTCTGCCTGCCAGCCTTGCTGCCTGCCTGCCTGCCAGCCTTCTTGCTAGCCTTGGTGCCTGCCTCCCTGCCAGCCTTCCTGCCAGCCTTCCTGCCAGCCTTGGTGCATGCCTGCCTGCCAGCCTTGGTGCCTGCCTTCCTGCCAGCCTTGGTGCCTGCCTGCCTGCCAGCCTTCCTGCAAGCCTTGGTGCCTGCCTCCCTGCCAGCTTTCCTGCCAGCCTTGGTTCCTGCCAGCCTCCCTGCCAGCCAGCAACCCCACAACCATGCAGAAGCACAGCAAGCCTCAGCCATCTGCTGCCAGCCCTTGCAAGAGAGACAGGGCTACCATCCCGCCCACTGGCCTTCGCTCTCGTTCTGCTGGGGCTTCTGCAGCACGGGCTCGCTCTTCTGGGGCTGGGGCTTCTGCTGCTTCTGCTTCTGGAGGACCTGATGACAAGCACTCCAGCACGAGCCACCTCCACAGCTCCTGGACCCTTCACCCCTGAGACTGAGCGACCAAGAGGAGTGCCAGAGACTCATTTTTATTTTATAGCTTGTTGTTAATAAAGTCTATTTTTGATTCACACACTTGCTTCATTTCTTTTTTTTAATAAAGTCTTGCTGGAAACTTTTAGAAATGGTTTAAGCCTTTGCATGCTTGTGGGATGGGTTAAGATAGCAGTGGGATAGGTTTAGATATCTGTGGGATGGGCAGGGATACCTTTGGGATGGGTAATAGCTATGGGATAGATAAACTTCCAGTGCAAGCATAGTGGGACTGTATGGTCCACCCTCCCAGGTGCCACACCTATGGCCCTTTATTATCAATAACAATGTAATCAATCATCCACACATGTCAACATAAACACAACTCTTTATTAAATGCCCTGTTCATTGTAGGCCCACCCAACATACATGGCCCAATCTCATCTGTGTGATGAGACAGGCTGAAGGAAGCACCCATTAATCATCTATCATCCTGTCTTGCCACTCCACTGCTCCAGCTGGGGAATTGCACCAGTGTTTCAGGAGGTTGCGCTGCTTCTTCCCTTCACGTGAGGCTCTGTTGGGGCCTTGCACATCCTCAATGTCTATCAGGCTTCGCCCTTGCCTCCATTCCCCAGGCTTCATGTCCCCATTGCCTTGTTGGAGGTCCATGAGCCTGTTCTGCAAGACTGGGTAGCGGGTGCGCATGAGATTGTGCAGGATGCAGCAAGCTTCCATGATCCTCCTAATGGTCTCTGGGCAATGCTGCATGGTGGTGAGAAGTACCTGGAACCTGTTGGCCAGGATGCCAAAGGCGTTCTCCACCACCCGCCTTGCCCTGGACAGCCTGTAGTTGAAGATCCTCTCTTCATGGGTGAGGCATCTGGAGGTGTAGGGCTTCATGAGGTAGGTTGTGAGGGAGAAGGCATCATCCCCCATGATGAAGTAGGGCACATCTTGCTTGTCGTTGGGCAGCGGGTCTGGATCTGGGAAGCTCACGATGAGGTTGCGTTCCAGCCCACCCTTAAGGTCACTTGCGTTGTATACCTGGGCATCTGAAGATGACCTGTTGCCTGAAGCATCGATGTACATGAACTTGTAGTCAACATCGACCATGGCGAAGAGGATGATGCTGAAGAAGCCCTTATAGTTGTGATAAGAGGACCCTGAGTTGGCTGGCACTTTGCAAGCCACGTGCTTGCCATCTATGGCTCCAACGGTGTGTGGGAAGTTCCACTTCTGATACCACTGCTCTGCAACTTTCTTCCATGCTTCTTCAGTGGAGGGGCACTGGAGGAGCTCCTCCAGGTATTCTTCGATGATGGCCTGCACCCCTTCTCTGACCACAATGCTGATGGTGTTGTGTGGCACCCTCCAGCTGTACTGCATGCTCCTGTAGGTGGTCCCTGAGGCCAGGTGGTGCAGAGTGAGTGCCACCTTGAGCCCAGGTTCCAGGCTGGGCCGGAAGTTGGTGTTTGCCTTGGTCAACCTGGGTGTCAGCCGCTGTACAACTTCATCAAACATGGCTGGAGGCATCCTCATAAAGTTCTGGAATGCGCGAGGGTCTTCGTTTCTCAGCTCCACCATCAGCTTGTTGTACAATCCATCCTCTGCTCTTCTGGCGAACCATCTTCATACCCAGATGCTTCTTGGCCACCTCTTTTTCTTCCCGTAGTAGAGTTCACAGAGCCTGTAGATGGCTTCGCACTGTTGCAGAAGGATGGTGGCTGCCAAAAGGACTTTGTTACGATCCACGGTGGACATGACTGGATGCTGTGGAAGAGGAAGAGTCAGATGAAGGCTACAGAGGTCTGCACCGCAGGGCTGCTGTTCTGAAAGTGAGATCCAGATGAGTTGCTCCCCCTTTTTATAGGCAGTATAGGTGTCCCTTTGCATCCTCTAGGCATCCTCTAGGCATCCTCTAGACATCCTTAATATCTGAGATAGGTCCCCTCTGCGAACGTTTTTTCCGTTTTAAATGCTTTGTTTCCGTGCTACGCATCCGCTAGGCATCCGTTCTTCATCCATTCTGCGTCCGTTCCGCTTCCTCCATACGTCCGAGCGGATGTGAGTTGCGCGGATGCGTAATGGATGCAGAACGGATGCCTAGCGGATGCGTAGCAGATTCAGAACGAACGAATTGGATACATTTTCCGCGCAAAAGTTTTGAGCAGCTCAAAACTTTCTGAGCTGATGAAACATCCATAAACGGATGCTGGACGGATAGAGAGGAAGCAAAACGGAGGCAGTGAGTACAGAACGGATACATCGTGTTAACCAACGGATGGCAAGCTTTTTTGTCCATTTTACATCCTCTTTGCATCCGTTGGTGCAGTGTGACAGGGGCTTAAAGTATTGATATAAAGTATAATTGATGTTATCGTAAAATATGTCAGGGGCTCTCAAATTTTTGCTATACCATGTCTCTCTGCAATGATAAATTAATTTGTTCAATACCCCCATAAATAAAACTAAATAATGCAAAAATAATAAAACTCCTGAGATTGGTGGACTGCTTTGACAGAAGTCTGACTCACAGATTTAAATAATTTGCAAAAGTGAGTTTTGAGGTAGAAGTGAATCAGCTTTACACAAAATGTGTGAATTTCTCTTCTAAATTGCTTGTTACTGCCCATCATTTCAGAACCCAGTTAATTGAATGTTGAGCTTGGAACCCTGGTTAAGATGTTTATAGCATTTCTTTTATTGGGATGATCTTCACTAAGGACACAACAGATAGGTCAATTAGCACAATCCTGTGGGAAAGGGTTTGGGTGCATGCCTGGGTCTTGACTGAATCTTTATATTTCTCCAAGATTAAGCATCCTTTTCAGTTCTGACCCTTTCCAAACTATTGCAAATTACTTAAAGAATTTCAGAATGGTTCCTACCTATATTATCCACATTCCTTCTTCATAATATCATTTCTCTTTATCTGTCCTGACAGAGGTTGCCATACTGTATTTATTTACATTCTGCCTTTGTTATTTTTACAAATAACTGAAGGTGATGAATATGCCTAAGACTGGGCTCTATTTTCTCCACATCAATTGAAGAAGGTGGGGTTGGACTAAAGGACAGTGACTAGACCAAAGTCAGCCAGCTGGCTTTCATGCCTAAGGTGGGAGTGGAACTCACAGTTTTCTGGTTTCTAGGACAGCAGCACCTTAACCACTAGACAAAACTGCCTCCCTCCCCCATTTTTCTGTCTCCAATAAAACTGAGAGATGCAAAATTCAGACTAAAAATTCTCAATTTCTATAGTCCGTTGGATACATTTTGAATTTCAAAAGCACATGATGGATTGCTAATAACAAGGTTCCTTGAATTCCCATGGCCCTTTTTAAAAATAAAACTCCTTAAGGATGTTCCCTATCACTTCAATTTACTTGTATTTTTTTCTGGACATGTGGTCTCACTTCTAAACAGAGCACCACCTTATAGTTTGTATTTTCAAAAAAACTTCTCAGTATATTGTTAGGACTGTGCATGCTTTAAAGATAATTTGGAAAAAGTGCTTTGCACAAGCACAATCCAGCAGATTTTATTTAAAAAAAAATGCAGTGGCTTTTTTGAGGCTTCCATACAAGCCTAAAAATAAATGGTGGAGGTGCTTTAAAAGTTCAATTAACTTTAATGTGTGAAGTTCTTAAAAATAGCAACAACTTTTTCAGGTATAAAGCACTTTTTCTGAATTAGTTTCAAAGGGTGCACAGCAGGCCCAAAACATTTGTTGAACTGAGTAGATTTCCTTGTTGCATGCATACTTATCATTACTTCTTAAAAATTAAATTAATCTAAAAATTACAATAATATGGCTTAGGAGGCTATTATGTATCAAAGGAATGTTGATGAGCATATTGGGACTGATGTATGTATGTATGTGTATGTATGTATGTATCTACCGTGTTTCTCATATAATAAGGCCAGATCATTTTTTTTTGAGCCCCGAAAAAATGGCTAGGTCATCTTTTCGGGGGTGACTTAATTCCCCCCTCCTTGCATCTTCATGCGGGCAGGCAGGTGGCGATGGCTTGGATGTTGACCTTGGCATTGGTGGGGCACTTCATATCGGGGTCAGTGCAGGCAGCACCATATCCTAAATGAAAAGAGTGTCAGTAGAATAGAAGTAAAATGATAAACAATGAAATAAACAGTGAAAATGAACACAATAAGAACACATCAATATGACTGAAAAACCAAAAAGATTGACAAGACATTTGGCAATGCTTTGTATTTGCTAAAAAGAAGATACAGATGGTTATATAAATAATATGCATTGTTTAATATTGCAGATGGATAATATGCATGAAATATTATATATATCTATATCTATATATATATGTGTGTGTGTGTGTGTGTGTGTGTGTTTGTTTGTTTGTTTGTGTGTGTGTGTGTATGTGTGTGTGTAGGAATTTCAGGTCACATAATATTCCTGCTCTTTTAACTTCCAGCTTCTCAAAGCTTTTGATCTGGCTATTTATTTCCTCCCCATAGAGGTCAGATATTTGTTTTTTTTAAAGTTTTTGCGGGTACTTACATGTGTGCTATAATTCCTATGCAGCTGCAGAGACAACAATGCAACACCAACCTGCTTCAAATTAACATTTCATCACAGCACAACAGCTACTAAATGTATCCTGAAAAGAACAGAAATGGCTTTACTCAGGAACGAAGTTCACAGTAAAAGATTCCAATTGGATCAGTTAAACAAAGATTTGCTAGCACTACACCTGGAATTGAGCAGCAAAATCCACCCTCTACTTTGGGATAAGATAAAACAACTTACAACTTGGAGAGCTGAAACTGAAACCACTTACAAAAATGAAAAACTCTTAAAGAAATTAGAACATGACAAGAAAACCCCCAACAACTCACAACAACACCTGAAACAATTAGTATATAACGTTTCCAACAGAGAACTCACCAAAACAGAAACAGATATCCTAACCAAAGGATTCAATTATGCCATAGCACCCAAAAATATCCCCACAGAATCCATCATATGTGCAGTAGAATCCAGCCTAACCAAATTAAATACAGATGAAACTGACAGAATAAGACACCAAGTTACAAACATCTTATGCACAAGCAAACCACCAAAAAATAACTTGCAAAAAGATGAATTCAGAGCGCTACAAACCCTGAAAAATGATAACAGCATAATAATGCTCCCAGCAGACAAAGGGAATGCCACAGTAGTAATGGATAGAAAAGACTACGAAACAAAATTGACAGACCTACTCCAAGACTCCACATACAAACCTATAAACACAGACCCAACCACATATCTGGAAAAATTAACCAAGAAGAAAATTATAACCAGCCACATAAACAAAGAAATCCAACAGACGATCATCCCAAGAGAAAAATCTTCTAAATGCCCCAAATTATACGGCCTCCCAAAAATACACAAAGAAGGCATACCTCTCAGATCCATAGTCAGCTCCAAAGGAGCACCATTACAAAACAAGCTAAACACTTAGCAAAACAACTACAGCCCCTTGCTGAAACCGCAGCTTCATATGTACAAAACTCATACCACTTCTTAGAAATGATCAAAGATCTACACGTGGAACAAGAAGATCTGCTTGTAAGTTTCGATGTGGTTTCACTATTCACTCAAGTCCCGATAAAAGAAACTCTTGAAATCATCAAAAATAAATACCACCCAGATAAAGACCTCATGGAACTAACAGAACACTGCCTAACCAACATATTGTATATTTCATATACAAAGGACAAAAATACAAGCAAATTGAAGAAGCCCCTATGGGATCACCACTGTCACCCGTCATTGCAAACCTGTTCATGGAAGAATTCGAATCCAGAGCCTGGCTAATGCCACCGACAAACCCAAATTGTGGCTAAGATACATCGATGACACATTTGTGATTTGGCCCCATGGAAAAGAAAACCTAAACAATTTCCTAACACACCTAAACAGCACACACCCCAAAATCAAGTTCACCATGGAAATGGAAATAAACAAACAACTACCATTCCTAGATGTACTAATCTACAAAACAACAGATGGCACATTGGGACACACCGTATACCAGAAGAAAACACACACCAACAGCTACCTCAACGCCCAATCCCACCACCACCCAGCACAGATAAATTCTGTGGCCAAAACACTAATTACCAGAACCAAGCGCCTGGCAGACAAGACACATATAAAGACTGAAATATGCACCCTGACTAAAGTATTGACAGCCAACGGCTTCCACAAAAACAAAATCACCAGCTTGATCCACAAAAACACACCAAGACATAACAGAGACCTAGAAGATCAACAGACCTATGGAACAGCTGTCTTGCCCTACATAAGAGGTACTACAGAAAAAATCAGTAAGATACTACACAGGCATCACATCAAGACTGCCTTCAAAACAGACAAAAAAATAGCAGCCATCCTGAGGAACCCCAAAGACAAAATTGACCTGGAAAACCAAGGCATATACGAAGTTCCCTGTGCATCATGCCTGGCCACATACATTGGACGGATCAATAGAAGAATAAGTACCCGCCTGGATGAACACAAAAATGCAGTAAAAAAAAGCTGGAACACACCTCCTCACTCGTCCAACATATGAAAACCACAGGTCACAACATCAACTTCAATGGCACTAAAAGAAAACTAATAGAAAACCCCAGCCACAGAATCATCAGAGAAGCCATAGAGATTGAAAAATGACCTGAAAGCATGAATAGAAGAGATGATTCCACCAGACTGTCAATCATTTGGAAGCCTGCACTCTCAAATAGAAAGATCTCCATACCACAAGCCAGGCAAACACCTGGGCACAAACAGACTCCCTCTGATAGCTCCAACCCAAACACCCTCCCACCAGGCACCCAGGTGAAACCCAGCTTGCTAATGAATAGCAGCTTGCTAATGAAGAGCAGCCGTCCCTTCACACGGAGCCAAGCTGCACTGAAAGCCTCCAACACAAGAACAGAGTGTTGCCAGCCAATCAAAGCCACAAAACAGACAGAAGAAACCAGAAACACCAATCAAACAAACTCCAAGTCCAATAAACACGGACCAAGACTCCCAACCAATCAGGATGTAGAAAAAAACATCCTGCCACAATAATAGGCTAGCCTCAAATTTGAAACCAACGGCTGTGAGACCCTGACCCACATACAAACTCAATACAGAAGCCTGATGGTGGCAGATGAGATTCTGCTGAAACGTTGCTACAACTTTAAAAGCACTACAATGAAGTGGGATAATACCCGAGGGAAGCTGAACAGCACACACACACACACACACACACACACACACACACACACACACACATATGCTTTTCAGCTTCCTTTGGGTATGTCATTGTAGTGCTTTCAAAGTTGTAGCTACAATGTAACTACAATGACGTGGGATAATACCCAAAGGAAGCTGAACAGCACACATGTAAGTACCCACGAAAGCTTTCTTGGCGTGTTCGGGTCCTAATCCTGTGTAAGATTAAGAGCATATTTATATAAAATAAGATTATTATCCATGCGGAGATGAGTAACTGGGTGGGACTAATATTATAACAGTCCATGAATAAAAAATATATCGGCCATATTCTAAACTAGAATAACTCAGAAGGAATGGCTAAAGGCTTAAGTAGGGAAAAAGGGGTTAAGTAGGGATTGGCAGCTGGACTAGTCTTGTGGCTCTCAATATAGCTTATTACATAGCCTTGTGGTTCTCCCATAGCCTAGGACCAATTAAGAAATGGCTTAGAATAGGGTATCCACCATCACCCCAATCTTGAAGGTACGCTGTATCTTATATTTGATATCATTGGAATGAGCACTTGGGAATGGAATTGAGGGGAAAAAGCGAAAGTGGGTGCTCTTTCTGGGTTTGAACAACTAAAGAATACCCATCTTGAACTGTGTCCCTGGCATATTTACTTCTTGCCTTTCTAAATTGACATCAATGGCAGGTTCTCTCATTTATCTGTCAATAGCATTTGGAATCTATAGGGCTTAAATATGCATCATTAACACTTTAAGGAAGTAAGGAAAGAAGGAATGAAAAAAATCAAGCAAAACTTGTTTGCATGCTGATTTTTTGTTTTATTTACTAATTTAGTCTCTCCTCTTCCCAAGCCTGCTCCATTCTTCCATTGAAAATATTTGTGTAAATGGCTGCTGAAAGAAGAGTAACACATTGAAGAAAAGCAAGAGCACAATTTTTCTTAAATAAACTATAGAGTAGTTAAGATTTTTCTGGTAATGTGACCTCTAGGAGGTACTGTATTATAAATTTCCTCCTTGCTGGGAATTGTCAAACAGATAGCCTTGATTTTCCCCCCTCTCTTTCTAGGGTACAAATCCTCTACCAGGAATTGAACTTACAGACCTTGTACTTTAGATCAGTACGGTAATTCTCATTTAGTGACTGCCTCATACAGCAACCATTCACATTTACAAAAATAATGAAACAGCAATTTTATAAGGAATCATCAGCTTTCCTTAAGCCCATGTCACACTGGCCAACGGATGCAAAAAGGACACAGCGGACGAGCAAAATGTTCCATCCGTTGTTATCCGCTCTCAAAAGGGGCAAAAATTTGCATAACCGGAGTGGATAACACGGACGCGGGGAGGACACAGGGCGGATGCAAAGCGGATGCGGAACGGAAGCCCAGCAGATGGAAGCGGATGGGAGCAGATGGGAGTGGATGGCACATCCACAGGGCTTCCGGGAGGCCACAGCGAAGTGGACGCGGAACAAAAAGAGCGGATGCAGAGCGGACGCCGAACGGATGAAGCGGATGCACAGCGGATGAACAGCGTATGCACAGCGGAAGCCTAATGGATGCCTGGCGTTACTTGCGCATGCGGGGAGGATGCATTGTGTCAGCCCCGCGGATATAACGGAAGCAGCTCGGAAGCAGGTCGCCATTCAGAGGAAAGACCTGCTTCCGGACATATCGACTGCCTTGCCTGTCCTGCCTGCATGTCTGCCTGCCAGCCTTGCTGCCAGCCTTGCTGCCAGCCTCCCTGCCAGCCTTGCTGCCAGCCTCCCTGCCAGCCTTGCTGCCAGCCTTGCTGCCAGCCGGTCTGTCTGCCAGCCTTGCTGCCTGCCTTCCTACCAGCCTTGGTTTATGTCTGCCTGCCAGCCTTGGTGCCTGCCTCCCTGCCAGCCTTGGTGCCTGCCTCCCTGCCAGCTTTCGTGCCTGCCTTGGTGCCAGCCTGCCTGCCAGCCTGCCTGCCAGCCTGCCTGCCAGCCTGCCAGCCTTGCTGCCTGCCTGCCTGCCAGCCTTGGTTCCTGCCAGCCTCCCTGCCAGCCAGCAACCCCACAACCATGCAGAAACACAGCAAGCCTCAGCCATCTGCTGCCAGCCCTGGCAAGAGGGACTGGGCTACCATCCCACCCCCTGGCCCTCACTCTGGTTCTGCTAGGGCTTCTGCAGCACGGGCTCGCTCTTCTGGGGCTGGCGCTTCTGCTGCTTCTGCTTCCGGAGGAGCTGATGACAAGCACTCCAGCACCAGCCACCTCCACAGCACATGCATCCTTCACCCCTGGGACTGAGCGACCAAGAGGAGTGCCAGAGACTCATTTTTGTCTTATAGCTTGTTGTTAATAAAGTCTATTTATGATTCACACACTTGCTTCATTTCTTTTTTTTAATAAAGTCTTGCTGGAAACTTTTAGAAATGGTTTAAGCCTTTGCATGCTTGTGGGATGAGTTAAGATAGCTGTGGGATGGGCAGGGATACCTGTGGGATGGGCAGGGATACCTTTGGGATGGGTAATAGCTGTGGGATAGATAAACCTCCAGTGCAAGCATAGTGGGACTGTATGGTCCATCCTCCCAAGTGCCACACCTACGGCCCTTTATTATCAATGATAATGTAATAATTATCCACACATGTCAACATAAACACAACTCTTTATTAAACGCCCTGTTCATTGTAGGCGAACTCAACATACATGGCCCAATCTCATCCGTGTGATGAGACAGGCTGAAGGAAGCATCCATTAAGCATTTACCATCCTGTCTTGCCACTCCACTGCTCCAGCTGGGGAGTTGCAACAGTGTTTCAGGAGGTTGCGCTGCTTCTTCGCCTCACGTGAGGCTCTGTTGGGGTCTTGCACATCCTGAGTGTCTATCAGGTTTTGCCCTTACCTCCATTCCCCAGGCTCCATGTCCCCATTGCCTTGTTGGAGGTCCATGAGCCTGTTCTGCAAGACTGGGTAGCGGGTGCGCATGAGATTGTGCAGGATGCAGCAAGCTTCCATGATCCTCCTAATGGTCTCTGGGCAATGCTGCATGGTGGTGAGAAGTACCTGGAACCTGTTGGCCAGGATGCCAAAGGCGTTCTCCACCACCCGCCTTGCCCTGGACAGCCTGTAGTTGAAGATCCTCTCTTCACGGGTGAGGAGTCTGGAGGTGTAGGGCTTCATGAGGTAGGTTCTGAGGGAGAAGGAATCATCCCCCATGATGAAGTAGGGCACATCTTGCGTGTTGTTGGGCAGGGGGTCTGGATCTGGGAAGCCCATGATGAGGTTGCGTTCCAGCCCCTCCTTGAGGTCACTGGCATTGTATACCTGGGCATCTGAAGATGACCCGTTACCTGAAGATCGATGTATATGAACTTGTAGTCAGCATGGACCATGGTGAAGAGGATGATGCTGAAGAAGCCCTTGTAGTTGAAATAAGTGGACCCCGACTTGGCTGGAGCTTTGCAGGCCACGTGCTTGCTATCGATGGCTCCAACGGTGTGTGGGAAGTTCCACCTCTGATAACACTGCTTTGCAACTTTCTTCCATCCTTCTTCAGTGGAGGGGCTCTGGAGGAGCTCCTCCAGGTATTCTTCGATGATGGCCTGCACCACTTCTCTGACCACAATGCTGATGGTGTTGTGTGGCACCCTCCAGCTGTACTGCATGCTCCTGTAGGTGGTCCCTGAGGCCAGGTGGTGCAGCGTGAGTGCCACCTTGAGCCCAGGTTCCAGGCTGGGCCGGAAGCTGGTGTTTGCCTTGGTCAACCTGGGTGTCAGCCGCTGCACAACTTCGTCAAGCATGGCTGGAGGCATCCTCATTAAGTTTTGGAATGCATGAGTGTCTTCGTTCCTGAGCTCCACCATCAGCTTGTTGTACTGTCCGTACTCTGCTCCTCTCCCGATCCATCTTCAGACCCGGATGCTTCTTGGCCGCCTCTTTTTCTTCCTGTAGTAGAGTTCACAGAGCCTGTAGATGGCTTCGCACTGTTGCAGAACGATGGTGGCTGCTGAAAGGACTGTGTTATGATCCACAGTTGACATGACTGGATGCTGTGGAAGAGCAAGAGTCAGATGAAGGCTGCAGAGGTCTGCACAGCTGGTCTGCTGGTCTGAAAGTGAGATCCAGGTGAGGTGCTCCCCCTTTTTATAGGCAATATAGGTTTTCCTCTAGGTGTCCCTTTGCATCCTCTAGGCATCCTCTAGGCATCCTCTAGACATCCTTAATATTGAGATAGGTCCCCTCTGCGAACGTTTTTTCCGTTTTAAATGCTTTGTTCCGTTCTGCATCCACTAGGCATCCGTTCAGCATCCATTCTGCGTCTGTTCCTCTTCCTCCCTGCGTCCGAGTGGATGCGAGTTGCGCGGATGCGTAATGGATGCCTAGCGGATATAGCAGATGCGTAACGGATGCAGAACGGATGCGTAGCGGATGTGTAGCGGATGCGTAGCGGATGCAGAACGAACGAATTGGATACATTTTCCACTCAAAAGTTTTGAGCAGCTCAAAACTTTCTGAGTAGATGAAACGTCAATAAATGGATGCTGGACGGATAGAGAGGAAGCAAAACGGAGGCAGTGAGTACAGAACGGATACGTCACATTAACCAACGGATGGCAAGCTTTTTTGTCCGTTTTACATCCTCTTTCCATCCGTTGGTGCAGTGTGACAGGGCTTAAAATACATACAAAAAGGATATTTTATTCCTTTTAGCTCCTGTGCCGGTATACATGTAAGATTAGAGGCAAGAGCTTGTAAGCTATTATAAGACAGGCTGCAACAATCCTCAGATTGCTTTGAACAAAATTCATGGAGGATAGATCAATCAGTGACTGCCAGCCATAGCCACTATGGCCTTTGTTTATTAGTAGATGTTTGCAGGTTAAGGGTGTAATAGGTGGCAGAGTGAATGTAGGAAAGGGGTGCTCTCAATAAAGAATCAACTAGAGGCCCACCCTCATGTGCTCCCTGGTTGTAAATTTATATAGAAAGCAAGTTAGGTGGCATTTTAAGAACCCCCTGAAATGCCCCACAACAGATGGAAATTATTTGCTCCAGGACACTGTGGAAAATTTAGAATGAAGATTTCATATGGAACTAGCAGAAGTGCATCATGTCTTCATTCAAGCATGGGTAAAGATTTTTAAAACACAGTTGTTTGGGATTCTTGCTTCCTGCAAAGTTCACCACAGTATGGTTCAGATGTAACATGTACGTCTGGATTTCTTCTATTATCTGTTATCTTCTACTATGGAGAATGGGCAAAAAGAAGATTGATTCTGTTCTTCCCTAGTAAAGGAAATATAGAGATAAAAGCAGTGTTTGCTCACATTACCTTGAATATTCAAGCTGCTATTATCTTCCCCCTGCCCTTTTTCTGATGTGTGTTTAGTTGATCTCCATCAATGAGAAACCACTCTTGTCTAGCTCTTTGAAGCAGGACTGTCACTATGCTAACACGTTCTAACGTGACCTTTGCATTTTCTATTTTTATCAGGATGCTTTTTCATTATCGTAAATGATAGAAATTGCTATGGTAACCCTTCTAGGCATTATACCCACAACTTTGTATACACCTTACAAGAACAGAGCCTTGTGGGATTAAGCTAGAGCATCTTGTAATACTGTTTCCAACATTCAGCTAAGCCAAAAAAACAAAAACAAAAAACAAATCCATCTCCTTTATTTTTGCACTCATTACCAATTTAAATATGAACATGGCGATCAAAATATGGTTTTCACAGGACAGCAAAAGGGACCTGTGGCAGATATCAATATGTTTCTTGCCATCTCTTGATGGCCATAAGTTACTTCCTTGATGTTGCTTAGTCTTTTCCTCAGCACTGTTTCCCTGGAATATTTATTTACTTTTTATTAATTAATTAATCACATTTATATGGCTGCCTATCTCACAAAAATCAGCTCTAAGCAGCGTACAACTATTGAACAAAATAACAAATATGCAAAACACAATAATCAAATAAGTATAAAAAGTCATCATTAAAAATTTGAATATTAACCAAAATTAAAAATGTAGAAACCACTGAGAAAGAATAAAAATATCAACCATAGTGAAACTATC
>BLBF01000051.1:1788760-1840242 GCA_015471245.1 Laticauda colubrina
TGTGTTTGTCTGTGTCTGTGTCTGTGTTTGTGTCTCTGTGTGTATGTATATCACACACACAATTGTTGTTTACCAAAAAGATTGAGATAACAGTCTGGCACAAATGTTTCCATTAGAGTGTTTTTTCCAAGGTAAAATGGAAGGGTACAGGTGCAAGATTAATTCTCCTCTCCCACACCCCATTACTTAGGGATTAGATTTCAGGGTTAAAAGCTCAGGAATTCATCAGGATCAGAAGGAAGATAAACATAGCATCCTCCCAAAATCAACATGCATATTTCCCCAACAATATGCAGATTCTATATTTTCTAAGAAATGCAACATATAAAGACATTCTGGACCATGCTGATGAGTTGCGTTACCCAATAGTCTGCTTTCCAAGAATTTCTAAGAAGGATTCATGGTAAATTGGACGTCACTGAAATAATATGGATAGCGCTGTCCAGACAAGTGCTGGCAAACAAACAAATTCTGGGTAGCAAAATATCTCCAGAAAAAGGAAAGCTGATGAGATCATTCACTTGCACTTTGAACAGCTGCTTCTTGTAAGTAGATTGCATGAACTGAGGCTGAGCGACTTGGAGGAAAGGAAGGAAGGAAGGGATTCAATTATTTTGTGTATTAACAAAATAATTAATACACAATTATTTTGTGTATTAATTGTCTAACTAAAATTAGAACTTGTTCTGACTGTGCATGGTAGATTTGTTGGGATAGAATTTAATTTGCAGGGGATTAAGATTTTGATAATGGGAATTTATTTCCCAAATAAAGACAAAGCATAGTTTCTAATAAAATATTTATGGAGAGATTCATAGGCTCTTTTTTTTAATGAAAATTATTGTTTCATGGGGGCTCAGAATGGAGTGATCTCCCCATAATTGAACAAAATCTCAGAAAAAGATTAAAATCATTCAGGGCAAATTACCAGGTTTTATATGTTTTTTTTTTTTTACAGTTTAGGACTGGTTGACACATAAAATGGCAGTTTAACATAGTGTACCCAGTTTTCTGAAAGATACAGATCCTTTTCAAAAATTTGGATTAAAAGAACTTGGTTGGTAAGGATTTTAAAACAAAGCTATTACCAAGTATTTTTTTGAATCATAGTCCTATGATTTTGTTTATAAAAGAAAATTTATTTTTAGATGGAATCCAAATGAAGTGTTGCTATAGAAAGAAGCAGTGATGATGGTGGGATTGTAAAAAGAAATAACAAAAATGAAAGCAATTTAAGTAAAGGCACATTTAAGAATGATTTGAGGTGTGAATAAAGTTTTTATTGGAAATTGTTTTATGCAACATAATAATGAACTTAAAATGAAAATTCAATAGAGAACACAAGCTGTTTTGGATGAAATTAAAAAAAAAAGAATTAAAGACATTGCCACAGAGGAATTTCTCAATAAATTAAACTTTTACCATGACAATTACTGCAATTAACAGTAAGATAAATGGAAATAGAAATGACTTGTGTAAGACAAAAAATAGTTTGCAAAATTATAGTAGCTAGCATAAATTTAAAAAAGAAAAATGAAAGAAAATGACATTGAATTTACGAGGGGAATACTGTATTAATGGACAATGTGGCTATACAAAAAACACTTTAAAAGTATTACATTTTCAAGAAAGAAAGCAACAGAACATAGATGATAATTTAAAATACTGAGGATTACAGATGAACAGAGACAGATTATGAAAGGATCTATAACATTAAGGGAAGTTTGTGAAACTGTAAAATATTAAACTAGGAAAAGTACCTGAACCAAATCAGGTTCCTATTATAAATGTTTTGACAATGAACTTTTACAACCTTTATGAAACAGAATAAACTCTATCCTACAGAGAAGAAAGATCCCAGAGAGTTGGAACAAGGCCAACGCCTTTTGAACTTTAACATCTAAAGAGTCATTACTGAATAATGACTTCAGGTTGTTTGCTGATTGATTCAACATAAATTTGCAAAAATATATTCATGAGGATCAATTTGGATTTTAACTAAAAGACAATTAAAAAACAATGTTGGTTTAGATATTTTGGAATATTTGGAGCAACATAATAAAAAACAAGCCTCATTGGGGTTTTCTTAGATGCAGAGAGGGCCCTTTTACAATTTGAACTTTCTTGTTCAAAATTTTGAAAGACAAGAATTTTGAAGATAACATTATAACATAGGTAAAATTAGTTTACCTTTTTCTGCCACTGGTTTGCTTTTAATGAAAGAAAGGGTATTGGTGAGAAATAAAATAGTTTTGAAATTAGAAGGGCTTACCCTGACAATTGGATGTTGTGGATGTATGTGGCATGGAATAGTCAAGGTTAATTTTAAAAATAATTATGTTAAGGATGCCACATTGAGAATATGGAATAGATAAGAACTCAGATTATATCTCAAAGTACCTTTGTTGCTCTTAGCACAGCATGAATTTTATAGATGAGAATTTATTTATTATGTGGTGTGTAAATGAAAAACAATAGGCAAACACAAATGGCTAACTTATCATGAGATAATGAAATGTTTGTCAAGAGGAATGTAAAATAAATTAAAATTATGAGAATTGATGGTGGAAATTGTTTACATTTATTAGGAAAAGTTAAAGTGAACAAAAGAATATAGTTTTGAAGACTGAGTTTGAAACAGAATTGTGTACTAGTGATGAATATATAATTGCTGAAAAGTATAAACTTTTACTGAAATTTAAAACAACAGAGCAAGTGAAACAATGCATGAGAAAATGGGCTAAAATGTTGGTTATAATATACAATGGGAAAATATGTACTGAAAAGATTAAAACATGTATAACATATAACACTATGTTGTAATCTTAATTTTTAAAAATAAAATGTATTAGTATATGTCTCCAGAAAAATTGTTTAGAATGTATAAAGTTAAAATTTATGTTGGAATTGTAAACAAGAAAAAGGAACATTTTATTGTGTTTGGTGCATATGTCAAAAAGCTAAAAAATTCTGGATTTGAAGGCATATACTTTGATTCACAAGATTTTAAACTTTAATATACAATTGAAATTATAAATTCGGAAAAAAGTCATGAGACTTAATTTTTATATGTGATAACTGCAGCAAAATTCAAATTGTTGAATTTGCAAAGATGGAAAGCTTTGGCACTACTAACAATGAAAGAATGACTGGTGAAGATGGAACTTTCCTGATATGGAAATTTGATCCTAATTTGATTTCTTAAGATAAATTATCTATATTTATTGCTGACTGAAACCTCTTTAGGGACTTTTTGTGTGAAACAGAAAGAAAAAAGAATTTATGCTTTTAATGATTAGACAGGATAAATCATAGTAAAAAGAGCTTGTTATGTTGTAATGATAGAATAAGAGGTACATTTATAATTGTACTTATAACTCCTATAAAAAAAGGTTGGAAGCTATTTCCTTGTACCTTTTTATTTTTAACTTTCCTGCACTTCTAGCTTTGGTTTTGTTCTGTATAAATAATAGTAGACTCCAAATACTTCATTCCGATTGGTTAACAAAACCTAAAAGGGGATTGGTTCAATAGGAACCAATCCACGAAGCCGCCCAAGGGCGGCAAAACCAAATGATTGTCATTGGCTACAAGCCGGCAGACAGAAACATATAAAAGGGCTGTCGCGGCTTGAGTCAATGTTCCGTTTTGCAACTATATTTGAAATAAAGACTTGTTGTTGGAACCCGGTCTACCTCGCGTTTTTCCGGACGGAACACTGGCGAAGAGGATGGGATCGTCCTAAACGCGAGACAGAGCACGCGGTGACAGACAAGCCAGACAAAGAGAAATGGCCGGAAACAATGCGCTGCCCGCACCCTTCAACCCCAATGAAGAAGATTGGGAATCTTACGTAGACCATTTCCAGATGTACCTAGAAAGCAATGAGATGGAGGAAATCTCAGACCAACGAAAAAGAGCCGTCTTCTTGACACACTGTGGGCCTGCGATTTTTAAAATGGCCAAGGCTTTGGCAAAGCCCCAAGATGTCAAACAACTGACGTGGACTGAGCTCCAAAGAACATTAAAGGCCCACTATGCACCAGTGGTGTCAAACTTGATAAAGCGGCATGAGTTTTATCGGAGAGACCAGAAAGAAGGCGAAACCATTGCTGATTTTGTAGCCGCACTACGCCAAATAAGGGGAGCGTGTGAGTTTCTTAACTTAGATGAAGCGATGCAGGATCGAGTGATATTGGGGTTAAGAGACTCAACCATACAGAGCAAGCTACTGAACAAACCCAACATATCAGTAGCCGAAGCTATTGCAGAAGCCTCGGCTGCTGAAGCCGCCAAAAAATCGGCAGATAAGATGAAACAAATGAATGCAAGTAACGATGAAAAGAGCCCGGCCAGAGGAAAAAAACAACCTCCCACAACCACTCATTACGAAGAACTCGAAGAGACGTCAGAATCCAGGGAGGAAGACGACGAAATCCACCGCCTATACACTAACAAGAAAGGGTGCAAAAATAGAAATCAGCGGGAATGTGCTGGCTGCGGGGGAAACCATCCCCGAGCCGATTGCAGATTCCTCGATGCCATTTGCAGAGCATGCAAGAAAAGGGGGCATATCGAGAAAGTCTGCAGAAACAAAAAGAATTACAGCCCAAAGAGACGAAACGACTCCCCAGCAAAACCTGAGCCAAGACTCTCCGAGAGAAAGTGGCAGCGAAACAGGCAAGCCACTAACCGGGAGAAAGCATAACAAACTTTCACTGTCGGAAGTGCTCAGACGGAAAGCGGGAAGAAAGTAAAAATAGTTGTAAAAATCGAAGACAGCCCCTGCGAGATGGAAGTTGATTCTGGATCGTTCCTATCCATGGTGTCGTGGGACACCCTCAAAAAACTAATCCCTGACATCAAAATTAAGGAACTCCAGAGACAAAAACTAACCCTCAAAGTTTATCAGGGAAACCGAATTCCTGTAATCGGCCTGGGACATTTTCGAATCGCTTACAGGCAACATGTCACAGTACTACCATTAACAATAGTCGACCGAGATCGACCAAGCCTCCTGGGTATCGAATGGTTCGCACCATTGAGCATCGGGATGACCGGAGTAGACCGGGTGGCCGCAACTGACTGGGAAGAAGACCTGATCTGAGAATCCCAGGATGTCTTCGACGGCTCCCTAGGCAGGTATCGGGGAACCCCCATTTCGTTTAGTCTAGACTCACAGATAACCCCTAAAAGACTAAAGGCCAGACGGGTTCCTTTTGCTTTAAAAGAAAAAATAGAGGAACAACTAAATAAATTGATAGATCAAGGGGTTTTAGAACCGGTTGACCACGCTAAATGGGAAACACCAATTGTGACACCAATTTAGCCAGACGGGTCGTTTCGAATCTGTGGCGACTACAAGGCTACCCTGAACCATGCGTTGCAACAGAGCGTGTACCCGGTGCCAGTTGTGCAACACCTACTGCATTCTCTTGGGGGAGAAAAGGTTTTCGCCAAACTCGACCTGGCACAGGCGTACCAACAGCTCCCAGTAGACCCCTTAACGGTGGAAGCACAAACAATAGTGACTCACAAAGGGGCATTCAAATGTAACAGACTCCAATTTGGAGTAAGCTTAGCCCCAGGCGTTTTCCAGAGCCTCATGGAACGCCTGTTAAATGGCATAAGAGGGGTCGTGCCATACTTTGACGACGTCCTAATTTCAGCCAAAGATGCAACACAACTAAAGAAAAGACTCAAAGAGGTTCTAAATAAATTCAGAGAATCTGGCCCTAAAGTAAAGAAAGAAAAGTGCTGCCTAATGACTGATCGCGTCGAGTTTTTAGAATATTTAATTGTTGGAGAGGGCATACACCCAACCGAAAAAAAAGTAAGAGCTATAAAAGACGCACCAGAACCAAAGAATAAAACTGAGTTGCAGGCATTTTTGGGACTGATAAACTTTTATAATGTGTTTCTACCCCAAAAAGCCACAATAGCGGAACCATTGCATCGATTACTGGACAAGAAAACAATTTGGACATGAAGGCTTAGAGAAAAAAAAGCTTTCCAAGGAATAAAAGACTTATTAACATCAAACACCGTTCTTATCCAGTTAAGCAATACACTGCCATTGACGGTGACCTGCGACGCCTCACCATTCGGAGTCGGTGCCATCCTGAGCCACCAATTGCCTGATGGGAGAGAGGCACCTGTCGCATACTATTCTAAGACCCTGTCCAAAGCTGAGCGTAATTACAGCCAGTTGGACAGAGAAGCTCTAGCAATTGTCGCCGGAGTGAAACTCTTCCACGAGTACCTATATGGAAGAACTTTTCAAATCTTAACAGATCACAAACCGCTACTAGGAATTTTGGTGGGAAACAAACCTACACCAAATATTCTGTCCCCACGAATGACTAGATGGTCAGAGTTCCTGGCAGCCTATTCCTATACTCTGACACATCGCCCAGGGAAACAAATTTCCCATGCAGACGCTTTGAGCAGAGCACCATTGCCGTCAACAGAGGAAGACCTGGCACCAACAATGACAGCATTACAAATAGAGACTTGCCCCGATCTACCCATATCTGCAAATGATGTCGCCAGAGCCACCGCAAAAGACCCATTGACTGCCCGCGTACTTAACTGGGTAGGTAAAGGCTGGCCAGAAAACCAAAAAACTGAGAACTTTAAACCTTTCCGGACCAGACAAACTGAACTCTCAATCCAAAAAGGTTGTTTATTGTGGGGTGATCGGGTAATTATTCCTAACAAATTACAAACCAAGGTACTGGGTATGCTTCACGAAGGCCACCCAGGAATAGTTAAAATGAAAAGCCTTGCTAGAAGCTATGTTTGGTGGCCGGGTATAGATAGGGACATCGAATACTGGGTAAACTCGTGCAATAAATGCCAAAGAATCAGGCCGTCCCCGCCAAAAGCACCCATAAGAGACTGGGAAACCCCAAGAGACCCCTGGTCACGAATCCACATTGATTTTGCGGGTCCTACCAAGGGACATACGTTTCTGATTGTCATGGATGCATACTCTCATTGGCTGGAGGTAAAAATTATGCCATCTACAACAACAGAAACCATTATAAAACAACTTGACAAACTCTTTGCAACCCATGGCCTACCGGACGTCCTAGTGTCCAACAACAGGCCACAATTAACCAGTCTCCAATTCGAGCAATACCTCGCCTCCCTAGGTATAAGACATGCCCTAACCACGCCGGCCCACCCGGCTGCAAATGGTAGGGCAGAGAGAATGGTCAGGTTTACCAAGGAGGGTTTAGAAAAAATGGACACCGGGGATGTCCAAAATAAAATAAATTGATTACTCACCCTCCAACATATCACACCCAGTACTACAACCAACAAAACCCCAGCAGAATTACTGATGGGAAGGAAACTAAGGTTGCATCTAGACAGATTGCACCCAAATTTCACACCAGAAACCCCCCCCGACTCCTCCACCCGATGCAGGACCTTTGCAATAGGTGACTTAGTTTATGCTAAAAATTTTACTGGGGACCCATTATGGCTACCCGGACAAATTACACAAATAACAGGCCCCAAATCCTACTGACTAATGGTAGATGACGGCAGGGAATGGAAGCAGCACATAGACCAGCTTCGCTCCCGAAACATAGAACGAAATGCAAACACACAACCACACAAAGAAAAATATGACGAAATTCAAACCAAAGAGGGGGGGGAAATGCGAGAAATCAATAAAGAACCGTTTAAATTAAACTCCGAAAACAATAACAATCAAAAAGAGCAAATAAAAAACTCATTGTTTGAAGAAGTTTGCGAGAAGAGTCCATTCGAAGGGGCCAGCCAGGCCAGCTCGACCTGCCCGGAGGAACCGGGAGGGAGTGGCAAAACCGCCGGCCTAAGAAACTCAGACGGCAGTAAAATGGCTGACTCACCCTTCCAGACGGTTCCATGGAGAAAGACTGGAGAAACAGCAACCCCATCTGAACCGGTCGAACTCTCAGACAGAAATGAACCGCGCAAGTCCAGTCGAATCAAAAGAAGCCCCACCTACCTGCACGACTACGTCACTACGTAGGACTGAACTAAAAGGGGAGGGGTGTTCTGTATAAATAATAGTAGACTCCAAATACTTCATTCCGATTGGTTAACAAAACCGAAAAGGGGATTGGTTCAATAGGAACCAATCCATGAAGCCGCCCAAGGGCGGCAAAACCAAATGCTTGTCATTGGCTACAAG
Organism: Laticauda colubrina; assembly: GCA_015471245.1. Taxonomy (NCBI): domain Eukaryota; kingdom Metazoa; phylum Chordata; class Lepidosauria; order Squamata; family Elapidae; genus Laticauda; species Laticauda colubrina. The sequence goes on from BLBF01000051.1 coordinate 1,796,949, forward strand.
CCGGCAGACAGAAACATATAAAAGGGCTGTCGCGGATTGAGCCAATGTTCCGTTTTGCAACTATATTTGAAATAAAGACTTGTTGTTGGAACCCGGTCTACCTCATGTTTTTCCGGACGGAACAGGTTTCTTTGATTTTCTTTTCTTTTTCTTACTTTATATTAGTTTTTATCTTTATGTAGAAAATATTAATTAATTAATATTCTGTTTTCCAGGATGAATCTGGAGGCTAGTTAAATCTTGCTCCAAGTTGATAGCATCTTCTAATTCCTTATTTTTCCTGAAAATAAGATTTCTTCTGCAGACAATGGCCAGAAATCAACTTTTAAAATCTGTCTTTAATTCTGATATTGTTGAAATAGCTCATGCCATTTATATACTAATTATTTTTATTTACTATTGTCTGTGGTTTAAGAATAATTACTGGGAAAGGCTGCTGCATAATATAATGCTGTCATCAAATGTTTTAATAAAAGCACCATATACAGAATTTTAAGGAGATTTGTTTCACTTTAATCTACATGAAAAATTGAAACCATTCCAATCAAATTTATAATATGAAAAGTCAGTAAAATGGAAACATCTGTACAGAAAATAATCAGGTACTTTTTGCACTGGGGAATCCGAGATTGAGTTAAATTTTAGGACAAATGAAACTGGCATTTCCATTTCTTTTTCTAAGCAAATTGAAGAGTTCTGTATATAATTTTTAACAAGGTGGATTTGATTTTCTATACTTATCTGTTAGTGCTAATGATATGAACATTGTGTGAAATAATGTATGACTTATTTAGCATATTAAAATAACATTTGCATGTTGTCATATTAGCATATTATACAATATTACTATGTGAGTATTAGCATATTATACAAATGACATTTGCCCAATCTGTTTGAACTCTGAATCACATTGGATTGATAACAATAGATGCATAGCAAAAGCTTTCCTTGAAAATACTTTTATGCTTGCTGGTGTATCACAGAAGTTCAGATTAAGGGAGTGGAGGAGAAAGCAAAATTAATAATCTAAAATTAAGCACACTTCTTACGCACACATTCAAAATCTGCTATCTTTATCAAAGCTGCTTGATGATTGAGTGTTTTCATGCCTCTGGATAAGAGCTAACTAATTAATTCTCCATCTAGATGAAGCTGAAATATCTCTGTCTCTCTCTGAGAATTGAAATGGTGTTCATTTTGTTCAAGAAGCGACTATGCTGTTCCTAAAGCCCATGTCACACTGAACCAACGGATGCAAAGAGGTTGTAAAATAGACAAAAAAGCTTGCCATCCATTGGAAAACGCAATGTACTCATTGCCACCATTTTGCTTCCTCTATATCCGTCCAGCATCCGTTTATTGACGTTTCATCCGCTCTGAAAGTTTTGGGCTGGCCAAAACTTTTGCGTGGAAAATGTATCCAGTTCGTCCATTCTGCATCCGCTAGGCATCCGCTACGCATCCATTACACATCCGCTATATCTGCTAGGCATCCGCTAAGCATCTGCGCAACTCCATCTGCCCGTACATAGGGAGAAAGTGGAACGGATGCAGAACGGATGCAGAATGGATGCCTAGCAGATGCAGCATGGAAACAAAGTGTTTAAAACAGAAAAAACGTTCGCAGAGGGGACCTATCTCGGATATTAAGGATGTCTAGAGGATGCCTAGAGGATGCCTAGAGGATGCCTAGGGGAAAACCTATATTTCCTATAAAAAGGGGGAGCAACTCATCTGCATCTCACTTTCAGAACAGTAGCCCAGCGGTGCAGACCTCTGCAGCCTTCATCTGGCTCTTCCTCTTCCACAGCATCCAGTCATGTTCACCGTGGATTGTAACAAAGTCCTTTCGGCAGCCACCATCGTTCTGCAACAGTGCGAAGCCATCTGCAGGCTCTGTGAACTCTACTACGAGAAGAAAAAGAGGCAGCCAAAAAGAGTCTGGGTCTGAAGATGGTTCACCAGAAGAGCAGAGGATGGACTGTACAACAAGCTGATGGTGGAGCTCAGGAACGAAGATGCTCGGGCATTCCAAAACTTCATGAGGATGCCTCCAGCCATGCTTGACGAAGTTGTGCAGCGGCTGACACCCAGGTTGACCAAGGTAAACACCAACTTCCGGCCCAGCCTGGAACCTGGGCTCAAGGTGGCACTCACTCTGCGCCACCTGGCCTCAGGGACCTCCTACAGGAGCATGCAGAACGGCTGGAGGGTGCCATCCAACACCATCAGCATTGTGGTCAGAGAAGTGGTGCAGGCCATCATCGAAGAATACAAGGAGGAGCTCCTCCAGTACCCCTCCACTGAAGAAGGATGGAAGAAAGTTGCAGAGCAGCGGTATCAGAAGTGGAACTTCCCACACACCGTTGGAGCCATAGATGGCAAGCACGTGGCCTGCAAAGCACCAGCCAAGTCGGGGTCCACTTATTTCAACTCCAACGGCTTCTTCAGAATCATACTCTTCGCCATGGTCGATGCTGACTACAAGTTCATGTACATCGATGCTTCAGGCAACAGCTCATCTTCAGATGCCCAGGTATCGACACTGAGGATGTGCAAGGCCCCAACAGAGCCTCACATGAAGCGAAGAAGCAGCGCAACCTCCTGAGACACTGGTGCAACTCCCCAGCTGGAGCAGTGGAGTGGCAAGACAGGATGGTAGATGCTTAATGGATGCTTCCTTCAGCCTGTCTCATCACACGGATGAGATTGGGCCATGTAGGTTTGGTTGGCCTACAATGAACAGGGCGTTTAATAAAGAGTTGTGTTTATGTTGACATGTGTGGATAATTATTACATTATTATTGATAATAAAGGGCCATAGGTGTGGCACCAGGGAGGGTGGACCATACAGTCCCACTATGCTTGCACTGGAGGTTTATCTATCCCACTGCTATCCTAACCCATCCCACAGCTATTACCCATCCCACAGGTATCCTAACCCATCCCAAAGCTATCCTTACCCATCCCACAAGCATGCAAAGGCTTAAACCATTTCTAAAAGTTTCCAGCAAGACTTTATTAAAAAAAAGAAATGAAGCAAGTGTGTGAATCAAAAATAGACTTTATTAACAACAAGCTATAAAACAAAAATGAGTCTCTGGCACTCCTCTTGGTCGCTCAGTCTCAGGGGTGAAGGGTCCAGGTGCTGTGGAGGTGGCTGGTGCTGGAGTGCTTGTCATCAGCTCCTCCAGAAGCAGAAGCAGCAGAAGCCCCAGCCCCAGAAGAGCGAGCCCATGCTGCAGAAGCCCCAGCAGAACCAGAGTGAGGGCCAGGGGGCGCGATGGTAGCCCTGTCCCTCTTGCAAGGGCTGGCAGAAGATGGCTGAGGCTTGCTGTGCTTCTGCATGGTTGTGGGGTTGCTGGCTGGCAGGGAGGCTGGCAGGAACCAAGGCTGGCAGCAAGGCTGGCAGGGAGGCTGGCAGCAAGGCTGGCAGGAAGTCTGGCAGGCACCAAGGCTGGCAGGCAGGCAGACAGCAAGGCTGGCAGGAAGGCTGGCAGGAAGGCAGGCACCAAGGCTGGCAGGCAGGCTGGCACCAAGGCTGGCAGGAAGGCTGGCAGGCAGGCAGGCACCAAGGCTGGCAGGCAGACATGAACCAAGGCTGGCAGGAAGGCAGGCAGCAAAGCTGGCAGGCAGACCGGCTGGCAGCAAGGCTTGCAGGCAGGCTGGCAGCAAGGCTTGCAGGGAGGCTGGCAGGGAGGCGGGCAGCAAGGCTGGCAGCAAGGCTTGCAGGCAGACATGCAGGCAGGGCAGGCAAGGCAGCCAATCCGTCCTGCAGCAGGTCTTTCCTCTGAATGGCGACCTGCTTCCGAGCTGCTTCCGTTATATCCACAGGGCTGACGCAATGCATCCTCCCCGCATGCGCAATTAACGCCAGGCATCCGTTCAACTTCCGCTGTGCATCCGCTAGGCTTCCGCTGTGCATCCACTTCATCCGTTCGGCGTCCGCTCTGCATCCGCTGTATCCGTTCCGCGTCCGCTTTGCTGAGGTTCCCCCGGAAGCCTAGCGGATGCGCCATCCGCTCTCATCCGCTTCCATCCGCTGGGCTTCTGTTCCACATCTGCTTTGCATCCGCCCTGCATCCTCCCCGCATCCATGTTATCTGCTCCGGTTATGCTAATTTTTGCCCCTTTTGAGAGCGGATAACAACAGATGGAACATTTTGCTCGTCCATTGTGTCCTTTTTGCATCCGTTGGGCAGTGTGACATGGGCTTAAAGAATCATAAACAAGATTTAGTAATATTTGTGGATTCAAAGTTGCCACTGGAGGCTGAAGTGGCTTTTACTACTCAAAAGAATAGGCTAAGCATAATATAGCTTGAATGCTTTATCTGGGCAGGATTAACCGGTATTCACATATTGCTGAGTCTATTACAATGGGGCTACTTTTCACAATATTTCACAAATATTTTCTTTTCTTTTCTTTTGAGATTTCATGTACAGAAGAAATGTATTCAAAAAAAATATATATCGTGAAGTGAGTGTAGGAAAGAAAAAAAAATGAGAAGGAAAAAGAGAGAAAAGAATATAGAGAAAATTAAAATAAAATAAACCCCAGAAAACATATGTAAAAAAATGGCTACCATTATGAATTGTTAGTATAAAATAATAAAGGAGAGTACAAATAAAGAAATGGAATAAATATGGCAGTTATACATAATGGCAGTTATACATAAAATTCTAATCAAGCCTAATCTCTCCAATTTTATCTTAATTCCCTTCTTTTTATAACCTATTCTTTCTAGTCATCAAAAGTATAGATAATAAAATCACTTTTTTCCCACACAAAAAGTCCATCAGGTATTTCCAGTCCTTAATTAATGTTAATAATAACCTTTCTCTAATCAAGGAAGTCAATCTGTCTATCTAGGATTTCACCAAATATTTCACCAATTTCATCAATTATTCTTCCATTGTAGAAAATCTTATTTCTTTCCATCTTTGTGCACATAATAATCTTGTTGCTCTAAACATATCATGAAATTATCTTATGTGGCTCTTTTCTAACTTTTTTTTTTATCAATCCTAAAAGGAAAAGGTCTGGCTTCAATTGAATATTGATCTTTAAAATCTTCTGTTCAGGGGTGGGATTCAAATTTTTTAACAACCAGTTCTGTGCGCATGGCTTAGGTGATGGGTGTGGCTTGATGGTCATGTGACTGGATGGACAAGGCTTGGTGGTCATGTTTTTGGCTGGGTGTAGCCAACTCAATATCACTTATATTGAGGCACGCATCTCATCGCCTGGCCTCTCATGACTGTGGGGATGCTGCAACAGTTGTAAGTATGAAAAATGGTCATAAGTCACTTTTTTCAGTGCCACTGTAACTTTGAATGGTCACTCCACACAAGCAAAGTACCAGCAAAGGAGGGGAAAAATAACTCCAGAGAAGTTCCTGAGATAGGAAGTCTAGTCCTGCGAAGAATGTAATAAGGGTTAACAGAGAGGCAGTTTCTGTAAGCAACGCCAGAATGTTTCCTTCCTGACTTCCTTACAGGATTAGGCCAGTAATTTCTTTCCAACAACCAATTCTCCGAACTGCTTAGAATGTTAACAGCCGGTTCTAGCGAATAGGTGCGAATTGGTAGAATCCCACCCCTGCTTCTGTTTCAACATTAGTATTTAAATAAATTTTAAAGATTTTTGACATGTTCACAAGCATGATAAAGCATCCCTTTATGTTGTCCACATTTCCAACATAATTTGAAATACATTACCTGTATATATTCTAGATAATTTCTCTGCTGATGTACCAAGGATACATCATAAGATTCAATTCTTTTAATCATCTGTATGATGGTTCCATCTGTATGTTGTAATAATCCTAAATGTAACCCATTTTATCGTACATTTTTGCCTGTTCCGTTTCAGATGGATACAAAAGTTCATACATTTTAGCAATTATATGTACATCATTGTTATACATTGATCATTGTATTTCAAATTTTTATTCATTTTAAATTTTTCTGATAATTGCAATTGAGAAAACTAATAACAACTATTATCTTTCTGCCATTAACCAACCTTTTAATGTGATGTTTTAAAATTTTCCTTGGTGATTTTCCAATAATTCTTGGTACTGTAACCATTTGTCTTTATTTGTTGTTTCTCTTCTATAAAATGTTTAGTTCCACAGAGATATTTTCACAATGGCCACAAATCTCAGGTTGTTTAGAACTAGGCAGTCAATTGCTACATGAAATTGACTGTTTTAAACCAATATTAAGCCCATGTCACACTGCACCAACGGATGCAAAGAGGATGTAAAATGGACAAAAAAGCTTGCCATCCGTTGGTTAACGCGATGTACTCACTGCCTCCGTTTTGCTTCCTCTCTATCCGTCCAGCATCCGTTTATTGACGTTTCATCCGCTCAGAAAGTTTTGAGCTGCCCAAAACTTTTGAGTGGAAAATTTATCCAATGCATCCGTTCTGCATCCTCTAGTCATACGGGGGATATCCGTTCTGCATCCATTATGCATCTGCTATATCCTCTAGGCATCCGCTGTGCATCCGTACAACTAAAATCCATTCCAGCGGTAAACGGACGCAGGGAGGAAGCAGAATGGATGCGCAGTGTTAGTAGCACGGATGGAGAAAGGATGAAAGCAGATGCAGCTTATCCGCTCTGCATCCGCTCTGCATCCGCTCTGCATCCGCTCTGCATCCTCTACGCATCCACTCTGCATCCGCTTTGCATCCTCTACGCATCCTCTATACATCCGCTCTGCATCCTCTATACATCCGCTCTGCGTCCTCCCCACGTCCGTTCCCTTCCGTGTTATCTGCTCTGCTTATGCAAATTTTTGCCCCTTTTGAGAGCAGATAACAACGGATGGAACATTTTGCTCATCCGTTGTGTCCTTTTTGCATCTGTTGCGCAGTGTGACATGGCCTTTATGCCAGTGATTTTTCATTTATGTGACTGCCTGTCTATTTTTGTGCTTAATACAAATGTCTGGTATTAATTTAGCCATAAGTAAACTAAAACTAAATTCGCCCCAAATAGTTTTTTTTTCTATATTTCTTCATTGTAATCACTTCATCTGAAATCCTGACTAAAGGGAATTCTACAGGCAAAAAGCTCACAGAGGGAAAAAAGGCTTTTTTTTTTTTCCAGTAAAGCTACTACATATTTATAATACCCTCCCCAGAGGGCCACCATGGCCTTTTCAGCACCAACACCTTTTATTTTCTCAGCATTCTCAGGAAATTAATTTTGGTCTTTTAAAATTTCAGATTCTTTAATTGCTAGTTTATTGTCACACTTTTATTACAGTTTATTACAGTTACTTTTCCTCCTGCTAAGTTTATCTTGTCCATTATGCTGTTGTTTATAGTTGCTTTTATAAGTGTTATTTTTATAAATTTGTTTTATTATCTCTAATTGGTTGTATCCTTTAAAAATAATTTATTTTAACTGACAACAAATTCCAAGGGATTCCTATGGGATAGTAAAAATCTCAGTAAAGAAGGGTTCATTTATTTGTTTATTATCTAAGACCAATTATGCACTCAATGGTCATATAAAAGAATAGTATAATCATCATCATCATCATCATCATCATCATCATCATCATCATCATCATCTTGATTATTAGAAAAGTTAAATTTTCTTATAATTGGCATTATGATGTCTGTTCCCTATTGAATGTGCAAGGGATGCTTCAGCAGTATATGTGACATAAATTCACCTTCCATATCAGACTGAGAAGAAGGATCGCCAAATGCATGGCCTCATTTCTTATTTTTTAAAACAAAAACAAAAAATCCCAAGAAACAAGGCCATCCATTTGGGGTGCTTTTTCAAGGGCAATTGGATTTTCTTTGAAGACATTTGTTTCGCTTCTCATCCAAGAAGCTTCTTCAGCTCTGAGTATTACTTTTCATTTATTTGCTTCTGATGGACGAGTACTGATAGTTCTCAACTTACAGTTTTTCATTTAGTGACTGTTCAAACAACAGCTTTGTAAAAAGTGACTTGTGAGCGTTATTCACACTTTACAACTGTTGCATCATCCCCATAGTTATGTGATCAAAATTCAGATGCTTGGCAACTAATTCATATTTATGAGAGTTGCACTGTTCTGGCATCATGTGATTCCTTCTTGCGACCTCCTACAAGCAATATCAATGGAGAAACCAGATTTATTTAACAACAATTGTAGTGATTCACTTAGCAGTTGTGGCAAGAAAGATTGTAGAATGGGACAAAAGTCATTTAACAACTGTCTTGCTTTAGTAACAGAAACCCGGGGATCAATTTTCACAGGACTACCTGTAAAAAAATAGGAACATAAATATGGTGCTTTTCTTGATGCCAGGGATCTTTTTATCCCTCACTGTTTCAGAAGTCAGTGTCAGTTGCACAAAAAGACAAGGACAGCACTTTGCTGTCACATATTGCCAGGTTTCTGTCCATCACATGTACATCATATCATGTAGATACTTAATATGCCTACTGCTGCTTCCAATTTATTTATTAAACCAATTGATGTAGCTGCCCAACTCATATGTGGATGATTCTGGTTGGCTTACAACATTTAAAATCCACCATATAAAAACCCCATAATTCACACACAATCCATCCCCATGACAGCAACAACGCAATCAAATCAACTACTTGATCAGCTCCATCTCCATTCATGATCCTCATGCCTGCTTTACAAAAACCATATTTTTAGGGTGAGACCAATCAAACATCAGGAGGAAGAGAAGGGGCCACATTGAGAATGTTCTTTCTCATGGTCCCAAAAAGTACAGTACATTCCTAATTGATATGGCCCATAACATACCTGATCCGCCTTTTCCTTGTATTTTTCATATTGCCCATCATCATTTGGGAGCTAATGGCAACATAGTGGATATGAATTTGTCTTTCCAAGTTGGATGTCAATTATTTGAGATAGGAGAGATTAAGAAACAGACACCACAAGGGTTCATGAAATGATATTATACTGTTTTAGGATATGATAACACAATTTTAAAAGATTATCAGAGCTCCTTTCTATTCATTCTTATATGAAGTGGAATCAAAGTGTTTTGAATTTCTACTTCATGCTTTTCACTTCCCCTGTATTGAGTAATGGTTCTCCTATTCTGAAGTCATTTGTACATTCATTTGCAACAAAGAAAAATATCAACTGCATGGAAGAGATGCTGATAAGGTGCTGTTCTCACCATCTCCCCTTCTTTAAATTCCAGTTGGCATATAGGACATTTCAGCCCTTTATTTGCTTGTCTTCGGGCCATTGAACAGAGACTCTGGCAATTTAAGAGGATCTTATCCAGGGTATGGAATTATACTCCTCAAGACAGGACACTATTACAGATAAAGGGGCACTACACCAACATGGACCATGTTATCTAATTTTGATGCAATATACATTCACATAAAGCTAGGAATCTTGGTAGGTCTACTTAATCCAAATTATCCTCACAGAAGAATCCGTTGTTTAATTGTCTCTGAACTCCAGAGCAGAATCAATTGAATAATTCTGTTATACCCAAATTGGTTATGAATGTCAAATGCTATCCTCTTTGACCTCATTCAAATGTTTCTTGCATTCAGAATTTTAGGGAAGTAATTCCCCTGGGAAGAAACATTTTCTATTATTAACAATAAAAAAGAGTGCATAGTTTAATATAAGGATGCTTTAGCACAGGTATGGGCCATATGAGAAACAGAGATTGGAGACCTGAACCAAAAGGACCAACATTAATGTGAAGGTGCAGTGGCACGCATGCATGCAAAACATGTATATTGATTTAAAAAATGCAGTTGCCTTTAAAAAAAAAAGCAATGTGGTTGTATTGCATGCATGGCATATACTTAATTACATTTTATTTCTAATTTCTGACTGACCTCATGTAGGTCAGCCAGGGACAGTCAGAGGAACCAATGTGGCCCAGTGGTAGTAAAATGCCCAGATCTGCTCTAGCATTATCATCCCCTTTCATTTAATGGCAATAGGTTCCATCCTGATTTTTCTCCTACTTTGCTCCCAGAAATGATACCCAAATTTGCTGTATCTCTTGCTGCAGCCACCTCTGGAGCTTAATCCAGTTGATAAATAATAAACAAAAATGAATTCAGGCAGCCTCAATTAATATGTAGTGGTGTATGCCAAGTTGCATAAATCAATTCTGTTCTTTTTCTGTATCTTTGTAACCCATTGGTTCATGTTTGTTCATTTATTTGTTGTGTTCTCCAAGAGAGAACAATTAATTTTTAATCAGCCTGTTATTAACTTCCAGCACGGAGCACTCTTTAAAAACTTCATTCGCAGTCATATGGATCAGCAATTATTAAACACCAGCAAGCTAGGAAGGGAAACTTCTTGTTACTTTTTTAGTCTTCAAATAAATCTGTCTTTTCGTTCAAAGCAAGAGCAAAGATTCCTGGGCACTGTTCAGAAGACTGAAAGTAATAAAGGGGTAAAAAAAAAAAAAAAGACATTGAGGACACAGAAGTAGTGTATTGGCATTTTGGAAGAGAAAATAAAAAATATCCTTTATGGTCCGTTACGGTGGCAGCTTCTCAAGTTGATAGGCAAGAAAGTGAAAGTGAATAATGTCTTGAGGGAGGTAAAGACTCTCAATGGGAAATTTCCCTGAGCTTGACAGATGTTGCTTAGGGCTTGTGCAAGTCACTGAATTAAGCAGAACATACTGTGCAATACATTTGAGAGGCACAAGATCATAGTCCTTCATCCCAAACTGCTAAAGTCAGAATGACTGAATTTTGGGATTTTGGGATTTCCATTTTGATGCTCTTGAGCATGTGCAGTGTACCTGGTTCTTATGATGCAGAATAATCACAAAATAAGTAAGGAAAAACTAGCTTTTGCAAACCCAAATCAATATGATAGGCTGAAGATAACCTCAGATACAGTTCCAAATAAGCATCAGCATGGAGTTAAAGAAGCAAGCAGCATCTCCTTTCTGCTTTCAGTTTTTTCCTTTGTATCTCATATTATCTGGGAAAAATGATTTCATGTTCTTTAGCAAAATTGCCCCAGTGTGTCAGCTTCTTCTATTTAGAAATGGAAAGTTGCTATTGCCAGATTACTTGGCTCAGCTAGTGCAAGAAAATAATTCCCAAGGATGGTGGATATATTTTATAAATTCAAGCACTATTTCTTAAAAGCAGAGTTGTTAAACCTTGACAACAATTTTGGTATATTATATGCAGATGGATGTTATATCCGTAAGCCGATTGAAAGCAAACATTTCCCACTCACCCCCTTTCCTTTATGACTGTGGCTTTGAAATGGATGGTGCCCATCCATCCTCTGAAGTCTTTTGCTTTATGAGCTTCTCGCTCACTTGTGTCCTCTCCACTCTTCAAAGAAGCTGAAGAAAAAAAATTAGAGGCAGACATGATACTTCATTTGTGAAAAGAGAGGCTTCTTAAGACCCAAATTCCTCCCACTGTAGGATCTGGGGCATATTTTCTTTGCTCATGGATCCTCAAAAAAAGATAGCAGCAATGTAAAATCATACAGCCTCAGCCCATTTCCCGGAATCACTGTCTCCCAAATAGACCAGATGAACAAAATATTGCAAGTCTGAAAGTACAATTCTCCTACCATCTCTTTTTACTTCCTGATAATTGAGGGTGAATCCTTTCCAAATTCTTCTTCTCATCCCATTATTCAGCTACGGGTTGCTTCTCCTTATATCTGATCATTGTGTAGGAAGCATCGTTTCCCCTGGTTCCTCAAGGTTATTCTCACATACCATTACATTGTATAGTTTGCCTTTGATTTTTTTTCCTGGTTAGATCAGGATACCTCCAAACAAAATAATGAAATGCACCTTTGTCCATTGTCTAGTTTCTAAAAATACTTCTTTTTTGAACCCCAAAGACATTCTTGCAAATTAAAAATATGATGTCCAGCCTTTACTTTGCAGCATGTTGACAAGCAAAATTTCGGGGGTGGCTCCACCCGTTGTCATCTGCTCCAAAAAGTGGTGAAAATTTGCATAAACAGAATGGAAAAGAACGGACTTGGGTAGTACATAGTGGGGATGTTAAGCGGATGTTCATAGGAAGCCTTGCGGATGACAGCAGATGGAAGCGGATGACACATCCGAAGGGGTTCCGGGGGAGAATTGTGAAGCGGACGCATAGCGGAAGGGGCGGATGCATAGAGGATGACGCGGATGCATCACGGATACCTATAGGAAGCAAAGCGGATGCCGCGCGGATGTATATCGGATGCAAAGCATTCACTGTGCATGCGGGGAGTATGAATTGCATCAGCTCCACGGATATAAAAGGATGCAGCACGCACGCAGTTAGCATACAGGGGAAAGACATGCTGCCACATACATCTAGCAGGAACACCATGGTTCGTCAGTCAGGGAAGAAGAGGAAACCTACTCGTTCCAGCCCTGGCAAGAAGGACAGAACCAGCATCCCACCCCCTGGCACTGACTCTGTACCTGCTGCTGCTGCTGCTGCTGCTGCTGTGGTGGACCAGCCCCAAGGCCCTCAAAGCCCTGCTGCTGAAGGCCCTGCTGCTCAAGCCCCTGAAGGCCCTGCTGAAGCCCCTTCCAGAGGGAGGAAGAGGCAAGGGAAGGAGACAGGAAACAGTACACCGTTTCCAAGGAGCATGAGGATGAGGTGCTGGAATGGCTGAGGGAGAACGAGTACCTCTGGGGAAAGGGCCACAGATTCTGTCGTGACACCAAGAAGAAGCAGGCAGCTTGGAGAGACAAGGCAAAGAGCCTGGGCTACACTGCAGATGTACTCCTGGTATGGCAAGCTACACCTCAAAAAATATGGGCAGGCCGCTGTCAAGCTCACTGACTGGGAGATGTACGTCATGGCCAAGTGCAGTTTCCTGGAGGGTGAGATCCGCCCCTGAGGAGCAGCCCCTCTGACACCCCTCTCCCTCAGACAGCCCATAGACAGCCAGTCCTCTTCCAGCCAGGAGCCAGCTACACTGTCCAGGCAGGTGTCTTCAGAGGACCCCAGGGCAGAGACCCCCCCCCCGACAGCTGCACTCCCCATGTCGGCGGACTTGGAGGATCCCCTGTCACAAATGGAGGAAGAAGAAGCAGCCACCAGAGGCCAACTCACCCCCACCCCTAGCTCCAGAGGATACAGGCAGAGAGGTAGACTGGAGGGCTAGAACCACAGTGTCCTGTTGGAGATCAGGGACACAATGAAGCCCAGCACAGAACTTCTCTCTCAGCTGGTCGACTTTGACAGAGGATCCTCAGGCCGCCACACTTCATCACCTACATAAGCCACACCCTCAGGGACCTGCCCGAGGCCCAGTACCAGGTGATGAAGGAGAAGATAACAGCACTTCTGCACAACCCTCAAGGCCCAGCTGAAGCTGCTCCTACCCAGTCCAGGTCTGCTCCTCCACCCCAGGCGATGGCACAGCCCTTCCACGGCTTTCAACAGCCCCTCAATCCCAAGGCTAGGACTACCAGGATTCCCACAGCATAAGCAGACCTTTCCAGTCCAGGCCCAGGTTCATCGTATGCCACAGACGCCAGTCCTCACCCAGCTGCAGACCAGACAGCCCCACTACACTTCTCCTTCCTCCACCCCACAGCCAAGCCCATCAATGGACAATCTGTCATCAGTCTTGGGCCTCACATCTCAAGTCCTTGATGAAGGGCCTCTCAACCTCACGGGACTGAGTCAGCTCTCGGACAGCTTCCTGAACACACCATCACCTGTTGTACTCTCAAGGCCAAGCACCCCAATGGCACCTCAGACCAGCACTCAAGCCACAGCCACCTCCACAGTCCCTGCCCACTTAACAGCTGAGACTATGGACATGACTCAGAGTGACTGAGAATAGTGTCAGAGACAGAGTTGTTTACTTGTTCAGTTTATCTTTGCTTAAGACACTTTACTTGGTTCATTTTGCTTTTTTAATAAAGTCATAAAGTTTACCTAAGACAGTTAAAAAAGGTTATCTTTGCTTAACACACTTAATTCAGTTTACTTGGTTCATTTTGCTTATTTAATAAAGTCATAAAGTTTACCTAAGAAAGTTCATTAAGATTATCTTTGCTTAAGACACTTGGTTCATTTTTTTTTTAACTTAATAAAGTGTTGGTGAAAACTTTTAACAAATGGTTAAGCCTTTGCATGCTTGTGGGATAGATAAGGATAGTTGTGGGATAGATAAACCTCCAGAGCAAGCATATTGGGACTGTATGGTCCCCCATCCCAGCTGCCACACATATGGACCTTTATTATCAATAACAATTTATTCACTGATCAACACATTTTAAAATAATCAAAGCTCTTTATTAATGCCCTATTCATTGTAGGACCACTCAACATACATGGCACAATCACATCAGTGTTATGCAACAGGCTCAAGGAAGCATCCATTAATCATCTATCATTCTGTCTTGCCACTCCACTGCTCCAGCTGGGGAGTTACACCAGTGTCTCAGGAGATTGCGCTGCTTCTTCCCTTCACGTGAAGCTCTGTTGGGGCCTTGTACATCCACAGTGTCTATCAAGTTACGTCCTTGCCTCCATTCACCAGGCTCCATGTCCCCATTGCCTTGTTGACAGTCGACAAGTCTGTTCTGCAACACTGGGTAGGGGGTGTGCATGAGATTGTGCAGGATGCAGCAAGCTTCCATGATGCTCCTCACAGTCTCTGGACGATGCTGCATGGTGGTGAGAAGAATCTGGAACCTGTTGGCCAGGATGCCAAAGGCGTTCTCCACCACCCGTCTTGCCCTGGATAGCCTGTAGTTGAAGATCCTCTCTTCACGGGTGAGGTATCTTCAACTGTACGGCTTCATGAGGTAGGTTCTGAGGGAGAAGGCGTCATCACCAATTATGAAGTAGGGCACATCTTGTGTGTCATTGGGTAGGGGTTCTGGATCTGGAAAACCCATGATGATGTTGCGTTCCAGCCCATCCTTGAGGTCACTAGTGTTGTATACCTGGCCATCTAAAGCTGATCCGTTGCCTGAAGCATCGATGTACATGAACTTGTAGTCAGCATCGACCATGGCAAAGAGGATGATACTGAAGAAGCCCTTGTAGTTGAAATAAGTGGATCCTGTGTTGGCTGGAGTTTTGCAGGCCACATGCTTCCCATCTATGGCTCCAACGGTGTGGGGAAAGTTCCACCTCTGATACCACTCTTCTGCGAGTTTCCTCCAGCCTTGTTCAGTGGTGGGGCACTTGAGGCGCTCCTCCGTGTATTCTTCGATGATGGCCTGCACCACTTCTCTGACCACTTTGCTGATGCTGTTGTGTGGCACCTTCCACGCATACTGCATGTTTCTGTATGTGGTTCCAGAGACCAGGTGCCGCAGAGTCAGTGCCACCTTCAGTCCAGGGTCCAGGTTGGGATGGAAGTTGGTGCTCGGCTTGGTCAACCTGGGTCTCAGACGCTCTACAAGTTTGTCAAACATGTCTGGTGGCATCCTCATGAAGTGATGGAATGCACGACGGTCTTCATTCCTCAGCTCCATCATCAACTGATCATACAGTCCAAACTCCATTGTTCTCATGATCCATCCTCGGACCCACACAGCTCTTGGACATCTCCTTCTTCTCCTTCTGTATAAAAAGTGAAGCAGTCTGAACAGGTTTTGGTTCTGGTGATGAATGATTGCAGCTACCATACGGACTGTGTCATGATCCATGGTGGAGAACAATTGATGATGTGGAAGACCAAGACCAAGGGTGAAGAGGTAGGGCCTTCAGGGGCTTGAGCAGCAGGGCCTTCAGCAGCAGGGCTTTGAGGACCTTGGGGCTGGTCCACCGCAGCAGCAGCAGCAGCAGCAGCAGCAGCTTCAGAATCAGTGCCAGGGGGTAGGATGTTGGTTCTGGCCTTCTTCACCTTGCCAGGGCTTGAACAAGTAGGCATGGGCTTCCTCTTCTTGCCTGACTGACAAACCATGGTGTTCCTGCTAGATGTATGTGGCAGCACGTCTTTCCCCTGTATGCTGACTGCGTGCGTGCTGCATCCTTTTATATCCGTGGAGCTGACACAATTCATACTCCCCGCCTGCGCAGTGAATGGTTTGTATCCGATATACATCCACGCAACATCCCCTTTGTTTCCTATAGGCATCTGTTATTCATCTGCTTCATTCGCTATGCATCTGCCCCTTCCGCTATGCGTCCACTTTGAAATTTTCCCCTGGAACCCCTTCGGATGTGTCATCTGCTTCCATCTGCTTTCATCTGCTAGGCTTCCTATGAACACACATTTAACATTCCTGCTACATACTACCCACGTCCGTTCTTTTCCGTTCTTTTCCATTCTGTTTATGCAAATTTTCGCCACTTTTTGGAGCAGATGACAATGGATGGAGCCACCCCTGAAATTTTGCTCGTCCGCTGTGTCCTTTATGCATACGTTTTGCATCCGTCGGCCAGTGGGACCGGGCCTTTAAAGTAAAATAGTCTTAGGAATTCAAAACATGTAGGTCAGAAAACCTGAAGAAATCTCTAATGTGGACATCCATAGGGGATTTCATGTATAAAGGATAATACTTACTGTATTTTATTCCTGTTCTGATGTCATGACACAACCAAGGCAAATTATATTATTTCTGTGATAATATTGTGACAACATTGTGGCTTTTATCAGATCCCTGCGTCTATGAGCACTCATTCTGATGTTGGAATTGGTATTGAGACAGCAGTTAATAGATGCTTTCTTTCTAATGATAGTCACATATGGCTATAGAAGCTTAATTCTTGTATCATCCTTCCAGCAAACTAATTGTTTTGGACAATCAAAAAATGATTGCAATTCAAAGGACCACCTCATTTACAAAAACTAACAAAAATGAGCCTCTAGGCTTTTGGAGAACAATATGCTTGGAGGAGAATGTTCCCCAGTTAGTAAAATCAAGCACATAAACCATATAGTTTTTCAGATGAGATAATCAGAAGTATTATATTAGACAAGAGGGGGTATGAATGCCAAGTCAGAAGAAGGATTAACGTGAAGTGGAAAGTCTGGACTGCGTGATATCCTGCTATACTTCTTACCTTATTGTGTTATCCTGACATTGCTGTTCTCCTGTATCATGTTTTACTTCTGGAGCTGGTATATTTTCTGTTGGATGAGGCATTCTAACAAATGTGTATATTAAGATTGATTTGTTGCTCAGTTGCTTCTGAATGCAAGCAAAGGAGAACATGGAAGATTATTCGGTAAGTGTTGTCCCTGACATTTGTTTTGCACATTTTCTCAATCTTTCTTCTACCTGGCTTGCTTCATCTTTCTTTTTTAGTACCTCTCCTCTTCTTGCTTGTTACTTTGTTTTCACCATTCAGAATTAGACTGAGGCTATCCCTTTCACCTATCTCCACACAAAGCTTCTCCTAGGTTGTTGGGATATTTTGCTCTATGGCACTAAGGCCCAAGCATTCATATCTCCCTGCTAATCCCATGGGGGATGAAGCACACACCCCCCCAAGGCAATTCCATCACTTGAAGAATAGCAGAAAAAAGACCTCCAAAACCCAAGCCCTGATTGTGACTCACAAATGATGCTGCCCAGTTGCTCAGTAAAGCAGGATATGTTGCACTGGTGGTCTCATTAGTAGAAGTCCCAGGGCTCATTGTGTGTAATTTTAAAAATACTAAATAGCCTGCATTGCACACTGATTAACCTCAATTTGGCCTCACAAACCCTGGGAATGAAGAACTAGGACAGGTTGAGTAACTATCCTTTGGAAATAGGCAGCCTGTAATTTAAAGGAAAACCATAGCTGCGAAAAACTTTGGGACTTGTGCTTGCTTAAAATGTGAGTGGAAGCTCACAAAAAGTTCATCAAACATCTGAAAATAATTGGCATGAAAAATTGGATATTGTAAATTTCTTTCCAGAACTTTCCCCCTAGCTGTTAGACCTTCATGGCTGAAAGCTTTTGGGTGCCACTGAAATAGTCCTTTCTGTTGCCTCTATCAATGCCTTCCCCTTTGCATCAGAAAAATTAAAAGCACACAACAAGTATCCCTGAACTGATCAATTTTTAATATTTTGCCAATGACAGCTGTGTTCCACCCACATATTTTGGCAAAAAGGTAGAAAGGTAGCACCACCCCTGTCCTAGAAGAATGAAATATTATAGGAAATATTAAAAAGTCAGAATATTATATTTCCCTGGGTGAGAAAAAGAGAAACATGTTTTTAAAGACAAAGCCGCTTCCTGCAGCTCCCTGCCTCCCCTTCAGCTCCAGAGTGATGGGATTAAGACTTGGCCCTCAGGACATGCTAGGATTAGCTCTTTACCTATCTCACTATATGGCACCTGGGAAGGTTGCATCACCCAACAAGATTCAACCAAGCTATCCCTTCATGGCCCCATGGGAGTCTGACAACAAATCAGGATATATTTCTTGCCACAGGAACAAGAAGCAAGTTCAAAGCCCAACAGAGTGTCAGCTCTGAGATTCAGCTGCCACGAATGGAAGGGGGTGGAGGAGTTGGAAAATTCAAGGTTATTCCGTATGTCACATAAAAAATTCCAGCTGTAGTTGATTGGTTTTCGTGATTAATGAAGTGTAGAAGTGGGAGGAGAGAAGATGGATTTTGTGAAATGTGCTGAAAATGACTTTCACTTTTGGAAATACCTTAGAAGTACCAGACCTGTTCCTAATAAATCAGTTGGAGATTATACTAGTCTTGGAGTGATTGATTACCATGGACAATTTCTGGATGTCTAACATTTATTTCCAAAAATGACTTTTCCTTTCTAAAGGGGTTTGGCTGATACCCCAGAGGTCTTTTCCCAGAGATGGAAAAAAGATCAACAATTAGCTGAAGTTGGAGATGTGCAGGAGGGAATTGGTGGGGGCCCCCCTCCAGAGCATTAGCTGGGTCTGCTAGCCTTTTTGGAGGAGATGATGGATGGCTTCAGAATGGCAATAGAAGAAAAAGATTTGGGAGCTATATCGAAGTGTTTCAGCTCAAGGAATTGTTACAACCCAGATTTAACCGAGCTGAGAGAGAAGAGAAGTCTTTCTCCAGCCCCATGTATACTGCTATTGAACCAGATTAGGGGGAAGAGAGACAATTGAAGTCGGAATTCTCTCAAGAAGACATCCCCAAGATTTATCATGGGAGTCCATCAAGGACAAATTTACCACAACAGTTCCAGAATTTAAAGGTGACAGAGTTGGTTTCACAGCTTGTTTGGATGAGTGGGGGCCTGAGACCACTCATTTTCACTTATCCGAGTATCGTGAGGAATATGGAGATTATACAGATGCCAGTTGAAGAAGCCCAGCAAGAAGCATTGACTGATAGAGGTATGTTGCAGCCTCTGAGGCAATCCCCTCATTTTCCAGAAGAAAGATTACCCGTTGCAGAGAGTACCCCTCCAGGATGGGGATTTTACCCAGATCAGGGTGGATTCAGTGCCAATGGCAGTCAGCACCAACAAAATCCTGGTCTGAAGGGGGGTTGCCCAGACAGCAAACATCAGCCATTTCCCCTCCACCTGACCAGGAAACCAGACCACACCCATCTTCCTCATGGTAACCACAATTGCAACCCCAGCCTGGAACAAGGCCATAAAGACCCCTATTCCAGAGAGGCACCACCCACCCAGGCTTCAGGGGGCCTGCCCAGCCTAGATATGCCACCTGCCCATCTCCTTTCATTCCAGTTGCAGGGGCCGGCATGTACTACCTCCCCAACCATGACCCAGGCTGGACCAAATACCCTTTAAGACTATATTTGATGGCCACCATGAACATTATAATTACTTCCTTACTCAAATATGATCCCATATAGAACAATTTGGAGATCAATACACCACAGAGTGTGGTTTGGTTATGGCCATAACAGATGGGATGAATGAAGGGGATGCTTCAGACTGGGTGGCCCAACTACACAATGAACAAGCCCCCGAATTACACAATGTCAATGGATTTATTCGATTATTAGGGCTCAGATTTGAAAATCCAGACAAGGTGGCAGAGAATGAAGAAAAATTAATGGAAATGAGACAAGGCAAGTGACCCTTGTCAGATTTTATTTGGGACTTTAGAAGGATCGAAAGCCACCTCATGGATTGGCCTGAAAGAATGACTTTACATTACTTTAAAAACGCCATTGATCCAGAAGTAAAGAAGGCCTGTGACATTAGGGGAATACTGGAGACCTTACAAGCATGGTATACTGCCTCCCTCAGCTTAGACCGCAGCATTAACCCACACAAGAAAAACCTCTTCCAGCAGGCCCGTCTAAGAGAATTGCCCAAGATCTTTTTGCCCAAGATCTTTTTGCCCAGGAACTATATGGTCCTGTCCTCCATTAAACCATCTTTCCATGCAATCTCCATGTTTTCAGTGTCTTTCTTCCCACTTGGAACTGAACCCAGATGGACATTTTTTTTCAACATAAGCATGGGATTAATGTGAAAAAATATTAAAACTAGATAGTAAAAGAAACTTTTTGCCAATTTATTTTGATCACTGGAACTCTTGCTTTCCAAATTTAGAGACTTTTGACCACTTTGAAATCTATAACAATAGATTTCCCTTAATGCTGTTCTGGGCTTCATAGATTTTTTTTTTTCTACTCTGAGGTTAAAAAAAAGGCAGTTCCATTGAATCTCTAATAGGACTTTTTTCCTCAACTATATTTGTCTTTTTTCTTTCACCCAGTTTAAAATATTCCTATCTGTCAGCTAAGACTGACAAGTATTTGAGATGGGGGGGAGGTTTTAAGGGGGGAATCCGGAGAGGGAGGGTTTTTGTATGCTTCATTTTCTCCTCTTGGTTTTGTAATAGTGACAGAGGATCACTGAAGCAAGAAGCTACAGGGCTTGGAAAGGTCATTGTTCAGAAGACTCTTCCTGTCAGAAATGTCAAGTTGGAGAGGGAGGTACCTCTTAAAATCTTGGATAATATACAACAGTTTATGATTAAAAGAGTACAGCTCAGCTCTTACTTTGGCACATGGCCATTTTTTCTCAGAAGTAATCCTTGGGAGTCTTGATGTTCTCAAGATTATCACAACCCCATACCTTTTCTCTTAAGAATTTCAAGAATGAAAAAGACATCCACAGTGAGGAAGCTATGATTTAAATCAGGGGTCACCAACCTTGGCAATTTTAAGCCTGGTGGACCTCAACTTCCAGAATTTCTGATTTAAACTCTGATTTAAAGCACTGTTTGGATGAACATTATCCCACACTGAATGGGGCAACCAGGTTCAGTCCAACTTCTGTTCTAAAAACTAACTGGGAAACTTCACAAGGTTGCTATGAGGAAATTGGGAGGGTGAAGCACCGTGCTCATTACTTTGAGCTCTTGAATAAAAGCTAGGAGATGAACCTTACAAACAGATAAATGACCTGTACTGATGATGTTACCTAGTTGGGTAATGAAATGTCTGCATGAAAACAACCAAGTTCAGAGAGCACCAAGAATTTCACATATAAATAAATAACCAAACCCAAATATTCACACAGGATTTCACTTGCATGCTAAAAAATATTGGGAATCTGGAATGATGCACTGGTGTCCTTGCAAATTAATTTAATAAATTAATCAATACTGTTTATTTATTTATTTTATTAATTGGGTTTATATTCTACTTTTCTTAGATGCCATAAGTAGAATTATCCCACAAAACTGTTCTTTTGAAGTAGAAAAGGCAAGGGAAAGAAACCACTAAATGATTTTCGGTGACTGAGTATTTAATTCAGCTTAGACTCCCGAACCACTACAGATGACCTTAGACTTACAACCTCAATTGGGACCAGAATTTCTATTGCTAAACAAGGCACTTGTTAATTGAGTCATAAACAATTTTACAACCTTTCTGTGCCATTGTTGTTAAGTGAATCATTGGAAGCTATTAAGTGAATTATGCAGTTGTCAAGGGAATCCAACTTCTCCACTTGACTTTGCTTGTCAGAAGCTGGCTGGGAAGGTCACAAAAGGCCATCACTTGGCTCCAGTACATTGCAAATATTATAAATATGTACTGGTTGCCAAGCACCCAAAATATGATCATGTGACCATGGGAGATGCTGTGATAGTTGTAAAGCAAATTAAAGTTGCTTTTTCCAGTGCCATATTAACTTTGAATGATCACTAAAAATGGTTGTAATTTGAGGACCAAGGACTCATGTCACAATAGCAGTCCAGCTATCACTGCCTTAGATAGATATAAAGCAAGGGAGAAAGAATGTATGGAAGTTGTCCCATTTTTGAGGAGGGGAGAGAGAAAACTAGCATGAAAATGTTAACCTTCCTATCTTGTAAGGAATTGTAAATGGGCTATTTTTAGCACCTATGATTTAGAATCTGCCTAGCAATTTCTCACATATTTTATTTCTCATGAGAGAGACTTCTGCTTTTCTACCTTACTCCTTGAGCATTTTTTAAAAAATGTGATGGTATTTTTTTCATTTACTTTATTCCTTTGTTTGGAATTTAATTGAAGTTTGGTTTCCCAGGGATGCGACGATGGCTGAAGAGATCAATGTAGCCGAATGAAAGATAGGACATTCATGTATATCTGAGGAAGATGAGTGGTTTAGAAATAGGAAATGCAAACAAACAGTCAAACATAAAATATAACTGGCACAATTTATTTGCTAAAGAAAGAAAGAACATTTTCCATCCATCGGAATTTGGCCATAATTTAATTCTTAAACAGAAAACTATTGAAATAAATGTGAATTGAAGAAAATGCAAGAGAACATTGGTGCTTGGCATTGGATATGACTAAAATGTTTTAAGCATCTGTTTTGTATTAAATAGAAAAAGTTATGTGCTATTTGATGATCTCAGCAAAGAGGAGAAATGGAAAAGGAAATATCCACAACAGCTGCTAGAAGAAATGTTTGCCTTCTGCTCTATTTATGACAATATTCTGCCCTTTTCTAATCTACACATCTTTGCCTGTTCATCAAAATCAATTAACAATCCAATTTTGACAAATTTTATACTGGCTGTATTCATTATGATCTAAATCTAGGATTCTCCTATGGGAAATCCTCTCCATCCATCTTCTCTGCAGCTATTTTTGACTACTTACAATTATTTATAACAATCCTAGATTTGCAGAGCCACATTTTTTAAATTACATATTTATAGACAACAGGGACTTCTTTGGAACCTGCAAGCAATTTTCTTGAATTGCAAATTGTGATTTAGGGCAGAAGGTCATTTCTACAACTGGATGATATGGAAAGATATATCTTATTTCAAAGGCATGGCTGGTTTATTTTAATCGTTTTATAGCAGTCACTCCCATTCTCACTTCCATGTTATTTTAGATGATTATTTGTATTATTTCACTGATTTAGTCTTTCTTCAATGCCTCTCTCCTCATGCTTTGTGAAATGTAGATCTTAAATTTCTTCCTTATTATCCATTCACAAACTTGTTTTTTTTTAAATATTAAGTTAAAATATTAGGTCATAATCTTTACAGCTTGCCTTCACCTTTTGGCTTCTTGTTGGGTTTGTGCCCAGACTAAGTTGTAATAATGAATCTCAGTCAGTCTCATTTATTCCAGTGAAACCTAAATTCCACTACTTAATAGTTGTAAGAATTTGTGTACACTTATGGTGTATCCCAAAGGAAATATAATTTAGTGCATTTATTTGGAGATAAGGGAGCAGTTTTTGTCTAGATCCAGGCTACTGATTGTTCAGGGCAAGTTCTTTTGAACTTGTGAACATGATTAGAGGACTTGGTAGGACCCCATTTCTCCCTGCCTCCCAAGGCATCAACCAACTAATTCCTTCTTTCAGCTAAACCAAATGAGCCATCAAAAACTTGTACAGGGGTTCATTTGAGAAGCTTGCATTTGCTCCCCCCCCAAATCCTAACAGCTGCCATTTATTTTTTCCCACAAATTGCCCCAGAAAAATGGTTGTGCTACTGGGAAGTTGTGAGGGCCCTGGATGGTAAGCATCCCCAAAAGCCTCTGTTGGGGAGCATTCTTGGCAAGGTAAATGGTGGCCCATTTCTCACCCCCCACCTCTTTCTCTCTGCCTTGGCTTGGAAATCTCTCCTTTGTGTAACTGGCCCAGGGCCCCAGAGCACAAAGGACTGCGAAGGACACTGTTCTTTGGCATGTGCCAGAAGCCCTGCCAGTTTCCATCTTTGCTGATGGCTGATTAAGATTTATGCCTCTAAGCCTCTCTGTCAAAGCAGCAGGGAGTGAAACTGATTGTCTGGGGGAAGAGCCAGAAGCTAAAAACAAATCCTAAAGCCCTTATCTGACAAGGCCTGAGCCAGCTTTTCAATCACCCACATCTGAAGAGAGATGCCTCTGACTTCCAAGGCCCCCCAAAGCATTTGCATGACAATAAGACCAAGGCTGGCACAAGGAAGGCAGAGGAGGAAAGGAATAAAATAGTGTTTCTGAGCAGAAGAGAAGAAACTCGCATTCCACTACATTGGATGAGAGGGAAGGAGGCATCCAAAGGAAAACTTCCATTGCTGTGCTTTGGGGGCTTGTATGAAAATAATTAGTAAAAGAGAGTCTCTTTCAGTACGCATAGATTACTTTCTGATTGCCACCTTGGGATAACACACAACTCAAGTTTAGAACCTGATTTGTGTCAAAGATGCAAACAGATTGATTGATTGACTGACTGATATATAGTTGCGCATTTCACAGATTTGTTACTCTGCACAGCTTACCAATAAAAAAGAATATTTATAGCTCAGGGCTGAAATGAAAGATCTTTGGTGGGGTTTATGATATATCAGTGCCACTATCTTGGTGCCGCCATCTTGTCAAGGTCATCTTGGTCCAGCCATCTTGGCACGCCATCTTGACACGGGACAAATTGTTACTGGAAACTTGCTGCAGGACAACCTGATGTGCCTCCTCCCCCTTCACATTCCCTTCATGGAAGGCGGACATTGACCATGGTGTCACAATGAGCTGCATCTCTGGATCCAGGTCTGGACTTCCACAGGCATGGCTGGTTAGTTGGGTCAGAGTTTGTCCACTCTGTGCAGATGTCTGCAATGTTACCATCATTGCACTGCACAGGAGAGGTGCGTCCCTCCTGCCAATCATCTGCTAGGGAAGTCTTCCACCTGGACCACATTCAGCCATTCCTTTTTCCCTGTAGGCCCTTGCCAAGAGTGGCTTCCCTGCCAATCTTGGCATTGCACTGCCCATGTACGAATGTTGCATCCCTCCTATCTTAGTGTTGCACTGCCTATGTGTGAGAGGTGCATCCCTCTCACACCTTTTCCCCCTACAGGTTCTCACAGGAGGATGGTATCCATGCCAGTTTCAACACTGCAAAAAGTGGGCTAAGAAAAAGTTATTGACAGTCATGGCAACTGGATATTTGATAGTTGTCAGACAGTTGTCACTGTCCTTGCTTGCCTCTCTCCCCATCTGGGAGTTCGCAGTGTTCAGTGCAGCATGCTGAAGGAGAGATCCACAATACTGAGACTGGCACAGATGCAACCCACCCATGAGGGCCCGGCAGTCACCCTCCTGCAAGGAGCCATGTGAAAAAAAGATTGATCAGGATGTGACTCTTATTTCTGGGCAATGCAGAAGGCCTCTCTTACAGGCAGGATATATCTCTTATGTATGGGCAGATTGCCCAACAGCAACCCTCCTGCAATGACCCATTGGGGAAAAGAAACAGGCAGGATTCCCTTCTCGCACTCAGGCCATGCAATTGTGAAATCAGCACAGAGGCCACCCCCTTTTTAGGGCCTGTGGGGCAAAAGAAATGCAGCCTGGGTGGAAAGCCTCTGATGGGTGGGCGGCAAGTGGGATACAAAATGATTGCGCTTGCACTCTATTCTGAAAGGATCCTTCTGTAATCTAGTTCATGCCACATCTGTTCTCTTTTTATGTCTCCAAAATCATGAAAACATGCCTTGTTATAAAAACACCAAAATACCTAAACTGAGTAACAGAAGTTTCAGTGTATGAATAATATCTAACATGGACTGATGTGTTATTCTGAATGCTCAAAGAGTTTCATCTGCATTATCTTGTCAAAAGTCACAGAATGACTTTATATGGCAGCAAGCAAGAACTTTTCTTCATTTGTTACTTACAACAACAGCCGGACACCTGCAAATCCCACTTTTAACTTGTCTCTACAATGCTGTGCTTGTCTCATCTCTTGACCATGTATTATACTAGTTTATCTGCTGATTTCTATACAGATAATCCTTGACTTATGACCACAATCGGAGACATAATTTAAGTTGCCAACCAAGGCATTGATAAGTGAGTTGTGCCCAATTTTACCACCTTTTTACCATAGTTGTTAAGCAAATCTTGGTGAGTTGTTAAGTGAATCATACATTTGTTAAGCAAATCTGACTTCCCTCATTCACTTTGCTTGTTGTAAGACAGCTGGGGAGATCAGAAATAGCAATCACATGATTCCAGGACATCACAATCACTGTCTAGACATGCTGGTTGCCAAGAACCTGAATTGTGATCATTGGACTGGGGGGTGCGGTGAAGATCATAAGTGTGAGTAACAATCATAAGTCACTTTTTTAGTGTCATTGTAACTTTGAATGGTCACTAAATAAATGGCTGTTAAACTGAAGACTACTTGTAGTGCCAGAGATTCAATTCTTCCTCCATAAACTGGCATAGTTCTATAAGAGTAACATTCATGGTGTGTTTCTCTCATCCTATAAATTATTGTCCTCATCATTGCTGGATTCTCAAATCTGTGACAGCACAAAAGAGGCACTTGTACCTAATATGGTGAGATGGGCTGGATTTGCTACTGCCCATCTAAAGGCCCTGTCACACTGGCCGATGGATGCAAAACGTTTGTAAAAAGGAAACAGCGGACGAGCAAAATGTTCTATCTGTTGTTACCCGCTCTCAAAAGTGCCCCGAATTTGCATAACCAGAGCGGACAACACGGAAAGGAACGGACGGGGGGAGGACAAGGGGAGGATGGAAAGCGGATGCTCCACAGAAGCCTAGTGGATGGAAGCAGATGGGAGTGGATGGCACATCCGCAAGGCTTCCGGGGGAGCACAGCAAAGCGGACGCGGAACGGAAAGAGCGGATGCAGAGCGGGTGCCGAGCGGATACAGCGGATGCAGAGCGGAAGCCTAGCGGAAGTCTAGCGGATGCCTAGCGGATGCCTAGCGGATGCCTGGCATTTTCACTGCGCATGCGGGGAGGATACATTGCGTCAGCCCCGCAGATTTAAAGGGAAGCAGCACGCAAGCAGGTCACCATTCAGAGGAAAGACCTGCTTCCAGACACAGCTTGCCAGCCAGCCAGCCGGCCAGCCAGCCACCCAACAACCATGGGGAAGAAAAGGAAGCCTCTGCCATCTGCTGTCAGCCCTGGTAAGAGGGACAGGGCCACCCTCCCACCCCCTGGCCCTGACTCTGCTTCTGCTGGGGCTTCTGCTTCCCGGGCTCGCTTTTCTGGTGCTGGTGCTGGTGCTTCTGCTGATGCTGCTTCTGGAGGTGGTGCTTCTGCTGATGCTGCTTCTGGTGATGGTGCTTCTGCAGGTGCTTACTCTGCTGATGCTGCTTCTGGTGGTGGTGCTTCTGCTCATGCTGCTTCTGGTGGTGCTGCTTCTGCTAATGCATACTCTGCTGGCACTGCTCCTGGTGCTGGTGCTTCTGCTGGTGCTTACTCTGCTGACACTGCTCCTGGTGCTGGTGCTTCTGCTGGTGCTTACTCTGCTGGCACTGCTCCTGGTGCTGGTGCTTCTGCTGGTGCTTACTCTGCTGGGGCTGCTCCTGGTGCTGGTGCTACTGCTGGTGCTTACTCTGCTGGCGCTGCTTCTGGTCCTGCTGGTCCTGCTGGTGCTTACTCTGCTGGTGCTGCTCCTGGTCCTTCTGGTCCTGCTGGTGCTCCTGGTCCTGCTGGTGCTCCTGGTCCTGCTGGTCCTGCTGGTCCTGCTTTTGCTGCTACTGTTGTTGTTGCTGCTGCTGGTGGTGGTGTGGAGGAGTAGCCCCTACAACCTCGAAGCCCTTCTGACGAGGGCCAATATGACTCTGCCAAAGGGAGGAAGAGGCAGACGCATGAACGGGAGAGGAGGCAATACACCATTGAAGAGGAACATGAGGAGGAGGTGCTGGAGTGGCTAAAGGAGAATGAATATCTTTGGCGGAAGGAACACAGGCTCTATCGAGACACCAAGAGGAAGCAGGCTGCTTGGAGAGAGAAGGCGGAGAGCCTGGGCTACACTTCGGAGGTGCTCCTTGGCTGGTGGAGGCACATGCATATCTGGTACGGGAAGCTGCACCTCAAGAAATCTGGCCAGGCCGCAGTCAAGCTGACGGACAGAGAAACCAAAGTGATGGCCAAGTGCAGCTGCTTGGAGGGTGAGATCCGCCACCGAGGAGCAGCCCCTCTCACAACCCTCTTTCTCAGGCAGCCTGCTGAGAGCCAGTCCTCTTCTGGCAAAGAGTCAGCTCCTGTGTCTTGTTGGAGGTCCACGAGCCTGTTCTGCAAGACTTGGTAGCAGGTGCACATGAGATTGTGCAGGATGCAGCAAGCTTCCATGATCCTCCTCACGGTCTCTGGGCAATGCTGCATGGTGGTGAGAAGTATCTGGAACCTGTTGGCCAGGATGCCAAAGGCGTTCTCCACCACCCGCCTTGCCCTGGACAGCCTGTAGTTGAAGATCCTCTTTTCATGGGTGAGGAGTCTGGAAGTGTAGGGCTTCATGAGGTAGGTTGTGAGGGAGAAGGCGTCATCCCCCACGATGAAGTAGGGCACATCTTGCATGTCATTGGGCAGGGGGTCTGGATCTGGGAAGCCCATGATGAGGTTGCATTCCAGCCCCTCCTTGAGGTCACTGGCGTTATAGACCTGGGCATCTGAAGCTGACCCGTTGATTGAAGCATCGATGTACATGAACTTGTAGTCAGCATCGACCATGGCGAAGAGGATGATGCTGAAGAAGCCCTTGTAGTTGAAATAAGTGGACCCCGACTTGGCTGGAGCTTTGCAGGCCACGTACTTGCCATCTATAGCTTTAACAGTGTGGGGGAAATTCCACTTCTGATACCACTGCTCTGCAACTTTCTTCCATCCTTCTTCAGTGGAGGGGCACTGGAAGAGCTCCTCCAGGTATTCTTCAATGATGGCCTGCACCATTTCTCTGACCACAATGCTGATGGTGTTGTGTGGCACCCTCCAGCCGTACTGCATGCTCCTGTAGGTGGTCCCTGAGGCCAGGTGGCACACAGTCAGTGCCACCTTGAGCCCAGGGTCCAGGCTGGGCCGGAAGTTGGTGTTTGCCTTGGTCAACCTGGGTGTCAGCCACTCCACAACTTCATCAAACATGGCTGGAGGCATCCTTATGAAGTTCTGGAATGCACGAGGGTCTTCGTTCCTAAGCTCCACCATCAGCTTGTTGTACAGTCTGTACTCTGCTCTTCTCCCGATCCATCTTCGGACCCAGACACTTCTTGGACGTGTCCTTTTCTTCCCGTAGAACAGTTGAAAGAGCCTGTAGATGGCTTCGCACTGTTGCAGAATGATGGTGGCTACCAAAAGGAGTGTGTTCTGATCCATCACGGAGATGACTGGATGTTGTGGAAGAGCAAGAGCCAGATGTAGGTTGCAGAGGTCTGCATAGCAGGGCTGCTGGACTGCAAGTGAGATCCAGGTAAGTTCTTCCCCCTTTTTATAGGCAATATAGGTTTCCACTAGGTTTCCTTTTGCATCCTCTAGGCATCCTCTAGACATCCTTAATATCCGAGATAGGTCCACTTTGCAAACGTTTTTTCCGTTTTAATGCTTTGTATGCGAGCTGCATCCGCTTTCATCCTTTCTCCGTCCGTGCTACTAATGCAGCGCGTCCATTCCGCATCCGTTTTATTTCCTCCCTGGGTCCGTTTTCCGCTGGAGTGGATTTGAGTTGCGCGGATGCGCAGTGGATGCCTAGTGGATATAGTGGACGCGTAACGGATGACGATGGATGTAGAACGGAGGTTCCCTGTATGCGTTGTGGATGCAGAACGGACACGTTGGATACATCCAGTCATTTCCACCATGGATTGTAACACACTCCTTTTGGTAGCCACCATAGTTCTGCAACAGTGCGAAGCCATCTACAGGCTCTTTCAACTGTCCTACGGGAAGAAAAGGAAGCGGCCAAGAAGTGTCTGGGTCTGAAAATGGATCAGGAGAAGAGCAGAGTACGGACTGTACAACAAGCTGATGGTGGAGCTTAGGAACGAAGACCCTCGTGCATTCCAGAAATTCATGAGGATGCCTCCAGCCATGTTTGACGAAGTTGTGGAGCGTTTGCACCCAGGTTGACCAAGGCAAACACCAACTTCCGGCCCAGCCTGGAACCTGGGCTGAAGGTGGCACTGACTCTGCACCACCTGGCCTCAGGGACCACCTACAGGAGCATGCAGTACGGCTGGAGGGTGCCACACAACACCATCAGCATTGTGGTCAGAGAAGTGGCGCAGGCCATCATCAAAGAATACCTGGAGGAGCTCTTCCAGTGCCCCTCCACTGAAGAAGGCTGGAAGAAAGTTACAGAGCAGTGGTATCAGAAGTGGAACTTCCCCCACACCGTTGGAGCCATAGATGGCAAGCACGTGGCCTGCAAAGCTCCAGCCAAGTCGGGGTCCACTTTTATTTCAACTACAAGGGCTTCTTCAGCATCATCCTCTTTGCCATGGTCGATGCTGACTACACGTTCATGTACATCGATGCTTCAGACAATGGGTCAGCTTCAAATGCCCAGGTATACAAAGCCAGTGACCTCAAGGAGGGGCTAGAACGCAACCTCATCATGGGCTTCCCAGATCCAGACCCCCTGCCCAACGACACACAAGATGTGCCCTACTTCATCATGGGGGATGATGCCTTCTCCCTCAGAACCTACCTCATGAAGCCTTACACTTCCAGATGCCTCACCCGTGAAGAGAGGATCTTCAACTACAGGCTGTCCAGGGCAAGGCGGGTGGTGGAGAATGCCTTTGGCATCCTGGCCAACAGGTTCCAGGTACTTCTCACCACCATGCAGCATCGCCCAGAGACCGTGAGGAGGATCGTGGAAGCTTGCTGCATCCTGCACAATCTCATGTGCACCCGCTATCCAGTCTTGCAGAACAGGCTCGTGGACCTCCAACAAGGCAATGGGGACATGGAGCATGGTGAATGGAGGCAAGGGCGAAGACTGATAGACACTAAGGATGTGCAAGGCCCCAACAGAGCTTCACGTGAAGGGAAGAAGCAGTGCAACCACCTGAGACAATGGTGCAACTCCCCAGCTGGAGCAGTGGAGTGGCAAGACAGGATGATAGATGTTTAATGGATGCTTCCTTCAGCCTGTCTCATCACACTGATGAGATTGGGCCATGTATGTTGGGTGGGCCTACAATGAACAGGGCATTTAAGAGAGAGTTGTGTTTATGTTGACATGTGTGGATGATTGATTACATTATTATTGATAATAAAGGGCCATAGGTGTGGCACCTGGGAGGGTGGACGATACAGTCCCACTATGCTTGCACTGGAGGTTTATCTATCCCACAGCTATTACCATCCCAAAGGTATCCCTGCCCATCCCACAGGTATCCCTGCCCATCCCACAGCTATTTCTCATCCCACAGGTATCCCTGCCCATCCCAGTGCTATCCTTACCCATCCCACAAGCATGCAAAGGCTTAAACCATTTCTAAAAGTTTCCACCAAGACTTTAATGACAATAATAAATGAAGCAAGTGTGTGAAGCAAAGATAATCTTTATTAATAACAAACTGTAAAAGAAAAATGACCCAAGTCAAGTGTCCAAAGCAAAAATAAAGTCATCAGGTAGCCACCCAGTCTCTGGCATTCTTCTTGGTCACTCTGAGGCATGCCCAGTCTCAGGGGTAAAGGGTCCAGGTGCTGTGGAGGTGGCTGCTGCTGGAGTGCTGGTCTGAAGCCCCACTGGGGTGCCTAGCCCTGAGAGGACAACAGGTGACGGTGTGTTGAGGAAGCTCTCAGACAGCTGGCTCAGCCCCATGATGTTGAGTGCCCCTTCCTCCATGACATGGGGTGTCAGCCCCAATACCAATGACAGATGTACTGAGGCCAGGCTTGGCTGTGGTGTGGAGGAAGGAGCAGTGTAGTGGGGATGTCTGGTCTGCAGCTGGGTGAGGACTGGCATGGGTGGCATCTGTGGCGTGGGTGGCATCTGTGGCATGGGTGGCATTGGTGGCGTGGGTGGCATCAGTGGCATCAGTGGCACCGCTGGCGTCCAATGTACCTATGCCTGGACTGGGAAGGGCTGCCTGTGCTGCTGGACCTTCTGGTAGCCGTAGCCTTGGTAGGAGTGGGCCTGTGTAAAACCTTGGAAAGGGAGTGACATCACCTGGGGTGGAGGAGCAGGCCTGGACTGGGTGGGAGCAGGTTCATCTTGGTTTGGAGGCTTGTGAAGAAGATTGGTGATCCTGTCCTTCACCACCTGGTACTGGGGTTCCGACATATTCATGAGGGTCTGGTTGACATACGTGAGGAAGGGCTTGCGGTTGGAGGATGGGGCATCAGTGTGTACCAGCTGAGAGAGGAGATCTATGCTGCTCCTGATGGTGTCTCTTTTCTCCAGCAGGACAGTGTGGCTCTGCCCCTCCGGTCTGCCTCTCTGCCTTTCTGTGGAGGTGGAGCTGGGGGTGGATGCGGGTTGGGCTGTGGTGGAAGTGCCATCTCCTTTCTCCCACTGCGTCAGGGGGTCCTCCATGTGCTGCACCATGGGTAGTACAGCTGTCGGGGGGGTCTCCGTCGTGGCACGCTCCATAGATACCTGCCTGGACACAGGAGCTGACTCTTTGCCAGAAGAGGACTGGCTCTCAGCAGGCTGCCTGAGAGAGAGGGTTGTGAGAGGGGCTGCTCCTTGGTGGCAGATCTCACCCTCCAAGAAGCTGCACTTGGCCATCACATAGGTCACTCTGTCCGTCAGCTTGACCGCGGCCTGGCCAGATTTCTTGAGGTGCAGCTTCCCGTACCAGATGTGCATGTGCATCCACCAACCGAGGAGCACCTCCGGAGTGTACCCAGGCTCTCCGCCTTCTCTCTCCAAGCAGCCTGCTTCCTCTTGGTGTCTCGATAGAGCCTGTGTCCCTTCCGCCAAAGATATTCATTCTCCCTCAGCCACTCCAGCACCTCCTCCTCATGTTCCTCTTCTATGGTGTATTGCCTCCTCTCCCATTCATGCGTCTGCCTCTTCCTCCCTTTGGCAGGGCCATATGGGCCCTCATCAGAAGGGCTTCGAGGTTGTAGGGGCTACTCCTCCACACCACCACCACCAGCAGCAACAGCAACAGTAACAGCAAAAGCAGGACCAGCAGCACCAGCAGCACCAGGAGTACTAGCAGGACCAGGAGCACGAACAGGACCAGGAGCACCAGCAGGACCAGGAGCAGTGCCAGCAGAGTAAGCACCAGCAGGACCAGCAATACCAGGAGCAGTGCCAGCAGAGTAAGCACCAGCATAAGCACCAGCACCAGGAGCAGTGCCAGGAGAGTATGCATCAGCAGAAGCACCACCACCAGAAGCAGCATCAGCAGAAGCACCACCTCCAGGAGCAGCATCAGCAGAAACTCCAGCACCAGAAGATCGAGCCCGGGCAGCAGAAGCCCCAGCAGAAGCAGAGTCAGGGCCAGGAGGTGGGAGGGTGGCCCTGTCCCTCTTGCCAGGGCTGGGAGCAGATGGCAGAGGCTTCCTTTTCTTCCCCATGGTTGTTGGATTGCTGGCTGGCTGGCTGGCTGGCTGGCTGGCTGGCTGGCTGGCTGGCAAGCTGTGTCTGGAAGCAGGTCTTTCCTCTGAATGGTGACCTGCTTGCGTGCCCCTTCCCATTATATCTGCGGGGCTGAGCAATGCATCCTCCCCACATGTGCAGTGAACTCTAGGCATCCGCTAGGCATCTGCTAGATTTCTGCTCTGCATCCACTGTATCCGCTCGACATCCGCTCTACATCCGCTCTTTCCGTTCCGCGTCTGCTTTGCTGTGCTCCCCCGGAAGCCTTGGGGATGTGCCATCCGCTCCCATCCACTTCCATCATCTAGGCTTCCGTGGAGCATCCACTTTCCATCTTCCCTACGTCCTCCCCCCGTCCATTCCTTTCCGTGTTGTCCGCTCTGGTTCTGCAAATTCGGGGCACTTTTGAGAGCGGATGACAACGGATGGAACATTTTGCTCGTCTACTGTGTCCTTTTTACAAACGTTTTGCATCTGTCAGCCAGTGTGACAGGGCCTTAAGGTGGATCATGTCAGGGAATAGAGGTCTAAGTCTAAGAAATGCTAGAAGTCTGTTGATACAGGCTATAGTAACAGAATTTTGGAAACCGGATTGCATTTTTTCTCCCTCTAGTCATTTTTATATCAAAAAGAGTCAAGACAGGGCTTTCTTGATTGGAAGATGAGTCATGGCATCTGGACTTCTTTTCTTTTTGATTTGAAATGTGTCATTGCTCCCAGTAGTAGCTACTTGGATAAGCAGCAAAATATTTCAAACCAAAAAGAAAATAAGTCCAGTTGCCAAAACTCAACTTCAAGACAACTTTACCAGGATGACTGGGAATCTTCTCTGACATAGGAAATCTTGAGTTTCTTTTTCATGCCTGCCTATTTTCTTGGGCTAAGTTTATATTTTACTCATAGTTGTGGCATATTTTCTTCAAGCCCATTTCTGTGTCTCTCTATATATTGGCTAGTCTTCAGCTAATCAAAATATCTGCTCACCTGCCAATACAGGCAACACAATTTGTCTTTTGGCTGCAAATCACAAGATAGTGATAGGACAATGGATCATGATCCTGGCAGATCATTGTACTTCCAAAGTACTTAGCATTTGTGACCCACTAAATCTTGTTACTGCTGGAAGATTCTGGGATTCTTTCTTTGGTTAACTCCATTGCATCTTAGAGAACAACCTTGAGTAAAATGATAGACAAAACTTGCTTTCTGTTTTGACTCTAACTTGTGTTATATGATACTTGTCCTTAAAACTGAATTTACACAGTGAGGACTGCATTGAGAAAAAGACACTCTGTGTAATGCTACAGTCTTGCAATAGTCTTGAAAGTACATATTCATTACTAAAGGCCCTGTCACACTGCCCAACGGATGCAAAACAGACACAACGGACGAGCAAAATGTTCCATCCGTTGTTATCCGCTCTCAGAAGGGGCAAAAATTTGCATAACCGGAGCGGATAACACAGAGGCGGGGAGGACGCAGGGCGGATGGAAAGCAGATGCGGAATGGAAGCCAAGCGGATGGAAGTGGATGGGAGCGGATGACACATCCGCAAGGCTTCTGGGGGACCTCAGCAAAGCGGATGCGGAACGGATACAGCGGATGCAGAGCGGATGAAGAGCGGATGCAGAGCGGATGCACAGCGGAAGCCTCGCGGATGCAGAGCGTTAATTGCGCATGTGGGGAGGATGCATTGCATCAGCCCCGTGGATATAACGGAAGCAGCTTGGAAGCAGGTCGCCATTCAGAGGAAAGATCTGCTTCCAGACACATCGACTGCCTTGCCTGTCCTGCCTGTATGTCTGCCTGCAAACCTTGCTCCCTGCCTCCTTGCCAGCCTCCCTGCCAGCCTTGCTGTCTGCCTGCCTGCCAGCCTCCCTGCCAGCCAGTCTGCCTGCCAGCCTTGGTGCCTGCCTGCCAGCCTTGGTGCCTGCCTGTCTGCCAACCTTGGTGCCTGCCTGCCTGCCAGCCTTCCTGCCAGCCTTCCTGCCAGCCTTCCTACAAGCCTTGGTGCATGCCTGCCTGCCAGCCTGCCTGCCAGCCTTGGTGTCTGCCTGCCTGCCAGCCTTGGTGCCTGCCTGCCTGCCAGCCTTCCTGCAAGCCTTGGTGCCTGCCTCCCTGCCAGCTTTCTTGCCAGCCTTGGTTCCTGCCAGCCTCCCTGCCAGCCAGCAACCCCACAACCATGCTGAAGCACAGCAAGCCTCAGCCATCTGCTGCCAGCCCTTGCAAGAGGACAGGGCTACCATACCCCCCCTGGCCCTCACTCTGGTTCTGCTGGGGCTTCTGAAGTATGGGCTCGCTCTTCTGGGGCTGGGGCTTTTGCTGCTTCTGCTTCTGGAGGAGCTGATGACAAGCACTCCAGCACCAGCCACCTTCACAGCATCTGGACCCTTCACCCCTGAGACTGAGCGACCAAGAGGAGTGCCAGAGACTCATTTTTTCTGATAGCTTGTTGTTAATAAAGTCTATTTTTGATTCACACACTTGCTTCATTTCTTTTTTTTTATAAAGTCTTGCTGGAACCTTTTAGAAATGGTTTAAGCCTTTGCATGCTTGTGGGATGGGTTAAGATAGCAGTGGGATGGGTTGAGATAGCTGTGGAATGGGCAGGGATACCTTTGGGATGGGTAATAGCTGTGGGGATAGATAAACCTCCAGTGTAAGCATAGTGGGACTGTATGGTCCACCCTCCCAGGTGCCACACCTATGGCCCTTTATTATCCATAACAATTTAATCATTGATCCACACATTTCAACATAAACACAACTCTTTATT
The DNA here is from genome assembly GCA_015471245.1 of Laticauda colubrina. NCBI lineage: Eukaryota > Metazoa > Chordata > Lepidosauria > Squamata > Elapidae > Laticauda > Laticauda colubrina. Next base: position 1,833,416 of record BLBF01000051.1, read on the forward strand.
AAATGCCCTGTTCATTGTCGGGCCACTCAACATACATGGCACAATCTCATCAGTGTGATGAGACAGGCTCAAGGAAGCATCCATTAAGCATCTATCATCCTGTCTTGCCACTCCACTGCTCCAGCTGGGGAGTTGCACCAGTGTTTCAGGAGGTTGCGCTGCTTCTTCCCTTCACATGAAGCTCTGTTGGGGCCTTGCACATCCTCACTGTCTATCAGGCTTCGCCCTTGCCTCCATTCCCCAGGCTCCATGTTCCCATTGCCTTGTTGGAGGTCCACGAACCTGTTCTGCAAGACTTGGTAGCGGGTACGCATGAGATTGTGCAGGATGCAGCAAGCTTCCATGATCCTCCTCACGGTCTCTGGGCGATGCTGCATGGTGGTGAGAAGTACCTGGAACCTGTTGGCCAGGATGCCATAGGCGTTCTCCACCACCCGCCTTGCCCTGGACAGCCTGTAGTTGAAGATCCTCTCTTCACGGGTGAGGTATTTGGAGGTGTAGGGCTTCATGAGGTAGGTTGTGTGGGAGAAGGTGTCATCCCCCACGATGAAGTAGGGCACATCTTGCGTGTCGTTGGGCAGGGGTTCTGGATCTGGGAAGCCCACGATGAGGTTGCATTCCAACCCCTTCTTGAGGTCACTTGCATTGTATACCTGGGCATCTGAAGCTGACCCGTTGCCTGGAGCATCGATGTACATGAATTTGTAGTCAGCATCGACCATGGCGAAGAGGATGATGCTGAAGAAGCCCTTGTAGTTGAAATAAGTGGACCCCGACTTGGCTGGCGCTTTGCAGGCCACGTGCTTGCCATCTATGGCTCCAACGGTGTGTGGGAAGTTCCACCTCTGATACCACTGCTCTTCAACTTTCTTCCATCCTTCTTCAGTGGAGGGGTACTGGAGGAGCTCCTCCTTGTATTCTTCGATGATGGCCTGCACCACTTCTCTGACCACAATGCTGATGGTGTTGGATGGCACCCTCCAGCCGTTCTGCATGCTCCTGTAGGAGGTCCCTGAGGCCAGGTGGCGCAGAGTGAGTGCCACCTTGAGCCCAGGTTCCAGGCTGGGCCAGAAGCTGGTGTTTGCCTTGGTCAACCTGGGTGTCAGCCGCTGCACAACTTTGTCAAACATGGCTGGAGGCATCATCATGAAGTTTTGGAATGCACGAGTGTCTTCGTTCCTGAGCTCCACCATCAGCTTGTTGTACAGTCCGTCCTCTGTTCTTCTGGTGAACCATCTTCATACCCAGACTCTTCTTGGCCGCCCCTTTTTCTTCCCGTAGTAGAGTTCACAGAGCCTGTAGATGGCTTCGCACTGTTGCAGAAGGATGGTGGCTGCCAAAAGGACTGTGTTACGATCCACGGTGGACATGACTGGATGCTGTGGAAGAGGAAGAGGCAGATGAAGGCTGCAGAGGTCTGCAGCAGGGCTGCTGGTCTGAAAGTGAGATCCAGATGTGTTGCTCCCCCTTTTTATAGGCAGTATAGGTGTCCTTTTGCATCCTCTAGGCATCCTCTAGACATCCTTAATATCCGAGATAGGTCCCCTCTGCGGACGTATTTTCCGTTTTACATGCTTTGTTTCCGTGCTGCATCTGCTAGGCATCTGTTCTGCATCCGTTCTGTGTCCGTTCCGCTTCCTCCCTGCATCCGAGCGGATGCGAGTTGCGCGGATGTGCAGCAGATGCCTAGCGGATATAGCAGATGCGTAACAGATGCAGAATGGATGCGTAGCGGATGCGTAGCGGATGCGTAGCGGATGCGTAGCGGATGCAGAATGGACGAATTGGATACATTTTCCATGCAAAAGTTTTGAGCAGCTCAAAACTTTCTGAGCGGATGAAACATCAATAAACGGATGCTGGACGGATAGAGAGGAAGCAAAACGGAGGCAGTGAGTACATTGCATTAACCAACGGATGGCAATGTTTTTTGTCCGTTTTACATCCTCTTTGCATCCCTTGGTGCAGTGTGACAGGGGCTTGAGTAAATAAATTTGCAAGCCTGCATTGACTTCCTGTATTTTTTTTTTGTCTTAGTAAACATAGGATTATGCTGGGAAATCTGATGACAACTTGAATGCACGGAAACAGATTTTTATCACAGTCAGACCTGCTTGGGTTAATGCCAGCTAGTCCTTTCCCAGGGAGTTTGTTGACACATTTCAAGACTTAAGTACAAAAGGCCAATCTATTCAGGAGTCTGGCTGACTTTGTTGGAGCTTGAGGTAGGCTTGCTTTGTATCTGGAGTTTACTTGGTATCAGGAAATACCAAGACTTTAGGGTACACTGGGAAGTTAAAAGAAATTCCTGAAAGAAGATCATGCCAAAGATGATGGATGGATATATCCTCAAAATCACCAGGCATTGAGCTTCACCTAAAAGATGCTTGATGTTAATTGACAGACACATGTTCAATGTTTAGCCATTGCTACTTGCCACTGGAGGCTGATCTATACAGGCAGCAAATAAGATGATGATACTGTTAATAAATTGCACAACTTGTCTTCAAATGGAAAACAAAAAATATTGAACCTTTGCTTAATACAGGTATTAAGTCCCAGACTTACAACAATTCATTTAGTGACTGTTCAGAATTTCAACGGCACTGAAAAAATAAAATGACTTGTTTTTTTCATGCTTAAGAGCATTGTAGCATCATGTGATCAAAATTTAGATGCTCGGCCACTGACTCATATTTATGATAATTACAGTATCCAGGGCCCATGTGATCACTTTTTATGAACTTCTGACAAATAAAGTTAGTGGGGGAGCCAAACAACCATGTTAGTAACAACCATGTTACTAACTTAGCAAAGTTATTCACTTGACAACTTTGCCAAACAAAGTTCATCATGAAATGAGCAGTGGTGGGATTCAATTTTTTTTACTACAGGTTCTGTGGGCATGGCTTGGTGGGTGTGGCAGAGGAAGGATACTGTGAAATCTCCAGTCAGTGGTGGTATTTGTCGGTTCTCTGAACTACTCAGAATTTCTGATACCAGTCGTCCAGAACTGGTCAGAATACCACCTCTGGAAATGAGCCAAAATTCACTTAACAACTGTCTCACTTAATTACAGATATTTTGAGTTCAATGCTAGACGTAAGTTGGGGATTACCTGGATATGTTTGTATTAAAATATTCTAAGACTTCTGTGTTTCTATGTTTTGGGTAGATGCAATTCAAACATAACCCTGCTAGAAATGGAGAGATTCAGAAATGTTTTACCACTTCATTTGCTTTTTTTGTTAAAGAGCTGTGAATTATATATACTAAGTCAGCTGTTGATAAACCTCTGTACAGCACCCCACTCCCAGTTTTAAGTAACTATCAACCCAGAAAATAGTGTTAAAATGTGAAGGCAACCTGCTGAAATTTAGCAGTATCATATATTTTTTTTGAGGGAGGGAAGGAAGGAAGAAAGGATTCATTCATTCATTCATTCATTTATTTTGCTTTGGGTTGTTCGCTTGTTTTTACAATGCAAAGAGAAAAATCACATCATCTCTTCAAACCTTTTGGAATGGGAAAATTAGGGCTTTCCAGGCTCCTTCGGGAACATCACACCCATACTGTGAAGCCTGTGAAACTAGACAAGTATGGTTTTCCTTTTTTTAAGGACTAACCACCTGAAAGTTTTCCCTTAAAATATTCAACCCCAGAACATATTCAGACCTAATCCAAAGGAACTCAGTCTCCAGGCAATCATCCATAAGAAGTCTGTCTATTCTGTCAGATGGGCTGGGATAACATTTGTAATTTGAATTATACTAAAAGAGAGTAGCAGATTTACAGAAAGCTGTTTCAGCTTGTCAAAACAGATTAATATTAGCAGAACTTGTCTGGAGAATTTCCTTTCTATTAGTTAAATGGTCTCATTTTTAGGAGAAAGCAGAAGAAAATTCATGTGCATTTTCAGCAATGCTCAATCTACATGGCTGCAAACAGCCATTCTGATTCTTGACTCATCCACCCATGTTGATATCTCTGCTCTAGCCAAATAAAGCTTCTCATAAGAAGGGGATGAAGGTGGAATTGTGTTCCAACGGAGCCATATGCTTCCTGGGCACTACTCAAATCATGTGCTTGTCTCCTCACCTCAGCCAGATGAGAAAAAGTGGCTTGCAAAAAAAAGCCACTTTGCTGTGTTTGTTTGGGCATGATGAAAGGACAATTTAGACATGACGAAAGTACAGATAATGGACAGTTATTTAATGAGGCTGGATTTTTAATACACAGGAAAAAAGAAAAGTGATTTTACCTCCTAACCAGTCTCATTCAATTTGCTAAAACAGGATGTACTTCAGCATTTATTTCAAAATAAGAAATTTTGGAGAATTTTTACAGATAGAATAGTGTTCATATATTTATTTGGTGGCCAAAAGTAAATGGGATTATCCTAGCTTTTACTGTATCATTGATTTTTCAAGGGTCTGAAACTTCCTTGTTTTCTGTGTTTCAATTTCAAGAAAACCTTGCTATTATTATTATTTTATTATTAATTAATTAAATTTCTACACCAACCATTTAGACAAATGTCTCTGCTTAGGAACTTGACAAACAGCTTCCAATTTCTTTTGTAGAGGGGCTACTGATATTAGGAAGGCATTTTCTTCCCATGACAAATTGCTGCCTAATGTCTCCTTCCCCTAGAGGAGTATTTTTCAGCCTGGTTGGGGAATTCTGGGAGCTGAAGTCCACACAGCTTAAAGCTGCTGAGGTTAAAAAACAGTGCCTTAGAGAAATCATCAGCTTGTCCAATACACACATTTGATGGACAATTTCAAAACACCATTTGTATGCTGTTGTGATGTTTTACTCCCAAGTGAAACTGTTTGGGATTTCTCACACCATTTCCTACATCACTTGACTAGTACTGGTACCCAGCGCCTTGAACTGAGGCGGGGTACAGCAATAGATCAAGGGAGACATTGTGGTCACTTTAAAATGCTGACATAAAGTTGCCTTATACAACATTAGTCACCAACTTTTTATGTTCTTTGATACTATTTTTAAACTGTTTCCCAATGTGCAAGTTCTTTTAAAAATGTGGTTATTAAATCTTAAAACCTTAGCAGAGCGTGTTCTCTCCAGAATCTTGCACAGCAATATCTTCAGATGACATTTTGTGTTCTCAGAGTTACACCTGCGTGACGGCTGGCTTCATGCTTGCTCAAAACTGCTGAGCAAACTGCATTGCTTCTCTTCAGGATTGTTATGGAACAGCATCATCCACTTATACTGTGTGGGATAATTATGCCAAGGATGTATTAAGTGTGCCTGGTTCATAAAGTAACTATGAAATTGACCATGTCCAAGCTTAAGACTCTGATTGGAGGAATTAGGTTAATTACCCATTTTTGTTTTATAGTAATTTACTTTTTGTTGCTCCCTTTAGCCTTTCTCCATGTGGAGATGGGTCTTTATTGGAATTGCTGGAAATTCTCTCATACGATATAGGACTATGGAAGTTTTAGTTCAAAGCATTTGAGTAGCATGACCACCTAATCTTATTCTAGGTCATGTGAGGTTAAGAAAAAAAAAGGAAATAAAAAAACATTTTCCATAGCTGGGTAATACTCCAATCTGTGCTGTCCAAGTGAGTAATTTGAGTATGGCACAATAATTTTTATGCTTGGATTATAATTGTGTTCTTTAAGACAGCGTAAGCTAGATGCAGGATGGAGAAAGATGTAGGATAGCATTCAATATCCAAGAATGTTGGCCTTTACAAAAATGAAAAGCTTAGCCTGAAGTATTCTTAAGTTTCAGCATGGTTGAAAGACCAGCAAAAGATTTCCTGTGAGAATATGAAGACAATACGGAGTTTCTTGCTTAAAGTAATAAAGATGCAGTATCCTGGAACGTTTCCACTGCTTTCAGGAACTCTTATTTCAATAAAATCCATGGAAAGAGCTTTTTGAATCAGCTGCACTCAACTTGATGCCATCCAAATGCAGACTTCTCCAACAGTACATCTTGATGTGGCTATTATTTTTTCACTTATGGTAGGAATCCAGCATTGCTTGTCAAGTTGCCATTCTTACAACTTCGGGTTGCAAATTTCAGGATCATCCACCTGCAGGAGGTAAAAAAAAATCAGGATGACAACCACAACCACAGAATAAAGTGTTGGCTTTTTTACCCATGTTGCTTATTCAAGTATATCTCCTACCTGATGTCTTGATTCCCTCATGAACACCTCTGAAATTGATAGAGCAGAAGACTTGCATGAAAAATTATGCCCAAGGTTGCCCTCAGGCCTGAATTTGGTACCAATCTTTCAGTTTTCTTTTTTACTTCATCTGAAATACAATTTGATAAATCTGTTAGATTAAAAATACTCTATTACCTGGTGTGATCTTATCAACTATCAGTAGGCAATCCCTACAGCTAATATGAAAAAAGAAGAGAAAAATCACTTCTGCAGATCCATCCAGGACAGATAAATTGAATTTTTTTTTATTAAAAGAGTAATCAAAAAACAAGGGTTGCCTGGCCAATTCAGCTGCAGTCCAGCATCCAGATTTCAAGAATGCTCACAAGTGTTCCCTGGGGATATTCAAAAGCCATTTGCACCATTGATCCCCATTCGCTGACGTTGTTCCTCAACATTTGATAGAGACAAAGATTCTTGCTGAAAATAGATTCTTGTTCCCCAGTTTGCTTTCCTTCTTAACATTTAGATGAATAAATTTCATTTCATTTTGCTTTCTTTAAAAATACACATACACATACACATAGACACATACATACAAACATATATTGAAATATCTATCTATCTATCTATCTATCTATCTATCTATCTATCTATCTATCTATCTATC
>BLBF01000051.1:1840252-1852243 GCA_015471245.1 Laticauda colubrina
ATCTATCTATCTATCTATCTATCTATCTATCTATCTATCTATCTATCATCTGCTGACTCTCTTCCAGAATAAACTGATGGCAGCTCAGAATAAAAAAACAAAACACTATTAAAATTATGACCATTTGCTGTGTTTAAAAAGAACTATATTATAAAGCAACCAATCAGAACAAAGTTGAAAGGGACTTTGGCGTCTTCTAGTCCAACCTTCTGCTCAAGCAGGACACTCTATGCATTTCAGACAGGTGGATGCCCTGTTTTTTCTTAAAAACTTCCAGTGATGAAGCCTTTACAACTTCTGAAGGCAAGGTACTCCACTGGATAAGTGTTCTTACTCTTAGGAAGTTTCTCCTTAGTTCTTGCTTCTCTCCTTGATTAGTTTCCATCCATTATTTCTTGACTTGCCTTCTAGTGTTTTGGAAAATAAATTCACCCTTTCTTCTTCATTGCAGTCCCTCAAGTACTGAAATATTGCTATCATGCCACCTCTATTGCTATCATGTCCATCTTTTCTCTAGACTAGCCATGCCGAATTCCTACAACTGTTCTGCATACATTTTTCTCTCCAGGTCTTTAATCTTCTTAATTGCTTTTCTTTGCATTTTTCCAAAGTTTCAACATCTTTTTTCTAATGGTCAGCAAAACTGGATATTGAGTGGTCTTACTAAGGATTTATAAAGTGGTACTAATACTTCACATGATTTTGATTCCATGCCTCTAGGCAAGAATTGTATTAGCTTTTTTGGCTGCACACTCATGTGCTGCACACTCATGTTGGCTCATGTTTAAGTGATCATCCACTAGAATTCCAACGTCCCTCTCATAGTTACTGTTTTTGAGCCAGATTTCACCTAATATGTATTTGTACCTTTGGTTTTTCCTTCCTAGCTGTAAAACCTTGCTTTTGTCCACATTAAATTTCATGTTGTTGCATAGACCCCTTGTTCAAGTCTGTCAAGATCTTTTTCGGCTCCTGAGCTTGTCTTCTGGGTATTGCCAGTTTAGTGTTATCACGTAAGTTTCATTAATGAAATAAAACACTATTAAATGATAATTACATGAAATTGTCACATATATTTGGTTGTATACTGTATGTGTGCAGAAAAATTGGTTTTATACTATCCTAGTCCTAAATGTTCGTAGCCTGTCTCTGCCATTTGCACGTATAGCTCATTTTTTTTCTGCACAAAAACCCTGTCAAGTCCATTCAGAAGGTCAGCAAACTAAGTGATGTTAACATAGCATTCTGAGAATTTTCAAAATCCATACAACTTTCCCCTTATCTGCTAGAACTGGAAATTTATAATTGGCAAGGTATATTTTTAGTATGAAATTTCAACCCCCAAATATATAAAATGATAAAGAAGCATTATCTCTGGTATGTATAAAGTGTCTTCCCTCTGAATCATCAAACTCTATGTGTTCTTTAAATCATGGCCTTTTCCAACTTGATATAGTTCATATTCTTCCTCCCTCCCTCCCTTCCTTCCTTCCTTCCTTCCTTCCTTCCTTCCTTCCTTCCTTCCTTCCTTCCTTCCTTCCTTCCTTCCTTCCAAAATCCAGATCATTATATTGTACATGATAAAAGCCATGTTTTAAGCTGTGTTGATTTCTGGGGAGATGCTATTCCAGATGCTGCAACAGAGAAAATGTGCTTTCTGATAAATTATATTGTGCAATTGAAGGGACTGAGCCCACTGTATCTGTCCTTAGTTGGTGGGCAGAAATTGTTGGAGATAAATGATGTTCCAAACAACCAGATCATATGCCATAAAGGTCTTTATAGGTAACTTCCAGCTCCTTGAGTGGTAACCAACTGACCACCAATGCATTCTCATGAAGCAATGATGAGACATTTTGTGATACATCTGTAGCCCACATCACTGCATTCTGGACCAGCTGTAGCCTCCAAATGGGTCCTCAATGGCAGCTCCAGTGACCAAAATCACTAGTCATTTCTATTTTTAATGCTATTGACTAGGACCAAAACTTGCTTAAGTACTATGGTCCTCTGACATGAAATCAGTCTTTCTATTTTAGGAAGATAGTCTACAGTCATGCATTTATCTATGTATTTGAAGGGTGCAGGGAGAGAACACATTGCCCACATAATTGGAGGCACTCACTTTTCATATTATTTATTATGTTCCAAGGCTGTACTTGGGCACTGAAAATCTAAGTCCTGACAAGTGCAGATGGAAACCTGCCAGTAAATAACATTAGACCAATCTTAAATCTGACGAGTAAAAACCGTATCTGGATGCTGAGCAAGGAAAACAGTCTTATTAACTGCACTAGTTGGGAAAGAAAGGCCGAATACTTATTTATAGAAGTTTTTCCCCTTTCTGTTTTTCAAGGTTCCAAACATAGCCAAAGGATAAATGTATGTTCTAAATGAACCAAATATGTTTGGAATGATTTCTTGGCAGAAGGTGATTAAGGTTATTAAAATCCCCATCAATGCTGTGCTCTTTCTTTGCATTTAGGATTCTTGTAATTCTTAAGATTGTTTGACTGGTTGTCCTTTAAACCATACTGCTAAGTCCTTGACTCCTGATGCAATGTCTTTTCCCTCATTTTTCTATAACTGGAATATTGTTAGAAATGTTTTTTACCTTTCATTACTTAGCAACCAACTGTAAACAACTCTCATGCACTTGTGAGATACACACAGAGGTGATATTCAGCAGGTTCTGACCAGTTCTGGAGAACTGGTAGTGGAAATTTTGAAATTTAGTTCTAAGAACCGGCAAATACCACTTCTGACTGGAGATTTTACAGTATCCTTCCCCTGCCACTCCCACCAAGCCATGCCCACAGAACTGGTAGTAAAAAAATTTGAATCCTACCACTGGATACACATATTTTGCAATATTTTTAAAAGATGCATAAATTCTACAGGTTTGGCTATTTTAATCTCCAGATCAATATCCACTATAGAAGAACCAAAATTGGCACTGGTATATTCATTATCTCTCTTATCCCTGATTTTAAAAAAAGTTGGTAAGCCTGTGGGATACATTTCTAGACTGTAGATATCATTATGTCTCATGGTGCACATCACATTTACTACCCAATATGATTTTAATCTTTTTCAAATTATTTTTATTAATGAAAAAGTAGTAAGTGCAAAGTTCCAACTATATTTAATATTTACAAGACTGCTTGTAGTAACCAAAAGCATTTCTTGACAATCAAATTGGAAGGAGATTGGATCTTCTTCCAAAAATATTGTAGTTTTAAGTTATTCCTGGAAGCTAGAAAAGATGGCAAGATCATTATGCTCTCAAGTTTGTTGTCTGACAAATGAATGGCTAGTTTTATCCAACATAACCATAGTCCAGTGGCTGGTTTCATCCAACATAACAGCTACTTTATGAATAGTCAACTTCCCTGTAGCAGCCATTTTTTAAAAGGGTGCTAACAATATCCTGTCATTTAAAATTTCCTTCAGATCAAAATGCTGCCTGTTGAAGTTTTAGTCCCACACAATTAATTTCTATTAATTAATGTATACAATTTGTGTGTGTGTGTGTGTGTGTTTATTGTTGAGGTATTCCCCATTATGAGAATGAGTGCACTCAGGAAAATGTAGTGAGAGTGATGTTGAATAACACACGACCAGCTGACAGATACACTGAATAGTAAAATGTAGGTTTTACTTTCCAGTAAATGGGTAAACAAAATCCAACAAACAGTCCAAATCATACACAGTTAAAGTAGTTAGCATCAGTCCAGGGATAATCCAAAAATGAAGTCAAGTATCATAAACAGAGTTCAGTAAATGGAGTTTGCTAACAGTTGCAAGACTCACAGCAATCCAACAGAATGATGGTCAGGCAAAATGGCAAAACAGGAAATGCAGGGAGAAAGAAACCAGGTTTCTGGCTCCATCTTATGGCTGTTGGAGGAACCTCAACCAATCACAATTATAGCATTCTCTTAAAGATATAGTATTAAATTACTATCCTGGTTCATATATTTCCAACCCAACTGTTAGGTGACTATCATTCCTAACATTCTCCCCTTTGGGTAGGATAATATATAAAACCTTACAATTTAAGTCCATATTCCTTACAGCAAGCCTTATGTTTTACAATACCTTGTGCTTTCATAAAATGACCAGCAATGTTATTTTCTGACATACAGTACTCCAGTTTAATCATTTTACTCTGAACACATTGTCTCACATTTAGATATCTTAGATTGGTGTGTTTTGACCTTGTCTTTACAGCGACATTGGAAGCCATCTGAATTGATTGGTTGTCTGCATATACAACAATAGGTTCCTTTACATTAATTTCCATATCTATCATTAGTTGTTTATAGCATACTAAGACTGTACATAATAGAGACAAACATAAGAATTCAGCCTCCATTGTTGATAATCTTAGATGTTTTGCCGAATAGACCTCCATCCAATTAACATTTTTTCTAATAACACTACAGTACCTGACGTTGATTTATGTGTTGGTAAGTCTGTAGCAAAACTTGCATCAGCATACACAGTTAAACTTAGTTCATCCTTAGGTTCCAAATATAATGCAGAATTCACCATTTGTTTAAGATATCTCAATACAGGCTTAGCAGCTTGCCAGTGCCTTTCAGTAGGCTCAGTATACAACCTACCTAATTGGTTAACACTATATGCTATGTTTGGCCTAGATCAATTACTTAGAAAGGATATTTATCAATTTCTTGACAAATATCTTTATCAAAAACAGGACTTTGCACATCACTGTGGCTAAAGCCCCTGTAACACTGCACCAACGGATGGAAAGAGGATGTAAAATGGGGATAAACACTTGCCATCCATTGGTTAACATGATGCTTCTGTTCTGTACTCACTGCCTCTGTTTTGCTTCCTCTCTATCCGTCCAGCATCCGTCTATTGACGTTTCATCCGCTCAGAGGGTTTTGAGCTGCTCAAAACTTTTGAGCGGAAAATGTATCCAATGCGTCCGTTCTGCATCCACTAGGCATATGGGGGACATCCGTTCTGCATCCGTTACGCATCCGCTATATCCGCTAGGCATCCATTCGGCATCCACGCAACTCACATCTGCTCGGACGCAGGGAGGAAGTGGAACAGACGCGGAACGGACACGCAGCGTTAGTAGCATGGACGGAGAAAGGATGGAAGCAGATGCAGCACGCAAAGAAAGCATTTAAAGCGGAAAAAACATTCACAGAGGGGACCTATCTCGGATAATAAGGATGTCTAGAGGATGCCTAGAGGATGCAAAAGGACACATAGGGAAAACCTATACTGCCTAGAAAAAGGGGGAGCAACTCATCTGGATCTCACTTTCAGACCAGCAGTCCTGCTGAGCAGACCTCTGCAGCCATCATCTGACTCTTCCTCTTCCACAGCATCCAGTCATGTCCACCATGGATCGTAACAAAGTCCTTTCGGCAGCCACCATCGTTCTGCAACAGTGCGAAGCCATCTACAGGCTCTGTGAACTCTACTACGGGAAGAAAAGGAGGCGGCCAAGAAGCATCTGGGTCCGAAGATGGATCAGGAGAAGAGCAGAGGATGGACTGCACAACAAGCTGATGGTGGAGCTCAGGAACGAACACACTTGTGCATTCCAGAACTTCATGAGGATGCCTCCAGCCATGTTTGATGAAGTTGTGCAGTGGCTGACACCCAGGTTGACCAAGGCAAACACCAACTTCCAGCCCAGCCTGGAAGCTGGCTGGCACTGACTCTGCGCCACCTGGCCTCAGGGACCACCTACAGGAGCATACAGTACGGCTGGAAGGTGCCACACAACACCATCAGCATTGTGGTCAGAGAAGTGGTGCAGGTCATCATCAAGGAATACCTGGAGGAGCTCCTCCAGTGCCCCTCCACTGAAGAAGGCTGGAAGAAAGTTGCAGAGCAGTGGTATCAGAAGTGGAACTTCCCCCATACCGTTGGAGCCATAGATGGCAAGCACGTGGCCTGCAAAGCGCCAGCCAAGTCGGGGTCCACTTATTTCAACTCCAAAGGCTTCTTCAGCATCATCCTCTTCGCCATGGTCGATGCTGACTACAAGTTCATGTACATCGATGCTTCAGGCAATGGCTCATGTTCAGATGTCCAGGTATACAACGCCAGTGACCTCAAGGAGGGGCTGGAACGCAACCTCATCATGAGCTTCCCAGATCCAGACCCTCTACCCAATGACACACAAGATGTGCCCTATTTCATCGTGGGGGATGATGCCTTCTCCCTCAGAACCTACCTCATGAAGCCCTACATTTCCAGACTACTCACCCATGAAGAGAGGATCTTCAACTACAGGCTGTCCAGGGCAAGGCGGGTGGTGGAGAACGCCTTTGGCATCCTGGCCAACAGGTTCCAGGTATTTCTCACCACCATGCAGCATTGCCCAGAGACCCTGAGGAGGATTGTGGAAGCTTGCTGCATCCTGCACAATCTCATGCGCATCCGCTACCCAGTGTTGCAGAACAGGCTCGTGGACCTCCAACAAGGCAGTGGGGACATGGAGCCTGGGGAATGGAGGCAAGGGCGAAACCTGATAGACACTTAGGATGTGCAAGGCCCCAACAGAGCCTCACATGAAGGGAAGAAGCAGCGCAACCTCCTGAAACACTGGTGCAACTCCCCAGCTGGAGTAGTGGAGTGGCAAGACAGGATGATAGATGATAAATGGATGCTTCCTTCAGCCTGCCTCATCACACTGATGAGATTGTGCCATGTATGTTGGGTGGGCCTACAATGAACAGGGCATTTAATAAAGAGTTGTGTTTATGTTGAAATGTGTGGATCAATGATTAAATTATTATTGATAATAAAGGGCCATAGGTGTGGCACCTGGGAGGGTGGACCATACAGTCCCACTATGCTTGCACTGGAGGTTTATCTAACCCACAGCTATTATCCATCCCACAGGTATCCTAACCCATTCCACAGGTATCCCTGCCCATCCCACTGCTATCTGAACCCATCCTACAGCTATCTGAACCCATCCCAAAGGTATTCCTGCCCATCCCACAGCTATTACCCATCCCAAAGGTATGCCTGTCCACCCCACTGCTATCTTAACCCATCCCACAAGCATGCAAAGGCTAAACCATTTCTAAAAGTTTCCACCAAGACTTTATTTACAAAAATAAATGAGGCAAGTGTGTGAAGCAAAGATAAACTTTATTAATCACAAGCTGTAAAAGAAAAATGACCCAAGTCAAGTGTCCACACCCAGTCTCTGGCAGTCTTCACGGTCACTCGGAGGTGTGCCCAGTCTCAGGGGTGAAGGATCCAGGTGCTGTGGAGGTGGCTGGTGCTGGAGTGCTGGTCTGAAGCCCCACTGGGGTGCCTAGCCCCGAGAGGACAACAGGTGACGGTGTGTTGAGGAAGCTCTCGGACAGCTGGCTCAGCCCTGTGATGTTGAGAGCTCCTTCCTCCATGCCATGTGGTGTCAGCCCCAGTACCGAGGACAGATGTACTGAAGCCGGGCTTGGCTGTGGGGTGGAGGAAGGAGCAGTGTAGTGGGGCTGTCTGGTCTGCAGCTGGGTGAGGACTGGCGTTGGTGGCATCGGAGGCGTGGGTGGCATTGCTGTCGTCGGTGGCATCATTGGCGTGGGTGGCATCCGTGTCATCAGTGGAACCGGTGGCAACGATGTCGCCCGATTACTCTGTGCCTGGACTGGGAAGGGCTGCTGCCTGTGCTGCTGGACCTCCTGGTAGCCATAGCCCTGGGAGGTGAGGGCCTGTGGGAAGCCTTGGAATGGGAGGGACATCACCTGGGGTGGAGGAGCAGACCTAGACTGGGTGGGAGCAGGTGCGTCTGGGTCTGGAGGGTTGTGAAGCAGCTCGGTAATCCAGTCTTTCACCACCTGGTACTGGGGTTCTGCCATGTCCGTGATGGTCTGGTTGACATCGGTGAGGAAGGGCTTGCGGTTGGAGGATGAGAAGTCAGTGTGGACCAGCTGAGAGAGGAGATCTATGCTGCTCTGGATGGTGTCCCTGATCTCCAGCAGGACAGTGTGGCTCTGCCCCTCCGATCTGCCTCTCTGCCTGCTTTCTGTGGAGGTGGAGCTGGGGGTGGATGTGGGTAGGGCTGTGGTGGAAGTGCTGTCTCCTTTCTCCCACTGCACATGGGAGTCCTCCACGTGCTCCACCATGGTTAAAACACCTGTCCGCGGGTTCTCCGCCATGGCACACTCCACAGAAACCTGCCTGGAGACAGGAACTGACTCTCAGCCGGAAGAGGACTGGCTCTCAGCAGGCTGCTGGAGAGAGAGGGTCGTGAGAGGGGCTGCTGCTGCTGCTGCTCCTTGGTGGTGGATCTCACCCTCCAGGAAGCTGCACCTGGCCATGACATAGGTCTCTCTGTCCGTCAGCTTAACTGTGGCCTGGCCAGATTTCTTGAGATGCAGCTTCCCGTACCAGGTGTGCATATGTTTCCACCAGCCAAGGAGCACCTCCGATGTGTAGCCCAGACTCTCCGCCTTCTCTCTCCAAGCAGCCTGCTTCCTTTTGGTGTCCCTGTACAGCCGGTGTCCCTTCCGCCACAGATAGTCATTTTCTCTCATCCACTCCAGCACCTCATCCTCGTGTTCCTCCTCAATGGAGTATTGCCTCCTCTCCCGTTCCCGCATATGCCTCTTCCTCCCTTTGCCAGGACCAGATGGGCCCTCATCAGAGGGGCTTCCTGTTTGTAGGGGCTGCTCCTCCACACCACCATCACCACCAGCAGCAGCAACAGCAGCAGCAGCAGGAGCATCATCATCATCAGCAGCAGCAGCAGCATCACCAGCAGGATCATAATCATCATCATCATCAGCAGCAGCAGCAGCAGCAGCAGGACCATCAGCAGCAGCAGCAGCAGCACAAGCAGGACCAGGAGCACGAGCAGGAACAGGAGCATGAGCAGGAACAGGAGCATGAGCAGGACCAGCAGGATGAGCAGGACGAGCAAGACGAGCAAGACCAGGAGCTCGAGCAGTACAAGGAGGACAAGCAGGTCCAGGAGCACGAGCAGGACGAGCAGGACGAGCAGGACGAGGAGCAGCTTCAGCAGAGTAAGCACCAGCAGAAGCACCACCTCCAGGAGCAGCCTCAGCAGAATAAGCACCAGCAGAAACACCACTGCCAGAAGCAGCCTCAGCAGAGTAAGCACGAGCAGAAGCACCACCACCATAAGCATCATCATCAGCTCCTCCAGAAGCAGCAGAAGCCCCAGCTGCAGAAGAGCGAGCCCATGCTACAGAAGCCCCAGCAGAAGCAGAGTGAGGGCCAGGGGGCGGGAGGGTGGCCCTGTCTCTCTTGCCAGGGCTGGCAGCAGATGGCTGAGGCTTCCTCTTTTTCCCCATGTTTGTGGGGTTGCTGGCTGGCAGGGAGGCTGGCAGGAAGGCTGGCAGGCTGGCAGGCACCAAGGCTGGCAGGCACCAAGGCTGGCAGGCAGGCAGGCACCAAGGCAGGCACCAAGGCTGGCAGGCAGGCAGGCAGCAAGGCAGGCAGCTAGGCTGGCAGGGAGGCAGGTACCAAGGCTGGCAGGGAGGCAGGAACCAAGGCAGGCAGCAAGGCTTGCAGGGAGGCAGGCAGCAAGGCTGGCAGGGAGGCAGGCACCAAGACAGGCAGCAAGGCTGGCAGGATGGCAGGTAGCAAGGCAGGCTGGCAAGGCACTCAATGCGTCTGGCAGCAGGTCTTTCCTCAGGATGGTGACCTGCTTCCGAGCTGCTTCCCTTTATATCCACGGGGCTGATGCAATAAATCCACCCCGCATGCGCAATTAACGCCAGGCATCCACTAGGCTTCCGCTGTGCATCCACTAGGTTTCTGCTCTGCATCCGCTTCATCCGCTCTGCATCTGGTGTGCATCCACTTCATCCGCTCAGCATCCATTCTGCATCCGCTGTATCCGTTCCACATCCGCTTTGCTGAGGTCCCCCGGAAGCCTTGTGGATGTGCCATCCACTTCCATCCGCTTCCACCCACTAGGCTTCCGTTCCGCATCCGCTTTCCATCCGCTCTGCGTCCTCCCCCCGTCCGTTCCTTTCCGTGTTATCCGCTCTGCTTATGCACATTTTTGCCCCTTTTGAGAGCGGATAACTACAGATGGAATATTTTTCTCGTCCGCTGTGTCCTTTTTACAAACATTTTGTATCCGTTGGGCAGTGTGACAGGGCCTTAAACTCCTGGCTCATTGGTGTTTTAGCCATCTTACAAAGTTCCATTTTAAAGTTCTTCAGTAACTAGTTAATTTTATCTTCCTGTGAGATTTTGTAGCCTCCCCTAGTTTTATCTATTTTTGAACGAAGATGCTGTTTAATCTCACCTAAATGTTTTATTTTAAATTTCTTCTCTAACAGTGAAATAATTCAGTAGCTTCTTGATCTGTCTTAGTGATTAATGCTATGTCATCAGTGAACAATAGCAACAATGAAATTGCACCATCACTTTCCTTTTTGAATAAACATGGATCAGTCATGCCAGCTACAAAACCTATCTGTTAATTCCTTCACTATGCATTGGTTCCATTCATAGCCTGATTGCTTCAAACCATATATACTCTATTTTAATCTCCAGCAATCAGTTTTGTTATCAGTTTTTATCCCCAAAGCCTTCTTTAAATATATAGTATGTTGCAACAGTGCATGGAGATATGCCGTCTCCACATCTAAATGTTTATTGTGTATTTATTTTTAGCTGCCCACACTAATGCTGCTCGTAATGTGGTAGCCTTCAGACTAGGTGCAAACACCTCATCGTAGTTGTTGGCTAACTGATCGAACCTTTATGCTACTAACTTGGCTTTATGGGTAACAGTCCCATCTACACCTGTCTTCAGTTTATATATCCATTTGCATCCTATGGCATGTTTACCTGGTGGTAACTTAATATTTTCGTATACCTCCAGTCTTTTTAATGATTCCAGTTCCTTAAGCCCATGTCACACTGAACCAATGGATACAAAGAGGATGTAAAATGGACAAAAAACCTTGCCATCCGTTCGAAAACGCGATGTACTCACTGCCTCCGTTTGGCTTCCTCTCTATCCGTCCAGCATCCATTTATGGATGTTTCATTCGCTCCAAAAGTTTTGGGCTGCCCAAAACTTTTGTGCGGAAAATGTATCCAGTTGGTCCATTCTGCATCTGCTACGCATCTGTTACGCATCCGTTATGCATCCGCTATATCCGCTAGGCATCTGCTGCGCATCCGCGCAACTCGCATCCGCCCGGACACAGAACAGATGCAGAACAGATGCCTAGCAGATGCAGAATGGAACAAAGCGTTTAAAACGGAAAAAACATTCACAGAGGGGACCTATCTCGGATATTAAGGATGTCTAGAGGATGCCAAGAGGATGCCTGGAGGATGCCTAGCGGAAAACCTATACTGCCTAAAAAAAGAGAGAGGAACTCGCCTGCATCTCACTTTCAGAACAGCAGCCCAGCAGTGCAGACCTCTGCAGCCTTCATCTGGCTCTTTCTCTTCCACAGCATCCAGTCATGTCTACCGTGGATTGTAACAAAGTCCTTTTGGCAGCCACCATCGTTCTGCAACAGTGCGAAGCCATCTGCAGGCTCTGTGAACTCTACTGCGAGAAGAAAAGGAGCCACCCAAAAAGAGTCTGGATCTGAAGATGGTTCACCAGAAGAGCAGAGGACGGACTGTACAACAAGCTGATGGTGGAGCTCAGGAGCGAAGACACTCGGGCGATCCAGAGCTTCATGAGGATGCCGCCAGCCATGTTTGATGAAGTTGTGCAGCGGCTGACACCCAGGTTGACCAAGGCAAACACCAGCTTCTGGCCCAGCCTGGAACCTGGGCTCAAGGTGGCACTCACTCTGCGCCACCTGGCCTCAGGGACCTCCTACAGGAGCATGCAGTACAGGCGGAGGATGCCATCCAACATCATCAGCATTGTGGTCAGAGAAGTGATGCAGGCTATCATCAAAGAATACAAGAAGGAGCTCCTCCAGTACCCCTCCACTGAAGAAGGATGGAAGAAAGTTGCAGAGCAGTGGTATC
>BLBF01000051.1:1876215-1891283 GCA_015471245.1 Laticauda colubrina
ATAATGATAATGATAATGATAATGATAATGATAATGATAATGATAATAATGGTTTAACTAGATACTTGGTTACTACCTAGGATGCTGGCAGCAACCCATATCAACCATCAGAGCTGGTTAATGATATTTGTGATGAATTTTTAAATGTTCAGTTGACTAAGTTTCATGTTTAATAAATAAAAGTTTTATAATAATAATGGTTTAACTAGATTTTGATACTGAGCAGCTTCTCCCATTCCATTATAGTCACTCAGCCTTTCACTCAATAATTAGATGGTATACTTGGCCGAGGATGTCAATAAAACTAGGCATAACAAACATTTTAAATATCCAGTACAACAAAGTCTTTAATTCAGTTTTATGCTATCTGAGAGGATTTTGTATGAAACCGGGTGATGGACAACCATATACTCAAGCAGAAAAATAATTACTGGCAAGTAATTATATTTATTACCTTTACAGGTAAGAATGTACAAGGGATACCTTTGCAGTTAGAATGATGCTGGTTGGTAGATAAGGAAGATTCTGTCTTCCAGCCAGCTCAGTCAGGTTTTTTTTTTTAAAGAAAGATGGTCATAACTTTCACTATTTTCTTAAGGCTTTTGAAATAGATGTCTTATCCGGGACTTCCGGTTTGAGCTTCTTCGGTGACAGACCGAAACCTCGTTTCTGTGAGGCTTCGATTCGTGCTAGCCACTGGAACGCCCCGAGCTGGCTGGTTTCAGGGCTAAGCCACCCCATAGAGGAGGTGAAGAAGGGGGAGACTGCCTGCAGTGTTGAGGAGAGCCGCATCTCTCCTCCCCAGCTGGCCATTACTCCCTTTCCCAAAGACAGTTGTAGCGGTGGTCAGAAATGACCACCACAAAGAAGAACTCAACTGGAAAAGAATGTGTAGGAGGAAGATAAGAAGAGAAAGTTTGGTTGATTGGGTCAAACAGCAAAAGCAACAAATAAGGTACCCTGGAATTGAAACTATTAAAAAAAAAACCAAGAACATTGTTCCCTAAGAAGATTTTTAAGCTGCAAAGGAGAGAGAAAAGGGAAAAGATTTGGGTTTTCTTTTCTCCTTTTCCTATACTGACAGATAAGAGACTTAAGCAAGAAATTGTAAAAAAAATCCACTTTGACATTAATAGGCATTTAATGATGAAAATAAAAAAGTAAAAGGGATAATAAAGATTTCTGGATAATCAAAAGCTTTTGAAAACAGGAAAGGAGAGAAAAAGAATAAAAGGGCAGGATCTGGAAGGGAGGAGACTGCCTGGAATTAAAAAGAACGTACAGCAAAATCTCAACAAGACTTCCAAAAGATACATTCAACTGAAACATCACAACAAAAATCCCAGGAAGAGAAAATGGAAAAAGAAACCAGAAGAAATAGCTTGGGACTATTTGGATTACTTGATGATTTCTGAAGTTTTGGTTATTGTATTTGAATGACTAAAATCAATCGGGTAGTTGTTTAAAACTGTTTAAAATGGCTCCACTTTTAGAAGAATTGAAAATGGAACTTAAAGAATACAAAGAAGATGTACAAGAAGGGAGATGTTCTTTTGGCTTCATATTTCAGTTTTTAGAAATGGAGATTTAGAACTATGAGAAACAACAAGAAATGCCTGCAGAACAAGAAGATTGCAGCAAAGAAGAAGCTTTCTTTAATGAACAAGTAATCTTAGGTGGGGGGGGGGAAGGAAAAGGGGGAAAAGAGAATGGAAAGTTTAAGAATGGGAAAAACAACCCCCCCCCCAAAAAATAGAGTGAAAAATAAGTATAAAATCAGAAAGCAACAGAATAGGGAAATGCAGAAGAGAGAATTAGAAGTAGAGAGATAAGGGGGTAAAAAGGGGAGGGAGAAGATGAGAGGGAAGAAAGAAAGGAAAAGAAGTTATAAAGGAAAGAAACAAAATATAGAGAAACAGGGCCTATTTAGAGATAATGGGTGAAAATTTAATGGAAAAAGGGATTCTGCAAAGGTACATAGGATAGTATTGTTATGTTAGAAATAGAAATAATTTTAGAAAATATGAAACAATGTATGATTAAAATGTTTGATAAAATAGCTATCATAATTCAGTGGAATGCTTGTCAATAAATAAATGTAACAAAATGAATATTTAATGATTTACAAAATATACGTGAAGAGAAATAAGGGAAAAATTAATTATGGAGATTATACGTGTTTTTAAGGAAGTATGATATTTAATTGAAAAGAAGTGTTAAAGATGTTAAGATTTTAATGATTATTAATAATATAACTGAATTGGAATGGAATGAGGATCTATAATTATATATATTTATAATCCTTTTTAAAAAAGAATATAGTGTGTATTATAAGAATGTACCAAGCAGAATTCGATTGGAAGTTATATATTATGTATTATATTGAAGGTCATAACCTTAAGGTATATATTGAAGTTTAAATCAGAGTTGAATGGATGTAATTAAAAGATATAAAGGTGTCATACTCCAATTAGTAACTACAGGAGAAAACTTGTTTAATGAGAAAAGATAATATGAGATTGAAACAGAACAGACAAAAGTATAAATATAATGATTTGAATTGAGATGAAGATGTATTATTTGTAAAATGGCCTGTTCCTTGTGGGATGTGGACGTTTTACTGTGCTCCTAGTTAATAGCTGACGAAATAAAGAAAATAAAGAAATAGTGGGAAGGAGGGCAAAACAACAACTAAAGGAGAAATAAAGCTCAAAGCTTATGGAATGGCCCTTACAAACACTCAATTCCTTTTGATTCTTGCACAGCACAAAGCCCTCCCATCAATCTTTTTGTGGGGGCGTGGGGGGTGGCATTCTGACATATACCAACCTCATAATTAACCTGTGGGAGACTCAGGGAGAATTGCTGATAAGGACACATAAGGGAAGGGGAAAGCTTGCCCTCATTATTCATTTCATCTCATTACACCCTTTCCCATATTTTCTGCAACCCAAGGTGGGGGAATAAATCCAGCTCAAGGGCCAGATTGCTTCTACTGCCAGTGTGCCCAGTCAGGAGCCTATGTAATGATAGGAATAAGGTATTATGTTCTTCCATTCCTCCAAGGCCCCCCCTCACCCCATTCCCCAGCAGCAGCAAAACAAATCCCAGAAACTGGGACCCTATTTTTATGTGCAGAGAAAAGGAGGAAACAATTCCCAACAACAGGAAACCTTTCTCCCTGCAAAAGAAAGAAGCAAGGACAGTGTCCCTCCACAGGTTTTTAAGAAAGAACCTGACTGCTTCTTCTAACTAACATAATTTCTTCCATCTCATGGGACGTACGTGAAATCTTTTAGGGTAGGGATTCCACCACCACCCCCAGCTTGTGGCATAGAATTGGTTCAATGATAAATCAATTTGTGTTCAATTTGGAGGGGAAAGCTGTTCACAGAGCAGGAACAGTTATCTAATTGCTAATGGGACAAATGCTGCAGTAGCATTTTCTGCAACCTGCAGGAAGAAATGCTGCATTGCAGCCAACAGCCATTTCTGTTTGTAAAGTTGCAAGAGAGGGTTCAGGGTTTAGAGCTTTTGGACTGAAATACTTTGCACATCCTGAGTAGGGATGTGACTTTATTAAAGCAGCCCACTGTCATTTCTTCACCGAATAATATTATTTTCCGGTCCTGCCCTCCCTCTTTCTTATCCTCAGCATGCATGGTGTTTAACAGCACAGCACTTTTTTTTTCTTGAAACAACAGCTGTTCAAGTCTGCAGCTGAAAGCAAGAACAAAGCAAAGCTACTTTTATTTAAGAATTTGATGAGGCCTGGATGCTTAGATTATTAAAGTTTATAAATAGTGTTGATGTCTGTCTCTGAAATCAAACAAACACACTCACTTGTATAATCACTTTTGGGGGTTGGGGAGATGAAAACAGGGTATCTGTGACTCTAAAGAAAAGCCACATCACTTCTCAGGATTACAGTCCATGCTTGGATTCCTAAAAAAAAAAAGAAAAGAAATCCAAAGGACAATTTTACAAACCAGAAAAAAAAAACAAAAAAAAAACGATGCAGGAAAATCTACTTTGCAGAAAGACATGAAAGGAAAAGAAGCAAAAGGAACAATGGGTGGGTAAAATTTAGTCAAGCTAGGACAATCCCACCTGTCCTTTCAGAAATTCTTGACTTTGAAGTGTAAAAAATTAGCATCTACCCCTCTTCTAGAAAAATGAAATATTTTGACAAATATTAAACAGGCAGAATATTATATTTCCCTGGATAAGAAATGGAGAAACATGCTCTTGGAAAGCATCTCCCCACATTTCTTAATAGCCTTTAGCAGATGTCAGAACTTAAAAGATAAAAAGATAGCTAGCTCTATTCATAAGCAAATACTTTCACCTAAGGTCCAACAAAAGTAGGATTAGCCCTCAGCCATAATAGAAATTGCCCAAAGCCTCTTCATTGCATCATCTGAGTTTCACCACTCCCAGCAGTTCAAACTTCAATCAAACTTAGCTCAGACAAACTCCTAGGATTTGTACAGGGCCCCATGGGAGTCTGATAACAGCCAATATAATACATGTTCTTGTACAGGAACAGGAAGTTCAAGTGCAAAGCCCAAGATAAGTATAAATACCCTCCATTCTCACCTCCATGTGGTCAGCTGTCCAGAACTACAAACATGTGGTTCTGTTCATCAATAATGGACCATCTTTCCAATCAGCCTCCAGCCTGCATTTTGTCTCCAAAGCCTTTCTCCCGGCTTGGAACTGAACCAGATGGATATTTCTTCCAACAGGAGTCTCCAATGAATCTTCATCAGCATGATGGACTTCACTGCAAATCTCTTCTACACTTCCTTTTTGGGAAAGAGGAATCTTTAAACATGCTCCAGGATGGGGGGAAAATAGTGGAAGGGTTTGAAGACTAAAAGAGCATTGAATCCAGCAGATTCATAGCCTTTTCACTTGCTTTTCTTTTTTTTTTGTCCTATATGGCACAGGAAATAACTGATCTTGGAAATACTGCAGGAAGGAAAGTTTTCCTGACATTAGATTTCTACTACCAGAGATTCCTCTTTGACCTTGGAAGCTCAGTGCCATGATCTCAGCGGTGTCTACTTGGGAATGGCAAAACTGAATTCTAAAGCACAAAATCTGTTGATGGATTAGAAATTAGAATAAGCAGTGTGTTTAATTAGATTTGTTTCTGGATTCATGACGAGGTTGTAGTGGAAGGTTAAACAAATATTTCAACATGTTTTGACTTGCTCATTTTGTAGTGTGACAGGGAATGAATGCTGAAAAAAAAATGGCTTCCCTTAGGAATGCATGGGAAGTTCAATTAATTTTGTGCCAGCAGATTTTCCAGTGTAATGTTGGCCTCGTGACAATATTTTTATCCTTACTGTCAAGTAACTATTGTACTGTAAAGGGCCTGTCACATAGGCCAACGGATGCAAAACGTATGTAAAAAGGACACAGAGGACGAGAAAATGTTCCATCCATTGTTATCCGCTCTCAAAAGTGCCTCAAATTTGCATAAGTAGAGCGGACAACAACAGAAAGGAACGGATGTGGGGAGGATGTAGTGGGGATGTAAAGCGGATGCTCCACGGAAGTCTAGCGGATGGAAGCGGATGGAAGCGGATGGCACATCCGCAGGGCTTCCAGGGGGAGCACAGCAAAGCGGACGCGCAATGGAAGGAACGGATGCAGAGCAGATGCCTAGCGGATGAAACGGATGCATCACGGAAGCCTAGCGGATGCCTAGCGGATGCCTAGCGGATGCCTAGTGGATGAAAAGCGTTCACTGAGCATGCGGGGAGGATGCAATTACATCAGCCCCGCGATTATAAAGGGATGCAGCTCACAAGCAAGTCACCATTCAGAGGAAAGACCTGCTGCCAGACACAGCTCCAGCCAACAACCATGGGGAAGAAGAGGAAGCATATGCTATCTGCTGCCAGCCCTGGCAAGAAGGACAGGGCCACCATTCCACCTCTTGGCCCTCCTTCTGCTTCTGCTGGGGCTTCTGCTGCTCGGGCTGACTCTTCTGGTGCTGGAGTTTCTGCTGGCACTGCTCCTGGTGCTGGTGCTTCTGCTGGTACTTAATCTGCTGGCGTTACTCCTGGTGCTGGTGCTTCTGCTGCTGCTTACTCTGCTGGTGCTGCTCCTGATCCTGCTGGTGCTGCTGGTGCTGCTGATGCTGCTGGTGCTCCTGGTCCTGCTGGTCCTGCTGGTGCTGTTAGTGCTTACTCTGCTGATGATGATCCAGGTGCTGCTGGTGCTGCTGGTGCTGCTGGTCTTGCTGGTCCTGCTTTTGCTGCTACTGTTGTTGTTGCTGCTGCTGGTGGTGGTGGTGTGGTGGAGCAGCCCCTAGAACCTCGAAGCCCCTGTAATGAGGGCCCAGATGGCGCTGCCAGAGGAAGGAAGAGGCATACACGAAAACAAGAGAGGAGGCAATACTCCATCAAAGAGGAACATGAGGATGAGGTGCTCAAATGGCTGAGTATCTATGGCGGAAGGGACACAGGCTCTATCGGGACACCAAAAGGAAGCAGGCAGCTTGGAGAGAGAAGGTGGAGAGCCTGGGCTACACTTCAGAGGTCCTCCTCGGCTGGTGGAAGGACATGCACACCTGGTACGGGAAACTGCACCTCAAGAAATCTGGCCAGGCCACGGTCATGCTGACGGACCGGGAGACCTACGTGATAGCCAAGTGCAACTTCTTGGAGGGTGAGATCTGCCACCAAGGAGCAGCCCCTCTGTCAACCCTATCTCTCAGGCAGACTGCTGAGGGCCAGTCCTCTTCTGGCCAACAGTCAGCTCCTGTGTCCAGGCAGGTATCTGTGGAGCGTCCCACGACGGAGACCCCCCCCAACAGCTGCACTCCCCGTGGCGGAGCGCATGGAGGACTCCCTGATGCAGTGGGAGCAAGGAGGGGGCACTTCCACCAGAGACCAACCCACATCCACCCCCAGCTCCACCTCCACAGAAAGCAGGCAGAGAGGTAGACTGGAAGGACAGAGCCACACTGTCCTGAGGGAGATCAGGGACACCATCAAAAGCAGTGTAGATCTCCTCTCTCAGCTGGTACACACTGACATACCATCCTCAAACCGCAAGCCCTTCCTCACCTACGTCAACCAGACCCTCATGGACATATCCGAATCACAGTACCAGGTGATAAAGGAGAGGATCACCGGTCTTCTGCACAACCCTCCAGGCCCAGCTGAACCTGCTCCGACCCAGTCCAGGTCTGCTCCTCCACCCCAGGTGATGTCACAGCCCTTCCAAGGCTTTCCACAAGCCTTCACATACCAAGGCTACGGCTACTAGGAGTTCCAGCAGCACAGGCAGCCCTTCCCAGTCCAGCCACAGGTTCATCATACACCACCGGTGCCACCGATGCCACCGATGCCACCGATGCCACCGAGGCCACCGACGCCACCCACGGCACCGATGCCACCCACGCCACAGATGCCACCCACGCCACTGATGCCAGTCCTCACCAAGCTGCAGACCAGACAGCCCCACTACACTCCTCCTTCCTCCACCCCAAAGCCAAGCCCGGCCTCAGAACATCTGTCATTGGTCTTGGGACTGACATCCCATGTCCTGGAGGAAGGGGCTCTCAACATCACAGGACTGAGCCAGCTCTCTGAGAGCTTCCTCCATATACCATCCCCTGTTGTCCTCTCGGGGCCAGGCACCCCAATGGCGCCTCAGACCAGCACTCAAACAGCAGCCACCTCCACAGCACCTGGACCCTTCACCCATGAGACCATGGGCATGCCTCAGAGTGACTGAGAAAAGTGCCCGAGACTGGGTTGCTACCTGTTGACTTTATCTTTGCTTGGGACACTTTACCTGGGTCATTTTGCTTTTACAGTTTGTTATTAATAAAGGTTATCTTTACTTCGCACACTTGGTTCAGTTCTTTTAGTCAATAAAGTCTTGGTGGAAAATTTAAGAAATGGTTTAAGCCTTTGCATGCTTGTGGGATGGGTAAGGATAGCAGTGGGATAGGCAGGGATACCTGTGGGATGGGTAATAGCTGTGGGATGGGCAGGGATACCTTTGGGATGATTAATAGCTGTGGGATAGATAAACCTCCAGTGCAAACATAGTGGGACTGTGTGGTCCACCCTCCCAGGTGCCACACTTATGGCCCTTTATTATCAATAACAATGTAATCATTCATCCACACATTTCAACATAAACACAACTCTTTATTAAATGCCCTGTTCATTGTAGGGCCATTCAACATACATGGCACAATCTCATCAGTGTGATGAGACAGGCTGAAGAAGCATCCATTAAGCATCAACCACCCTGTCTTGCCACTCCACTGTTCCAGCTGGGGAGTTGCACCAGTGTTTCAGGAGATTGCACTGCTTCTTCCCTTCACGTGAAGCTCTGTTGTGGCCTTGCACATCTACAGTATCTATCAGGTTTCGCCCTTGCCTCCATTCCGCAGGCTCCATGTCCCCATTGCCTTGTTGGAGGTCCACGAGCCTGTCCTGCAACACTGGGTAGCGGGTGCGCATGAGACTGTGCAGGATGCAGCAAGCTTCCACCATGTTCCGCACGGTCTCTGGGCGATGCTGCATGGTGGTGAGAAGTACCTGGAACCTGTTGGCCAGGATGCCAAAAGCATTCTCAACCACCCGCCTTGCCCTGGACAGCCTGTAGTTGAAGATCCTCTCTTCACGGGTGAGGCATCTGGAAGTGTAGGGCTTCATGAGGTAGGTTCTGAGGGGGAAGGCGTCATCCCCCACGATGAAGTAGGGCACATCTTGTGTGTTGTTGGGCAGGGGGTCTGGATCTGGGAAGCCCATGATGAGGTTGCGTTCCAGCCTCTCCTTGAGGTCACTGGCATTGTATACCTGGGCATCTGAAGATGAGCCGTTGCCTGAAGCATCGATGTACATGAACTTGTAGTCAGCATCAACCATGGCAAAGAGGATGATGCTGAATAAGCCCTTGTAGTTGTGATAAGTGGACCCTGAGTTGGCTGGAGCTTTGCAGGCCATGTGCTTCCCATCTATGGCTCCAACAGTGTCGAGGAAATTCCACTTCTGATACCACTGCTCTGCAACTTTCTTCCAGCCTTCTTCAGTGGAGGGGCAATGGAGGAGCTCCTCCAGGTATTCTTCGATGATGGCCTGCACCACTTCTCTGACCACAATGCTGATGGTGTTGTGTGGCACCCTCCAGGCGTACTGCATGCTCCTGTACGTGGTCCTGGAGGCCAGGTGGCACAGAGTCAGTGCCACCTTGAGCCCAGGGTCCAGGCTGGGCCGGAAGTTGGTGCTCTGCTTGGTCAACCTGGGACTCAGCCACTCCACAACTTCGTCAAACATGGCTGGCGACATCCTCATGAAGTTCTGGAATACACGAGTGTCTTTGTTCCTCAGCTTCACCATCAGCTTGTTATACAGTCCGTACTCTGCTCTTCTCCCGATCCATCTTTGGACCCAGACACTTCTTGGATGCCTCCTTTTCTTCCCGTAGAACAGGCGAAAGAGCCTGCAGATGGCTTCGCACTGTTGTAGAACGATGGTGGCTACCAAAAGGAGTGTGTGACGATCCATGGTGGAGATGACTGGATGCTGTGGAAGAGCAAGAGCCAGATGAAGGCTGAAGAGGTCTGCACAGCAGGGCTGCTGGACTGAAAGTGAGATCCAGGTGATTTCTCCCCCTTTTTATAGGAAATATAGGTTTTCCGCTAGGTGTCCTTTTGCATCCTCTAGGCATCCTGCAGACATCCTAAATATCCGAGATACATCCCCTATACAAACATTTTTTCTGTTTTAATGCTTTGTATGCGAGCTGCATCTGTTCTGCTTTCATCCTTTCTACGTCGTGCTACTGATGCTGCGTGTCCATTCCGTGTCCGTTTCGCTTCTTCCCTGTGTCCGTTTTCCACTGGAGCAGATGCGAATTGCGCGGATGCGCAGAGGATGCCTATTGGATATAACAGATGACTACGGACGTCTAACGGATGTTCCCCGTATGCGTAGCGGATGTATAACGGATGCGTTGGATACATTTTCGCTCAAAAAGTTTTGTGCAGCTCAAAACTTTTCGAGTGGATGAAATATCAATAGACGGATGCTGGACGGATAGAGAGTATGAAAAACGGACGCAGTGAGTACAGAATGGATGCATCGCGTTAACTAACGGAATGCAAGTGTTTCTCTCTGTTTTACATCCTCTTTCCATCCGTTGGTGCTGTGTGACAGGGGCTTACGTTTTTCGTTTTAGTACTTTTCTTCCTCTACTGATGTATTATTAAGACAGAAGATTGGGATGTTCCTTGTGAGAAAAAAAATCAGTCATCAACTGGCAGAAGGATTTAAATTAGAATAAGATTAGAAAAGGTTGAATGCCTGGTTTTGAAGCTGAAGGACTTAATCTTATGTGAGATCACAGGGAGGGTAAGCTGAAGTGACTGTTTACAAAGCACCAAGCAGTAATATTAACAATTAACTTAATTAGCTTAATTATGATTGCTATAAATTACATTACTCTCTAAATTATTCACTTATTTCTAAATACATTCAAATGTATACCTGTTAAAATGTAGGTTTGTTAATAAATCTTGAGTGATTTATATAATTTAGCTCACTGTCAGAATGCTTGATATTTTTTTTCATAAGTTACTTTGCAGTGTAATGCTAAAAAAATAATCTTGGGAGAAATAGTGAGAGTTTTTTTACACTTTATTTTAAATAGGAAAGGAGTGCATTATCAGTTGATAAAGCTCTCAATAGGTATGGACCTCAAGCTTGGTGACACCCTATGGGTCAAGCTACTAATAAAAACGTCTTATTCCATGGTGTCTGCTCTGTTCTTCAACTGCACCTTTGACATTTACTACTTCTTTGTTCTGTTTTCTTTCCAGTATTCAACTCTCATTAGATCTCATTCACTGTCAGCTAGATATTAAGGGTTGGCATGATGAAATTTTATCTCCCAAATCAAAGCTTTTTCTCTGACCTCATGGGAGAACCAAAGATTTTAGGAGCCCCTAGGTCTCATTTAAATCATTACATGATTGCATTCTTCACTTTGTACAGTTTTAATATATTTGCAAAGCATTTCACACACTGGTTGGATCTGAATTTAGACGTGTGTAGCTGATGAATTAAAAGTATAGGGAGTTCAGTTAAGCTGTAAGTGTTGGACTAGGAGTGAATAGAACCAGGCTCAGATCTATCCTCAGCGACAAATAGATTTGAGACCTTCAATCTTAACTTCATCACAAGTTTTGCCATGGGAAAAATTGGAAGAGGGAATGTTATGAATAATGCTTTGAGCTCTTGAAAGGAAGGAAGGGTAAACTAATGGATAAAATAAATAGTTTGTATCTGGCCCAAGTTATGTCCTGATGCTTTTATCCAAGTTATGATTAGATCAGAAGCCAATTTATTATCATATTGTGCTTGCAACAACTTTGAAAGATCATTTGGTAGCATGTTCTCCTTATTGGACTGTGTGTGTTAGAGGCCAAATTATTCCTAAGTAACTGAATATAATTGCAATCCCGTGATTTCATAAGAGAAATGGTATTCATATCCAAGATGAATTCTATATAATTGATAGACTACGAATGAAAGTTATAGCAAATTAACCCTAAGATTCCTTTTTTTCTCCTCCCTTAGATTCCTTTCTTTCTCAGACTACTGGGAACCTTTTTCTACAGATACTAATGTTCTTGGACAAGGATACATTAACCTCAAGCTAGTTGGCATTGTGGTTGCATAATCTTTCTCTGTTGCAACTACACTGTGACAAAAGCTTCTTGGTTTGATAATTACACATTACTCTGGGGGCTGCACTTCTTGTCCTAGTGAGAAGAGGAGTGAGGGGAAAGATAAGATTCTATTAATCAGTAGGATTAAGAAAATAGACTTGACAATTGATGTACAAACTTCCCAGAGATAATAAAATGGAGACTGTTTCAAGATGCAATTTTTAATCCCATTTATGACCCCATCCCATTTTTAACAGTGGGGATGGAGTTCCACTGCATTATGACAAGCAAGAACATTATTTGAAAAATTAGCCTTTTGAAAAGCAAGCAGTTTGTTTTAAGGAATATATGGAATAATTTTGCTTAGTTTTGTTTTAGTTTAGCCAGTTGAGCTATGGTAGCATGATATCAACTTTACAGGACCTGCCCTGGCAAAAAGAACAATAACTTTTTGGCAACATGCTGAGACAATGTGATATGTAAAATGCCTCCTTCCCTACAGCAAAACAAAAGTTTGGTGACAACCCCCGAACATACATACTTACATAAAATTATTTTCAATTGTATTCTTCGCCCACTCACCTTACAAATTTTAGATTTAGAAACATCTTGTAAAACATTTCAATGAAACAATGCCTACCACATCTTTTGGGATACACCACTGGAATCATCTTGCATCTGACGACAGAAGCTTTAGTCTGCACTGCTTATGGAAAACCTACATTTGCTTTTTTTTTTTTTAATATGGTGTAAACTCCTTGTTTGTTTTGTTTTTTTGCTCAAAAATGGATAATTCTATTTGTCTACAGTTTTTGTTTTGTCTTTTAATAAATCAGTTCAGCTCAGTGTAGTTGTGACTGATTACATGATATAGAAAATTTGCAATATATCTCATCCTCAATATTTGGACAATAATAAACATTTGAATGTTAAAAAAATTAAATCTGAATATTAAAAAAAATACTAAAAAATAACTATGGCCAAACCTTTCAGCAATCATTCATTTCTTAGCTTAAATATCACTTACCTATATAATAAAGATAGTTGTCAGTTGATCATTACAATTAGGATGGGCACCTTCATTCCTAAAGCCCATGTCACACTGCACCAATGGATGGAAAGAGGATGTAAAACAGAGAGAAACACTTGCCATCCGTTGGTTAACGCGATTCATCCGTTCTGTACTCACTACGTCTGTTTTTCATCCTCCCTATCCGTCCAGCATCTGTCGACTGAGGTTCCATCCGCACAAAAAGTTTTGAGCTGCTCAAAACTTTTTGAGCGGAAAATGTATCCAATGTCCATTCTGCATCCACAACACATATGGGGAACATCCGTTCTACATCTGTTATCATCCGTTACGCATCTGCTATATCCGCTAGTCATCTGCTGCACATCCGCGCAACTCAAATCCGCTCCAGCAGAAAACAGACAACAGGGAGGAAGCAAAATGGACGCGGAATGGATGCGCAGCATTGGTAGCACGGACGGAGAAAGGATGAAAGCGGACGCAGCTCGCAAAGAAAGCATTTAAAATGGAAAAACCGTTCACAGAGGGGACCTATCTTGGATATTAAGGATGTCTAGAAGATGCCTAGAGGATGCAAAAGGACACTTAGTGGAAAACCTATATTGCCTATAAAAAGGGGGAGGAACTCACCTGGATCTCACTTTCAGTCCAGCAGCCCTGCTGTGCAGACCTCTGCAGCTTCATCTGGCTCTTCCTCTTCCACAGCATCCAGTCATCTCCACCATGGATCGTAACACAGTCCTTTTGGTAGCCACCATCGTTCTGCAACAGTGTGAAGCCATCTACAGGCTCTTTCAACTGTTCTACGGGAAGAAAAGGAGGCTTCTTCAGCATCATCCTCTTCGCCATGGTCGATGCTGACTACAGGTTCATGTACACCGATGCTTCAGGCAACGGGTCAGCTTCAGATGCCCAGATATACAATGCCAGTGACCTCAAGGAGGGGCTGGAACGCAACCTGATGAGATTGGGCCATGTTTGTTGGGTGGGCCTACAATGAACAGGGCATTTAATAAAGAGTTTTGTTTGTCTTGAAATTTGTGGATCAATGATTAAATTGTTATTGATAATAAAGGGTCATAGGTGTGGCACCAGGGAGAGTGGACCATAGAGTCCCACTATGCTTGCACTGGAGGTTTATCTATCCCACAGCTATTACCCATCCCACAGGTATCCCTGCCCATCCCACAGCTATTACCCATCCCAAAGGTATCCCTGCCCATCCCACAGCTATTACCCATCCCAAAGGTATCCCTGCCCATCCCACTGCTATCTTAACCCATCCCACAAGCATGCAAAGGCTTAAACCATTTCTAAAAGTTTCCACCAAGACTTCATTTAATAAAATAAATGAAGCAAGTGCGTGAAGCAAAGATAATCTTTATTAATAACAAGCTGTAAAAGAAAAATGACCCAAGACAAGTGTCCAAAGCAAAAATAAAGTCAACAGGTAGCCACCCAGTCTCTGGCACTCTTCTTGGTCACTCGGAGGCATGCTCAGTCTCAGGGGTGAAAGATCCAGGTGCTGTGGAGGTGGCTGCTGCTGGAGTGCTGGTCTGAAGTGCCACTGGGTGCCTGGCCCCGAGAGGACAACAGGGGATGGTGTGTTGAGGAAGCTCTCAGACAGCTGGCTCAGTCCCGTGATGTTGAGATCCCCTTCCTCCATGACATGGGGTGTCAGCCCCAATACTGATGACAGATGTACTGAGGCTGGGCTTGGCTGTGGGGCGGAGGAAGGAGGAGTGTAGTGGGGCTGTCTGGTCTGCAGCTTGGTGAGGACTGGCATCAGTGGCATGGGTGGCACCGGTGGCATCAGTGGCACCGGTGGCATCCGAGGTACATGTGTCTGGACTGGGAAGGGCTGCCTGTGCTGCTGGACCTCCTGGTAGCCATAGCCTTGGTTGGGGAGGGCCTGTGGAAAGCCTTGGAATGGCAGTGACATCACCTGGGGTGGAGGAGCAGGCCTGGACTGAGTGGGAGCAGGTTCATCTTGGTCTGGAGGGTTGTGAAGAAGATCGGTGATCCTGTCCTTCACCACCTGGTACTGGGGTTCCGACATGTTCATGAGGGTCTGGTTGACATAGGTGAGGAAGGGCTTGTGGTTGGAGGATGGGGCGTCAGTGTGTACCAGCTGAGAGTGGAGATCTACGCTACTCCTGATGGTGTCTCTTATCTCCAGCAGGACAGTGTGGCTCTGCCCCTCCAGTCTGCCTCTCTGCCTTTCTGTGGAGGTGGAGCTGGGGGTGGATGCGTCTCCTTGCTCCCACTGCGTCAGGGGGTCCTTACACGCTCCACCATGGGTAGTACAGCTGTCGGGGGGGGGGG
>BLBF01000051.1:1891383-1908143 GCA_015471245.1 Laticauda colubrina
GGGGGGGGGGGGGGGGGGGGGGGGGGGGGGGTGTCTCCGTCATGGTATGCTCCACAGATACCTGCCTGGACACAGGAGCTGACTCTTGGCCAGAAGAGGACTGGCCCTCAGCAGTCTGCCTGAGAGATAGGGTTGACAGAGGGGCTGCTCCTCAGGGGCAGATCTCACCCTCCAAGAAGCTGCACTTGGCCATCTCATAGGTCTCTCTGTCTGTCAGCTTGACCGTGGCCTGGCCAGATTTCTTGAGGTGCAGCTTCCCGTACCAGGTGTGCATGTGCTTCCACCAGCCAAGGAGCACCTCTGAAGTGTAGCCCAGGCTCTCCGCCTTTTCTCTCCAAGCAGCCTGCTTCCTCTTGGTGTCACGATAGAGCCTTTGTCCCTTCCGCCATAGATACTCGTTCTCCCTCAGCCACTCCAGCACCTCCTCCTCATGTTCCTCTTCTATGGTGTATTGCCTCCTCTCCTGTTCATGCGTCTGCCTCTTCCTCCCTTTGGCAGGGCCATATGGACCCTCATCAGAGGGGCTTCGAGGTTGTAGAGGCTGCTCCTCCACACCACCACCACCACCAGCAGCAGCAACAACAACAGTAGCAGCAAAAGCAGTACCAGCAGTACCAGCAGCACCAGCAGCACCAGCAGCACCAGCGGCACCAGCGGCACAAGCAGCACCAGGAGCACGAACAGGACCAGGAGAATGAGCAGGACCAGGAGCACCAGCAGGACCAGCAGGACTAGGAGCAGCTCCAGCAGAGTAAGCACCAGCAGAAGCACCAGCACCAGGAGCAGTGCCAGCAGAGTAAGCACCAGCAGAAGCACCAGCACCAGGAGCAGTGCCAGCAGAGTAAGCACCAGCAGAAGCACCACCACCAGAAGCAGCATCAGCAGAGTAAGCACCAGCAGAAGCACCACCACCAGAAACAGCATCAGCAGAAGCCCCAGCACCAGAAAAGCGAGCCCGGGCAGCAGAAGCCCCAGCAGAAGCAGAGTCAGGGCCAGGGGGTGGGAGGGTGTCCCTGTCCCTCTTGCCAGGGCTGGGAGCAGATGGCAGAGGCTTCCGTTTCTTCCCCATGGTTGTTGGGTTGCTGGCCGGCTGGCCGGCCGGCCGGCTGGCTGGCAAGCTGTGTCTGGAAGCAGGTCTTTCCTCTGAATGGTGACCTGCTTGGGAGCTGCTTCCCTTTATGTCCGCGGGGCTGACGCAATGCATCCTTCCCACATGCGCAGTGAACGCTGTGCATCCGCTAGGCATCCACTAGGCTTCCGCTCTGCATCCGCTTCATCTGCTCTGCTCCGCTCTGCATCCGCTCTTTCCATTCCGCGTCCGCTTTGCTGTGCTCCCCCAGAAGCCTTGCGGATGTGCCATCCGCTTCCATCCGCTAGGCTTCCGTGGAGCATCCGCTTTCCATCTGCCCAAGTCCTCCCCCCGTCCATTCCTTTCCGTGTTGTCCGCTCTAGTTATGCAAATTCGGGGCACTTTTGAGAGCGGATAACAACGGATGGAACATTTTTTCTCGTCCGCTGTGTCCTTTTTACAAATGTTTTGCATCCATCGGCCAGTGTGACAGGGCCTTAAATGACTTAGCCCAGTGATGGCTAACCTTTTCGGCACCGAGTGCCAAAGTACATGCATGTGCACATCCCCTGTACATGAGCTCCATCCCCATGCATGCATCCCTGTACATATGTGCGAGCGTACCCTGTGAATGCATAAGGCTCTCCTGTGCATGTGCAAGTGTGCCCCTTGTATGCACAAGCATCTCCCAATAATGTGCCCTGCCCCCACATCCTTTGCACCCCTGTGCATGCAACCCCTGCACACACATTGTGCCCCAGCATGTCATCTGGTCCCTGCATATGCATGACAGAGACCCAAAGACCAACTGGCCGATGGGAGGTGTTCATGCACATGCGCAGCAGAGCCAAGCTGGGACAACAGCTCACATGCCACAGAGATTCCACTGCATGCCACTTCTGGCATGTGTGCTATAGGTTCACCATCATGGACTTAGCCTATAAATGAAACATCATATGACCATGACTTGGGCTACATGCTTGTAGGGATGTGTAGACTCCATATCTCCTTGACTTTATGTTGGCTTGGAGGTTAATCTCTAATTTAGAAATACTAGCTGGCATAGAATAGCATAAGCCTGCTTGGGGCAATATTAGAGTTTGATTG
The DNA here is from genome assembly GCA_015471245.1 of Laticauda colubrina. Lineage (NCBI taxonomy): Eukaryota > Metazoa > Chordata > Lepidosauria > Squamata > Elapidae > Laticauda > Laticauda colubrina. The sequence goes on from BLBF01000051.1 coordinate 1,893,560, forward strand.
CACTTGTGACATATTAGTCAAAATGTGCCAGAACTAACTAGAACTTTATTTACTGTTAGCAGAGAATTCTGCATGTGGGAGAAGTATGACTAAAGGTAATCACTAATCTATATCTTCTTTATATTATAAAAAGGGGTTTGAATAGACCAAAGCTATGATAGGTGACAGTATTAATATCTATGGGCCCCTCTGTGGCTGCTTATGGCATATGAAAGATCATCACTTGGAATGTTAAGGGACTACAGTACATGTCAAGAAATTTTAAGATACATACATTCTAGAAATAGGTAGTAGATTGCACGTGGTTTCTTGCAGTGAATAAAAGTAGAAAGAAATGAAAATGGCTATGTCTAAAAGCACATTTCTGCATGTTTGATTTGATGGAAGATAGAGTTGCATATAAAAGAATGTTTACCAGCAAGAAGTGCATGTAGTAAAATGAGATGAGATAGAGAAGCATAAATGAGTACTGAATGAATGTATATTTAAATGAGAAGTGAATGATCAATACAAAAGAAATATGTTGAAGCTTTTAGTCACAGAATGAATGGGACAAAATAAACAAAATAAACATGTGAAAGAAGAGTTAGTGGAGTGAGAGGAGACTGAGGGCTCCATGGATGGGTTTGAGGAAATCTTAAACCCAGAAAGTTGTGTTTAAAAACAAGACAAGGTATGAAGTGGTTTATGGATGCTGTGAAAGCAAGAATAGTTTGGAAAGATAAAAAATGGTAGAGAGATGTAAAATGAATGATACTGATACCTATAGATTTAGCTCTATTTCTTTTTTGTTTCTCTAATGTCTTTAAATTCTTGGACTTACTATTTCTTACTCCTCTTTTGTACTTTGCATATTAATGCTTAATCTCAAAGGAAATAACATGGTGGATATACATGTAGGAATGCGTGTATGAAATTACACAGAAGGCTTTTTAAATTATCATAACCCTGTGATTTTGATGACTGAATAGAACCATTTCTAATAAATTATAAAATGGCTTGTATCTATTAATTCCAAGGACTGTCATTTAAATTTTCTACAGTACTCTCAAGGAGTTGACATGTCAAGACCCCTTAGGTTCAAATAAAAAAAAATGATTCCATCTTTTTTTTCATCAGCAAAAAACCCAAAATAAGGCAAGCAAACATTGCTCTACATCTGACTGTGTCTCCCAAGGCCCAGATTATCTGTAAGGAAGGCAGAGGTTGGTGCCATGTCTTCTCCTTTCCCATGACGAAAACTTATCCCCTTGTGGCTTTTGCATCTAATCATCTGTTCATATTCATGACCTTTTAAAGAAAATATCTAGTGATCTATTAGCACTTTCCTATTTTCGACACCACATTTCTGACATGCAAACAATTTCTTATTTTTTCTGCTATAAATTCTGTCCTACATCTACATCAGTTGGTTCAGTTCAGGACCCTGGAGAGCAACCCACATGATATACAGCATTTCTATTGTTTTTTAAAGCCTCAGTGAAACCTGCAGCTACTGGAAATGTTTGATTACAACTTCTATCTGTCTCCCTCAGCATTACCAATACCCGTGATCACTCAGATGATGGGATCTGGCCCAATACCTGTGGAGACAACAAAACTGGAAAGCTAGAACCAGAGTTATGAATGCAGAGTCCTTGATTGGTTTGGTTGTTTTCTTACAGATGTTTCATTACAAACTAGGTATCCTCATCAATGCTGACATGAGGTGGGATTTGTCAGTCAAGGAACAACCAATTCAGACAGTACAACAATCTAATCAAGGAACCACCAAAACCACTCCCACCAACACCCAGAGGGCAAGCCACTAATATATTTTGTATAATGAGAACAAACCTCACTGCCTTTTGTTTGGAAGAAAATAGCTAAGTTCAGAGAGCACCAAGAAACCCCCCCCCCCCCAGTTCAACCATGAGCTGCAAATATTTTCTTCCAATAATATGAATACTAGATAACTAATAGTTCAGATCTCCATTCAATCATGGAGCACTTTAGATGACTGTGAAATCACTACCAAGCCTACCTTAGGGCTGTTGTTTTGTAGTAAAACATGCCAGCTTCATTTTGAAAAATGAAATACTCTATAAAAAGTATTTTCTAAATAAACATTTTCTCTTATAGGAATGGTTTAATGTGGCGATTGTGCTAGCCTTAGAAAATCCATGTCATATCTCTATTTTCTTATGGAAGAACAGAAAAAGCCTTTTGAGGGAGGATTTTGAAATATGTATGTGACATAAACGTTCACAGTATATGCTGTTAAAAAAAATAAAAGCAGATAATTCAGAAAGCAGTTTCAAATCAGCAGGAAAGAAAAGCAAAGTGACACAGAAAAGTGGCACATGTAATATGCACTATCAAATAATCAAGCCAGTACAAATATTATTCCTTTCCTCAATGCACAAATCTTGAGAATAGCTGTGCTTCTTGGAGCAAGCATTACATTTGACAGTAAAGGTGACTTCATAGCTTGAGTTTGCTGTTATTGACATGTAGGTGAACAGTAGCCCTCTGTATCCCACGATGCTTCTCTATCTGTGTGAAAACATAAAACATACTAGGTGTAGACATGTATTTACAGTATTCTTCCATAAGACCAAGAATCAGAGCCATCTGAAACACCAGCACTGAGGCCTCTACTTTGTTCCTCCATTTCTCCATCTCAAGTACCATTATTTCAGGCATGGGGTAATCTTTGACTTACAACCACAATTGTACCGAAATTGCTCATCAAGGAAGTTGTTAAATGAATCATGTATGATTTTAGTACTTTTTTTGCCTTTTTTGTGATTGATTAAGCAAATCAATGCAGCTACTAAGAGAAAATTGTTAAGCAAATCCAGTTTCCACATTATTTTGCTTCTGAGAAGCCATCTGGGAAGATCACAAATGGTAATCATATTGCCCCAGGATGGTACAACCATCACAGAGGCATATGCTGGTTGCCAAATGCTGAAATTTTAATCACCTGACCTTAGGGATGCTACAACAGTTATAAATGTGAGAATTCATTGCATGTTACTCTTTTCAATGTCATTGTAACATCAAACAATCATTAAATGAATGGTTGTAAACAACTGTAAATCAAGGTCTACCTGTATGTTGCATCCTTCTCTCTTTGTCTTTATAGAGCATCTTCCTTCTCTCTTCTATGGTCTTAAGTCAACTAAATAATCAGAAGAAATTGGTGGAATGAACAACGTTCCAACACCCATTTTTGCATCTTGGCTCCGCACCATGCCATCTGCAGGATGACATAAACTCTAGAATGCCCAGTAGAAAAACTATTTTAATTGTAAAAGGTCAGTTAGAAATGGGACAGCGTCCATGTGATGATTGGATCACTCCCATTTAAAACAAGTTTATCATTCTGAAGTTAGCTCAAGGTGAAAAAAATAGCATAGAAAAATTCCTGACCTGGATTTCTTCTGTACAAGAAATTTAATTGTTGTAAATACATTCTGATCTTATAAATTCTTGCTTATTAGACCTAAACTATATTAAACAAATCAGAAAAGAATGACCTTGTGCAAGTTTTTTGTGTGTGTGTCTGAACTGTCTAAACTTACCACAGCTGGTAAAAATGTAGTCGTGGTGTTATCTGGATCTGAAGACCAGAAAGGCAGTCAATAAATATGCACATGAAAGAAGAGAGGAAGCAATAATGCCTTTTTCTCCCCAAATTGTTTAAAAACAAACCTATGAATTAAATTGTTTTGCAACATTTAAGAACAAAATAAACCAATAAAAAAACACTCTAGTCTTCAGAAAAGCAAAAAGAATGCATTGAAACTTTGCAATAATTTATCTGTGGCTCAGTGGGACTCTGGAGTGGGACTCTGGAGGCACGCAAGTGGGACTCAGTGGGACTCTGGAGGCACGCAAATGTGCCTTGTAAATTAATTATCAATAGAAGATCATGTAAGGGGAAAAGGTAGAGGAGTGGTCTCCAACCTTTCCAGCTTGGCAAACCAGCGGTGACAGAAGGGGAGGAGAGGGGATGGTTTATGAGCATGCACACTCATTACTTTCACAGCCTAGTTTCCAGTGGGCTGCAGCTCAGCACTGGGCTGCTGATTGGGGGTTGGAATCCCTGTGCTAGAGAGGCCCTTCAGCAGCTGTTTTCCTGCAGTCTGTATTCTACAACCAAAATCTCAAATTGTTATCCTGAAGAAGGCTGCACATATTCCATGCTATTCCAAGAATAATTCCACTGTTGACCTCACCTCATTCCTAAGAGGTCTGTAAAGAGTGTGCATAAGTGCACAAATATGCCTACTGTCTCTTTCCTATTGTCCCCATTTATTTGTACCTATTTCCTGTATTCATACCCATGTTTATTCTTATCTTGTAAGCAATTGACAAATAAAATAAAATAAATAAATAAATAAAATAATTCACAAGCTGTGGGTCAGGGATGTCAAACTCACAACCCGCAGGCTGCATGCATCATGTGCTGGGTCTACCCCCTCCTGGTTTAGTAAAAGGGAAAAAGTCCCGATACATCATGTGATGCTGCCGTGACAAGTTTGACACCCCTGCTATAGATGAAGAAGTAACTGTGCCACTTTCTCAGTGATTCCAAGGAAGAAGGAAAAAAAGCCTCATCATTGAAATGCAGACTGAACTATGCACTCAATTAGATCTATGAGTTTAAAAATAATTAAATGTAAATAACCGTAGGAAAATAAGGATAATTAGTACACTGTACTGGAACTTTACATAAGATAAGTTTGGCCTTAAGACACATAGTTACTAGGAGAAATTGAGATCTTTTATAACTGATCTCCATTCACTACCAGCTGGTTTCACATGTCATATTCTAACGTGCATAAAACACTGAGCCATAAATTGAGCCAAATGGCTCGACTGGACTTGCACAACTATTCTACCCTTGCCATCAAAACTTCCAACTAAAGTTGAAACTAGCCAGGTTTTGATATTCTGTGTAAGCAGATATTTGGTTACCTGGTTAAAATAAATTGTGAATACATGTATGGGACATTCATTAGGAATGACTTTAAAAAGTTAAGGTGTGGCCATAACTGAAATCTCGCAGTGCACATTGGGGCTTTGATAGCATAGTTGCAGATATTTTCTTGATTTTTTTGACACCATCCTACACTAGTGAATACCCCGCAACTGAGTAAGAGCAGCATCAGGTAACATGAAGCTTCAGGAGAGCCTGATATTTGACAACTAACTTCATTTGTATATTTTGGAATGGAAAGAAAATGTCAACAGCCATTGCTATCATCTGAGACAGAAAGTCATAATCCAACCCCCTAACTGTTTGCCTGCATGCAACATTTTGTGATTTATGTTATTATTTTTTATTGGTAACTGAGTTCTTGTGTGATTACTTGTTATCTGTTACCATCTGAATGTAAAAACAAAAGCATCAGCTGAGCCTTTTTTGGGGAGGAATGTGAAGATTTGGCTGACCTATTTTCCTCTTCTATCCAGCACTTTAATCAAACAATTCAAAGAAAATTATAGCATGAGTACACATCTCCTTTATTCCAACAGGGCTGTGCAGCACTTTAAAATCTGAAGGAGAAAAGGTGTGTAGCTATCTATAATTCATTAAATCAAAGACAACTTTGCTCAAGGTTGTATTTCCAAGTCAAGTTGAGGTTGCTCTGGTACTAAGCACTACCAGAAGCTTTGTAACCTTTTTACTTCTTAAATCAAAGTGCTGCCCAGCCTATTGGATATCAGGCACTTTAAAAAGAAAAAAGAACTGAAATTTTATGCCAACAAAAAACAAGGATGGAATTAAAAGAGAGCATCCCTTTCCTAAACAAACAAAAACAATTCCATTGTCTAAGAAGGTTTTTGGAAGCTGAACTATTCTTAAATTTTAATTTAAAAATTACTATAAATTGTTAACTGATTCACTCAGGCACAGATGGGCAAACTGAATTGTAGGGGTTCCATATTTCTCTCTCTTTTTTAGTGCAGACCTTTAAAAATTGTACAATTTCCCATCAAGTCTTCCATTTGAATATTGATGAGAAATTAATAAAAGTAGGCATTGAGCCTTCAGCAGAACAGATACATCTTTCAAAAGAAAAAGAGAAATAAAAGCAATGATACATGACATAAAATAATGCCCAACTCATAGTGCTTGCAGCAGGCAAAAATCCAAGTTTTAAAAAAGAACTGAAGCCTTGAGCCATAAAAAAATTCCATAAATATGTCCCATCATCCCCAGCCAGCACAGCAGTTCATGCAATTACTTTTACTTTTTGTAGGTACTGGACTGAATTACTTAGGTACTGAATTACTGAGGTACTGGACTGAATACAATTGAAGTTGTAATTCATTCGTCTGAAAATCTTGGTTGTGATTGCAATTAGTGCAAAAAAATACACAGTGAATTAGTTTCTCCTAAATACTGCTAATATTGGTACATACAATTGATGATGTATTGAGTTGTTATTCCACTGATGCTAATGAATTCAGTTAATTAATAAGCTAGCATACCAGGGACAACTCAGAATGCAGAAAAGAGACCCCCTTTTCCTGGAGATTTTGAATTAGAATGTTTTGTTGATGACAATTTTGTGTCTCAAAAAGTCCTATGAATCATAGGACTGCTAAGTACTTTGAGATCACATATTAAAATCTGCATTTCCTAGTCATGTAATCCCACACATGCACCCAAAGCCCACACATCATGCCAGTCACCTGAAAATCATTTTATGTGTCACATTGAGCTATCAAGACAGACAAGAAATAAAATAACCAAAGGCAACTCCTTAAGCATTCCTGTTTCAGTGTATATAAAGCAGGTCTATATATATCCTGTGTTAAAAATTATGCACCAGCATACGCTAAATTTCAGTTCAAGAGAAGTTGAATTTTGCAACCCATAGTCATTCATATTCATTTTTTCAGTAATATATTCTGCTACTGTTAATTGTGGAGAGACAAAACTCTTGAAGCTTTATTTCCTGGGCATATCTTGGCTTTCTCCTTGACTCCATAAATTTCATCAGATATTGCCAGCATATTTTTTTTAAACAAATTTTATTAGTTTTACAATTAAAAACACATCAACAACACATACACAAATGAGAAGACAGAAAAGAAAAAGGACGAAAAAAAAGAATAGAAAACAATTTAAAACATTCCCATTTTCGACAGTTCGTAAGATCTTTTCTTCCCTTAATTTATGCCATATATGCACCATTGTCCTTACAAGTGTTTATATATTGCTCATATGAGTTTATCTTATTCTTATTCTTTTTTGCCTTATAATATAGAATCTCTCTTTGTTCTAGCCAATTATACCAACTGTTCCAACTACTATAATATATTGAAGTATCTTTATTGTTTAGTGCTAGAGTTAATCTATCTATTTCTATGCAATTAGAAATTTTTTGAATAATCATCTCTTCTGTAGGTATTTGGGGATGCTTCCAACTTTGGGCAAAAGCTAATCTGGCCGCTGTTAGTATATGTATTGTTATATACTTCACTTTTTTTGATAATTGTTTATCAATTGTTTAACAGGGAGGATTCTGGTTTGTACTTGATCTGTTCTTTTGTTATATCTTCCAACCATTTTCTAATTTTTTGCCAGTATTTTTGGGCTTCTATATAGGACCACCACATATGAAAAAAGGTTCCCTCTTTTTTTTTTACATTTCCAACACTTCGGACTCATATTAGGGTACATATTCGCCAATCTCGAAGGAGGAAGATGCCATCTGTAAAACATTTTATAAATGTTTTCTTTATATACTGTGGATTTTGTAATCTTATTGTTTCTACCAGATCTTTTCCCATTCTATAAAGGTGATGCTACGTCCTACATTCTTACTCCAGGCTATCATATTCCCTTTGACTATTTCTTCTAATTCTACTTCTAATAAATAATTATAAAATTTAGTTATATATTTTTTTGTCTGGTCCTAATAGAATTTTGTCTAATTGTTGAAGATTATTGTTAATTCCGGATTCTTTTCTATCCTGTTTATATCTACTGTGGATTTGGAGGTATATCCACTGATCAATTTTAAATCCCTGTTCTTGTAATTCTTGTCGCAGTTTCAAATTTCCTTGTATATCCAGTAAATCTTTATATTTAATCATTTTAATAATATCCAAATTGTTTGGATGGATCATTGCCTTCATTGTTGATATCCAAATTGGTACTTTTAAATAATGTTTTTTCCATATTTTTTCCAATTAGTTAATAATGAGTCTCTAATTAAATGTCTATGAAAATATTTCTGGCTAACTTTCCCTACATCCCATAAAAAAGTGTGCCACCCCCTCTGCAGATCATGACTTTCTAAAAATAGAGTTATCTTATTAGTTAAATTCACCCAATCTTTTAGCCACACTAAAGAGGCAGAAATATAATACAGTTCCCAATTTTGAAGTGCCAATCCTCCCCTGCTCTTCAAATCTTGCATTGCCTTTAAATTTATTCTAGATTTTTTCCCTTGCCAAATAAATTTATGAGTTGTTTTATTAAGTTCTTCAAAAAAAATTTATGTAGTTTGATTGGGATCATCTGAAATAAGTATAAAAATTTTGGAAGAATGTTCATTTTAATGGCAGCAATCCTACCCAGTAAAGAAAGTTGTAATCTGCCCCATGAACCTAAATCTTTCTTTGTTTGTAGCAACAATTTGTCATAATTGTTTTCTTTAAGCGTCTTACAATGTGCTGTCAACCATATTCCTCAATATTTAACTTTCTTTGTCACTTGTATTCCCATAGCTTTCTCTAAATCGTTTTTCTGTTTTTCTGTTAAATTTTTAGTCATTCATTTTGTTTTTTTCCTATTAATTTTGAGTCTTGCTACCGCTCCAAATTGTTCTAATTCATTTATCATTTTTTGTCCTCTTTCTATTGGTTCCTCAATAAAAAAAACCCATGTCATCGGCAAACGCTTGCAGCTTGTATTCTTCTTTTTTACCTTTAATCCTTTTATCTCTAAATTATGTCTAATTCGTATTAATAATGTTTCTAATGAAAATATGAAGAGCAGGGGTGAGAGTGGACAACCTTGTCTGACTCCTTTTTCTATTTTTATTGGGCGAGTATATTCCCTGTTTACTATAATGTTGGCCTGTTGTGTATCATAAATAGTCATTATAATATTTTCAAATTTAGTGCCTAAATTCATATTATAAATTTTTTGAATTAGAAATTGCCAATTTAAGTTGTCAAAGGCCTTTTCTGCATCTAAAAACATAAATGCAATTTGTTTTCCAGGGTGGGCTTCATAAAATTCTAAGGTATCTACTACTGTTCTTAAATTGTTCCTAATCTGTCTAGTCGGGAGAAATCCATTTTGATCTTCAAGTATATATAAATTTAAAATTCGTTTTAATCTGTTTGCTATTATGGAGGTAAATATTTTATAGTCAGTATTTAGCAGTGAAATTGGTCTATAGTTGTTAATATATCTGGGATCAGATTCCTCCTTTGGGATCAACGTAATCAATGCTCCCCTCCATGAGTCTGACATCTAGGTTGCTAATAAGACATTGTTAAAAACTTTCATTATAAGAGGTCCAATTTGTTCTGCAATTACTTTATATAACTCTCCCGGAATCCCGTCTGGCCCCGGGGCTTTATTATTTTTCTGATTCTCTATTGCTGATTTCAGTTCAGACCAAGTAATGTCTTTGTTTAAAATTCTACCATTTCTTCCCCAATTACTTTATCTTTAATTTTTTCTAAATAATTTCTTATCCTCATTAATTTCTTCCTTTTTATATAGCTCTTCAAAGTATTTATGTTCAATTTCTTTTTTCTGTTCTATCTCTTGCTGTGTGTCACCATTTCCATCTATTAGTTGGTATATCAGTCTCTTTTCTTTCTTTTTCTTTAGTTTATAAGATAACCATCTTCCTGGTTTATTAGCATGCTCAAAGTAGGTTTGTCTGGTCATATTCAAATTTATAATCATTTTCTCTTGGTCGATTAAATTCAATTTATGTTTAGTAATTATGATCTGATTTTGCATTTTTGAATCCTTTGGGGTCTTCTGCAAATTGAATTTCTAATTCTTTAATTTGTTGTTGTAGTTTATTTTGTTGGGCATATTTTTCTTTATTTCTCCTAGCATTATAAGAAATTGTTATACCTCTTATTACTGCCTTCATTGTGTCCCAATTGTTTTGTTTCGTAGTTTCACTATTATCATTTTCTTTTAAGAAATAATTTAATTCTTCCTTAAGTTTGTCAATATATTGCTTTTCTCTTATTAATTGAGTATTTAGTGTCCATCTTTTCTTGGGTTTTTTCTGACCCTTCCATATTATCTGAATTGGACTATGGTCTGCCCACTCATTCGGTAAAATATCTATTCCTTTTACTTCATTTGCTATTTCCCCATTCACCCATGCCATGTCAATTCATGTCCATATTTTATGTGGATTAGAGTAGAATGTAAATTGTTTTTTCTCAGGGTATAATCTTCTCCATAAATCCACCAAATTTAACTCCTTCATCATTTCCTTATATATCTTAGAGAGCTCTCTTTTCCCCTTTTTTTTCATCCCCCCATTACTATGGTCTTTCTAATAATCAGCAATAGAGTTGAAATCTCCTATAATACAGACATTTCTTTTTTCAAATTCTAGTATTTTTTGGTATAAATGTTTCAAAAACTCTTTCTGGTCTTCATTTGGGGCATAAATTACCACTAATAAAATTGAAATAGTATTAATCTAGATCTTTAAAACCAAGATTCTTCCCTCAGCATCTGACCATACTAACTCTGATTTCAAATTCTCTTTAACATATTTTCCAATCCCTTTCTTTTTCCCTTTATCAGCTGGTGCAGTAAATAATTTCCCTAATTTCAGGCAATCTAAAAGTCTTTCATCTACTTTCCTTATGTGAGTTTCTTGTAGACATATTATGTCAGCATTTTGTTTAATTAATTTAATTAATATTCTTTTCCTTTTTATTGTCGAGTTTAAACCCTTTATGTTAATTGATAGAAGTTTCTTTTCATCTTCCATTTAGTTCTGTTTTGCTCTTTGCCTCATGATAACTCCAGTCTCTTCTTGTCTTTGTTGAGGTGTAGTTTCTTCTCTCTCTTAGTGTAAGTAAATAGTCCCATATGCTAGCATATTTTTAAATTTAATGACATAGATAGTCACTAAGGGAATTGATTACATTATTCCACTGGGAATAATGGGACCTGAAGTTCAATAAATCTGTAGGGAATCCATAGTGGCAAGACTGAGTTAATTAATAAGGAGATGGAATAAGTTTCTATAATGGTTGATTGCTTTTATGTCTAACAAATGCCACTCATTTCAGGATTGAAATAGGTAAGTACTGGAATGGAGCCAGGATAAAAGTTAAATAATCTGAATTTTAAAGCTGGTTGAGAAAGTCAGTGTTGTTTTTTGGGGGGAAGGGGGTGGGAAATGTATGATAGAATTCCAATATCATTTAATATTAGTCCTAGAATTGTATATTCAAAATAAAGAGAGGAAATAAATATTTTTTTTCCTAAGAATTCTGCCTTTTCTATACCTGTTTAATACAAATGCCTGTATTTCTCCAAAGATCCAGAATTGTGAGGGAGTTAAGGCCTCCCTCCTTCATCCCACTGCATGCTATGTCATGGAATCTAACACTAAGCATGACAAATGGACTGATTTTCTTCCTCTTTGGGAGTGTTATATTTTGCCTCTGCCATTTCTGACAAGTTGCATTTTGCTATAAATCCTTTCAATTATGCCTCCAAAACCGACCTGCAGTCATTTTCCTGATATATGGCAATGAAATTAGCTTAATGTCCCTGGCAACCAATTCTTGGACTAAAAATAGTTCCTGAACATTTTCTATCCCCCTCCTCAACCCTTTCTCTCATGCCTCTGGCTCCCCCCTTGCATTTCATAAGAAACATGCCACAGGAGGGCTACTGAATCATTTGCAAAACTGGGATAAACTGCTGAGATATGTGAGATACCATACTCAAGGAGAAGACCAGGTAGGAGAGATTTGCAGCCTGGGAAGTAATTCAGCATCAAGGCTCTTGTCATAAAGGCAAGAAGAAAATAATAAAACAGATACTTTGGATGATAATGATAACCCTTTGCTGTTACAGTCCTAGAATTGATTAAATTAAAGCTAACTGGGTTTATGACTCTGTCATTGTTTCTGTCCAACTCTTGAGCCCCGTGACCCTCATTGCTATTAAAGAAAGCCATCTTTAGGAAGAGAAAGGACCTAATGAAAGCTCAATACATATGAGGCATGCCTGCCATCATGTTTCCTTCCTAACTTAACAGTCCCTTCTGGAAGGGACTTTTTAGTCCAACCACTGCACAAATGGGAAACCATATACCATTTGAGACAAACTGTTGTCCAATCTCTCCTTGAAAACTTCCAGTGTTGGACCACATACAACTTCTGGAGGCAAGCTGTTCCACTGATTAATTGTTCTAATTGTCAGGAAATTTACTCCTTATTTCTAGATTGGTTCTCTCCTTGTTTTATTTCCATCCATTACTTCTTGCCCTGCCTTCAGGTGCTTTGGCAAATAAATAGACCCCCTCTTCATTGCGGCAGCCCCTTAGATGTTGGAAGACTGCTATCATGTCACCCTAGTCCTTCTATTCATGAAACTATTCCTAGAATTGTTCATCATATTTTTAACTTCCAGCCTCTACTCATCTTTGTTATTCTTCTCTGCACTCTTTCTAGAGTCCCAACTATATATGTTTTTCCCAAAGCCGCATTTGTTTTCTCTAGGAGATCAAATCAGTGTTCCTCCTTCTTTTTCCTACCATTTAATCATCACAGTTTTGTTATAGTAAAATAAGCTGAGAGACGGTGACTCACAAAATCATGCCACAAAATTTGTGGTGAATCTTCAACCTAAATCTTTCTGATGCAAATCCGACACACTAAACATTAAGCCAATACTAACTTTATAATACTTTCCCAAAAGCTGTATACAACCCCTGAACTCTACTGAGCCTGAAACTCTCAGTATCCCCAAGGCTGTTTTGGTTGCAAATGTGGTAAACTGAAGAACACTAGGCTGAAGGTACATATCTGCAAAGCAAGCTGTAGAGTCTTCTCTCATCCTGGAGTAGCTGCCAAAACTCAGGCTTCTTTCCTTTTTACTGGAAAATTTCCACCTTCAAAACTGTTGCTTTCTAGCTACGCATTATTCCTTGTCTCTGTCCTTCTATGAATAGGCATAATCATACTTAGTTCAATTGTAATCAGTTCAGTATTTGCCAAAAAGATAAATAAAAAGGTCCTGTTAATACCATAAAAAGCAACTTGGAATTCATTATGTTCAAAATGAATGTGTAGGTAATCTCACCATGGACTCTGGCCTGATTTCAGCATGGTACATAACAGAGTAATTATCAGCTATTGCCAAAATATTATAGATGTGCATTATAATGATTAAATATAAACAGTGAATGTCTAGCTCTCTTTGTCTGCTTGGATACTTGAAGCTGCCAGTATTCAATTCTTGAATTATCCCTCTCGTATTCCTGAAGTTCAGACTTGCATACTTTGCTCAAAGAGAGTATTCACATTTTGTAGCTTTGGAAAAGTTGTAGAAGTTTTTGTTTTTTTTAAAGAACTTGCTTACTGGCTACAGAAAAAAAAATGGAAAGTTGGAATTCTATAGATGACATAGGGAGAATATTCTGTAGAATAGATTTTGTTGTAACCACACCCATATGTCCATTAAAACCCATGCTATTATCCTATTTGATCATAATTAAGAAGCAATGCCTGACTTATTTACTGCCTCCATATTAGGAGGATCAGCCTCTGCTAAAAGATGCAAATGGCATACAAAAAAGAGGTTTGTATCAAGGACACAACACTTTGAGAGTAAACGTGCCTTCAAATCCACCAGCCTTTAAGTTTGATTCTTTGCTAAAATATAAAATCTGGGGCTGTACCACATTTTCCAAGAAGATTTGAAAAGGTTATAATAAAGCACAATTGCACATGGTACCCTGTCACTAATTTCTTTTGTTTCCTCCAGCACTACGTGCTTAGAGTTCAAAGCATTGTTAGAGACCCTACATACCCACTTTCCTCCCCTCTGGGAGGAGGTTTCAAAGTATTTCTAGCTGGTCTACTAGATTCTGTAACAGCTTTCTTCCCAATGCCATCCATCTGGTAAACTCTCAAGATTCATTTTTCTTGCCATGTACATGTATATATCCAAACTAAACTGTTGTTTCTCTATGTCATATAATATATGTAGGTATATGCATAATTTTGTACTTATTTATTTATTTTGTCATGTTTATGTAGTGTATATTGGAGGTGGAGACTCTTTGAGAACTTTATGCCATGAAATTTCATTTTTATGTGTGCTGATAAGTGTACATTCAAAGTTATTCTAAGTCTTTGTTCAAGTCCAAGAGATTGCTGCTATTTGAAGTACTGCAACCCATGACAACTCTGTTGAGTAGGAAAAAAATATTTGGAGGGAGCTTCCAGGGAGATATGACAAATTGAAGATGGCTCTGCAAAAGTAGAGCTGGTAACTGCAGCAAAGATCAAGGAACGTCTCCAGATAAGGAGAGCATAGGGGAAGGAAGCGGAACAG
>BLBF01000051.1:1918143-1973745 GCA_015471245.1 Laticauda colubrina
TACCCGAAGGAAGCTAAACAGCACACATGTAAGTACCCGCGAAAGCCTAAGAAAACATATATATATAATTAGATAGACAGACAAACAGACAGACATTTCTTTCATAGAAGGAATCTGCAGCATATCTGCAATGATACTCATATTTGCAGTGATAGTAACTTGGAAGGAATTGAAAACCCTTTAGAAAACAAGTTAAAAATCTCAAGCCAAGAGAGCTGGACTGACAATAATAGGATAAAATAAAAGAAGGACAAGTGTTCAAGGGCACACAATGGCAGAAGGAAAATGAGAATTACTGGATAGGAGGAAGTGCTGCAGAGAAAATATAGTGGGTGCTGTAGAGGGCAAACTGCATATAATCTGGCAAAGGATGCTTGGGCCATTTGGATTTTATTAGCTAGATTTGCAAGGGGGGAGGGAACCAACACCAGAGATGTAACAGAGATGTAACACCCAACACCAGAGATGTAATTGAAACTCTGTTCTCATCAACTCTAAGAGTGTTCATGAAACTTAAATTTGGCCTTTGAGCTTTTCCTATTTATAGGAATTATTTTAGACTGAGAAGAGAAAACAAAAGGGAGATATTTACTAATCAGTACAACTAGGCATTTTATTTCCTTTTACATTATAAATGAAGTGATGCCAGATATGCTTTAGTCTTGTGTATAGAAATGGATGACAACTCCACCTGGATTCCTTTTTTGGCTTGGATTCCTGTAAGTTGAACCTAATGTTGGTAACTTGGAAGCATCTGAAAGGGAATCCGTTGCAAGGATGATTAAATCTGAGACTTGAAATTAACTTTTTTTAAAAGGTTAGGCACAAAAGTCCCAGACTGCAAGATTACTCATTTGTTTAAAACAAAAATTGCCTGGTAGAGTTATCAAACTTACAAGCTGGGTTCAGACTAATACTTAACTCAGGGGCTGTCTTTGTCTAAGTCATAAAACCTGATTAGTTTTAAACATGATTTAGCTGGTATATGTCTTCATATATTGGGTAAATCTATAGATTTTGGGTTAATTGTGCTGTATAACCATAATCACAAACTGTATTCATACATGCCAACATGTAGCAGGGTAGTATATAATAGTTGTGTTGTAGAAATCCAACTCCTGTCTTCTGAAGGTGAAACCATCGTGTCAATTCACAACATGGGTTATTTTTTTTTCCCTTCTTCTTTCAAATAGTTTATTCTTCTTCCAAACCATTGTTTAATTTAATTGTTCAATCTGAGAATCAGATTGGTCTAATAATTAAAGTACTGACCTGGGAACCAAGAGACTCTGAATCTAGTCATGAAAACCAGCTTGGGGAATTTGGGCCTATTGTTCTCTCTTAAGACCCTCATAGGGTTGGTTTGTGAGCTAAACAAATAAAACATTTATTTGGACAAACCTACCTCTACCTCTAACCTGTTATACAAACACAAGAACTGACCTTTACTAATCCAGACTTCGGATTTAGTGCAGAACTAGCAAAAACAATGAATGAAGCCTGCCAACACCACTTTTCTTGCCAGCAATCCAACTTAGAGTAAATGGGCCATAAACATTTGCCTGTTTTTTGCCTTTGGTGGATGTTGTGGAGACCAGAAGCAAAATGAATGCACTGAATCTTGTAGGCACTTATGCATCAACTTACTCCTTGAAGTAACCTTATCCATTTACGACTGTGCCCTTAGCATGTTTTACAAAGTCTTGTGGGGTCCTAATGTCCTAAGCCTAATTTCTTAGCATATTTGGGGAACCAAACTAGGTCAAAGAGAAGTCCCTATATTGAAGTTGTGTGAAACCTTGGTCAGAGTTTGCTTTCTTCCAATAAGAAACATAAACAGAAGCATGTTTATAGTTATCTGACTTGTAGCTTACCAGATGTTGCTGAACTACAACTTCCAGTTGCCCTACCAGCCTGGCCAAGAATAAGGGGTGCTGACACAATTTATCCTGACATACAGTGTTTTTTTTAAAGCCATCAGTCATCATAGGCATTATATGTAATGGCTGAATGATGCTATGAAGATGTTTTAGCAGGGAAATGACCATATTCTACTTCTAGATAGCCACAAACTCTGTGTTCCTAAATTTGTTCCTTAAGATGAGATATACAAATACATTTCAAAAATCTGAAAAACAGAATGGGTGAGAGATTACTAATACTAATGCAGAATACTAATGCTAATGCAGATCTAAAGACTTCAAATGAAGAAGGGAAAAGTTGGTTCATCTTTCACTACTTTTTGAAGAGCATCACAAAGAGCAAGAGATTTAAATGATACAAATGCAGAATTACTCAAAAGTATATTAGGTTCAAGATGCAGAACATCTGTTTGCTTAACCATCTTTCTCCTATTAAGTGGTGAATGATGAAGCTTTATCCAATGTTGTTCAGAAACCCTTAAAGTCCAAGTTGTTTGGGGAGCAGGTAATCATAAGTAAACTGTTTTAATTACTTATTTATTTTTTAAAGAAAACTGAGTTAAGTCCCCTTTTTGAAATAGCAAAACTTCTTTTGACTACTAAACACTGGAAGAACTTTTTCTCATCATTTGGAGGCAGGGACATAAATTTTATAACAGTATTAATATAGTTTCAAGCAACAGAACTTTCTCACCAAGAAAAAAAAAAGTGCTTCAATCTACTTTGCAATATTGTTCTGCTCATTGTGGCCTTCGAGCTCAGCAAAAGATTGTCCATCCTGCTTTTCTTTCTAAGATCTGCTAGATACAGTGAAAATAGATGGCCGGCTTCTAGATATATAAGTTGATATCATATTGATGCTGATGACTTAAATCCAATTCTTATTCTAACTCCTCCAGAGACCTCCACATTCAGGCCCACCTCACAGCAGGGATGGAATTAGGCAACCCATATGCTCAAAGGGAACTCCAGATCTCCAAATCCACTAGATGCTTTCCTCAAATCACATTCCATAATTCATAACAGATGAAAATTGGAGAAGACATACAGCACAAGGAACATGAGGGCAGCAACCCTGCAGCCAGCACTTTCACAGTAAGAGAAAATCTACGCTGAGCTTAAATAGGGGAGGGGGGGTGAGACAATGGGGGGGGGAGATAAAGAGAGAATTTATCTGAGGAGATCCAAGTCTGAAGAAGCAAAGTCAAATGGGGGGAGTCTCCATCTCCTCCTAGTACCCTCAGCCCGTACTTGGGAAGGCGGGGGTCATGTTCTTCCATTCAAATGGCAGCAACTGCCCAATCTCGGTTATTAGACAGGCGGGATGGGGATGAGGGGACCGGAGGCTGTCCTTAGACCGACCCTCCCCAAGAAGCGGCGAGTGGAAGCAGGTGGGGGCGGAGGCTGCCGCCGCGACGTTTCTTTGCTTCTAGTTTAGCCTGCTAATGCTGCGGGAGATTCCCGGTGGCCGGACGGAGAAGAAGAAGCGAGGGGGGAAGGATCTGCAGAGCCATGGAACCGCGGGGGATGTTGCAGGTAAGAAGCGGATCGTGCTCAGAGAATCCGGCCGGAGCAGAAAGAGAGAGAGAGAGAGAGATGCTCGAGCACCCCACAACCCACGCCTGACTTCGTGCATGACATATCAATCAACTTTCCAGTCCAAAGATTCAGGGAAGGGGCTGCACAAAAGGGGAAGCCGGCGAGAGGCAAAAAGAGAAAAGCTGAGGGGTGATTTCACCTGGGATGCCTGGGATGCGAGATTCCTCTCCTCCCCAGAAAAGGGTGGCAGGGAAACCACAGGGCAGTTCTGAAAGGAGACGGGCCCCACTTCAGTTCTCCCCTTCCCTGGATAGCCTTGTAACACTGCCGTCCACCCTTCTTGTCTTTCGCCTTTTCCTGGAGGTGGGGTGAAGAGAGAGGAAACAAAGCAATTGTATATAGTTATAAACCAGGGTCAGTTCCATCTCTCCTTCTCTCCCTTCTTTTCCGATTTCCCATCCCTTCTGTAGGAGTCCCCTCAAAAATGCCAGCCCAGCTTTTGATACCTGAATTTTGGGTAAGTGCTATTACCAAGTGAGACCAAGCCTCTGATTGAAAGAGTTAGCTAAGGGAGGAAATTCAAAATAGTACTCATGACAAATTCTTGAATTAAGGGAAAGTAATCTGGGATAACTACTCCCTACCATTCCACACTTCATCATTGCCAGCAGAGATTAGACTTTCTGCCTGGTGTTGAACACAGAAATGTGGCTAAAGCTATTAGGAAGCTATGGATCTGCCGTCAACTGTTTGGATGCTCCATTTTGCAAGGCAAAAATCTCTGCCTTCTTCCAGTGTGTTATTGATAAAGTTGCCTTTGGTTGTTGAAGCTCAGCACTAAGCCCTTTCTTATTGCATAAGATCCAGGGCCAACTGGGCATTAAAACATAGCAGAGATGCAGAGAAATCCAAAAGAGTCCTTTCTCCTAATGATTTTCAGAAATGTGACCTTCAGGGAATACATTGCACTTGCATATGGGTGCTTGTGAATCTGAAAGTCAGCTCCAAGTAGGAATTATCAATGGGCAGCCTACTGTTGTGAGAAGAGCTCCTTAGATCATTTTCCTTGACTGAGGGAGAAATAAGGTGGATGGTGTCAGCAGCAGTACTTGGAGCAATATTGGGTGGCTGCTTGCTTACTATTATTATTTCCATGATAACTCACTCAGTAATGAGAAACTATTTTTGGGAAAGTTAAAGGTAGGCCATCTTGTTAAAAAAAAAAGTGCTTGAAGAAGTTATGGAGAAGCAGGTGCAGCATGGTACTGCAAGTTTGCTTAAATACCCAACGAGAAAGGGCATTGCTGGAGATACTGTGCACATTTAGATTCCTTCCCCTTAAATAGTGCTTCCCAGTTGGGTTGGGATTTCAACTCCCAGAGATCCAAGCATTCTAGTTTGCAAATTGGGATACTTCTAGATGAACATGATTCTGTCAAGATAGGACAATAGGTAGAAAGTCTACATTAACCATGATAGCCATGGTACTTTGAGACAAAACCTGCTCTAGAACTCTGACCCACATTTGAGTCTTGAAAGGAAAAAAAATACGTTAGTGAGTCAGCTAATTTGGTATCCAAATTCTGCCATCTCTGGTGTCTTGTTCACTGAAAAATCCATCTTCCAAGGAACAGTTTACATTCAAACCTTCACACAATGAGAATTGTTTGAAAGAAAGTCAAGAGTTCATTTGTTAGCCCTTCATTTCTCTGTGTCCACATGCATTGAGGGAAAAACCTGCACATGAGAACTTGCTGGATGAAAACTTAAAAGGTTGGTGGTGCAGGACTGGCAACATCCAAAGTTCTATTCAGCTGAATTACTAAAAGGATCAGGATATTTTGCTTACAATAAAAATATTATTTTCAAGGTTCCATACCTCGCTTGTTATTGGGTGTTCTATTTATGCTCATGAAGATTCCCCTCTGGATTAGTGGGACCTATTGTCTGCCCAGTGAAGACTGGATATTTCTGTATTTACTTTGAACAGAAATATAATCACAGAGCAACATTACCAGTTATGTTAAATATGATTTGATAATTGCTCAGGGGAAAATCCATGCATTTAACCTCTTTCATATATTGTAACTTACACAAACTATAACACTGTAATGTCCTGAATTCTTCCCTTCGTCTAATTAGCCACAGAGGGGAAATCTAAAATCCTATGATATCTGGACACAGGTAAGTTATCTTTTTGGAAAGAAAAATCAGAAATCAAAAGAATGATTGGTTATTCATTTTGCTGGCTACAATGTGCATTTTATGAAATTTGGTTTTCTCTTCAGCATCCCACAAGGTATGTTAAAATGTCAAGCCTCAAAATACAATACAGTCAAATCTCAATAGGTTTTAGAGAAGGAGGGACATAGCAGAATAGGAGTAGATTCATCTTGCATGCAGAAGTCTTTTGCCTATTCAAGTATATTGGGAGAGACTCACTACCTGTAAGTAAAGAAGAGGAATGGGATGAATCTACTTTGGGCCAAGACTGTAGATCTGCATGATGTTCTCTACTGTCTCCATGGGACCTTTGTGAAATCCCAAAGCCATTGCTATAAGTACATATGCTATCAGAGGCTGGTATTTTCCTTTGTAGTATGTTGGCTGCCTATTTATTTTTTTAAAATCAAAATAATCTTAAAAAATCAGTGGAACAGAGAACCTGATGCACACAAAAGGAATTGTCTGCAGGCACCATATTGCTAAGCTAGAATGATCACTGGTCTGGTTCAGTATAAGACAGCTCCTTATATTTGGTGACATTCATATGAGCACAGTGCTGAGTGGTTTGAAAATAGGATTTCATTATTGTTGTAGATTAGAATGGATATTTCTATAAAAAGGCTGATCACACATATTTCATTCAGCTAATTCAAATTAGCATGGTAACAAACATACTGGTGGATGGTAAAATTTGTCACAGGAAAGTAATCCCTAAATATGAACCGGAAGCTACAAGTGAGATGAGCTATTGCTTTTTTTCAGTGTTTCTCACTCTGCTCTACCCTCCATTGCAATGTTAAAGAATGCATTTCTCTGAAAATGAATTTCCTAGGATTTGGAGGAAATGCTGTTGGCTTCCTCCCACACCGTTATAGTAACTATTAGAATCTGGAGCAATATGGACAGAACCAATAGCATTTCGGATCTTTGGCTGCATTTTGGTTGAAAGGCAACTATGAAGAATGGATTCATGTTCCAGGATTCCAATAGTTATATAAATGATTCTCTTACTTAAATAGATTTGGGATACAGTATTAGGAACGGTTTGTTTTCAATGATAATAGGGAAGGGTGGATATAATAAGCTTCATGGATATGAACAGAGCTTCCAAGCACTATTGTGATGGGAAGAGACTCTAGGCAATAGCTTCCCACCATTATAAGTGACTTCCAAGATTTAATTTCTGCCAAGGATAATCTCAAACACCATTTCTTTTTTTTTTTTTTTTTTTGGGGGGGGGAAAGATCAGTTTTGGAATTGTGAACTAACAAGTATTTATGAGCATGTCCAGAGGCCTTCTGAGCATTTGCACAATGTTGTACTGATTAATTACAGTCTGCTCCAGAACTTTTGAGGTGTGGTAGGAATAATATCCAAATCGGGCAAGTTTAAGCTTCAGCAACTCTTATCTTCAACACTGTTTCAAATGGCAATTTCCCATTTGCACACTTGAATTAATGTATTTTGCATAATCCACATACATCAATTATCCTTTGTGCAAATACAGTCTGCAGCATTTCCCTACATGAATTCCTTCTGAAATGAGATAGGCATTAATATATGCTAATTAATAATGGCAGTTATTTTTATCACCTGAAAAAGATTTCCTTTTTCTAGAGAATTCCATGTTTAGAAGATTGCACAAGGGTGACCATAGAAGCTCATGAATGTCTCTTGGCAAAGAAAGCAGCTGGATATGTGTCCACTGCAAAGGTGGAATGATGTGATCATTTGAAAGGAAAAACAAAATTCCTGGTGAACCACCAATGCATCTGCTTAACTGATTTGTATTAGTATGATAGTGGTGGTGATAATGACAATGATTTTTTTTAAAAAGCTAAGCATTGCACAGCACAGCACAGGAGAAATTAACCTACAATTCACCATCATAGCCTCTATCTCACTCAGGGTGGGATTCAAATTTGTTAACAACCGGTTCTGTGGGCATGGCTTAGTTGGTGCGTATGGCTTGGTAGTCATGTGACTGGCTGGGCGTGGCCAGCTCAACATCACTCACATTGAGGCACGCATCTCCTCGCCTGGCCTCTCATGACTGTGGGGATACTGCAACAGTCATAAGTGTGCAAAATGGTCATAAGTCACTTTTTTCAGTGCCATTTTAACTTTGAATGGTCACTCCACACAAGCAAAGTACCAGCAAAGGAGGAGAAAAATAACTCCAGAGAAGTTCCTGAGACAGGAAGTCTTGTCCTGCCAAGAATGTAACAAGGATTAATGGAGAGGCAGTTTCTGTAAGCAACACCAGAATGTTTCCTTCCTGTCTTCCTTACAGGATTAGGCCAGTAATTTCTTCTAACAACCGGTTCTCCGAACTGCTTAGAATGTTAACAACTGGTTCTAGCGAATAGGTGCGAACCTGTAGAATCCCACCCGTTTACCTTATTGGGAGTGGGATAGGATTAACAGCTTTAAACCCTATGTTTAAACTGTCAAAAGGAGCCAACAGTGGGCTGCAACAGGGATTTCATTATAAAATTGCTGCTGCCTATGTATTATTTTTCAATATTAAAATACATATGTATTTTTCAGAAATTCTTACACATCTTGGAAAGGCAGGTCAATGTTTTCTCATAAGGGGCAATGAAGAAATTGAAGTTATCAGAATAGCTTGTTTGTATCCAGTGACGAGATTCATTACCAAGATCTTTAGTGAAATATTGATTCATTCACAGACATGCATCTGTTGTACTCCTTAAGGTTAACCGGAGACAGGAAACAAAGTGAAGGACAGATATATCAGCTCTTTTCATTGCCAAATTCTATGAAACTGAGCTTTTGCAAAGAGAAAGCTATAGATTTCAAATGATATTTTTGGACTGCACTTTTCTTATTTCTGAGATTTGGGATTAGCACAAATAAATTAGAAGACAAAATCTGAAGGGTAGTCCTCTTGTATACCTATCACTATGAAGATCCCAAAGGTGTTTTTTCAAAAGGCAACTGCACTTTCTGGTATCAGAAAGTTCCAGAAAGTCCAGTTGCCTCTTGAAAAAGCACCATTGGGACATGAGATGACTGAGAATCCCATAGACATATATCAACATAAGTATTGGACATATTTCGTTGCAGAAATTCTTTGTGGTTGCCCTATTAGAAAGAATGAATGCATGAATGAACTTTGCCCAAAGGGTTATTATATCAGTCTGCCTTCCAAAACTGCTGGTCCAAACTATCTAATCTCAGTATTTTTCTTGACATACCTAAAAAAAAAAAAGAAGAACGTTATCAATGTGTCAATTTATCCAATCACTTCTCCATACCAGTTGCAAAATGACAGGGTTCTTTGAAACCACACTTGTAAATGGACTTCTAGAATGGCCCACTACTTGTCCAGCACAGCAGAAAAAACTGGTTGCCCACATACTGCTAAGGACTTTTTATGCTATCAATCCAACCACAAAAGCATCATTTAACACGTCCCCTTTAAGGAAAACTGTAGTTCCAGAATATGCAGGTATCATGAGGACTCTAAGAAGGTTGATCTTGGGATAAAAAGGGATGGCCAATACAATAAGTGCATTGATAATATTTAATAATCTAAAATGTACATGCTAAATTACTAGAAACATTAAATATTTGTGTGTCTTCATCACTTAAAATAAAAGGAGTAAATACTTAAAATTATAGTTACAACTGAATTAAAATGTAAGTGTTGTTCTGATAAAGAGATATAAATGAATGGATATAGATTTATTAGCTGTTACAGACTGTTACTGACACTGAAAAATCCTAAAGCAGAATTTCTAAAATACCCCCCTGAGAAATAGTAAGATCTTAAATAGAAAAAAAAATTGAGCTATCTTTTGATAAATAGCAATAGTGATTAAGCAAAATTTGATCACTGTCTTGAAGGTTATCTTGGAATGGTCTATGAGAAGGAGGAAAATAAGACTGGCATCTGTTTTGCTGTGACTGAAGGTTAAAAGAAGTATAATTAAGTTTTTATGCCAATTTGAATAAAAGTGGCAGTAAAGAAACATGTCTTATCTATTCCTCCAAGAGACATGAATATACAGTCTTGTATCAATATGCCTTAGAATCTTTCTTCCAGAATAGTTGAATGAAAAACATTGTGTCTGCCTAATTTAAAGGCTCTTCTGTGTTGAGCACATAGTAATAAGATATTTGGTCAGTATGAATGTCTATGTAACAAATTTTTGGAGTAAGTAAAGGTTAGGTCCTTTTATAAATCTGAATTGAGAAGCCACTGTTTTTCTGCCAATACAACTTTCTCACAGCTTTGTGAGATGTGGAAATTGCATGGAAAATCCAGAAGTTATACTTTATTCCAGTAAGGGATGAAGTGAATAGCTATCTCATAGAGCCAGGGCTGCTAACGGACTTTCAGAGAAGATTAGATTGAACTAAAAGAGGACAAAATTGGATTCCAGGCTCTAGTGAAGCCTATTTCTGGTCTTAATAAAGACTTAGGCACACATCTTTGCACACAAATTAAGGCCCTTAGCACTTCAACTGAACTGCTTCTAAAGGCATAATGCTCTAATTGCAGATTTATGTGACCTAGAGCAGAAAGCCCTCGACTTTCCTGAGTGGCTCAAGGTTGGCTCAGCCTTTCATCCCTCCAAGGCTGGTAAAATGAGGACCCAGATTTCTTATCACAGTAGGTAACAAATAAAAGAATAGTGCTTGTCATATGTTGAACTTGCATAGAAGATCTCATTTGTTTAATCCAGGCCACTAAAGCTAGCAAAAGGCTTCCTAGATGTTTAAACGCAATAATTAGTTGGATGTTGATATTATAAATTTTCAAGAAGAATTCCATACATTTAGTTTCTTTAAAGTTGGTAAGCTTATCCAACCTCTGCAATGAAATGGAAGACCTTGAAAGCTCATCATCTACTCACTTGAAAAATAAAAATGATGGTGACATCAACTACATAGAGAAGGACAAAACACAGATTTGTTGGTCAGTGTAGTAGGTGGATGATGTTCTTTTCTTGTTAGTAACTTTACCAAAGAATTGATATAGAAATATATAAAACAAAGAAATAAGTATGCATGAAGAACCTATTTTCAAATTGTGAAAACTGCTGTGTAATTTGTCAGATTCGTAGCTGCTTTGGAAACTGCTTTAGGCTGCCTTTGTAACTGCTGAAAAATGGCTGTGCATGCACACAGATATGGAAATAGAGCACATCTTGCAAATGATGTGGCTGCTTTACTAATTCAGAATCGGTCTTTCTATGCTTTACCTGCTTCCTTAAGCCCCTGTCACACTGCACCAATGGATGCAAAGAGGATGTAAACGGATGAAAAAGCTTGTCATCCGTTGGTTAACGCGATGTATCCGTTCTGTACACACTGCCTCCGTTTTGCTTCCTCTCTATCCGTCCAGCATCTGTTTATGGACGTTTCATCCGCTCAGAAAGTTTTGAGCTGCTCAAAACTTTTGCGCAGAAAATGTATCAAATTCGTCCATTCTGCATCCGCTAAGCATACGGGGGGCATCCGTTCTGCATCCGTTACGCATCCGCTATATCCGCTTGGCGTCCGCTGTGCATCCGCGCAACTCGCATCTGCCCGGACGCAGGGAGGAAGCGGAACAGACGCGGAACAGATACAGAACGGATGCAGAATGGATGCAGCACGGTAACAAAGCGTTTAAAGCGGAAAAAACGTTCGCAGAGGGGACCTATCTCGGATATTAAGGATGTCTAGAGGATGCCTAGAGGATGCCTAGAGGATGCAAAGGGACGCCTATACTGCCTATAAAAAGAGGGAGCAACTCACCTGCATCTCACTTTCAGGCCAACAGCCCATCTGTGCAGACCTCTGCAGCCTTCATCTGACTCATCTGACTCTTGCTCTTCCACAGCATCCAGTCATGTCCACCGTGGATCATAACACAGTCCTTTTGGCAGCCACCATCCTTCTGCAACAGTGCGAAGAAGAAAAAGAGGCGGCCAAGAAGCATCTGGGTCTGAAGATGGATCACCAGAAGAGCAGAGTATGGACTGTACAACAAGCTGATGGTGGAGCTGAGAAACGAAGACACTCGGGCATTCCAGAACTTCATGAGGATGCCTCCAGCCATGTTTGATGAAGTTGTGCAGTGGCTGACACCCAGGTTGACCAAGGCAAACACCAACTTCCAGCCCAGCCTGGAACCTGGGCTCAAGGTGGCACTGACTCTGCGCCACCTGGCCTCAGGGACCACCTACAGGAGCATGCAGTACGGCTGGAGGGTGCCACACACCATCGGCATTGTGGTCAGAGAAGTGGTGCAGGCCATCATCGTAGAATACCTGGAGGAGCTCCTACAGTGCCCCTCCACTGAAGAAGGATGGAAGAAAGTTGCAGAGCAGTGGTGTCAGAGGTGGAACTTCCCTCACACCGTTTGAGCCATAGATGGGAAGCACATGGCCTGCAAAGCACCACCCAAGTCGGGCTCCTCTTATTTCAACTACAAGGGCTTCTTCAGCATCATCCTCTTTGCCATGGTCGATGCTGACTACACGTTCATGTACATCGATGCTTCAGGCAACGGCTCATGTTCAGATGCCCAGATATATAATGCCAGTGACCTCAAGGAGGGGCTAGAAAGGCAACCACATCATGGGCTTCCCAGATCCAGACCCCCTGCCCAACGACACGCAAGATGTGCCCTACTTCATCATGGGGGATGATGCCTTCTCCCTCAGAACCTACCTCATGAAGCCCTACACTTCCAGACTCCTCACCCATGAAGAGAGGATCTTCAACTACAGGCTGTCCAGGGCAAGGCGGGTGGTGGAGAACGCCTTTGGCATCCTGGCCAACAGGTTCCAGGTACTTCTCACCACCATGCAGCATCGCCCAGAGACCGTGAGGAGGATCGTGGAAGCTTGCTGCATCCTGCACAATCTCATGCGCACCCGCTACCCAGTCTTGCAGAATAGGCTTGTGGACTGTGAACAAGGCAATGGGGACATGGAGGCTGGCGCTTTGCAGGCCACGTGCTTGCCATCTATGGCTCCAATGGTGTGGGGGAAGTTCCACCTCTGATACCACTGCTCTGCAACTTTCTTCCAGCTTTCTTCAGTGGAGGGGCACTGGAGGAGCTCCTCCATGTACTCTTCAATGATGGCCTGCACCACTTCTCTGACCACAAAGCTGATGGTGCTGGGTGGCACCCTCGAGCCGTACTGCATGCTCCTGTAGGTGGTCCCTGAGGCCAGGTGGCGCAGAGTCAGTGCCACCTTGAGCCCAGGTTCCAGGCTGGGTGGGAAGTTGGTGTTTGTCTTGGTCAACCTGAGTGTCAGGCGCTGCACAAGTTCATCAAACATGGCTGGAGGCATCCTCATGAAGTTCTGGAATGCCCGAGTGTCTTTGCTCCTGAGCTCCACCATCAGCTTGTTGTACAGTCCATCCTCTGCTCTTCTGGTGAACCATCTTTGGACCCAGACTTTTTTTGGGTGCCTCCTTTTCTTCCCATAGTAGAGTTCACAGAGCCTGTAGATGGTTTCGCACTGTTTCAGAAGGATGGTGGCTGCCGAAAGGACTTTGTCACAATCCACGGTGGACATGACTGGATGCTGTGGAAGAGGAAGAGCCAGATGAAGGCTGCAGAGGTCTACACCGCTGGGCTGCTGTTCTGAAAGTGAGATGCAGGCGAGTTGCTCCCCCTTTTTATTGGCAGTATTTGTTTTCCGCTAGGCATCCTCTAGACATCCTTAATATCTGAGATAGGTCCCCTCTGCAAACGTTTTTTCCATTTTAAACGCTTTGTTTCTGTTCTGCATCCGTTCCGCGTCCGTTCCGCTTCCTCCCTGCGTCCGGTTGGATGATAGTTGCGCGGATGCACAGCGGATGCCTAGTGGGAATAGCAGATGTGTAACAGATGCGTAGCGGATGCGTAGCGGATTGAGAATGGACGAACTGGATACATTTTCCGCGCAAAAGTTTTAGGCAGCCCAAAACTTTTGGAACGGATGAAACGTCCATAAACGGATGCTGGACGGATAGAGAGGAAGCAAAACGGAGGCAGTGAGTACAGAACAGATACATCGCGTTAACCAACGGATGGCAAGTGTTTTTGTCCATTTTACATCCTCTTTGCATCCGTTGGTTCAGTGTGACATGGGCTTTAAACCAATTCTAAAAGTTTCCACCAAGACTTTATTAAAAAAAAGAAATGAAGCAAGTGTGTGAATCAAAGATAAACTTTATTGAACAACAAGCTGTAAAAGAAAAATGACCCAAGTCAAGTGTCCAAATAAAGTCCACACCCAGTCTCTGGCAGTCTTCACGGTCACTCGGAGGTGTGCCCAGTCTCAGGGGTGAAGGGTCCAGGTGCTGTGGAGGTGGTTGCTGCTGCAGTGCTGGTCTGAAACACCACTGGGGTGCCTGGCCCCGAGAGGACAACAGGGGACGGTGTGTTGAGAAAGCTCTCGGACAGCTGGCTCAGACCCGTGATGCTGAGAGGTCCTTCCTCCATGCCATGGGATGTCAGCCCCAGTACTGATGACAGATGTACTGAGGCAGGGCTTGGCTGTGGGGTGGAGGAAGGAGTAGTGTAGTGGGGCTGCCTGGTCTGCAGCTGGGTGAGGGCCGGCGTGGGTGGCATCGCTGTCGTCGGTGGCATCATTGGCGTGGGTGGCATCGGTGGCATCAGTGGAACCGGTGGCAACAGTGTCACCCGATCACTCTGTGCCTGGACTGGGAAGGGCTGCTGCCTGTGCTGCTGGGCCTCCTGGTAGCCATAGCCCTGGTAGGTGAGGGAGTGTGGGAAGCCTTGGAATGGGAGGGACATCACCTGGGGTGGAGGAGCAGACCTGGACTGGGTGGGAGCAGGTTCCTCTGAATCTGGAGGGTTGTGAAGCAGCTCGGTGATCCGGTCCTTCACCACCTGGTACTGGGGTTCCTCCATGTTCCTGAGGGTCTGGTTGACATAGGTGAGGAAGGGCTTGCGGTTGGAGGATGAGGAGTCGGTGTGGACCAGCTGAGAGAGGAGATCTATGCTGGTGTGGATGGTGTCCCTGATCTCCAGCAGGACAGTGTGGCTCCGCCCCTCCTGCTGTCTGGCTTTCTGGTGGAGGTGAGGCTGGGGGGGATGGATGCTGGTACGGCTGTGGTGGACGCAATGTCTCCTTTCTCCCACTGCACCAGGGAGTCCTCCACGTGCTCCACCACGGTTACAACACCTGTCCGCAGGTTCTCCACCATGGCACGCTCCACAGAAACCTGCCTGGAGACAGGGACTGACTCTCGGCCGGAAGAGGACTGGCTCTCAGCAGGCTGCCAGAGAGAGAGGGTCATGGGAGGGGCTGCTGGTGCTCCTCGGTGGCGGATCTCACCCTCCAGGAAGCTGCACCTGGCCATGACATAGGTCTCTCTGTCCGTCAGCTTAACCGTGGCCTGGCCAGATTTTTTCAGGTGCAGCTTCCTGTACCAGGTGTGCATGTGCTTCCCCCAGCCGAGGAGCACCTCCGAAGTGTAACCCATACTCTCCGCCCTCTCTCTCCAAGCAGCCTGCTTCCTTTTGGTGTCCCTGTACAGCCGGTGTTCCTTCTGCCACAGATAGTCATTTTCTCTCAGCCACTCCAGCACCTCATCCTCATGTTCCTCCTCAATATAGTATTGCCTCCTCTCCCGTTGTCGCATATGCCTCTTCCTCCCTTTGGCAGGACCAGATGAGCCCTCATCAGAGGGGCTCCCAGGTGGTAGGGGCTGCTCCTCCACACCACCACCACCACCAGCAGCAGCAGCAGGATCATCATCATCATCATCATCATCATCATCATCATCACCAGCAGGATCATAATCATCATCATCATCAGCAGCAGCAGCAGCAGCAGCAGGATCATCATCATCAGCAGCAGCAGCACCAGCACCAGCAGCACGAGCAGGATCAGCAGCAGCAGCAGCAGCACCAGCACCAGCACCAGCAGCACCAGCACCAGCACCAGCAGCAGCACCAGCAGGACCAGGAGCATGAGCAGTACGAGCAGTACGAGCAAATCCAGGCGAACGAGCAGGACCAGCAGGACCAGCAGGACCAGCAGGACCAGGAGCAGCTTCAGCAGAGTAAGCACCAGCAGAAGCACCACCTCCAGGAGCAGCTTCAGCAGAGTAAGCACCAGCAGAAGCACCACCGCCAGGAGCAGCTTAGCAGAACCTCCAGCACCAGAAGAGCGAGCCCGAGCAGCAGAAGCCCCAGTAGAAGCAGAGTCAGGGACAGGGGGAGGGAGGGTGGCCCTGCCCCTCTTGCCAGGGATGGCGGCAGGTTGCTGAGGCTTTCGCTTCTTCCCCATGGCTGTGGGGTTGCTGGCTGGCAGGGAGGCTGGCAGGCACCAAGGCTGGCACCAAGGCTTGCAGGAAGCCTGGCAGGAAGGCAGGCAGGCAGGCATGCACCAAGGCTGGCAGGCAGACTGGCTGGCAGGGAGGTTGGCAGCCACCAAGGCTGGCAGGCAGGCTGGCACCAAGGCCGGCAGGAAGCCTGGCATGCAGGCAAGCACCAAGGCTGGCAGGCAGGCTGACAGGCAGGCTGGCAGGAAGGCTGGCAAGAAGGCTGGCAGGAAGCCTTGAAGGCAGGCATGCAGGCAGGCAGGCAGCAAGGCTGGCAGGCAGGCTGGCTGGCAGGGAGGATGGAAGGCAGGCTGGCAGCAAGGCTGGCAGGCAGGCAGAGAGCAAGGCTGGCAGGGAGGCTGGCCAGGAGGCTTGGAGGGAGGCTGGCAGGAAGTCTGGTAGCAAGGCTTGCAGGCAGACATGCAGGCAGGGCAGGCAAGGATTTGATGTATCCAACAGCAGGTCTTTCCTCCGAATGCTGGCCATGTGCGAGCTGCTTCCCTTTATATCCATGTGGCTTACGCAATGCATCTCCCCCGCATGCGCAATTAACGCTCGGCATTTGTTCAGCTTCCGCTCTGCATCCGTTTCATCCGCTGTGCATCCGCTGTGCAACCGCTGTATCCGTTCCGCGTCCGCTTTGCTGAGGTCCCCCGGAAGCCTTGCGGATGTGCCATCCACTCCCATCCGCTTCCATCCGCTGGGCTTCTGTTCCGCATCTGCTTTCCATCCGCTCTGCTTCCTCCCCGCGTCCGTTCCTTTCCGTGTTATCCGCTCCGGTTATGCAAATTTTTGCCCCTTTTGAGAGCGGATAACAACGGATGGAACATTTTGCTCGTCCGTTGTGTCCTTTTTACATATGTTTTGCATCCGTTGGGCAGTGCAACAGGGCCTTTACATGTTGTAAGGCACATTGGTTGACGATTTTGGATAGGTGTAATTATTAATATTATCAATTTAGAACCAACTTTTTTTTAACTGATGCTCTCCAGATGCATTAGATTCCTAGCAGTATATTCAATGTTAGTGATGATTGGGAATTATGAACAATAGACTATTGGATAATTCTTTCCCCACTCCAAGTGGAGGGGTGGGATAAGATAGCATTCATTCATACAGTGCTTCAACTTTTAGAAGTGGGATAGTTACAGGATGGTCTTCTGGTTATTAGCATTCCCAGAGATATAGCCAGAGCACCTTCCTTTTTGCTAAGCTGTCCCAATAGGAAGATTTTATTAATTTTTCTAGCTTAGACCAATAGGTCACAGTTTATTCTGTTCTTTACTACCATGGCAGAATCTGTTTTGACAGCTCGTGGTATATTTTCAAGTTTTTTTTTTAATGGATGCTTTTAACATTGCTGTACAAAAGTCACCTTGTAATATCTTTCCTACGTGGAATATGTTAGGTTGAAAAAGACTCATTTCAAATTTAGGCCCTTAACTCTGGATTGCTTCTGATGATGAGGACTCTAAAAGAACAGATTTTCACCAAAGCACACTGCTGATTTGCCTAGCTGCTGTGATTAACACATCTCTGGCAAGCTACATTTGAGAATTTGCCCAGGAAGAGAGGACTTAGCTCTTCTCAGCCATGTACCCCCATTTTTGTGTGAATGGGATAAACTGCTGCTGTGAAGCCTAATTTGGCCCTTGGGGGAAAGAGATTTCCATAAGGGGAAAACAGTGGCTGATATCCCTACTGGAATAGATATCAGAAAAATAGACTCAGGGGCAACATCATCTTGGAGTCACTTGCCTAAGAAATTTCCTGTTGGTTCCCTAAGGTTCTTCTTATCAATGCTTCACCAGAATGTTGAAACCACTCATTCAATTGTCCTTTTGGAACAGACCAGCAATGGCAAGAATGGGGAGGCAAAACTTTATCCATTCACTTTCTGTTGTCCTTACAGCCTGTGCATGGCAGTTCAGAGGTTAAGATGCTGATATTGTTGGCTGAAAAGTTGGCAACCCAGATTTGAGACCTAAGCATCATGAAACAAAGTGAGCTCCCATCCTCTTCCCAGATCTGCCAACCCAGCCATTCAAAAGCATGCAAATGCAACTAGATAAATAGGTACCACTGTGGTGGGAAGATAACAGCATTCTATGATGTCATGCTGGCCACATGACTGTGAAAATGTCTTCAGACAGTGTTGGATCAATGACCTTGAAATAGAGATGTTCACCACCCCCTATTTTCAGCAACAACAAATGGAGTAAAATCCTCAGGGACTGGTTTTTTTTAAAAAAAAACAGCCTATGCTAATGGAGGCTTACTATTTTCAAGATTTGGGGGTCACAGGGCATCTTTTTTACAATCTTCTGGTCCAACTTATCGAGACAGGAAGTAGCTTGCCAAACTTGCCTCTCTCTTTTACAGCTGCAGGTGGCAAGTGCAGTTAAGCAGAAATGCTGACCACTTATTTGATAGAAAGAGAGAATGGGAATGAGTAACTGGACAAAACAAGTGATTTGTCTCCACCTCAATTTTCCTGATGGCATCTACGTGCTTGCAGCCTGCTTACAAATAATCAGAGACACACATAATATCCACTCTGCTATCAAAAATGTAACATCTTGCTTCTGAATGCAACTTTTTCACGGCTTTGGAAGATTCATGCCTATTCTCTTTTGACATTTCCATATTTTACTAATGAGAGTATTATCTTTTTTTTTTTTTTTTTTGAGCAAGCTTACTTGTAAAAAAGCTGAGTCTCCTGCTGCATGATTGTAAATTTAAATCAGTAAAGGGGAGGGATGGGTGGGTGAGAAGGGATCTGTCTCAGCTGTAGAACAGCTGCAAAGTACAGGGGATGGAGAAGTCAGGTTTAACTTTTTCCCCTTTGCAATTACAATCTGAATGATTTTCCTATTCCTACTTTTGGGGGTTGAAAATAGTGCAAATAATGGGAAAGAGGGAGAATTGATTGATTGATTCTCAGTATTTGTTTATTGCCTGTTATAAAAACTCAGGGTGCTTGGTAACATAGTAAAATAACATAATCCAAATTCCAGATACAGCAAATTAAGATTAAAATACACATGAAAATCAAAATTGATTTTCCAGAAAGGACAAAATAATTTCTAGAAGCTTGCCTGAAAAAACCCAAATTATAGCAGTTTTCCTAAAGTGGTCCAGTTTCTGGGATGAGTGGTTTTTCCAGAGGGCTAAGGAACTTGTGGAAAAGCTTTATCATTGTGATCATGAATTTGGGAATAAAATACATCCTCATCCCAGGTAGTTCTTGCTACTGATAGAATCCATTTGCTATTTACATATTTAAAAATTAATTGCATTTAAGTATATTTCCATAAAGTTTCATCAAAATTGATCTTTCTCAACTCTGATTTGTTACAAATCACAGATTCATTTGAATGAAATCTTGGAGCTGAGTTTAACCAAGAGAGTTGTGATTAATTTAATGCTTCTCTTCTTCTATGGATCTAATTATATCACTCAGGCAGGTTTATGTTCAAGCAAGCCTATATTAAAATTTTATAGAGTAGGTGTGAGTCACTTTTGGAGGTAGCCAAGGCTTTGGGACCATGCCAGGGACCCAGGGTGATTGAAGGTGAGATGGGAGGGGAGGGGAGGGCAGGTCCTTGATTATATATATTATACTTATTCCAAGACATATATATTTCTTGTCTTGTTGCAAAATTCAAGAAACAAATATAACACAAGTGTGTATGCATGTGTACATATGTAATTGTAAAATATTCAAATATTTTCTTGCAGTTTTTATGAAGACTTTGTTGTACCTCCTTCATTTGTAAGCACTTTGTTCTGTATAAAGAATAGTAGACTCCTAATACAGGATTCTGATTGGCTAAAAACCTGAATGGGGATTGGTTCAATAGGAATCAATCCACGAAGCTGCCCAAAAGGCGGCAAAACTAAATACCTGTCATTGGCTACAAGCCGGCAGACAAAACCCTATAAAAAGGCTGCTGCGGCTTGAGCCAATGTTCCGTTTTGCAACTACTGTTAACTAATAAAGACTTTGTTGTTGGAACCCGGTCTACCTCGCGTTTTTCCGGACAGAACACTAGCGATGAGAGTGGGATCGTCCTAAACGCGAGACTGAGCACGCGGCGACAAATAAAACCAGACGAAGAACAATGGCTGGAAACAACGCGCCGCCCGCACCCTTCAATCCCAATGAAGAGGATTGGGAATCCTACGTAGACCGTTTCCAGATGTATTTGGAAAGTAACGAGATGGAAGAGATCTTAGACCAGCGTAAGAGAGCTGTTTTCTTGACACACTGTGGGCCCACAATCTTCAAAATGGCTAAGGCTTTGGCGAAGCCCCGAGATGTGAAACAATTGACTTGGCCAGAGCTCCAAAGAATACTAAAGGCTCACTATGCACCTGTGGTGTCAAACCTTATCAAGCGGCATGAATTTTATATAAGAGACCAGAAAGAAGGCGAGACCATCGCTGATTTTGTGGCAGCCCTCCGACAAATAGGGGGAGCATGCGAGTTTCTGAATTTACATGAAGTGATGCGGGATCGAGTAATACTGGGTTTAAGAGACTCTAATGTACAGAGCAAGCTGCTAAATAAACCCAACATAACCGTAGCTGAAGCCATCGCAGAAGCCACAGCCGCTGAAGCCGCGAAAAAATCGGCGGTCAAAATGAAACAGATGAACGCAAACAACGATGAAACGAGCCTGGCCAGAGGGAAGAAACAATTTCCCACCACCACTCACCATGAAGATTTCGACGAGACATCAGAATCCGGGGAGGAAGACGACGAAGTCCACTGCCTATACGCCAACAAAAAAGGGCGCGAAAAAAGAAATTGGCGGGAATGCGCTGGCTGCCGAGGAAACCATCCTTGAGCCGATTGCAGATTCCTCGATGCCATTTGCAGAGCTTGCAAGAAAAGGGGGCATATCGAGAAAGTCTGCAGAAATAAAAAAAATTACAGCCCAAACAGACGCAGCAACTCCCCCACACAAGCTGAGCCAAAACAAACTGAGAGAAAGTGGCAGCGGAACAAGCGAGCCACTAACCAAGAGAAAACACATCAGACTTTCACTATCGGAAGCGCTCAGACGGAAAGCGGGAAGAAAGTAAAAATAATTGTAAAAATAGAAGGCAATCCCTGCGAAATGGAGGTAGACTCTGGGTCTTTCCTATCAATGTTGTCATGGGACACCATCAAACAACTGGTCCCAGATATCAAACTCAAAGAACTCCAGAGACAAAAATTAACCCTCAAGGACTACCAAGGAAACCGAATTCCTGTAGTAGGCTTAGGACATTTCCGAGTCGCCTACAAACAACATGTCGAAGTACTACCATTGACAATAGTCGACTGAGACCGACCAAGCCTCCTGGGCATCGAATGGTTCGCACCATTGGGCATCCGGATGACCGGAGTAGACCGGGTGGCCGCAACCGACTGGGAAGAAAACCTGATCCAAGAGTTCCAGGATGTTTTCAACGGCTCCCTAGGCAGGTATCGGGGGACCCCAATTTCCTTTAGTCTAGACCCCCAGGTAGTCCCTAGGAGACTAAAGGTCAGATGAGTTCCTTTTGCTCTGAAAGCAAAAATAGAGGAACAACTAAATAAACTAATAGACCAAGGGGTTTTAGAACCTGTTGACCATGCTAAGTGGGAAACACCAATCGTAACACCAATTAAACCAGACGGGTCGGTTCGAATCTTTGGTGACTACAAGGCTACCCTGAGCCACGCATTGCAACAAAGCGCATACCTGGTGCCAGTCATACAATACTTATTACATTCTCTTGGAAAAGTTTTCGCTAAACTAGATCTAGTGCAAGCTTACCAACAGCTCCCAGTAGACCCCTTAACGGCTGAAGCACAAACAATAGTGACCCACATCGGGGCATTCAAATGCAACAAACTCCAATTTGGAGTGAGTGTAGCCCCAGGCATTTTCCAGAGCCTCATGGAACGCCTATTGAATGGTATAAAAGGGGTCGTACCATACTTTGATGACGTCCTAATTTCGACCAAAGATGCGACCCAGCTAAAAAAAGACTAAAAGAGGTACTAACAAAATTCAGAGAATCTGGCCTTAAAGTAAAAAAAATAAAAATGCTGTTTAATGACTGATTGCATCGAATTCCTGGGCTACTTAATAGATGGAAAGGGTATACACCCTACTGACAAAACAGTCAAAGCTATTAAAGACGCACCAGAACCAAGGAACAAAACTGAACTACAGGCATTTCTGGGACTAATAAATTTTTATAATGTGTTCCTACCCCACAAAGCGACAATAGTGGAACCATTACACCAATTACTGGATAAAAAAACAATTTGGACTTAGGGTTATAGAGAAAAGAAAGCCTTCCAAAAAATAAAAAACTTATTAACATCAAACACCGTTCTTATCCAGTTTAGTAACACACTTCCATTGATGGTGATCTGCGACGCCTCACCGTTTGGAGTCGGTGCCATCCTGAGCCACCAATTGCCAGATGGGAGAGAGGCACCCGTCGCATACTATTCAAAGACTCTGTCTAAAACTGAGCGTAATTATAGTCAATTGGAAAAGAGAAGCCCTGGCAATCGTCGCCGGAGTGAAACGCTTCCATGAGTATCTATATGGAAGAACATTTCTGATAGTAACGGACCATAAACCGCTACTGGGAATTTTGGTGGGAAACAAGCCAACACCGAACATTTTGTCCCCGCGAATGACTAGATGGTCAGAATTCCTAGCAGCCTACTCTTATACTCTGACACATCACCCCGGGAAACAAATTTCCCATGCAGACGTGTTGAGCAGAGCACCATTACCGACTATAGAGGAAGACCCGGCACCGATGATGACCACCTTGCAGATAGAGACATGCCCCGATCTACCCATATCTGTGAATGATGTCATCAGAGCCACCGCAAGGGACCCATTGACTGCCCATGTACTGAACTGGGTAGGTAAAGGCTGGCCGGAAAATCAAAAAACTGAGAACTTTAAACCTTTCCGGACCAGACAAACTGAACTCTCGATTCAAAAAGGTTGTTTGTTGTGGGGTGATTGGGTAGTTATCCCTCCCAAATTACAAACTAAGGTACTGGGTATGCTTCACGAAGGCCACCCTGGAATTGTTAAAATGAAAAGCCTTGCTAGAAGCTATGTCTGGTGGCCGGGTATAGATAGGGACATCGAATACTTGGTAAATTCTTGCAACAAATGCCAAAGAACCAGGCCTTCCCCACCAAAAGCACCCATAAAGGACTGGGAACCCCACGAGGCCCCTGGTCATGAATCGACATTGACTTTGCAGGTCCTACTAAGGGGCATACTTTCCTAATTGTCATAGATGCATACTCAAATTGGCTGGAGGTTAAAATTATGCCATCTACGACAACTGAAACCGTTATTAAACAAATTGACAAACTCTTCGCAACCTATGGCCTGCCGGACGTCCTAGTGTCCGACAACGGGCCACAATTAACGAGTATTCAATTCGAACAATACCTAGCCTCCCTAGGTATAAGACATGCCCTAACCGCGCCGGCCCACCCAGCTGCAAACGGTAGGACAGAGAGAATGGTCAGGTTTACCAAAGAAGGGTTAGAAAAAATGGACATTGGGGATGTCCAAGATAAAATAAATCGCCTACTCACCCTCCAGCATATCACACCCAGTACTATAACAAATAAAAGCCCGGCGGAATTACTAATGGGAAGAAAACTGAGGTTGCAATTAGACAGATTGCACCCAAACTATACACCAGAACCCCCCTCCCCCGGACTCCTCCACTCGTTTCAGGACATTTGAAATAGGCGACCTAGTCTATGCAAAAAATTTTACCGGGGACCCATTATGGCTTCCAGGAACAATCACACAAATTACAGGCCCCCGGTCCTACCGACTAACCGTAGATGACGGCAGGGAATGGAAGCGGCACATAGACCAGCTTCGGTCCCGAAACATAGAAAGAAGTACAAACACACAACCACAAATATTAAAAAACGAAGAAAATCAAACCAAGGAGGGGGGGGAAATACGAGAAAATAATAAAGAACCCTTTAAATTAAACACAGAATACAATAACAAACAAAAAGAGCAAAAAAGAGACTTACAGTTAGAAGAAAATTGCGAGAAGAGTCCACTCAAAGGGCCAGCCAGGTCAGCTCGATCTGCCCGGAGAAAACAGGAGGGAGCGGCAAAACCGCCGGCCTAAGAAACTCAGGTGGCAGTAAAATGGCTGACTCACTCTCCCAGGCGGTTCCATGGAAAAGGACCGGAGAGACAGCAACCCCATCCAAACTGGTCGAAGTCTTCAGCAGAAATGAACCATGCAAGTCCAGTCAAGTCAAAAGAAGCCCCACCTACCTGCGCAACTACGTCACCACGTAGGACTAAACCAAGAGGGGAGGGGTGTTCTGTATAAAGAATAGTAGACTCCTAATACAGGATTCTGATTGGCTAAAAAACCTGAATGGGGATTGGTTCAATAGGAACCAATCCACGAAACTGCCCAAAAGGCGGCAAAACTAAATACCTGTCATTGGCTACAAGCCGGCAGACAAAACCCTATAAAAAGGCTGCCGCGGCTTGAGCCAATGTTCCGTTTCGCAACTACTGTTAACTAATAAAGACTTTGTTGTTGGAACCCGGTCTACCTCGCGTTTTTCCGGACGGAACACACTTCTTTCCAGTAAACATTAGTATTTACTGACCCATAGTACAGTGGTGGGATTCAGTCAGTTCGCACCAGTTCGCACCAGAATCGATTATTAATTTTCTGAGCAGTTTGGTGAACTGGTTGCTGGAAGAAATCATTAGGACAGAGAACCGGTTGTTAAATTATTTGAATCCCATCACTGCCATCGTATGTTTTTTTTTTAAAGCCCATAAGACTAAAACCTTAACTGATGTGATGAATTGCAAATTTAAAGTATGGACTGTTGATCACATTAGTATTCCTTGGTGTGTGTGTGTGTGTGTGTGTGTGTGTGTGTGTGTGTGTGAGAGAGAGAGAGAGAGAGAGAGAGAGAGAGAGAGAGAGAGAGAGAGAATTAATGTCATTGTTGTTAAACAAGCTCTGTGCATAGTTTAGATGAAGCAATGTAATTTCCCACATAAGACATTATTTGTCTATGCCATTTAGCCAAGAGAAACTCTTGCTTTTCCTAAATCACTTGGAAGTATCACCTAGACAATCACATTGATTTTTAAACTGGTAATTAGGCAAATAAGCATTTGGACTCCATTCTCATATGAAATGACAATCCAACATAAATGCATCCAGGTATGTCAAAAATGCCAAATATTGTACAGAAAGCTAGGCAGGCATATATCTGATATTTTCATTAGTCGGTTGTATATGTGATATAAAATCTGGTTTGGTTTTATGTCTACAGATATAGCATAGAAAACAATCAGAATTATTTTCTTCTAGATTTAGTTTTGGAAAATACAATTTATAATTCAAACACAAATCATGAGATGGAAATTCCAGATTTGTACATGATGTTTCATAAAGTTAAAAGACTTTGAACTTGTTGGCAGCATCACAGCAACCTTCAAATAGAAGAGTACAGAAACACTTGAATGAATGCATGAATGAACTCTTCATTGTTTTGAAACATGAAATCTTACAAAATGTATATCAAATACCATTGTTTTTTTAATTTATATCAGTTGTGAATTTTTAATATGGTAAAACATGAACTGATCTGGCCTTGTTTAATTTTTCAAAATCAGACTCCACCATAAGATTTTACCAGACACATTGGTCCATGACAAACATTTCTAAAATGTGTTAGAGAATGTTTTTGTTAATCAACCAAATTTCAGCCAATGTATAAATCTTTGAATTCACCAGAATATTGCATCAGCCTATATGGAGCAAGAAGCAATTACCTTATGGCATGGTGGTTTGTCCTTCAGATTTTTTTAAAGAGTACAACTGTTCATGTTGATTTGAAAAGGTAGGATTTGAAATCTAACACATCTGGAGGTTATTGGATTTGAGAATCTGTTGTACGAACACTTTCAAATTCCAGGTAAATTGTTGAAGTTACTACATATATTGAGAAAGCCTATAATTATTCCACTTCTCTACAGTTGAGGCAAAATATATCAAATTTATTGCCTGTATATTTATACATTAAATATATGTGGAAGTGTATGTTAAGATTTTTAGTTTTTAGTCAAAAATATGCATAACTTAGAAAATTACCACCCCTAGCCACAGAAAAAGTAGAATATAAATTAAAATGTTAGGTTCTCTTTCAAACTAAAGATGTTTCCTACCAACTAATATCATATTATTTTAAATAAAATGCCAAAGCAGAACAGAATTTAGCTATCTTAAAACACAGGGATATAACAATAGGGACTTTAGAATTCAAACAGTCAAGCACCTGCCACATAATACTCAGGCTTAACAACTGTTAATAAAGACAAAAAAGTCTAATTAGTGTATATTCATACTGTCTGGAAACAGTAAAATAAAAAAGAAATAACTGGAGAAAATCACAAAATACAAATAGCTCAAGTAGAAGTAGAAAGACCATGGCATAAAAAAAAAAAAAGCAAAAATAGTGCCAATAGTAATAGGTGCTTTGGATGCAATCACAAAACATTTGGAGTAACAGTTAAACTCCATCAGCATTGATAAAATCATCAATCAATTGCAAAAGGCAGCTTTAGTTGGAGCAGCTTATATCCAGTGATAATTTCTTTGATTCAATATCTAAATTCAAACAACAATATCCACCCCACTTGGGTTCTTGGAAGGGACCTGATAAGTGGATAAAAATACCAACTCTAATCTAAAAGTGTGGATGGTGCAACAAAGCATCTTTATGTGCAAGAATTAATTAAGCAGTGGGTCAGCAAAATAGCTTCATACTCAAGAAGAGAGGCTGATTTTTTATTGTTCCGAATTGCTCTAATTAGTTAGTGACTTCCCACACAGTGCAGGTGACTCCAAAGATATGAGTTGATCATTATTTGTATGGTCCACATTTGTTCAGCTGATCTCATTATTGCTCTTAATTGCTGTAATCAGGTGATAAAAGTATCAGGAATATAAATAGGGGTCAGCGATGGAGGTAATTTAATCTATTAGAGCTTTTCTTCTTTGGTAATTTTTAAAATGTTGGAAGTAAGGCATTGGTTGCATTTGAACAGCTCTGCAAAGCTAAAATGTCAAGTTGGTTAATCTTCGGCTAGTGAACATGGCCACTATGATTACTTTATGGTTCAATGTGCAGATCCAGTCAAAAGGGTTAATAAGTAAACCATGCTTCAGATGACTATGAGTTGTATGCAACCATTATCTCAAGGTTTATTGAACTAAAGTTCAACTCCAAATAGTGCCAGAGCTCATTTGGGGCATATAAAATACAAATGAAGAAAAGCAGGATTTTGAGTGTATTAATATCCTGCGCCATATTTTGATTTTAACCATGATTTGTTAAGCAACAAATGGTGGGTTCATACCACCATGAGTTCACACAAACTGTGGCTTTGCATTTAAAGCCACAGTTGTCTGGACCACTGTACTGACCATATCATTAAGTCATGGTTTCCATTGAATAACCCACAATGGCTACGTTCACATATTGCATTCAGCCAAAACAAATGTGTAAAACTGATTCTAGAGTGTGCCCCTTAACACTAAAACTGTTACAATATATTTCCATATATCAGAGATTATAGAAAATGTTCCTGAACAGAAGGCCAGAAACACAGATAGGTTTGGTTGTAGGATTTGTAGCTAGGCTGCGGAGAATGTTCCTGAGATAGGGTTTATCTTATTCCAAAATGTTGCAAGGTAGTCCTGCTTTTGTTAAGTTCCCTCCTGTTCATTTTGCTGAATAGGATATTGGACTTCTGCCAGATGCATCTATAAAGGAGCAAAAAGCTCAAGAGGGTACATACACAATATATATATATTTTTTTTTAAAGGTAGAGCTTCTTCTTGTTTTGTTGACACTACTGACTTCTGCCCTGCAGTCTTTTTTTCCCTGCTAGCAGCACTACAAAGCACTAAGGATTTCAGAAAGTCCTAAAGAATGTTGTTTAGCTTTCTTTCTAGAGATAAAATCTTGCTTTTCTAATTAGAGGGTATTTCTCTCACACTCACAAAGAGGCACAGCTGTTGCTTCCCTAAGCTGAACACAGCAATGGCAGTAATTTCAAAATGAAGCCTTGCAGGATGGTTGGCAAATTCCACTGATCAGGGTTTTAGATCTAAGAATCTCTACAGCTACCACAGTTTTTCCTAGAACACAAACTAGATCTTGTTCCAGACCTTGAAGTCTTTAGGTCAGCTGTGAATCTTTGTATCCTTACATTTGGATCTTTTAAAAATGGAAGACAGGCCTTTCTTTCCAGGCTTTCAGATATTGCAGATCTTAAATGAACAACCTGAGGGGTATATAGCAATAGCACTTAGACTTATATACCACTTTATAGTGCTTTACAACCCTTTCAAAGCAGTTTACAGTGTCAGCATATTGCCCCCAACAATCTGGCTCCTCATTTTACCCACCTCGGAAGGATGGAAGGCTGAGTCAACCTTGAGCCTGGTGGAATTTGATCTGCCAAATTGCAGTAGGAGTAGCTTGCAGTACTGCACTCTAACCACTGTGCTACTGAGGCTTCTTAAGGCTAGGTCACACTGGCCGACGGATGCAAAACTTATGTAAAAAGGACCCAACGGACGAGCAAATTTTCCATCCATTGTTATCCACTCTCAACAGTGCCTCAAATTTGCATAAACAGAGCAGACAACAACGGAAAGGAACGGACGTGGGGAGGATGTAGCGGGGATGTAAAGTGGATGTTCGTAGGAAGCCTAGCGGATGGAAGTGGATGGAAGCGGATGACACATCCGCAGGGCTTCCGGGGAAGAACAGCGAAGCGGATGTGTAGTGGAAGGAGCGGATGCGTAGCGGATGATGCGGATGCATCACTGATGCCTATAGGATGCATAGTGGATGCATAGTGGATGCAAAGCGTTCACTGCGCATGTGGGGAGGATGAATTGCGTAAGCTCCGCAGATATAAAAGGAAGCAGCTCGCAAGCAGGTCACCGATTCAGAGGAAAGACCTGCTGCCAGAGACATCTTGAGAGAACACCATGGGGAAGAAGAGGAAGTCTATGCCTACTCCTGCCAGCCCTGGCAAGAAGGACAGAACCAGCATCCCACCCCCTGGCGCTGACTCTGAAGCTGCTGGTGCTTCTTCTGTTGCTACTGGTGCTCCTGGTGTTGCTGTTGCTGGTGCTTCTCCTGCTGGTGCTGCTGGTTCTTCTCCTGCTGCTGCTGCTGGTGGTGGTGGTGCTTCTGCTGGTGCTGCTGGTGCTTCTCCTGCTGCTGCTGCTGCTGTGGTGGATCAGCCCCAAGGTCCTCAAAGCCCTACTGCTGAAGGCCCTGAAGCCCCTGCCAGAGGGAGGAAGAGGCAAGGCAAGGAGAAGGGGGAGAGGAAACAGTACTCCATTTCCGAGCACCATGAGGAGGAGGTGCTGGAATGGTTGAGGGAGAACAAGTACCTGTGGAGGAAGGGACACAGGCTCTATCGCAACACCAAGAGGAAGCAGGCAGCGTGGAGAGAGAAGGCGGAGAGCCTGGGCTACACTTCAGATGTCCTCCTGGGGTGGTGGAAGCATATGCACACCTGGTATGGCAAGCTGCACCTGAAGAAATCCGGGCAGGCCGCTGTCAAGCTCACTGACCAGGAGACCTATGTCATGGCCAGGTGCAGCTTCCTGGAGGGTGAGATCCACCACCAAGGAGCAGCCCCTCTGCCAACCCTCTCCCTCAGACAGCCCACAGAGA
The DNA here is from genome assembly GCA_015471245.1 of Laticauda colubrina. Lineage (NCBI taxonomy): Eukaryota > Metazoa > Chordata > Lepidosauria > Squamata > Elapidae > Laticauda > Laticauda colubrina. The sequence continues at coordinate 1,947,934 of BLBF01000051.1, forward strand.
GCCACTCCTCTTCCAACCAGGAGACAGCTAAAGTGTCCAGGCAGGTGTCTTTGGAGGGCCCCACGACAGAGACCCCCCCGACAGCTGCACTCCCCATGCCAGAGGATGTGGAGGATCCCCTGTCTCAGATGGAGCAAGAAGAAGCAGCCACCAGAGATCAAGCCACCCCCACCCCCAGCTCACCCCCAAAGCAGGCAGAGAGGCAGACCGGAGGGACAGAGCCACACTGTCCTCTTGGAGATCAGGGACACAATCAAAGCAAGCACAGATCTCTCCCAGCTGGTCCATTTCGACATACTATCCTCCAACCGCAAGCCCTTCATCACGTACGTGAGCCAGACCCTCATGGACATGCCCGAGGCCCAGTACCAGGTGATGAAGGAGAGGATCACAGCTCTTCTGCACCACCCTCCAGGCCCAGCTGAACCTACTGCTACCCATTCCAGGTGTGCTCCTCCATCCCAGGCGATGTCACAGCCCTTCCACGGATTTCCCACAGCAGAGGCAGCCCTTCCCAGTCCACACCCAGGTTCCTCGGACACCACAGACACCACAGATGCCTCACCTGACTCAGCTGCAGACCAGACAGCCTCACTACACTCCTCCTTCCTCCACCCCACAGCCAAGCCCTTCCTCAGAACATCTGTCATCAGTGTTGGGCCTCACATCCCAGGTCCTTGAGGAAGTGCCTCTCAACCTCATGGGACTGAGTCAGCTCTCTGAGAGCTTCCTGCAAACACCATCTCCTGTTGTACTCTCGGGGCCAGGCACCCCAATGGCACCTCAGACCAGCACTCCAGCCACAGCCACCTCCACAATCCCTGGCCCCTTTATATCTGAGACCATGGGCACGCCTCAGAGTGACTAAGAATAGTGCCAGAGACTGAGTTGTTACCTGCTCACTTTATCTTTGCTTAAGACACTTTACTTGGGTCACTTTGCTTTTTAATAAAGTTATACAGTTTGTTGTTAATAAAGGTTATCTTTGCTTCACACACTTGGTTCATTTTTTTACTTAATAAAGTGTTGGGGAAAACTTGGAAAAAAGGATTAAGCCTTTGCATGCTTGTGGGATTGGTAAGGATAGCTGTGGGATGGATAGCAGTGGGATGGGTAATGATAGCTCTGAGATTGGTAAGGATAGCTGTGGGATGGATAGCTGTTGGGGCCTTGCACATCTGCAGTGTCTATCAGGTTTTGCCCTTGCCTCCATTCACCAGGCTCCATGTACCCATTGCCTTGTTGGTGGTCCACAAGCCTGTTCTGCAACACTGGGTAGCGGGTGCGCATGAGATTGTTCAGGATGCAGCAAGCTTCCACGATGCTCCTCACAGTCCCTGGGTGATGCTGCATGGTGGTGAGAAGTACCTGGAACCTGTTGGCCAGGATGCCAAAGGCATTCTCCATCACCCGTCTTGCCCTGGACAGCCTGTAGTTGAAGATCCTCTCTTCACGGGTGAGGTATCTGGAACTGTAGGGCTTCATGAGGTAGGTTCTGAGGGAGAAGGCGTCATCCCCCACGATGAAGTAGGGCATATCTTGTGTGTCGTTGGGTAGGGGGTCTGGAACTGGGAAACCCATGATGAGGTTGTGTTCCAGCCCACCCTTGAGGTCACTGGCGTTGTATATCTGGGCATCTGAAGCTGACCCGTTGCCTGAAGCATCGATGTACATGAACTTGTAGTCAGCATCAACCATAGCAAAGAGGATGATACTGAAGAAGCCCTTGTAGTTGAAATAATTGGACCCTGAGTTGGCTGGAGCTTTGCAGGCCACGTGCTTCCCATCTATGTCTCCAACGGTGTGGGGAAGGTTCCACCTCTGATATCACTGCTCTGCAACTTTCCTCCAGCCTTCTTCAGTGGTGGGGCACTGGAGGAGCTCCTCCACGTATTCTTCAATGATGGCCTGCACCACTTCTCTGAGCACAATGCTGATGGTGTTGTGTGGCACCCTCCAGGCATACTGCATGTTTCTGTACGTGGTCCCAGAGGCCAGGTGGCGCAGAGTCAGTGCCACCTTCAGTCCAGGGTCCAGGCTGGGACGGAACTTGATGTTTGCCTTGGTCAACCCGGGGCCTCAGATGCTTCACAGCTTCATCAAACATGGCTGGTGGTATCCTCATGAAGTGCTGGAATGCACGAGGGTCTTCATTCCTCAGCTCCACCATCAGCTTGTCATAGAGTCCAAACTCCACTCTTCTCCTGATCCATCTTCGGACCCAGACAGCTCTTGGACGTCTCCTTCTCCTTGCGTAGAAAAGGTGAAACAGTCTGAACAGGGCTTGGTTCTGGTGTTGAATGATGGCTGCTACCAAAAGGAATGTGCGATGATCCATGGTGGAGATCAATGGATGATGTGGAAGAGCAAGAGCAAGGCTGAAGAGGTCTGCACACTAGGGCTGCTGGAGTGAAAGTGAGATCCAGATGATTTCCTCCCTCTTTTTATAGGAAATGTCGGTTTTCCACTAGGTGTCCTTCCACATACTCTAGACATCCTCCAGACATCCTAAATATCCAAGATACGTCCCATATACGAACATTTTGTCCGTTTTAATGCTTTATTTACGAGATGCCTCCGCTTACATCCTTTCTATTTCTATGCTACTAACGCTGTGTGGGCGTTCCATGTACCTTTTGCTTCCTCCCTCTTTCCGCTTTCAGCTGGAGCAGATGTGAGTTGCGCGGATGTCCAGAGGATGCCGAGAGGATACATCGGACGTGTAATGGATGACAACAGACGTAGAACGTTTGTTGCACGTATGTGTCGTGGATGTAGATCATACGCAGTGGAAAGTTCACACGTACGTTCACACGTACACAGTGCATCGCGTTTTCCAACGGATGACAAGCTTTTTTTGTCCGTTTTACATCCTCTTTGCATCCGTGGGTGCAGTGTGACATGGGCTTTAGACATGGTTACTGCACAAAGAGTGAAATTTACAGTCCATGACTTTATTGTGGATGCAATATGTGATGCACCAAAGCAGCCAGAACTCAAGCTTGCCTTCTGTTGGTCAGATATTGCAATGAAGTTCCTACACAGTGCAACACAATTTTCTGAACTCAGGTGGTTGGTTCTGCAGCAGCTTCCCAGGGCTTGAAACTTCAAGGTTGTGGTTGTAGAAAATTCTCTACTTTTAAGAAAAGAACTAATGCAACATTTGGGGGAGTCATAAATGACAAGCTGAAAGCATAATATGGTATCAAGGAAAGGGTATCAAGAGAGAAAACCTAAGCCAGAAGGACAGCTTATTAAATTTTTTACGATGTAATTTGTTTTACAATATGTAAAGTCATTTTAAAGTTGTGTTCAAAAATTACATTAATTGCAGTGAACCTAAATTCCACCTCCCTCACCCTTCTGCTTTTCTTCAGCAACTGGTAATTTATATAGCAATGTTACTGTTTTGGATTTCATCCATAATAAACACTGAAAGGCATGTGCTTCATCTTAGGGGAAAACATTGAACAAGCTAAAGGCTTCTTCTCCAATCTCAATGGAAGGATGATGTGTTCTCAACCTGGCTTGATACTAGTTGAAATCCAATATTTCTGGAAGACACCTAGATGGCATAGAGTGTTAGAGGTGAAAACTCTTGAGCTAGAAATACCTGGCTGCCTTAGGACCAGTCGTTTCCTCTTACCTTAAAGGCTGATGTGAGGATATATTGGAATGTTCTCCAAAGGATGCAATGGATGAGATACAGGATATTAAGCACATCTATATATCTACTGGGTATGTTACTGAAGCCCTCCTTTTTACAACCTGCTTAGAATAAAAGCAAGATCAGTACAAGTAATTATTGGCTTATGATAGCAATTGAGACTGGAACTGCTGTCGCTAAGTAGTGTGGTCATAAAACACAATGTCATCTGATCACGTCACTGATTGATAACAATTCTGACAATTCAGGCTGTCATCATTCATTGAGGACTGCATGACTACAGTTTCCAACTTCCTGCCACTTTTTCCATTGGCTTGGAAAGCCAGCAGGGAATATTGGAAATCACAATAACATGACTGAGACTTGTTGCAAAATTGCAATTTAATTAATTTAACGTAATTGCAAATAGGGCACAAGTACCTAAATTGCAATTAGATGACCATGAGGATGCTGTGATGGTCAGAATTCCAAGAACTAGCCATAACTCCCCTTAATTCAGCGATTTGCAAGTTCAAATGGTCACTGAAACAATATATGTAAGCTAAAAACTGCCTGTATATAATTGATATGTTGGAGGAGATGTAGTTGATAGTTCTATGCAATTATTTTCAACATGCCTAAATTAATAAATCAATAAATCATGAGGATTCATTGCAACAGCCCAGGGCAAAGACTCCCATCAGTTCAATATGGATTATGCAAATCATTATTCAACGTTAATTGTCTTCACTATATTTCTTATTTTAATCTCAAGTGTTTACACACTGAGCACAAATAATATTGTCCTATGTATTCTATGGATCTCAATCACTAATTTACAACACCATGAGCTGTTTTATATTGGACTCTTGCAAAAAAAATCATTAGAGTAAAAATCCCAACTACTTAATCATGCTCCACAATACCTTTATTTTCGATGATTAAAAATGTAATATAACTACAATAGCTTTTTAATATTTTATTCAACATTTAATAAAATAATTATGTGAGATTAAACATTGTCACTTTCACATAATGCAAGGAGCATTATGGCAATCATAGTGTTTAATGTGTTCATAATGGTATAAATGTCAGGATGGTTAATCAGGATTCCCTCTTACAATATGACCCATTTAAACAATTTATATAACTTAAGCCCATGTCACACTGACCAACGGATGCAAAAAGGACACAGCGGACGAGCAAAATGTTCCATCCGTTGTTATCCGCTCTCAAAAGGGGCAAAAATTTGCATAACCGGAGCGGATAACACGGACGCGGGGAGGACGCAGGGCGGATGCAAAGCAGATGCGGAACGGAAGCCCAGCGGATGGAAGCGGATGGGAGTGGATGGGAGTGTGTGGCACATCCTCAGGGCTTCCGGAGGTCTTCAGCGAAGCGGACACGGAACGGAAAGAGCGGAAGCAGAGCGGACACCGAACGGATGAAGCGGATGCAGAACGGAAGCCTAGCGGATGCACAGCAGAAGCCTAACGGATGCCTGGCATTAACTGCGCATGCGGGGGGGATGCATTGAATCAGCCCCGGGGATATAACGAAAGCAGCTCGGAAGCAGGACGCCATTCAGAGGAAAGACCTGCTGCCCGACACATTGACTGTCTTGCCTGCCCTGCCTGCATGTCTGCCTGCCAGCCTTGCTGCCAGCCTTGCTACCAGCCTTGCTGCCAGTCTTTCTGCCAGCCTCGCTGCCAGCCGGTCTGCCAGCCGGTCTGCCTGCCAGCCTTGGTTCATGTCTGCCTGCCAGCCTTCCTGCCAGCCTTGGTTCACGTCTGCCTGCCAGCCTTGGTGCCTGCCTTGGTGCCAGCCTTCCTGCCAGCCTTGGTGCCTGCCTCCCTGCCAGCCTGCCTGCCAGCCTTGGTGCCAGCCTCCCTGCCCGCCTTCCTGCCAGCCTCCCTGCCAGCCAGAAACCCCACAACCATGCGGAAGCACAGCAAGCCTCAGCCATCTGCTGCCAGCCCTGGCAAGAGGGACAGGGCTACCATTCCACCCCCTGGCCCTCACTCTGGTTCTGCTGGGGCTTCTGCAGCACGGGCTCGCTCTTCTGGGGCTGGCGCTTCTGCTGCTTCTGCTTCTGGAGGAGCTGATGACAAGCACTCCACCACCAGCCACCTCCACAGCACCTGCACCCTTCACTCCTGAGACTGAGCGACCAAGAGGAGTGCCAGAGACTCATTTTTGTCTTATAGCTTGTTGTTAATAAAGTCTATTTTTGATTCACACACTTGCTTCATTTCTTTTTTTTAATAAAGTCTTGCTGGAAACTTTTAGAAATGGTTTAAGCCTTTGCATGCTTGTGGGATGGGTTAAGATAGCTGTGGGATGGGTTGAGATAGCTGTGGGATGGGTAATAGCTGTGGGATAGATAAACCTCCAGTGTATGGTCCACCCTCGCAGGTGCCACACCTACGGCCCTTTATTATCAATAATAATGTAATAATTATCCACACATGTCAACATAAACACAACTCTTTATTAAACGCCCTGTTCATTGTAGGCCAACCAAACATACATGGCCCAATCTCATCTGTGTGATGAGACAGGCTGAAGGAAGCATCCATTAAGCATCTACCATCCTGTCTTGCCACTGCTCCAGCTGGGGAGTTGCACCATTGTCTCAGGAGGTTAAGCTGCTTCTTCGCTTCATTTGAGGCTCTGTTGGGGCCTTGCATATCCTCAGTGTCGATCAGGTTTCGCCCTTGCCTCCATTCCGCAGGCTCCATGACCCCATTGGCTTGTTGGAGGTCCATGAGCCTGTTCTGCAAGACTGGGTAGTGGGTGCGCATGAGATTGTGCAGGATGCAGCAAGCTTCCATGATCCTCCTCACGGTCTCTGGGCAATGCTGCATGGTGGTGAGAAGTACCTGGAACCTGTTGGCCAGGATGCCAAAGGCGTTCTCCACCACCTGCCTTGCCCTGGACAGCCTGTAGTTGAAGATCCTCTCTTCACGGGTGAGGTATCTGGAACTGTAGGGCTTCATGAGGTAGGTTCTGAGGGAGAAGGCGTCATCCCCCACAATGAAGTAGGGCACATCTTGTGTGTCGTTGGGCAGGGGTTCTGGATCTGGGAAGCCCAGGATGAGGTTGCGTTCCAGCCCCTTCTTTAGGTGACTGGAGTTGTATACCTGGGCATCCGAAGATGAGCCGTTACCTGAAGCATAGATGTACATGAACTTGTAGTCAGCATCCACCATGGCAAAGAGGATGATGCTGAAGAAGCCCTTGGAGCTGAAATAAGTGGACCCCGACTTGGCTGGAGATTTGCAGGCCACGTGCTTGCCATCTATGGCTCCAACGGTGTGTGGTAAGTTCCACTTCTGATACCACTGCTCTGCAACTTTCTTCCATCCTTCTTCAGTGGAGGGGTACTGGAGGAGCTCCTCCTTGTATTCTTCGATGATGGCTTGCACCACTTCTCTGACCACAATGCTGATGGTGTTGGATGGCACCCTCCAGCCGTTCTGCATGCTCCTGTAGGAGGTCCCTGAGGCCAGGTGGCGCAGAGTGAGTGCCACCTTGAACCCAGGTTCCAGGCTGGGCCAGAAGCTGGTGTTTGCCTTGGTCAACCTGGGTGTCAGCCGCTGCACAACTTCGTCAAACATGGCTGGAGGCATCCTCATGAAGTTCTGGAATGCCCGAGTGTCTTCGCTCCTGAGCTCCACCATCAGCTTGTTGTACAGTCTGTCCTCCGCTCTACTGGTGAACCATCTTTGGATCCAGACTCTTTTTGGGTGGCTCCTTTTCTTCTTGCAGTAGTGTTCACAGAGCCTGTAGATGGCTTCGTACTGTTGCAGAAGGATGGTGGCTGCCGAAAGGACTGTGTTACGATCTACGGTGGACATGACTGGATGCTGTGGAAGAGCAAGAGTCAGATGAAGGCTGCAGAGGTCTGCACAGGTGGGCTGCTGGTCTGAAAGTGAGATGCAGGCGAGTTGCTCCCCCTTTTTATAGGCAGTATAGGTTTTCCGCTAGGCATCCTCTAGGCATGCTGTAGGCATCCTGTAGACATCCTTAATATCTGAGATAGGTCCCCTCTGCGAATGTTTTTTCCATTTTAAACGCTTTGTTTCCGTGCTGCATCCGCTAGGCATCCATTCTGCATCCGTTCCGTTTCCTCCCTGCGTCCGAATGGATGCGAGTTGCGCAGATACGTAGCGGATGCCTAGCGAATATAGCGGATGCGTAATGGATGCCTAACGGATGCGTAGCGGATGCGTAGCGGATGCAGAATGGACGAACTGGACACATTTTCCGTGCAAGTTTTAGGCAGCCCAAAACTTTTGGAGCGGATGAAACGTCCATAAACGGATGCTGGACAGATAGAGAGGAAGCAAAATGGAGGCAGTGAGTACAGAACGGATACATCGCGTTAACCAACGGATGGCAAGCTTTTTTGTCCGTTTTACATCCTCTTTGCATCCCTTGGTTCAGTGTGATATGGGCTTAAGGCTTTTGAATATTATAGCTATTAATATAAAAATAATTCTCTTTTTCAATGTATTCAACCTTTAATCATAAACTTCCTGAGTTTATTTTTATTTCCCAGTGTTTAAATAATGCTTAAAATGATCCAACACAGATTAGAACACTGTATGGAAATGCTAGATATTCAAGCTGATTTCAGAAAAGGCCAAGGAGCATGAGACATTATTTCTGATGCACAGTGGATAATTGCACAAGCCAAAGAATACCAAAAAGGAATCAATGTGTTTTTCATGCCAACCATGTCAAACTGTAGACTCTGCTTCGGAAAATGGTCATCACAGAACATCTCATTGTTCTCGTGAGAAATCTATATGTGTAGTTCAGGTTGAATCATAGCAAAACAGACTGGCTTTTGGCTGGAAAGGAGTGAGACAAAGCCATATATTCTCCCCTTATTTATTCAATCTATATGCCAAATAGATATTGTGAAATTGGATTGAAAGAAGATGTACAGTTTTAAAACAGGAGGATTAGTAATCTGTGCTATAGTAATAACACAATTCTGATATGTATATATGTATGTATGTATTATGTATGTATGTATGTATGTATAGTTAGGGCCGCCAGTTCAAGGGGGATGGATGTAAACAGTGACACAACATCAAATGTCAATGTTTATGTCCATCCCCCAGGATGGCGGCCCTAACTATAAAGGAACTATTACTGGAAAAGGACCCATAAAACCTAATACAGACAACCTCCTCCTCCTGTTAAATTTCTGCCTTAGCACCTATTTTACATATGACAGCCACCAATATGAACAGATAAAGGGGACGCCTATGGGATCTCCTATCTTGGGAGTGATAGCAGAGACAGTCCTCCAAAAATTGGAATATGAGGCAATGAAAATGTACGAGCCCAGATTTTGGGCATGTTATGTTGATGACACATTTGTCGTTGTTAAACAATTGAGATAAGATCAGATTTATGAGCATCCTGAGTTCCATATACCCAGACATCCAGTTTACGATGGAGGAAGAGACCAATAATACTTCCTGGATGTGCTAGTCAGCCACAACCCGGATGGGAGTCTTGATACAGATGTGTACCAAAAAACCACAAGCATGGACCGTATCCTACACAATGAGAGCAATAGCCCCATTGCACACAAAGTCAGTTGTATTTGGGCACTGTTTAGTAGGGTAGACACTCATTGCAGTACACTGATAGCCAAAGCCAAGGAGGGGCATATCTTTATCAGGTCTCCATGCTCAATGGTTATTCCATGGACTTCATCCGAAGCTGTACTACACACAGGGCCCATCAATCCATTGATGGTGCCAGTGGAACAGCTATGTGGAGAGTGCTCCTGTATAAATGGGGAATATCTGAAACTGCTGCACGCATTCTCCTGGGGAATGGAATCCAGGTGGCATACAAATCAAACCAAACTCTAAGAATGAAAGTGATGCGCCCAAAGGAAACACTACCCAAGGAGGAAACATCTTTGGTGGTTTACCACATCAACTGTAGTGATTGTGCAAGCAATTACATATGGCCTAGTGGCTAAAGACCAGAGGACACGAACATGAACTGACTGTCCAGCGCAAAGAACAGCGTTCTCAGATCTGGGCATATATGCAGGAGCATAATCATACATTCAGTTTTCAAGAGGCTGAGGTTGTTGCCCATGATATTATTAAAGGAGGGCGCCTTCTAAAAGAAGTCTGGTTTTCCAACAGAAATTCTATCAATAGGCATATTGAACTACCACCGGCCACCACTCACAAGCACTGAGACACCAGGAAAGACCCTGCAGGAGAAGCAGAGATCACTTTCCATTGGGGAGCAGGGACCGATTGCACCACCACCCCATCCCTGGGCATGTGGATTCATCCTATGAAGGCACAGCCAGGCCTGTCCAAATACAGAGGAACCCAGCAGAGCTGCCTCAGGTTATAACAGACAGGACTAATGAAGAACAAACTAGGCTGAACACAAGGTCACGAGCAAAGCAACAAATTGCAATAGCTGGCAGGTTGACATCACCTCCTACAGATAAGCATTCCAGGTTGGGTCTGACAAGTGAGGAAAAAACAAGAGATAAGCCTCCTTTGATCAACAGGACAGAAGCAAAAACAACAGAGCTAATTATAGATGGGAGGTGGTTGGAAGGGCCTATCACACATGCAAGGGCTAAATTGATTAATGATATATAAAGATAGAGATCTCTGTAATGGTAGCTTAATACTCTGATGATGTCAGCAGAGGCTGACAAAAGCTTAGTAAGTACAATAAATATAACTTTAAGTTTCACAGATCGCAGGATGTCTGTTTCTTCTTTTACAAGTATACCTGGAACTTGTATTTTTAGAACAATGTATGTGGGGGGGGAGGGGGGAGAGAGATTTGCAGAATCTACTGATGAAAATCAAGGGAGCACAATTTAAAAAGAAGAGACTAAGACCAATCTAATGACAAGTACAGCAACCATTGTTTAAACTGACAGTGTGGATATTGAAGTGATGGAGAATTTTTATCTTTTAGGACTGACTGTCATAAAGAAAGCAGCAGCCAAGAAATACATTAGAAGTTACTGCTTGGCAGAGTAGCAATGAAGGCCTTGGAAAAGGGATTCAGTGTGTCTCTATTAATACAGTTGAGAACCATACAGGCAGTAGTTTTTCCCATAGCACTGTATGAAAAGAAAAAAAAATAGACTTTGTAAAAGCAGTAAAAAAAAGTATATTTTTGAACTTTTAAGGAGGAAAAGACTACTTAAAATTCCATGGTTACTCAGAAATAGATGGCTGGATGGATGAATTCTTTATTGGCCAAGTGTGATTCGGCACACAAGGAATTTGTCTTGATGCATATGCTCTCAGTGTACACAAAAAGAAAAAATACATTTATCAAGAATCATAAAGTGCAACACTTAATGATAGTCATAGGGTACAAATAAGCAATCAAACCATACTAGGAAACAGTCAATATAAATTGTAAAGATACAAGCAACAAAGTTACAGTCATATAGTCACAAGTGGGAGGAGATGAGTGATAGGAACGATGAGAAGATTAATAGTAATAGTAATGCAGACTTAGTAAATAGTGGGACAGTGTTGAGGGACTATTTGTTTAGTTGAGTGATGGTGTTGGGGAAAAAACTGTTCTTGTGTCTAGTTCTAGTGTGCAGTGCCCTATAGCTTCGTTTTGAGGGTAGCAGTTGAAACAATTTATGTCCAGGATGTGATTGGTCTGTAAATATTTTCACAGCCCTCTTTTTGACTTGTGCAGTATACAGGTCCTTGATGGAAAGCAAATGGTTAGTAATTGTTTTTTCTGCAGTCCTAATTATCCTCTGAAGTCTATGTCTGTCTTGTTGGATTGCAGAACCAGACCAGACAGAAAAACAAACAAATGGTTCATAGAATATATTAAACCCTGGTTCTCACCTGAGGGACAAGTGACCAGCTCAAATAATTTTTGGATAGGCAAAGGTACGCAAAGACCTACCTCTCTTAGGAATGCCACCGAAGGTGGAAGGAAAGGGAGAAAAAAGAGGACAATCAGCAGAAAGTGGGATGGAACTCCTGAATTAAAGCAGTAATGGGTACATTATTAGAAGACCTGAGGATAGGTTGGGAACAGATCATTCTGGAAAAGATCTATGTGGTGACTTAGAATTGACATCACTTGATAACCCATATCATCACTTTTATTAGTAAAAAAAAACAACCCTTCTGTTTCTTTTGTAAATATTTGGTAACTTTACCCTTTTTTTGCTGGCTCTATATAGAGGATTTCATCAACTTCTCCCTTTAATGGCTATTAATTTGTTCAGCTCAAGCTAAATTCTGAACAGATTCTTAATATTTACCTATCACCATATCTTCCCAAAAAAAAATTATAATGGTTGAACATAATGTAGCCTCACAACCCATCACAAATATAGTATAGGTTGTTTTTCTCTCTTCACCCTTTATCTCATGATATTGGAATAGCCCCAAGTTCACTGGATAATTTGGGGGCATTTTTCAACCGATTTTTATTTCATAGGGTTATTGTAAAGGAAAAATTAGAGGAGCAAAAGTATGCACAGTATCTTGAGTTTCTTGAGAAAATTTGGGCTATAAATCTAAAAAAATAAAAGGTAGAATAAATTGCCTTCCATCTTTTAACACTAACAGTTATGTATCCCTTCTAAACCTTAAAGATGCTTTAAATATTTCAATATAATGTTAGCCATTTTCTGTCATTTCACCCTCTGAAATATTTGGTGCTTAATAAGTTCGTATAAATTCTTCTTTATTACATTTCTCCAAATTAATTATCCATAATAATTTAACATTTTTCTCTAAGTCCTCCCTCTAAAATTACATTTAACAGTATTGAAACCTTGCATTTTCTGAACAGTCAAATATGTTCTCAGCTTTCAGATACTTGATACCTGTGCTTTTCACTACTATGTCTAGTATCACTCCCTGTCCTGAAAAATGGAAGAAAACCAGCTTTCACTTACATACAATGAAAATACTGATGAACATTTTCCAAAAATAAAGATATTTGCAATTACACAGAGGACTGCTTTGTACCCTACTAAGTCAATCTTTCTAGTATAAACTAGAAAATGGCTACTCTTGAATTTATAAACAATGATTTTGATAATGAGGATGATGATGATAGCAAAAATAGAAATATAACAATTTTAGAAACAAGTTCCCATTGTTTTGCAAAAAAATGCTTTTTCTCCCTTTTGAAAACTTCTTGGGCAGGGAAAATCAGTGCTGTAATTTAGTAATCTTGTACATATTTACTCAGAAATTAATTTTACTACGTTACATTAAGATTATGCCCAAATAAATTTATATAAAATTGTAACCTAAATAAGATAGAGAATTCATTGTCCCACAACATAAGATATAGCCGTCTCTGCATGGTATTTCATTTTCATATGCGATGGGCTAATATTTGACAATAGTTGATATATGTCATGTAAAGACATTCTTAGTACTTGACAATATTTAATGAATGACAAGTTCTCGACTGTCTGCCAAAGCAATCAAGATATGCCAAGAAAGCTAAAACATTCTTATTGGGTTTGTTTGATTTTTTATAAACTGTCACCTCCAGAAATTTAAAAATAAACCTGGCAATGTTCCCTTTCATAATTACAATACTGAGCACCTCAGTTCCATAAGTGCAGAAGTTGTGATTATTACCTTCTGTTCTATTCAGTTCTGCTTCTTTATATTAGTCCTTACGTTTATGGATGAGCTCTCCATGCCTCACACTTCATCTAAGCTTCTCTGTTGCAACAACAGCTCTTTGAATTTTTGGGCAATTGGGAACCCATAAGATGGAAAAGGTTGATATGAACTATCCATTGAGAGTGGTCTCTGTTACCCCCCCTGCAGCAACTCATGCCATCTGTCTTTTCTTCTCACCCAGGTTATTCTCTTCTGCTTCAACCTAGCTGCTGCCTCTATTATTGATGAACACTGTAGAAACCTTTCTTCTGGCAACAATATTACTGGTAAGTAAGCTTCAATGATTTGGCTTGTCCTCCATCAGACCTTGTCTGATGTCCCTCTTGTCCCTCTTGATGGATGATCATTTCCTGAGAACAGTACAAATAATCACCACAAACTGGATGATTTCTGGAATCTGAAACTAGGGACTATAAAAAATGTGCAGTCCATACCTTTCTGGAATGTAGACTAAGGTACCTGGCTAACTATGCAGCCTTGCTATCTGGAACCATGCCTATTAGCCTGATTTTAGTAGATGTCAATTTGTCATTCTTTTTTAAAAAATTTCAAAGATATATTTTATATCACACTGTGTAATGTGAGTTTCCCCAAGCCCTTTTCACACTTGCAGATGACAATCAGAAATCAAAGTTGACATCCTCCATAAATTTAGGACTAAAACTGATAACCCTCAACCATTATGCCCATTAGCACCAGCAAGCTTGGCTTAAGCATTTTTCCAGAATACATAAATACCCGTGTTTCTCAGAAAATAAGACCAAGTCTTATTTTCTTTTAGACTTGGGCTTTTCTTTAAGCACTTGGGCTTATTTTCAAGGCAGTCTTACTTTTTTCGAGGTGCAGCAAGCCAGACTTGGCTAGCTGGATGCAACATGGATGCACCATTGCTTCCATTCTGAACCTTCAGTGTTTGGAATGGAGGCTTTTTGGCAAACAGGAGGAAAATGGGAAGGAGTTTTCCTGCCTGCCATCCTTCCCTCAGTCTGTGCTGAGCTTGAAGAATAGATTATTGGAGAAACACGGTATCTCAGTGGCCCGCAAGTAGAGGTCTTCTTAAGCTGTAACAACCTCTAACAGGCCTGTCTGTAATTCTCAATATTTGGCAGGTGAACAGAGATCATAAATTAAGGATCATGGATATTGGTCAGGGAACACTCTTTTCTGATTAAAGAACGGTTCATTCAAGAGATGTGAAGGAAAGGATAATTTCTGTAGTCAGCAGAAACTGAAAACCGCAACTAACATTTTGATGAGGAAAATGTATCTGATAGAAAAAGCTGGGGGGAAATTGTGGATGACCATTGCTCTGTCTGTAGTCTCTTAAGATTTGGGTGCTAAATACACATTCTGACAATTTACAGTTTGGAACTGACAATTTACACCACAACCTAACCAGAAATAAATTTTGCTATTTTTGTTGTTGTAATAAGGTATAAAGAAGGGCTCTCCTGATTAATGTTCCATCCAGCATGCTGGCCAAGTTCCTAACAGAGGCCTGCAGCCAGTTTGCTCCAATAATAAAATCACGTGCAGGCAAATGGAATCTGATGACTGCATTGTTATTAAGGAGATAGGACCAATTATTCACTGTGCCTGAATAAAAATACACTGAAGATCCAATCCCTAGTGCCAGTTTTCCTTCATTTTACTTGCCAAAAATTGTTGATTACATCCATCTTCAGGCCTCCCCATGTATCTGCAATTAGCCCCTGAATTTGATATATCTGTGCCCTTTTCACTTGCCATTGCTTTCTTAAGCCCATGTCACACTGAACCAACGGATGCAAAGAGGATGTAAAACGGAAAAAAACCTTGCCATCCGTTCGAAAATGCGATGTACTCACTGCCTCCGTTTTGCTTCCTCTCTATCCGTCCAGCATCCGTTTATTGACGTTTCATCCGCTCCAAAGGTTTTGGGCTGCCTAAAACTTTTGCGTGGAAAATGTATCCAGTTCGTCCGTTCTGCATCCGCTAGGCATCCGCTAGGCATCCGTTACGCATCCGCGCAACTCCATCCTCCCGGACGCAGGGAGGAAGCGGAACGGATGCATAATGGATGCAGAACGGATGCAGAACGGAAACAAAGCATTTAAAACGGAAAAAACGTTCGCAGAGGGGACCTATCTCGGATATTAAGGATGCCTAGAGGATGCCTAGAGGATGCCTAGAGGATGCCTAGCGGAAAACCTATACTGCTTATAAAAAGGGGGAGCAACTCACCTGCATCTCACTTTCAGAACAGCAGCCCAGCGGTGCAGACCTCTGCAGCCTTCATCTGCCTCTTCCTCTTCCACAGCATCCAGTCATGTCCACCGTGGATTGTAACAAAGTCCTTTCGGCAGCCACCACCATTCTGCAACAGTGCGAAGCCATCTGCAGGCTCTGTGAACTCTACTGCAAGAAGAAAAGGAGCCACCCAAAAAGAGTCTGGATCCGAAGATGGTTCGCCAGAAGAGCAGAGTACAGACTGTACAACAAGCTGATGGTGGAGCTCAGGAACGAAGACCTTCATGCATTCCAGAACTTCATGAGGATGCCTCCAGCCATGTTTGACGAAGTTGTGCAGCGGCTGACACCCAGGTTGACCAAGGCAAACACCAGCTTCCGGCCCAGCCTGGAACCTGGGCTCAAGGTGGCACTCACTCTGCACCACCTAGCCTCAGGGACCTCCTACAGGAGCATGCAGTACGGCTGGAGGGTGCCATCCAACACCATCAGCACTGTGGTCAGAGAAGTGGTGCAGGCCATCATCGAAGAATACAAGGAGGAGCTCCTCCAGTACCCCTCCACTGAAGAAGACTGGAAGAAAGTTGCAGAGCAGTGGTATCCGAAGTGGAACTTACCACACACCGTTGGAGCCATAGATGGCAAGCACGTGGCCTGCAAATCTCCAGCCAACTCGGGGTCCACTTATTTCAACTCCAAGGGCTCCTTCAGCATCATCCTCTTCGCCGTGGTCTATGCTGACTACAAGTTCATGTACATCAGGCAATGGCTCATCTTCAGATGCCCAGGTATACAACGCCAGTCACCTCAAGGAGGAGCTGGAAGGCAACCTCATGGTGGGCTTCCCAGATCCAGAACCCCTGCCCAACGACACACAAGATGTGCCCTACTTCATTGTGGGGGATGATGCCTTCTCCCTCACAACCTATCTCATGAAGCCCTACTCTTCCAGACTCCTCACCCGTGAAGAGAGGATCTTCAACTACAGGCTGTCCAGGGCAAGGCGGGTGGTGGAGAACGCCTTTGGCATCCTGGCCAACAGGTTCCAGGTACTTCTCACCACCATGCAGCATTGCTCAGAGACTGTGAGGAGGATCATGGAAGCTTGCTGCATCCTGCACAATCTCATGCATACCCGCTACCCAGTGTTGCAGAACAGGCTCGTGGACCTCCAGCAAGGCAATGGGGACATGGAGCCTGGGGAATGGAGGCAAGGATGAAACCTGATAGACACTGAGGATGTGCAAGGCCCCAACAGAGCCTCACATGAAGCGAAGAAGCAGCTTAACCTCCTGAGACACTGGTGCAACTCCCCAGCTGGAGCAGTGGAGTGGCAAGACAGAATGGTAGATGCTTAATGGATGCTTCCTTCAGCCTGTCTCATCACACAGATGAGATTGGGCCATGTATGTTTGGTTGGACTACAATGAACAGGGCGTTTAATAAAGAGTTGTGTTTATGTTGACATGTGTGGATAATTATTACATTATTATTGATAATAAAGGGCCGTAGGTGTGGCACCTGCGAGGGTGGACCATACAGTCCCACTATGCTTGCACTGGAGGTTTATCTATCCCACAGCTATCTCAACCCATCCCACAGCTATCTTAACCCATCCCACAAGCATGCAAAGGCTTAAACCATTTCTAAAAGTTTCCAGCAAGACTTTATTGACAAAAATAAATGAAGCAAGTGTGTGAATCAAAAATAGACTTTATTAACAACAAGCCATAAGACAAAAATGAGTCTCTGGCACTCCTCTTGGTCGCTCAGTCTCAGGAGTGAAGGGTGCAGGTGCTGTGGAGGTGGCTGGTGGTGGAGTGCTTGTCATCAGCTCCTCCAGAAGCAGAAGCAGCAGAAGCGCCAGCCCCAGAAGAGCGAGCCCGTGCTGCAGAAGCCCCAGCAGAACCAGAGTGAGGGCCAGGGGGTGGGATGGTAGCCCTGTCCCTCTTGCTAGGGCTGGCAGCAGATAGCTGAGGCTTGCTGTGCTTCTGCATGATTGTGGAGTTGCTGGCTGGCAGGGAGGCTGGCAGGAAGCAAGGCTGGCAGGAAGGCTGGCAGGAAGGCTGGCAGGGAGGCTGGCACCAAGGCAGGCACCAAGGCTGGCAGGGAGGCAGGCACCAAAGCTGGCAGGAAGGCTGGCAGGCAGGCAGGCATGCAGGCATGCAGGCATGCAGGCAGGCACCAAGGCTGGCAGGAAGGCTGGCACCAAGGCTTGCAGGGAGGCAGGCACCAAGGCAGGCAGCAAGGCTGGCAGGCAGACCAGCTGGCAGCAAGGCTTGCAGGCAGGCTGGTAGCAAGGCTGGCAGGGAGGCTGGCAGCAAGGCTGGTAGCAAGGCTGGCAGGCAGACATGCAGGCAGGGCAGGCAAGGCAGACGATGTGTCTGGCAGCAGGTCTTTCCTCTGAATGGCGACCTGCTTCCGAGCTGCTTCTGTTATATTCACAGGGCTGACGCAATGCATCCTCTCCACATGCGCAATTAATGCCAGGCATCCATTAGGCTTCCGCTCTGCATCCTCTGTGTATCTGCTTCATCCGTTCGGCGTCCGTTCTGCATCCGCTGTATCCGTTCCACGTCCACTTCGCTGAGGCCCCCCGGAAGCCCTGCGATTGCGCCATCCGCTCCCATCCGCTTCCATCCGCTGGGCTTCCATTCCGCATCCGCTTTGCATCTGCCCTGCGTCCTCCCCGCGTCCATGTTATCTGCTCCGGTTATGCAAATTTTTGCCCCTTCTGAGAGCGGATAACAACGGATGGAACATTTTGCTCATCCACTGTGTCCTTTTTGCATCCGTTGGGCAGTGTGACATGGGCTTTACTCTTAAAAAAAGAAACATTGTTTATATTGCATTGTTCAAAATAACTATGAGGTGCAGGTATCTTCTATCTGCTTCAGATTTCTTTCAGTATTCATAGGAATTCCCCTTCTTTCTGCAAGATTTGATATGTATGGGTGAAAGAAGAGGACATAGTTTCAGGATACACGTCAACCACACACCTGATCAAGCAAAGTTTTGACAATCAAGAAGGACATGAAATGCAGAAAAGAGCTGCATAAGCAAGCACTCATTTAATTATCGTTACTGCTGAACATATGTTTGATAGCTCTGGGCAATGCTGGTTAAAGTCTCTTTTTTATCAAGTTTATATGCATAGTGCATAAATGGCACCTGTTAATTTATATTAGTTCAATCATAAGTAAATTTCCTGCCTAATTAACAAGCCCTCTTCACCATTCTTACCCCTTGGCATGAATTGTCTTTTGCTAATTCATTAAATCATGAAGAACAATTTTGTCAGCATGTGAGCATGAAGGAATTCTGATTTAAGTCATTGTAAGAGAAATGGAGAACTTGAGAACAGCTGGAGTTTGGTCGGATAAGAAATGGGAACAGGGCTGTTGCTCAGCCTTGTCACACCAGTATTTTAAATTCTGTGCCAAATCCAACTGAGTTTTATATTTCAACCTAAAGATCATGTTCATTTTGGTGCATTTCCTACCAGCATCTCCTGAATCAGATTAATTATTTGTTGAAAAATAGAAGCTGAAGAAAAAATGTGTAGAGCTGTCCATTAGAGTTTTGCAACCAGGGAAAAACTTGATCTATGTAGCATTTTATATATTTAGAATTTGTTATCCTTTGCGTAATTTATTTCATACGTGTATTGCATCTACTTATCAAACATATAAAGTATTTTTCTAAAATGCATTGTTGTATTAATTATTATATATTTAATATTTGTAACCATATTTTATATTTGCATTTTGGAAAGTTTAATTATTTTAGGATGGCCATAATCAATTTTAACTAACCATGTCTCCTCTTTCCCGATCATAAACTTTTCTCATAAATCACAGGCACTCACCCAAAATGGCACTTTGGGTCATTAAACAGGCAGCTGCTCACTGGAGCATTGAAAAAGAAGGCTCAAAATACTAGTGCCCGACAGGGTGCCAGAAATTGCCTAAGCAAATCACATCTTGATCAAGACTTGAGTAAGTTTGTGAGTGAGAAAGGAGAAAGAAAAAGACAGATTTTTGGTTCTGTAATGAAAAGGATCAGTTTTTCTATAATGCTTTAAGTGTCAGTCAAGAAACTGAGGGACTGTGAATTCTACGTCCTAGTGACATGTAGATTTAACATGTAAATACTTTTAAATATACAAAATATTGTTGCTGATTCAAAAACCTTGCATTGCTGTATGCAGGGTTTTGTAGACAGAATTTCATTGAAACAATGCACTACCTATTTCCCCTTCTTCTCTACCTCTGATTAAAAGCAAAAAAAGTTTTTGCCTTTCCTCCCAGCTCTGCTTTGCTTCTGACCAAGAGTATCCCCAAAATCAATATAGCCATTTTTAAAATTCATTTGAAACTTGCCATAATCCATTTAGTGCCAGAGAAAGGGTAGTTTTCCAATCTTAGTAGCTTTAGAGTGCTGGGTAAGCAATCCAGCCAGTCAGTATTACAGACTGGAAATGTAGCTCAGCATCTGAGTACATTGAGGGCACCATTTTGAAAGAGATTGTCATGGGAGGTCTTTATTTGTAATGTCACTGAGTCAGCAATCCAAATGTGATTCCTTCTGGTAACTAGTAGCATCAGCTGCTCTAATTTGCTAGAATTTACAGAAATGTCTGGATTAAGAACTTGAATAAACATTTCATCCAATATTCCAAAGCATCTGGCTTGCATCTACATTGGAAAGATTTTAGTATCTTTGGTGACTTCTGGAATATTGTTTATGACCAAACTAAGATAATGGATCATCAATATCATGAGGTCTTTGAAATAATATTTTACTCATTGAGCAATCTAAAGCCCATGTCACACTGAACCAAGGGATGCAAAGAGGATGTAAAACGGACAAAAAAGCTTGCCATCCGTTTGAAAACACGATGTACTCACTGCCTCCGTTTTGCTTCCTCTCTATCCGTCCAGCATCCGTTTATTGATGTTTCATCTGCTCCGAAAGTTTTGGTATGCCCAAAACTTTTGCGCGGAAAATGTATCCAGTTCGTCCGTTCCGCATCCGCTACGCATCCGTTACGCATCCGCTATATCCGCTTGGCATCCGCTGCGCATCCGCGCAGCTCGCATCCACCCGGACGCAGGGAGGAAGCGGAACGGACGTGGAACAGATGCAGAACAGATGAAGAATGGATGCAGCATGGAAACAAAGCATTTAAAGCGGAAAAAACGTTCACAGAGGGGACCTATCTCGGATATTAAGGATGTCTACAGGATGCCTAGAGGATGCAAAGGGACACCTATACTGCCTATAAAAAGGGGGAGCAACTTGTCTGCATCTCACTTTCAGACCAGCAGCTCACCTGTGCAGACCTCTGCAGCCTTCATCTGACTCTTCCTCTTCCACAGCATCCAGTCATGTCCACCGTGGATCGTACCACAGTCCTTTTGGCAGCCACCATCCTTCTGCAACAGTACGAAGCCATCTACAGGCTCTGTGAACTCTACTATGGGAAGAAAAAGAGGCGGCCAAGAAGCGTCTGGGTCCGAAAATGGATCGGGAGAAGAGCAAAGTACGGACTGTACAACAAGCTGATGGTGGAGCTCAGGAACGAAGACACTCGGGCGTTCCAGAACTTCATGAGGATGCCTCCAGCCATGTTTGACGAACTTGTGCAGCGCCTGACACCCAGGTTGACCAACGCAAACACCAACTTCCGGCCCAGCCTGGACCTGGGCTCAAGGTGGCACTCACTCTGCACCACCTGGCCTCAGGGACCACCTACAAAAGCATGCAGTACGGCTGGAGGGTGCCACACACAACACCATCATCATTGTGGTCAGAGAAGTGGTGCAGGCCATCATCAAAGAATACAAGGAAGAGCTCCTCCAGTACCCCTCCACTGAAGAAGGATGGAAGAAAGTTGCAGAGCAGTGGTGTCAGAGGTGGAACTTCCCTCACACCATTTGAACCATAGATGGGAAGCACATGGCCTGCAAAGCACCACCCAAGTCGGGCTCCTCTTATTTCAACTACAAGGGCTTCTTCAGCATCATCCTCTTTGCCATGGTCGATGCTGACTACAAGTTCATGTACATCGATGCTTCAGGCAACGGCTCATCTTCAGATGCCCAGATATATAATGCCAGTGACCTCAAGGAGGGACTAGAAAGGCAACCACATCATGGGCTTCCCAGATCCAGACCCCCTGCCCAACGACACGCAAGATGTGCCCTACTTCATCATGGGGGATGACGCCTTCTCCCTCAGAACCTACCTCATGAAGCCATACACTTCCAGACTCCTGACTCGTGAAGAGAGGATCTTCAACTACAGACTGTCCAGGGCAAGGCGGGTGGTGGAGAACGTCTTTGGCATCCTGGCCAACAGGTTCCAGGTACTTTTCACCATGCAGAATCGCCCAGAGACCGTGAGGAGGATCGTGGAAGCTTGATGCATCCTGCACAATCTCATGTGCACCCGCTACCCAGTCTTGCAGAACAGGCTCATGGACCGTCAACAAGGCAATGGGGACATGGAGCCTGGGGAATGGAGGCAAGGGCGAAACCTGATCGACACTCAGGATGTGCAAGGCCACAACAGAGCCTCACGGGAAGGGAAGAAGCAGCGCAACCACCTGAAACACTGGTGCAACTCCCCAGCTGGAGCAGTGGAGTGGCAAGACAGGATGGTAGATGCTTAATGGATGCTTCCTTCAGCCTGTCTCATCACACGGATGAGATTGGGCCATGTATGTTGGGTGGGCCTACAATGAACAGGGCGTTTAATAAAGAGTTGTGTTTGTGTTCAAATGTGTGGATCAATGCTTACATTGTTATTGATAAAAAAGGGCCATAGGTGTGGCACCTGGGAGGGTGGACCATACAGTCCCACTATGCTTGCAGTGGAGGTTTATCTATCCTACAGCTATTAGCCATCCCAAAGGTATCCCTGCTCATTCCACAGGTATCCCTGCCCACCCCACTGCTATCTTAACCCATCCCACAAGCATGCAAAGGCTTAAGCCAATTCTAAAAGTTTCCACCAAGACTTTTAAAAAAAAAAACAAATGAAGCAAGTGTGTGAATCAAAGATCAACTTTATTGAACAACAAGCTGTAAAAAAAAAAATGACCCAAGTCAAGTGTCCAAATAAAGTCCACAGGTAGCCAGCTACCCGGTCTCTGGTACGCTTCTTGGTCACTCGGAGGTGTGCCCACTCTCAGGGGTGAAGGGTCCAGGTGCTGTGGTGGTGGGTGGTGCTGGAGTGACTGGCCCCGAGAGGACAACAGGGGACGGTGTGTTGAGAAAGCTCTCGGACAGCTGGCTCAGACCCGTGATGCTGAGAGGTCCTTCCTCCATGCCATGGGGTGTCAGCCCCAGTACTGATGACAGATATACTGAGGCCAGGCTTGGCTGTGGGGTGGAGGAAGGAGTAGTGTAGTGGGGCTTTCTGCTCTGCAGCTGGGTGAGGACTGGCGTGGGTGGCCTCATTGGCGTGGATGGCATCGCTGTCGTCGGTGGCATCATTGGCGTCGGTGGCATCATTGTCGTGGGTGGCATCTGTGGCATCAGTGAAACAGGTGGCAATGGTGTCGCCCGATGACTCTGTGCCTGGACTGGGAAGGTCTGCTGCCTGTGCTGCTGAACCTCCTGGTAGCCATAGCCCTGGTAGGTGAGGGCCTGTGGGAAGCCTTGGTATGGGAGGGACATCACCTGGGGTGGAGGAGCAGACCTGGACTGGGTGGGAGCAGGTTCCTCTGGGTCTGGAGGGTTGTGAAGCAGCTCGGTGATCCGGTCCTTCACCACCTGGTACTGGGGTTCCTCCATGTTCATGAGGGTCTGGTTGACATAGGTGAGGAAGGACTTGCGGTTGGAGGATGAGGAGTCGGTGCTGACCAACTGAGAGAGGAGATCTATACTGGTGCGGATGGTGTCCCTGATCTCCAGCAGGACAGTGTGGCTCTGCCCCTCCTGCTGTCCGGCTCTCTGCCTTTCTGCGGAGGTGGAGCTGGGGGGGGTGGATTCGGCTAGGACTGTGGTGGACTCGATGTCTCCTTTCTCCCACCGCACCAGGGAGTCCTCTACGCACTCCACCATGCTTACCACACCTGTCCGCGGGTTCTCCGCCATGGCACACTCCACAGAAACCTGCCTGGAGACAGTATTCATTTTTCTTCCCTTCTCCTTCTATATCTGTTTGCATATTGGAGGCTGCATAGCTTGAATCAATGCACCTAGGAACACAAGAAGTTATTTCATTGTCTAGAAGTTGCACTAGCACACACAAAGTTGAAGCGTATGTGATGGAGAGATTGGCCATTTTTTTTTGTGGAGCTACTTAATAACATCTAACTATTCAAGTTACCTTGTAAATATGATTAACTGAAAAATGTGGCTACAAGCTCTAACAGACTCTGTTATCAGAGACTTCACTGAGTCTTCCATTGCACACAAATATATTCTTCCGACTTAATCTATCTTCCTGTTATAGTTGAAACAATGATTGATTGACAACTATGTACTCCCAAAAATGTTTTTTTCAAGAGGAAACTGGACTTTCTTGTTTTTCTTTGAAGACATTTCACTTGTCATCCAAGAAGCTTCTTCAGTTTTTGGAGAAACTTTTTGGATGAGAAGCAAAATATCTTCAAAGAAAAACAAAGTCTAGTTGCTTCTTGAAAAAGCATCTTTGGGGCAACCATTACCTGGATGGCTGAGACTCTCCATAGACATGACAACTATGTTCATTCATCATTGCTGAATGCTCTGAACTACTTTGATTCTCTGAAATACAAAAATTAACAAGCCAAATAGGTTCAAATATGTTTTTTTAACCCATCTTCCACCTTCCATCATCTCAGTTTCATCTTTCCTTTGTTGTATAAACTGAGGTTTCTGATTTTATTTTGAGAACTGTGCTACTCAAATCTGCTCCAGAGATTTCAGAGAACTATCTGCCCTGTAAATATCAATCCAAATAGCTGCTAGGAGCTAAATGATATATTTAACAAAGAGATTGGTCCATCAAGGATGCCTTTCAGACTTTGAAATGTGGCAAATACCCTTGAGACATTTGTTGAATAGAGCACACAACTCTGCAGAAGTAGAGATAGACCAAAAGAATCTGAAATAATTTTACATTTCTCACAAGCTTGTGTCATGTTAAGAGAGAACATTTACAAAAACCCTTTTGAATGTCTTCTATTCCAACCTCACAACAAACAAGCGTGTGATGGGTTACCATGGAAGCTGGAAAATATAATTTCCCCCAATCTTCCATTTATAAATGTTGATATACCTCCTCTGAGCTGGGATTTGCGGGGCCTTTAAAAAGATCCATATTCATTTTCTTACTTTACCCCTTGTTGAAGATGCCAGGTTACATTCCATGCTGCAAAACTTGACGACATGGCAAGGTTTGAAAATCATTCAATTTTAAAAATGCCTCTACATCCTGAAACAGTTTTACGAGACACCCCCCCACACACACACACACACTTTTCTTTTGTTTTACTTTACTTTATAATTGACCAGTTTCTTGTCAAAATTCTTGGCACACTGCTGAAATAAGCAGGCCCTATTTTGGTATCAGTGTGAAGCTTTATTTGTGATCCATTATCGACAGATATATGAGAATTTAAAGTGCACAAATGCCACTTCAGAACAATATATTTGTTACTGTGTTACCTTCCAACAAAACAATTAGCCAAGAATTTTCCCATGGCAGAGTTTGCTTTTTTACAACTCTGCCCATACTTTTATTGAACTGTGACCTTTTGAGGCCAACTATGGCTATCCCTCTAACTTTTTCTGAAAAGCTCCCTGTCTTTGCCTATCCCAGTAGTTTTCCAGCTCCTTTAAGAGCTTCATGTAGCCCAGCTAGGTACAGCTAAGTCTGTCTACAAGTGCTCTGCTACCCTTCATCACCAGAAGGCCTTTCCATTCTGTAGGAGAGTATATTTGCCCTGACTCTTATGTACGTTACTTCCTCCATTTCTGCTATTTTGGGGGAATTGGACAGTGAGTTTAAAAGGGACTGTATTTCTAATTTCTGGCACAGGAAAGGCTCTCTTGAATATTTCTTTCTTGGAAAAGCTATATAGATATAAAATATTCCTGGGAAGCCTTCATTAATGTGTGTTTATATTGCTTTTTTTTTTTGGCCTCTTCTGTTTCCCATACCATCATTAATACCTGAATGGCTATGTTGAAAGGCTGAAAGTACCTTTCTCTGAGGGTTCAAATTTTCCCG